>CM029941.1:96763999-97395874 GCA_017639245.1 Myiopsitta monachus | reverse complement strand
CTGTCACTATCAAGATTTTAAATAGCAGGCTTTGCAATAACTATGTAAATTATTAATATGGAAATTTAGAGTCAAATTATCTCCTCTGAATCTAAGGGGCTTAGAAGAAGTAATACACAGCTTCTTCAGGGAGCAAACTGAGCATGGGACTCTGCTCTAATTCCCAGGTGAAGGCATTCGGTGAAACCATCTGGTTCTGGTTTCCACAAACACCTCCACAGGCTCCTCATCAACACTGATCTGCAGGGAAAGAAAAGACATTTCTGAAGACCACAGGCTGTTGCTGCCATGCTGAAGCCATGCTCCCGGTTCCCTGCACAGCCTTTTCCAAGCAAGCACATATATACTTTCAGGGAAAGGAGTGTGGAATGACCTTTCTCCTTATGTTTGCAGATGCTTAAGTGGGGAAGAAAAAGGATAGACAAGGAAGTGCAGTGAAAGCATACTCCCTAGAGACAGCAAGAGATGGTGCTGAAGGGAGCCGGAGAAAGAAACTGAAGAATAAAATATAAAGCAGGAGGTGAGGAGGGAAGTTCACCATTCCTGGGGGAAGGAAGAGCAGTCTGAGGAATGCTGCAGGAATGTGATTTTTCTGGGACAGGCAAGGAGAACCCTCAGCTGATGATCCTCTAGAGTCCCTGGTTAGTTCTCCATATCCTATCCTCCTGTAATAACCCATCACCATATTCTCTGTGCCAAGGCCACTTTCTCCATCAAACACAGGTGTTACCTGCACCAGCCTCAGGAAACCCTAACACAAGAAAGGGTGGGAAAACCAGTCATCCAGGATATTGTCATATCTGATGCCACAGTGTCCCCAGCAGTGGCAAGAAGTAACTACAGGAAAAATCCTACCTAGTCTCTACAGCCATCGGGAATGACAGGTACTTACAGGTGCCCAGCCTGAGCCCCTGGGCTTGACACAAAAGTAAATACAGGGTAGTAGAGAGGAGGTGAGGCTCATCCCCTGCCCTGACCATGCTGCTGTGTGGGATGCACTCCCGAGGGCAGGCCACATCTGAAACACTTCCCAGACCTCACCATCAAAGACAGCTTTCATGTTTTAGAAGTCCAGCTCTCCCAAAAGAAAAGGGCCCTGGATAAAGTCTCAGGTTGTCAAAACTCCCACAGCTAAGGAATGCCAAACTAGCAAAAAACAGCTTTACTCTTCAGAAGCTGCTAAAGTGTTCCTCCTGTGTACCACGTAGGAGGAACTGCAGACCCGATTTACTCAGCTGAAAACAAGCCAGCATGGACAACATTAAAAAGCTTTGCTTCCCAGCCCTGATGGCATGACTAAGGGAAATGGGCAAAGGTGATGCATCACCAGCATTGCCAGACCTGCCAGCACAGTCAGGCCTGAAAAGAGTAGGCTCATCACTGTTCGTGTATTGGACCCTCTGCTTACGTGGTTGTTAAGTGTAGGTGGAAAAAAGTTCCTGCATTTCAGGATGCTTGGATGAGGTAAACCTCATACTGCCCCAAGCAGTAAAGCAGTAGACTTCACCAGTTCTGGTAAGTCTGCCTTGCCACCCCTGAAGCTAAAAGCCATGAGGGATGTCTTAAAAGCTCATGAGACTGATGCCAAATACATAACATTAAAAAAATTAATAAAAGTCAATTGCTTTGAGATCTGAGCTCCTCAAACCCCATGTTTAAAGTGCCCAGGTGACAATTCTCCTATTAACATTTTGAAGTTGAGCAGACCATTTTGACCCGCTCAGAGAGTACAGGATGGAATGGGAACACCATGAACAGAGGCAGGTCTGACTGGCTGAGCCTCGTCCTCAGCACTGGGGCTGCAGCTCACATGAGGACCTATGTCCTAGGAAAAACACATCCTATGCTACTGCTTCAGGTATCACTGATTGATTACTCACAAAGAAATTACATGCACTGTCAACAAAAGCTGAGGCCATCCCCTGCTTTGTATATGGCCTTCAGGACTCCAAATGTCCAGGGGCACTTCAAGCAGTCCTCCCACTACTCTTCCTTGTTAATGCTGAGCTGATAACTCGCTCAAGGATCAGGAAGTTGTCAAGTTGGGATTAAGAATATTTTTGGATTTCTCCTCCACTTCTGGAGGCAGGTCAGAGACTCAGAAACAACTTGACCAGGACAACATCATCTTAGTGACAGGTACGATTAACACTGAAGTCAGCGGCAAAGTGTTTTCAGTGGGAAGAGATCTGAGCTTTTTCTCAGGCAGCAGTGCAGAGCATTACAGGTAGATGGGAACCAGGCACTGATCATCCTCTGTGTCAGCAGTGGCCAGTGTGAGTCCTTTGAGCTGCTGTCTCTGGATATGGGAATTATAAACAGTCTGTAAAGCAAATGCTGATCACACTGGATAGAAACATTTCTTCTTCTACCACATAGACACACAAGGTAAGACATAACATCTGTGAAAGGAAATAAATCCCAGACCCACATAGGGTGGGAAAGAAATTCTGAACACAGCCCATGGCGAACTGCGGTATAATGCTACTTATTCTGGTCTCCTTTATTATTGTTCACTAGAATTCTTCTGTGAAATTCATCATCAGCTTTGAAATATGTAGAAATCTGCTCAGCATGGTGAGCTATGGTGAGCAGGGAGGTACAAGAGGGAAAGAAAGAAAATTCACAAATTATTTCCCCATGTAAGTGGTCAACTGCTTCTTACTCAGTTTGATTAATGTGAGATGCGCACCACCACAGACCTTGGAAGAGAAACCTTACAAATCTCTTTTCTCACAAAACAAAGGCTGCTCACTGAAGTGTTCAGGTACTCGGTTACATTCAACACAAGCTAATTCACTTATCTTCAACAAGTGGGCTATTGATTTTTTGCCTGAATTCTAAGCTGCCTGGGGCTTTCTGAGCTACAACAATAGCATCCTGCCATAAAAATTAAAAAAAAATAAATATATATGTATGAAATTCAGTAGAAAATATCCCTTTGCTCACCAGTAATTAGGATGGCTTCACATTTGCTTAGTTCTGTCAATATATAGCCTCGGCTTAGGAAACTTACACAGTTCAGTTTCACTTGCCTCTGCTATATAACTTGATACCATAAACTGCATTCTACTTATTTCTGGGTTGAGAATATTGCAGATCATTTTCCTCCATCAACAGAGGTTGTCCAATTGCTAGGAGTCATTTGCTAATTGTGCTACGACATAGTCAGACTCTCACAGCTTTTACAGTGACCACAGGCAGTCAAGAATGAAATGGCAAGTGACTCATGCAATTGTGGTAAAAACATCAACATATAGAAATAATTTAAACTCCTAAATCGTATCTCCTATCATGATAATGAGCATATCAACTCCACTACATTCAATAATCCAGTCTTTTAGGAGCTTATATAACAAAGTTGTGTAGTTACTTTTGCCCCTGTACACAGAAAGGATAAAACGCATATTCACAATTTCAGGTATAAGATAAAACTGAACCACGGGAAAAGTTAGTTTTGAATGCGTCAAATAAGCTTTGCTCATTTGCAAGATGAAATATGCTTGTGTATGTATTTTTTTACCTTTTGTATCTGAGATTTAAGGCGCATTTAGCCTATATTTTAGTAAGCTTTTGTCAGTGGAGATCAGGTACTGTTATTATAAAACTATAATAGAAAAAGAACTTAATTTACACAATTAAGCTTTACAAAGATGACTGCATATTGTATTGCAGAAAAAAAGACTTATAGATAAAACTGATCCAGTAAGCCAATATACTATAATTAATTTTCCTTTATGTAAGAATAATCTTAAAAATAGATTGTAGTTTTGAGGATGGGTTTCTACACAGGTGAAACAGTGTCTTAAATTTACATACCAAAGAGAAAATCACAACCCTTGGTCCTAAAGCACAGTGGACTAACAGGTAATTTGACAGGAATCTTCCAAGCCAGGCCTTTCCTCACACTTTCTCACTGAGGAAAAACCTTGTTTTCTCAGTGTTTTTCCCCTTTTGTCTCTACCTAAAGTACAGCACTATTGGAAATCTATATACAAATGGGGCCCCACTTACATATCTATTTTACAGATTTTCCCCCTGGTCATTTTTTATGTCTAGCTATATGCTCCCATGGAATCTCATGGTCTTTTTGCTTCACCGCATGTTTCTAAATTGCAACTAAGAAAAAAAAAAATGTGATTTCCCCTCCTGCCACGTCTTAGCAGATAGGGATGGTACTGCATTTTGTTTGACAAGGACGACAACAATGCCAGCTTCAGAAAGCCTGACATGGAAAAGCCCTGACCTGCGAGAGCTCTGCCAGCATCACACAGAGATCTTTCCACTGAAGAAGTTCATACACCATGTAGGTCATTCCCAGCACTGTACTCCTATGTATTTAGAGGTTTCTGCAGTATGAAGGGGATTCAGAGAGGATAGGTTTTTCACCTGCACATGGGTTGTGTTCCTTTCTACCAATGTTCCATTCTTGCCAGATTGTTAGCTCGGATCCAGCTCTTTCCACTGCCTCTTTAAACACCCATTTTCCAAATAAGAAACACAAACTTAATGTGTATATATCCAGCTGATCCATGGGATAAGATGGCACTCTTACACACCAGTAGAACTATAGCAAAGCCAGACTGTAACTGAAGCAATGCATGATCCCCCACGTGTGCCACCAATGCCTGAAGGTGGGGGGAGGAATCTGTCAACTGTAATACAGTTCTAGTAAAGATATCTCCTCTGTTCTCTCTGTTAAATTGACACACACAGATATTTCAATCTATACTTCACGGCTAAAATTGATCCTAGTGAGATATGCGGCTTGATCAAACTTGTGTAGGACTGAATCAAACAGGATTGATGACAAAAAATACCTGCCTTAAAACAGAAGGAAGTTTTTCTTGTGACAACAGAGAGCTGAAGTCTTGGTGAGGGAAAGATGGGACCAAAAAAGCTCTAAAATGGCTAGTTCAGCATAAATAAGCCAAATATCACTAGAGCCAAGTAATATATAAGCAAAAATAAAACTCAGATGTTTCTCTGTGTAATTCTGTGGTTTTGAGAATGCTGACACAGTGTTTAAAATCTATGTATTTTCAATTCCTGCCCTCCTGTACCAACTCTTAGTTCACAGCTCTCTGCCTGAGAAGGGATGTGAGCGTGCGTGTGCATGTGTCTGGGTCTTTTAAGACATAACAAGATCTGATTGTTTAGGATAAAGTCCTAACTGTAAGCACAATTGAGTTTTTTGGAGTGATGATCTAAAATAGCTGTGATACAACAGCATCTATCAGAAATTAAATGGTAAAATTCAATATTGTATGACTAGAGGAGCATTATATGCAAATTAAATTTAATATAGGAAAATCACAGATTTTATTTAGCCCTATCTAATCATAATATAATGTTAATTGGATCATAATTTTCACATTATAAAGGATCTGACCAGACAATTAGCATGTTATTAGTTTGGCAAACAGTCTTAAATTCAGAATATTTCAAAGCCAAGATTCATATGAACTTGCAACAAAGATTTAGCTCTCTCAAGTCCTTTTTGGGCATCAGATCACACCTTTATATTATTCTATATTTGAGCTGTAACAGATTAGTTTAGGAATATATTTTAATAACTAAGGTATATTCTGAAAACAATTTGAACAATTGCCATAAGGGGAAACTAGGGTTGCAAATCCAGTTTCAATATTCTTTCTGTCATAAATCTGCTTACTTCAGCTTCTTCTGCTCAAGTGTACTTGGCTGTTGTTTGACGGTCATCTTGTGTTTTCATGCCAAAGAAAACAATTAGTTTAAATTGTAAGGAAACCCAAAATGATGGTGTAAAAGAAGTTATTTCACATTGCTTCTGGATTAGAATAAGATATGCAGGTTTGGGCAAAGAACCTGAAAGCAGCCTACCATTGCAGCACTATAGCAGAGATACAGGAATCTCAGGTTTATCCAGAGAAATATTAAGGAGAAGATGGGAAAACATAATAAAGCTTCTGTAAAAAACAATAGGGCCAAATGGAAAACAAATGGGGAAGTAAAAATACATATGATAATTCAGGTAGCACATAAGTTTAATAATAAATTTTTGTACTAATAACAACCTTGATGTACAGGTATTCTGAAGCCCCTCCTTCAAAGATAAGGACAGGATGTTCCAGTAATGCTGAAAATCTGGTATGATGAGAGCACTGGGACTAGTTTCACGTGTCCAAATACACAGGGCTAATGGTCCAGTAGTGACCAGCTCCCACCTCCCTTTAGCAAGATTTCAGTTTTGCCTCTGTATTCTTCTTGTAGCCTTACAAATACTATCCCATTTCAGTTAGAAAACAGGTGAGCACATTAAATATTTGGTACAAATATGAATGTTATTAAGCGATTTATTATTTGTCAAGACCTAGTCCTAGAAGTTTCAGTCTATTAATCATACACAGGAGTTCTAATGATACTTATAAAAATGTGAATTATAGGCATATATCTAACCAGTATGGATTTTGACAAAATAGAAAAGCATAACGTGCTCTTCAATCCATTATTGCCCAGAAATGCAGGAAAAGACAATATAATGTCACCATGTGCCAACCATATACCACAGAAACTTCCTGTAATATATTTAGAAAAACTAGAGTAATATGAGATTCTAATCTCTATAACCCATTGACAAATGCAGCTCTATTAACAACATCTATAGTGTGCCTAAAAAAGATTTAAAAATTGATAGAAAACTGAACCTTGAAGGGCTAAAAATGTTACACGGAGATAGTTGAGGTAATCACTTAAGACAGTAAAACTCAATGAGGAACCTTAGCACACCTAATGTATCATTCAAAAAAAGCCTACCAAAACAACCTCATGCAAGAATATCTACTCCAGTTACATATGCATGCATCAGGTTTCAACATTAGGAAGATAAGCTGCATGCGCAACTTAGCTGAATAGATGATATTTCAATTTTGGGAATCTAGAACAAGGAGTCCCTGTTCTCCCTCCTCACCGTTCCCCTCAGGGTAAATGCAAGCCCAGGCAAAGAAAGTGCTGTTAGAGAAATGTGCAATTTTGAAGCACATATCTTATTTTCAAATATTACTCAGGCAGTTGAAGTGTAAATACCACTGAAATTTGGTGAGATTTGGGTGCTTAATTTTTAAATGAGAAATTAGGTTCTTAGCAGGTGTTAGGCATCACTCCCTGTATTTTCAAAGGAATTTAGAAACTTGAAAAGGAAGCTATGGGCCCGCTGGCATTTTCAAAAGCATGTGTGCTGTGCAGCGGCTAAACTTCCTGAGCTGTTTGAATTTTGTATTTGAGATCATGAGATACATACCTGTAGCTCCAAGTGACTAAACAATTTATTTGATAACACAGTATCTAACAATTTAGGTGTGTCTGCTCTTTCTATTTTTCCAAAGAATGAACCCTGAAAGCACCATACGGAAGCCAAACACTAGCAAATCACTACTTTCTGAGTTTTTCATTGTAGCTGAAGGAACTATCAAATAGACCCTCATAACCTTTCCACCTACACTAACATGTTATTTCTGCAAATTTCAGACCGGGTTATCAAGTTAATAACAAGTTTACAAAACAGCACCAACTTTTATGGTACAAGGCAGAACTAACATTCTAAATTCCAAAAGACAGCCTCCTAATAGGCGCCTCTCTATGCCTTAACCCATGTTTGGCTGACACTGCAAGTTTATATAGCAAAGTGAGACAGAGATTGTTTTTTTCTAACAGAGCAACTGAATGACATAGCGAAGCACTGCATGGCATTCTAAACACAGTGATGTACTCAAGAGGTGAGATCTGCATAGGCTAATACTCCTAGGATTAATCTCACCTGTCTCTATTTTCCACAGAGAAAATAATTTCAACAATCAGTTAACGAACCATGGTTATATAGCTACCTCAATCTTCTGTTATTTCCAAAGAAAGAACAACTGGTGCTGATCACTATTCCAGTTCCCAATTTTCATCACAATTTTTCCATTCTATTTTTATTGGTGTATTTTACCTTGCTTTACATTTAACTATTACATACTTTTACATTATGAAGTCTGCGGAATTAACTGAGGATTTCTGTTTACTGCTTCTACTTCCCTGCTTCCTGGTTATACAGACATAAAGGAAAGGCATACACTACAACCTCTGGTCTGGATGAATATTGGCTGCAATGTACAGGGAAATGGTAGAAGAAGAGGATGGGATTTGGTGCCTGAAGCATGCAGGCTGTCCATGCAAGTGGGATGCAATGTAACTCATTCTACCAATAGCAAACTTTCTTCAGACACCTTGTTCCATGTGAGCATTTACTTCATTGCTAAAGTAAATTTCAGGGGTGCCTATTTCCTGGCATTGATCATCACAGTTGCCAGCTACAGAAGGACATTTCCACAACCTATGGCTTGTTGTGGCAGTTTTCTACCACATTTCTGACAGTCACTAGCCAGAGCTAGCAATGCTTACTGCTATCCTGCTTATTGTCCTGCTTGACTGTATAGGGAAATACAGACAGATGCAAGTTGGTGTTCCACATTTTAAACAATTTATATTCAGCTATAGGTCTCATTTTCCTTTTAGGGATGCTGTACTGCTGAAAAGAGCTCAAAACTCTCGTGCGATGATGTCTTGCTCTTATTTAAAGAATTACCAATCTAGTCAATAGCCTGAGATTTTGAGACATAGATTTCTATGTTTCATGGGATCACCCGCAACTCCATAATGTGTGGTTAAGAGTCATTTTTACCAGACATAACTTATTATTTTGGAAAAGAACAACACAAAAGCCAGCATTTAGTCTTTCTCTCCTAGATAAGTATGCCACACGGGTGGTGGTGGTGGATATATGTTTCTCTGTGTATTTATATGCAAGAGGTATTACAGGTAGAAAATAACACTACACACACATCAGCCTCACAGGACTGAAGAATTCTTTCCTTCCAAGAAATACAACAAATATTTTAAAAAACACAGGTAAACAAAAGCATTGTCAGCACTTCATATTATTTATGCTTTACCAAAAGTGGGAAAAAATCCTGTGTTTGATAGAATGACTTCATGATGAGATGAAGACATTAATATTACAAACACTCATGTGAACCACTGACATACCCTCCCCCTCCACCTCAGAACACATCTGTCTGCGGGGAAGGGAACACGGATGATGGGATTCATTACACATGGCTGTCCCCTTCAGGCAGAAAGGCTCCCATTTTCATCCAGATAAGTTACAACTGTCCTTTAATTCTTCAATGACTAAACATCACTGTTTATTAATTCTTAGTATAATGTCAGTAGTAACTGCAAGGTGCTAGGCGATATCAACACTCATTAGCATAGACCGATGCCATAAATACTGAAAGGGTACCTTTTCATTTACTCCTTAACAACCTGTTTTGCAAGAAATAAATCAACTATAAGATTGCCTAACAGTGCTGCAGTTTCCTAAGGCAAGGGTTACACATTAGACTCTAGAAGAGAACTACGGAAACACTTCAAAGTTTGACTTACATAGCTGCCCTACCCCTTTGCATTAAAAAAGTGACTTTCGCTCAACTAACATTGCCCTTTTCTCTTAAAAACAAAAAAAAAAATCAGTATTAAAGTCAAGCTATGTAGTATACGAACAGATGACATTTCCCAGCGAGGTGAATATTGTTTATAGGTCTCTCAAGTCTGAGTGATTGCTTACAGGTCTCCCTCAAGATGACTGACTCATGAATCATCTTTGAGCCTATATTCCACAAAAATCAAGATGATGAGTCTTACCAACAAACAAAAGATAATTAAGGTCACAAGTGGACACCCGGGGGTCAGCCTGGATGGCATTACGAATGCATGCTTGTGTATTTTTCTTTACGCTTTGGTTTAATTTGGACTTAGGCTTCGGTGAAAGCTCAAGCAGCGAGATGGGATTTAAACTCTGTTTGCATGTTCCAACTCACAACACGTCTACCTTCCCCATGTCAGACCTCACAGCAGCAGGAACTGCAGCATATGAACGATACCTGGGTAAAGGCAGACGAATGTCCATCATTGAGTAGGTTAATACCACTAAACTGATTCAACTTTAGTGTGACTTGTTTTTTAACCCACAATTCAGGAGGTGTCTACGTGGTATCTAATATGTATGAGCCTCTGTACACTACACAGCACTTACAGCGCATTTTAAAAAGCTACTCCTTTTTAAGTTAAAACGTACAATACATTTTTAACCAGTTCTTGAGTATTCTAAAAGGAAATGTTTTCTGTTTCCTAGCCCGAACTGGTCGCTTCTTCTACAGAATATGATGTTTGAAAATCAGTTCTTCCTATTATAGATTTCTCCCTCAGCTTGTAGAAAATCCATGATTCCCTAAACATTGGTCTTTGAAAGCACATTGACTAAAACCTTCATGCCTAATTCATGAAGTGTAGTCTGGAGATTAGTGAAGCTGGACATAGACCAGGAATACTTTATCATATTCTAATAAGCAGAGGCTGAAAATTGCATTTCTAAAGCTACGGTATTAAAGGGCACACTGCAAAACATGACCCAAACATAACTCAGTAGTTCTACACTGTCTGTAAAGGCTTTGATATGATAAAGTATGCTGACGAGGGGAATAAACACAACTAGAAATTTCTCTATTTAAGAAGAGGGGGGAAAACAGCAAACACTACATGTATACATCAAAGTGTATATTGTATATTATAAACTCATATAATGTGATCCCAATGGAACAACCCTTGTACTGCTATCGATTATTTGAACACACCATGGAACATCATTGCAATAACATGAAATTAGGCTTATGTAGCAAATGTGACAGTAAAAAAGGCTAGCAAAAATAGTCTGTAAGGCTAATGTAATCATTACCATAAAACTGCTAATGGTATTTTGCTGTACAATACACCAGAAATTTAAGTTACTAGAGGAGAAACATGAATATTTTTGACTTACGGGGGTTTTGCTATTTAAGAAGTAAATTGCTCACCACTCCTTTTTTGTTTGGTATGTTTTTTATTATTTTTTGTCACAACATAATTAGGTTTAAAAAACGAATGATATTTATACACCGAGGTTTCTAATTCCCCCACAGCAGGATCTGTGGGTAGTAGAAGAGCTGGGAAAAGGATCTTTTCATGCAGCAGATTTTTCTTCTCATGTAGAAGGGTGAAGACAGACATCTCTCCCATCTCCTTTCACCATGGGAGCATATTACAGTGTAAGGATCTGCTCTGGGAAAAAGACAGACACTTAACAGCCCTGTGTCAGAGAAATATCACATACTGGAAAGAAAGACCAAATCACACAGCACTCCACTATTTCTATACATGTTTTCTACCTCTGCAAGTGCAGAGACAGCAGAACATTTCCAAGAGATGTGCCCCAGCAGGAGGCAGGTGAGAAGACAGGGCTGTTGCAAAGCCCTGGGGAGCATCCACAGATTCCCATTCACCCAAACATACACACATCTACTGGGTATTAACTACTCTCGCATCCATGCCTGAAAATGGGTAATGTTTCCTGTCCCTATGTCTCTTCCCTGTTTCTTCACATAAAACCCTCATGGAAGTCCAGCCCTATTTACAGGCTAAGCACTGTCTCTAGATGTGGTACCCTGGTCTGATCCTGGGAAATTTATAACTTATGTAGAATCAAGACATTGCTAACCTGGGGAATGTTCTGCAATTTGTGCTCATTACATAGGTAATCAGATTGGGCAGAGCATGAGAAACAGTTCATATGTTATCTGTAAACCAAAAATAAGCAGTATGAACTGAGAAAACACTACAATTATCAGCACCTGTGTTCACAGCAGTCATCTGCTGATACTGGCACATAATATCTGGTTGCCTTTTGTTTTATCTGTGTGTTTAAGACAGGACTTCAGCAAGTGATTCACACAATTTTCCCAGGAAAAAAACACCAGCTTTTTTTTTTTTTTTTTTTTTTTTTTTTTAACCAAATGTGCCTCTAGAGCCTAAGGAATTGCTACAAGGCTTTTATTTTCCACTTCAGCAGTGCTCACACACACAACTTGAACAGGCAGGGGTATTGTATCAAGAAAAATGAAGAGAAGGAACAAAGGACTACTTGGTCGGAGCTGCAAGATTTGGAATGAGTGAAAACCATCAGTTACAGTGACCAACAGACCCTGGCAGTATAAACAAGGTAGAAATGATAATCAATAAAATCACAATTAGGTACACTGAGTGTCAGCGTTCCTGTGTGCTCACAATCAAGGGAATCAATAACTAACACTGAAAATTCTCCACTACTTACTCTTGTTTTATATTTTCCATTTATATTTTTATTTGGCTTCCCCAGCTGATTCCACCAAGAGTACCTTTAATAAAAAGCAGTTCCAATTACTGGTTATGGTGCAATAGGAACCAAGCACAAGAGAAGTAGGGAGGCCTACTGGTTACTGTTGAAATTAAAGTGGAGGGAGTAAAAACAGCAGGTTTACAAATAAGTGACTGGACACTGTTCTTCACACACAGTCAAACTATGGAGAGGAAGTTGTGTAAGTCTGCACCTTTTACTGCTCCAAAGCTCCTTGCCACAGAAGAGTCCTTAGTGATAGAAACCTTTAGAGAGAAGTAATCTACCTGCTAATAAGTTAGAACTGGCATGCCGCATGACAAAAACTCCACAGAAATGGGGCAAAGGCAACAACTGTTGCTGCTTCCAGGAAACCATTTCTTGCTTGGCTTGCTATAGGCAGCCTACCACATCTTTCTCAGTAATTTCCAAACACCTATATATCCAAAGGAATTCAAGAATCTCTGCAGTTTGCCAGGAATGTGTACAACTGCATTGGGTAGAATATTGAAAAATGGCTGTTTTAATAATTCTTCAATATTACTGCTGGGAGTTTTCAAATACACCTACGCATGAATCACACTCCTGATACAGTCAGAGTAACAGTTTGCCAACAAACACAAGCTTCCTTACTGCATCTGCTAAATTGACTGGTTTCATTCCTGTACTGATACAGAGCACAAACTTCTTTAGGTCACCCGATCCTGAATATCCATCATTCAAAGAACTCTCCCCTGTTGCACAAAGGTTTAAGTGCTGAAAATGGATGGCTGTAGAATGAACCCTTAATCACCAAAGGAGTGAAAAATGTAAGCTGCTTTAACACCTCTCCAGGTATATTTTCACTACCAGTGTGTGCGCACCACCCACCTACAAAACCTGGTTCCTATCTTTTGGAAATGGTATTTTCCAGACAGGAATTGCACCTTATTTAAGATAATGCACATAAAAGCACACATAAAACAGAAACACAATTATTTCAGTGGCCCCTGACAACAGTGAGTTCCTGTATTTTAGAATATTTTACACTTGGATGAGAAAGGCTTGGGCAGAAGTTTTGTAACACGGCACAGACTAAGAAGTGCACAGCCTTTTGCATAAATATGAAATCCTTAATCCTAAGCTGCCTAAACATGAGGTATTACCCAGGATAAATGCCCTTTTCTATCCATGACATTTTCTTCATGCTGTTTTACATATGTAATAGATAAAAATCACATAATATAGGGAAAGAAAAAATTGTATTTTGCCTGATCAGTGTCTGTTTACAGTAAGCAGAGAGAAAAAGTGAATGACTCTTACAATAACATTTTATAGCTTGTTTCCAATCAATAAGACAGTTATTTTGAAAGATGCACATAAGTTTAGAATCAATTATAAATGGAAAGGAAAATGAAAAAAGGTGAATATTACTGGCTTGAGATTTGTTCATTTGAGAGTTGTATTTTTTCCGCCTTGCCAGGCTCTTTTAAGTGATGCAGCACGGTTGAGCTCTGCAATAAATGCTCCCACAGAATTATCCACCATTCTCTGGAATCAGTCTTGTAACTTAAAATTGAGCATATTTATTTCTAAAACACATTTACTGCACTTTCTGTGAATACTAGATGTTCTGGATGCTATTTTTAAGGTGCTGTATATACTACACTACTGGGAAATGCAGCTCTTGCTATGAGGAACTTTTCTTCTTTTATGATCCTGAAAAACAGGTAATTTAAACACTTATACAAATAAAAAAGGGGAAAGTATTAAAAAAGATAGCAATCGAAACTCAAAAACAACCACCACAATAAACAAATGTTAATTTTAAAAGCCTGTTTTCCTTTCTGTGAGCCAGCTGTGGTAGAGGAGGAGGGGGACAAGGAACTCATACTGAGGTAATTGCAAATGAGTGAGATGCCATTAAAAGTTTTCTAAATGGCAAAATGTCCTTGGGGTCACCGAGGGGAGAGAGACAAAAGGAGACAGCAAGTCACTTTATGTGGTTGCTCTCAGCTCTTGTGTTTTGCCTTTAAAGTCAGATCTTCCTTTTTGGAATAAGAGAGAAAAGGGGGGTACAAAGTAGATACAAATCAAACCATAGTGAAATGAGGCTCTTCTTTAACATGACACAACTCTTTTGTAATAAACACCCCACAGAAGCCTCCTACCATTTGGCCTCATCACTCACGCTCGGAAGTTAATCATAACATTACTTGGACCCTTTTTCACATACTAATATATATTTCTAAGTTTTTAACACTCACCCAGTTTGGATATTTTATCATTTCAAAAAGAAGAAGGTTCTGCACCTCACAGACCTAAGAGCTTTCTTTTTAAAACCTGTAGTGCCCCCAGAAAGCTGAAAATTAGATCTCTCCAAATAGATGATTTTTTTTTTTCTTTTTATGGGAGGGGATCACCATCAATTTAGAAGGATTTTTTAGAAGGGCAGGTAAGGATAGGATGAGGGGAGATGGCTTTAAACTGAAAGAGGGTAGATTTACATTAATTATTAAGAAGAAATTTACTGTGAGGGTGGTGAGGTGCTGACACAGGGTGCCCAGAGAAGCTGTGGCTGTCCCATCCCTAGCAGTGTCCAAGGTCAGGTTGGATGGGGCTTGGAGCAACTTGCTCTAGTGGAAGGTGTCCCTGCCCACAGTAGGGGGCTGGAATTGGATGAGCTTTAATGTCCCTTCCAACCTAACCATTCTAAGATCCAATGTGATATCCAAATACTCCCCTTATCTAACTATTTTTATATTTAATATTCAAATGAGGAGTTGAAATGAATCCAAATGGACTCTCCTAATCATGTAATAATACTAGTAAAGTTGTGATTCAAATTCATAATTATTTTGCATTTTCTCCTTCCTCTCCTCCCCAAATGAAGCAGTTTATAGATGAAAAAAATTAGCAACACCTAGCAAGTTCTGGTTTAACAAAATGCACACTGAAGTCTTATGGGTTAGCACTAAGAAAGACAAAATGCAAAATAAAGAACCAAATGACAATGCCTTCATCTGTTACTATGCTTAGTAATAAACCTAAAAAACCCCACAAATTGCAGTGAAAAATCTCTGTCTTTTTAGAACTCTTTCTATTTGACTACTGTGCCCGAGCCTTCTACTTGCTCAGGATACTGTCCACATTCACAGGCTGGAGGACCTTTATTTGCAGTGAGAATTACCCCTGACTGCACAGCTATAGGAGCTGCTGTTTAATAAAAATATCCAATATCACAATACCTATAATGCAGCTTTAAGACTTAGCAAGAACAGAGGCATAAAACTTTGTTCACAGACATTTGAACACATCGTTTATGCTCAGACTTCTTCCTCTGCACAAACATTCACAATCCCAGAGATAGATTGTGACAGAAGATTTCTGGCAGTTTAGTCTCCTGATAGGTGTCTTTTCACTAAATTCTCTCTGTATGCCTCTTAAAGGAACATATGATCTATAATTCTGGTCTGAGTGGAAACATTTCTGTACTTTACTATGAAGATTTAAATCACATTAACAACATAAACACGCAGTATTTATTCCTTTCCTGATTCCTTTTCATGCAACTTCTCGAAATCCTTCAGCTGCTTCAGCATTAACTACTGAAATGCCAGAATGACAACCATGCCATGCACCAACTTGGATAAAGTAGAATTTATCTTATAATGTGCAAATGTATTCCTGACAGAATTTCCAGTGTGAACAGAGACCTCAAAGGACTTTCAACAATGTCAAAAGAGCACTTGTGTGGAGAAGACGCACAGCACCTCCCTGTTTGGTGATGAGACACTAACCAGCTTTCGTTCTGATAAGATGCTTTACCTGAGGTATTCAATTACATCCCTACCAGACTGCACTGAAGGAATATTTAAAGTCTGCTTTGCCCTTGACTCTTGATTCTGCATGTCAAAAACACTTAACTCAAACCCTTTTGGATTACCAATACTGCATTAAGTTCATTGACTTCTGTACCAGATTATCCAGGACCAGACGAACTGATATCACACACAGAGATATTGATGCTGTTTTAATACAAAAAACCAGCACAGCTTTATAAACTTTTTAATTCTGGGGGGAGGGTGGGAGGGCTAGGAGAGAATAAACAGCTCTCTCACACAACCTGAGTATTTTATGGAACCCTCCCTTGAAATGACTGTGAAAATTCAGAAATCTAGTGAGATAGATTCTCAAGAGAATGCTCATATTTGAGAATTTCTTGTTTATGAAGCCACAGAACTGTCCACACTAACCTACAGCTCCCCTTGCTGGGTCAGCTGCTGAACTGCATTCAAGCGGTGGCAAACAAATAATGTATTTGAAATGTTTCAGGTTAGAAAATGTGCATCATACACAAGTGCTGTTGTGCACAATGAGCCCCTGTGCTGCACACATTGCTTAGAGACAGTGCTTCACCAGTGCAAGACAAATTTCAGACCACACTTCAGTGCTGAAACTGAGGAGATGACTTAAAGAACAAAATGTATTACCAACTTCCCTCTGTCTTCTAGGCTTCTACAGACTTCCTTGATTACCACGTGAAGCCTCATTTTTCTTCCTTATCCCTCCCACTCTGAAAGATGTTACTGAATAGACTGCTATTCAGAACGGTGATGAATGAGACTCAAAATCTGGTAAAAGGTTTACTCAAAAGCACAACCAGTCATTGCTCACTTACTGGAAATGAGTATGTCACAGCATGTTTTGTTCAGGCAACCTGCAAAGTGAGTGTTTTGTGCTCTTTCACAGAACTAAGGACTGCTACTCTTTGCCAACTCCCAGGGCTTTTTTACATTAATAAAACTTAGGTATCTGAGTAAATCTGATTAATTTTGGTTTTCAAAGTACATTGTATCTGTCACCAGTTAGTTAGTCAGATATGGCCACAAACACACTGTAAAGGTTTTTCGTTCTTGAAATGTGTTGACAGGTTTCATAACAAAGAGTAAACCACATCTTGTATCTAAGCCAACTGATCTCTAATGCAACACCAACTGCTTAGACAAATGATTTGACACAATTTCCCATTTCAAACATAAGGTACTCAGGTAGCAGCATTCAATGCCATTTGGATGAAATTCCATCTGCAAAAATGCTTGATTTTCCCTTGACTCTTCTGGTTGAAATTTGCCTTTTCGGGTCACTCTGAGTGCCTAATGCTTTTGTCTTGACAAGTTTATCTTTGTTAGTTATCCTGACATCACTGTGGCAATGTAACAGGTAATATGGAGTGTAAATGACACGGCAGTGGTTTTGACACAAACATAAGACTATCTCTCATACTGGTTTGGATATGAACATAGACATAGGTGTACAACACACACTGCTGCAGAATTTTGTAGGAAAAAGAAATCCTACCCAAGGAAAACGATAACACAGGCAACCATATCTTCTAATGACAATTTTTACCTGAACAAGTGAAAATTTGGATGCACAATACATTTTGCTGGTTCTAACCAGTGCGCACAGACAAAGTGTAATTATGATTATTATTTGTTTGGATAAGAAGCATTGCTCTATTTCCTTCTCCTCAGTGACTTCACATTCCTGTCATTACAATAATTGTTACAACAGATTTAAAAAAGACAATAGAAAGGCAAAAAGAATGCAAACATATGTAAGCCAACAAACATGCAAGTAAAAAAATACAGATCTATTCTTATATGCCTCTGACACTCTTTTGACCATGTATTGACCATTTGTGACCATTTTGCTCAGACTAAACCAATCAATAAGTTGCTCATCCAGAATGTAAAACTATTTTTTTTTTTACTTTTACAAAAATGATAATTTAGAATAAGACGAGATGAATATATTGCTACAAATTTACAGTATGGATATCAACAAAGCAGCGACACCAAATCATACCGGAACAAAAACTACTAACTCAAGAATTATTACAGCTTCCAGCAAATGAAACATTTTTAAAATGATTCGATGAAGGTAGATTTGACATATATGTCAATTTTTAAAGGAGTCTGGAGTGATTAGATTTAGGGGTCAGTCACTTTAAGGTCATTTTGAGAAGACAGATTTCACTTTCAAATTAGGAACAAGAAAAATAATAACCAAAACTTCACATACACACACACAAAAAGTTACTAGGTGGTATACGGATTTGTGAAGTTAGTCTGTATCCCACTGAAATGAATCCTACTTACCAGACATAATTTTTCTGACAAATAACCTTGATACGTAAAGGTAAAGCACATAGACAATTTACTGCTATTACAAAGTTCTTCAAACTGTGTGCCAACACTCATTCTCTTCAAAATAAACCAGGGAGCACTAGGTCTTATGTTACAAAGTATCTACAATTACAGAACACTTTCCAAAATGCTAACAATAAACCTAAACCAAAAATCAATACTATTAATTTGTGAGATGGATGCTAAAAATATCAAAGCTGCCACTGTTCAAAAGTGTTAAAACACAAACACAATGGAAATCACAAATGTGCTTTAAAACTCAATTTAAAAATGCCAGTTACAAGATTTCATAACCTAAATTTAAGACCCATGTTGCTTATTTATTTCTATGAAAAAGGATACAGCAGATGAATTGTGAATTATGTTAACAGACATTTTCCCAGCCACAGAAATTGCTGGCTAAATGCCCAAGGAATACAATAGCCACATGTTTGCAATCTTTAATTATCCAGTTAATGTAGTGTCGTTTTAGCAATTAGTTCAGATGACCATATGTAACTTTTCACAATTAGCTCTTTCTTACTATGACCAGAATGCCAAATGTACCAAGATGTGCTTATATTAAATGCCCAACTTGAACATGAGAAGGACTTCCATAATTACCTATGTTTAACACACTGTGACTTTTGCTGTTAGACTCTAAAATTGATTTATTTTCTTAAGTAAGGTTGATTTTTGAAGGCTTGTCCTTTTGATGCTACCTTCCAAACGCCATATTGTGTTATCTCCTGTAACAGTGAAACAACACCGCCTTGATGAGGTCACAGTAGAAATGTCAAAAACCAGCTTAGTTCAGTTTTGGTGGTTTCTTCAGATAAAAATTGAAAACCAGCCTGATATAACCTATGTGTAGACATTGAAAAACCTTAATCCCCACGTTTCTTACAAAGCTCTGTAGACTAACTACTTGCATTAGCCAGTGTGCTATGACAGCAGCGTACATGGGAAAGGAGAAGGAATGGCATCTCCATGCTTTGCAGTACCGCACCAGAAGCCCAAGTGCACTGACCGCCTGCGCTCAGTTCAGGGTTAGTGGGCTGCCGCAGGTCAGTGCCTGGTAGCTCTGTAAAGGCAATGAGCTGAGGCAAAGCCAGGGCATTATGTCCCTTCATCGACCCAGAGCGGGCTGCAGGAGACAGGGGTATGATCTCAGAAGCACAGAGGAACCTTGAGAGACACCATGTCTCCTTCCTGTAAAGCCATTATGCTTATTGAACATGCTTTAGCTCAGCAGGCCGAATTCTCATACTTAATGTTATCTCATGCTTTACAGCTTAAGTTACACTCCAGAAGAAATGAAGACAGGATGTAGATTATATTACACTTTCCTTTTTTTGAAGCATATGACATTGGCCATGGTTGGAGGGAAGAAACTGGCTTACATGGAACCTACATAAAAATCAGCTTCCATAGAAAGTTTAGATTCAACATGTGAAAGCTTATTCCTTACATAAAGCATATTCCCATAGTCTTGCAGTAACAAGTTCTCTGTGTTCTCACAGTGTAGCATCTGGTCCCAGATACAACTTCTAGTTGCTCCAGTGATGCAAACAATAAAAAATACTAACAAAGAATAGAGAGTGGCAGACCTGATTCCTGAGTTCAGTACAACAAAACAATAGAAAAATGAAGATGAAAGCAGAATATCTGTTTGAAATTAATACAAAACACTTTGTTTATTATCTGGCCACTACAGTATTAAGCATTAAACAAATCCAGAAAAAACTATTTTCTGTCGCAGCATTTCTCTGCAGCAAAAAGGTAAGTTATTTTCTCCTTAAGATACTCAAATTATAATCATAGTAAAGAAAGAATTGTTGGAGAACGGAAAGGAAAAAGCAACTTGTGCATAAATATCTTAAATTACTATTGTTTACGTAACTGCATTTGGATGAAGGTATACATACACAAATACATGCAGGTCTTTATTTCTCCTTAATTGGCTTCATTTCTCTCTAAGGACTCTTTTAATATATAAAAACTGTAAGCATTTTAATGTAAAATTCATATCAACCTAAATTAATAGGTTAGCATTACAATTTTCTGTCACTATAATTTATGAATACCAAAAATGTTGAATTCTAAGGTATACTATTGTAGATCACAGAATAAAGACATATTTTTTGCATCTTGTTCTCTCCTTCACTGTCACTACCACTCCACATTTTACAGGGCCTTTTTTACACTAGGGTTTTTAGAAAACAAATGCAACTGGCTGACCTCTTGTCTCTGATACAAACATATGCTTCATGCTAGCCATAAATCTGCTATCGTAGCTGCATATGTTATTTAACAAGACTTATTAAGGATCCCTCCAATCAGGCACCTATGGACTTGAAATACTGGAGGTGCACAGCTACCTCAGTAGTCCTTCAGATAATTTTCTCTGACAACAAGGAAAGTCATGCCCAATTACAGGGAAAAATGCTATCCTTAGTGATAAAAACTTTTGGAGGATAAAATAACCTCTTGACTTCTAACATACATTCTCAACCAAAAAGTAACAAACCCTTTAAAATGTTGGACCCATTCGCCTCCAGATTCACACTCTGATTAAAATCCAGCCCTCTGTACTGATTGCATTAGAGGAATGCCTTAGGAGTATGAAAAGCACTAGAAATGAGTCAGCATGTGTTTTGACCACTCTTGCATGCAGCCATCTGGGACAAGTGAAAAATACCTGGACATTTCCCTTGGCGTTAAAATCTGCTACAGCCTGGTGTCTTCTGCAGAAGTTTGTTTGAAGAACAAAGGGATAGAGGAGGCGTATTTATAAGATTCTTCAAGATTACTCTGATTACTTCCTCCCCTTCAAATGCAGAGTATACTGAAGCCTTTTTTAAAAATTCATACAGTAGAATCATTCTATGCAATTGTAAGAAGAAAACTGTCAGACAACATTCCCAATTCAATATTACATTGTGCTTCAGGAAAATATTTCCATATATTCCAGATTTAAAAAAGTCTCATAAATAAATGATAATCCATTGCTTGGCCTGAAAAATGAAAAATAATTTTCTGTTTGCATTTTATGTAGCAGAGTAAAATTTAATCTCTCTTTTAATATAGTCTTTGTATATAAACAGAAGTAGAAATACGTGACCTTATGAAAATTGATTTTTTTTTTTACATGGTTAAAAATATTTCTACCGGTGTTCATCTCGAAATCTTACTTTTGTGAGTGCTAGTATATATCACATACTGATAGCTTAAACACCTTATTTCAAATTATGATAATGCTCTTTTTTTGTAAAGATAAAGGAAAAACATCAGGTTTCTTACACTAAGCACCACAGAGACGATGATGAAGAGAAGTGAAACTCCTAAAAAGTTGCTACATGAGGCCACAGTTCAACAGAAAACTGTTAGTAATTTCACAGAATTTATTGTAACGACTTTGATATATTTTACATAAATCTAAAATAATATGCACACATACTATATATGTGTGCATATTTATAAATAAATTTACATTTTAAGTAATGTGATGTGTTAGTGTTGCACAGAATATAAATTGTGTAGTACAAACAACCTACACCTAAATTCACTGGCAAGATTAGAAGTATACTGAGCTTCTTCTAGCTGATTCAATGAAATTAAATAAAAGGTTGGTTCTCATAAAACAACTTCTTTTTAAAACCCTGAACTTTATTTTTAAATGATGAAATAAATTTCCCTGATGCTTAATTAAATAAAAAATAAAAAGAAAAAAGAAAAAAAAACACACAAAGAACCCCAAACAGACCAAACCAAACCAAAACCAAAACAAAACATGAAAAAAACAAACCAATCTACTAACCCTACATAATTCGCCACAAAACAGTCTGATTTTGGCTCTTGTATAGAAAAGAAGCAGAAAACAAGGTTAAATTCACAATTCTGTTAAAGAGGCATCTTCCTCTTACTTGTGATGTGGGAGTAACCTGGTTTAATTCCCTTCTCCGCCTGGGGGGATTGGAAGGCATGGCCTGTCTCTGGTTGATAGCCATGTGGTGGCTGAGGGCCCCTTGCTCCTCTCCTTGATACAATTCCACTTTCTGTAAGTAATTAAAGTTTCACTGAAGCAGGTACTGAAACCCCAGTGGCCCACTTCCCAGGTAAAAGCCGCAATCACCAGCCAAGAGGGTCATTCTCACTTACTTTATTTCTCAATTAGTAGTCACTACATACAAGATAAAACAGGATTAAATGCAGACCTATTGCTAAAATGCTATTTTGACACAGCCATTTAGAGACTTTTCTGGGAGAGGTAGGTTGCAAGACAGAAATTGTGAATTTGAGATTGCTTCTAAGGTGTCATTTTGTGTTCAGTTTTGTAGGGAATAACTGAAAAATCAGTGTGATAAGAGAATGAAGAGCAATTCCGTGCTCTGCTAGTAACCTGGGAGTATCTATCTGATAACCTGACTCTGATGTGTGAACAGTTTTGGGGTCACAGAAAAGTGGCTCATTCTATCATGGAATACTTTACTATTTCTTTAAATATATTCACTTGGTGTAAAAGCCTTGCCACCAGGTACTTGTACAACTCACAGTGGAAACAGGTGTGCTGTCCTGTAGCCATTACTTGGCAGCCTGCATTAACATTCCTTCTAGTCAAGTACGCATGGGTTGAAAAAGCTTCAGAGAGATCCCAAAAATTTAGAAATTGTATAAGGACAATTTTCTAGTCTGAGCTTTGGTCTTACAAATTACTTAGAGTAAAACACACAGATAGGTATGTGTATCTTTCAAACTGTGACGTTTTTATATCAGCATCTATCTAAACTAGAACTGCATCAAGAAAGTATTACGTAAAAACCCCACGTAATTAACTTCTCATAGGATGCTGTTGGAATGTAAATGCAATGGCAACATACTTCTAGGCAACTTGTATACAGCTATAAGAACATTTTCAAAGGTGTGAAAACTATTTCTAAAATGGCACAAAAATGCCACAGTTTAAATGGGAATTCTTGCTAATGGAATTACTCTCATCACTTCAGGAAGCACTAATTTTCCTGCTCCCTGGAAGCTCAATAAAAGTGCTCTATGTTGTCCCTAATTGTGATTAATCAGCGCGTCACTGTGAATGGCAGCAATTTCTTTTCAACCATGGCAATTTTCAAAATGTGGCAAACTGTACGTGTTATGCAAATTACTTCATAATTGTCCTGCAAGCTAAAAGAAAGGAACAGAGCTCCAAGCAGGAAAAAAAAAAAAAATCCATTCTGGAGGAGAAGTTACATCCTGGCCAATGCTGGGCACGGACATACAACTGCATACGGCAGCTGCCAGCTGAGGCAGAACCTAACTTTGGTTCTGCCACCAATCTGTGGCACTTGAAAGCCACTCGCTATTATCACTGACATTGCTCAAGGATACGTGGGACAGAGGAACTTGGTGACATGACGGTGGACAGATTGGGCAGGGAGACACGGTGGCAATCCCATTACATCTCTGTTGTTACCAACAGCTCCTCTCCCATCCCAATCCAGGATCAGCAGGAGCAAGCAAGCCCAGTACTCTGCAAGTATATCACATCCCAGTCCTTCTCTGTACCGGTCTTTGCCTATAGCAGAGGAGGGGAACGCAACCTTGATTTGCGTGTGCATTGCTGGGAAGCATGGAGCAGGCTCCAAACAAACCTAAATTACTTCAAGTAACATTTGAGAAGTACTACAACAATATCTCCATGCAGATGATTCTTTCTGAAACTTGCAGCAATGAATACCTTGCTGATAAAGTCTGCTGCCAAATAAAAGGCAAATAAAGAGAAAAATGATTGCTTATATAATGAATGTACCGAAGGCAAGTATTTCCACTGCTGCGAATAAACACACAATATTTCTGCTAAATGTTAAACATTTCCAAAGCTGCTTGAGTCAGATAAGCTGGAATGTCATTGCTAGTAATTATTTAGAAATAAAAAAAAAAGATATTATTAAAATATAAAGTAATATTCAGAGATGCAATATATCTTCTGACTATCATAAGCATCATTCTGCAATGCTATCTCATCTCTAGGGAAGCTGAATGTGTACAAAGATCCTGATAATTTTAATGCCCACACATGCTGAAAATGAGGCAAAAGAACCTTATTGCAAAAACAGATACTAGATGACGTTACCATCATACAGTCCAACTCGGATTATTCATCTGTCCCTGGAAGCTAGGATTTTATCTAACAGGAATAACAGCTTTCCTTTTTTTTCCTAGCTAATAAAGAATGACAATAACTTCATCTCATGTGTAAATACAACATTGGTTTTGCCAGAGCATATTTGAAACTGGCCCTTAAATTAAAAAAAAAGTAGTAGAGAAAGTTTATTATATGCTTATTGAAATAAGTGTCCGACAATCATACCATTTATCCATTCATTTTCTACCTCTTTTTTATAAGAGCCTGAATGTTCTTCTCTAGAAACATGGACACAGTCATTCTGGAGTGCATTAAAATGTAGTTATCAATCAAGTCTTCCTATTTTGTATTTTTTATAACAGTGAATTTCCAAGGTCTGTAACAATTTCCAAGGGTTGTCAGTGTTTCTCAAAAGAGGGTTTCTGATCATTACTTCAGGTTAAGATGACTTACCATGCAGCCATCTGGTTGCACGCATTAGCACACACTTCAGAAATCCACAAACATTTTATAACTGCACTCTCCACTGTGCTCTACGTGCAGCGATGGTAGCACACACTGAAGTACAGTATGTAAATAAGACAAAGACTAATAATGCCTTCAATCCTTCGAGCGCAAAGGCTGCTGTAGTATGCAACATAGCAACACATTTTCCATTACACCCTAAGATTAATAAGCCTCATGGAGACCTGGAAAATCTGACAGAAAACAAGGGCAATACAATGCTCATTTCTGTTTCATTAAACACAGGATGAGCTGATGGATCTCTCCACACTTTGTCACTCCGCTCTGCTAATGGCTCTTTGACATTATTATTCACCATGGGTGAGACTGTGTAACCTCTGCTCACATTGGTGAGCATCTACAAAAGTAGTCCCACTGGCAACTGCTTTAGAGAGGTTACCTGAAGCATATGGTACTTCTCAGCTCAAGTAAAAGTGGCTCAATCTAAATATAAAAAAGTGTTCGTGAGGATTTTAGCAATGTGCAGATAGTTGGTGAAGGGTACTTCAGTGGATACAAAGGTTTAATGCAGCACTTAAAACCTCCGTTCTTTAGCAGGATAAACAGTTGAGTGACACTTCTGCATCCTCTTTTTTATCTGCATGGTTTTAGCTCTGATGGAAAAATTTGCTATGCTACCTTTTCAAAGCAAGCTAATAAAATAGCTGGAACAGGGACACTATAAGAAACAGGAACAAATCACAGGCAGCCAAAACATGCCTTTACAGAGTCCCAACACTTCCCAGCAGATATGGTGCATAATGTGAAGAACCTTGGGAGAGACAAACTAATTTCAACAAAGGAAAGTAAGTTTGTTGTTTTTTCTTGATTATGCATTCAGGGTTTTTACTTGCGGTAGTGTAGGTACAGAACACAGTCATACTTTGCATTACCTGTCTTTTAGAGCTGAGTATGTTACTGAATTGGAAAATAAACAGCAGTGCCGAACACAACTATGAATGTCAGTAACGAACCAGGAGTGAGGCCGGTCTGTGCACTTTCCTATTTTCATTTCAAATTACTCTAATGAATGACAATTCTTTCCTTTTATTCAAGGTGCTCTCCTTTGTAAAACTCAGAGCATTACAGAAATCCAAATAAACATGTGTCCTTGTTTTACAGAGTCCAAATAGGAAACAGGTTGTGTTTCCAGCTTGTCTAAAGTTTATACACTTACTTATTTTTTTTATTTGAAAATTTGACCTGTGTACAATTCACCCAAATTAATTCAGACTAAGATGCAAACAAAAACGTTTGTCATTGTTTAGTGGCACTTGTGCAAAGCAGCTGTCATTTCCATTCTTGTCTGTGATTTGCTTCTTGGACCTTTTCAATACTTCTTCCACTACACACTCACTATGATGAGCTGCTAGATATCTTCCTTTACCAATCTATCTACTTTAACATCACTACAAGCTGATGTTTTAGGGTTTTTATTTCTATTTTAACTTGGTAAATAATTACAGTTCTTAAAATCAAGACAGCAAGACAGTAGGGAGGGGACGTCACAGTCATATGTAAGTTATAAAACATGCAACAGTGAATGTGAGTAGTGTTATCCAAGGGTTCCTTGATGATAGTTTGCATGTGCAAACCCTTAAGCTTGAACTCAGATGATCATGTGGCTTTTCGGTCCAACTCTTAGTGAACAGCAAAGACTGAGAATTTCATGTAATAGAGATCAATATATAAGTTACTAAACAATAACAAAGGACATCTATCTAATAAATATAATTAATGAACCAGCTTGAGAAAATGACTATCTGCCTGTAGATATTACACAAATAGGAAAATGGAACATTATGTAAACATAAATCACGGCAGATTATGTGTTCAACTGCAGTTTCAGGTTAAAAAAGCAAAATTAATATCACCAATCATTCTGATTCATATCAGAAAACAGATTTTAAAAAAAGCTTTGGCAAAGTGATGCATAAATTATATGTTAAAAATTATAAATTAGATTCCCCAGACAATCATGTGATTCTGCAAATAGTTTCAGAAATAACTGGATAACTGATTAGCTTTCTAAAGACTTATCAGACAACTTGAAAACAGGGATTTTTATAAACAATGTAATTCATTATATGAGGACTGCTGCGTGAGTTACAATACAGATTCTGTTCTGTCTTGAGCAGAATCCAAAACTAAAGAGAACACTATAATCATAGTTGGAGATACTAATGACAGGCAATTTTCTAAAACACAGACATGCGTTAAAAAACTGAAATGGAATCAAAATTTGAAAGGTTTAAGTAAGTCTGATGCTTGACATCTAGGACATGGGTGGCACCATGCCACGGAACTGAAGTTACTAACTTAAAATTATGGCATACTCTAAAGACAACCAATTCTGTGCATGCTGAGGATGTCTAAGACTCCTCAGATACATCCAAACCAGCTTGAGTTGGTGACGAACAGCAGTACTCAAAGCACAGAAGACTCAGGTCTATTGGATAGAGTTGTCAGGAAGCAAATACAATGTACCTACATACCTGGGTTGAAAATGTTTAGTCTTCCATAACATTGTCCTAGAAGAAAAATATATCTGCTGAGGACTGTGATAGACGAGGTAAGCAGTCAATACAGCATGAACCCAAAAGAAATAAGCAAAGGCCTAATAATCAATCAGTTCAAGAAATACAAAACCTCAAGTGTAGAGTTTTAGCAATGAGACAAATTGCCACAATGAAAATGCAAAAAGTGGAACGTTTTTCTTATATGCAGGTCTGAGTACAAACAGTGGATGATAAGCAAATTTGGTGCCAGTCTAAGCTTTAACACTTAATTTCAGTAATCAACGTGTAAAAGATAGTCCATTAAAGCTAACTGAGCTAGCTCTAATTTTTATATATATATTTTTTTTTCCCACTAGTTCTATTCCTGAAAATGGAAGAGTAAAATAATTACAAATCTTTAATATGGAAGAGTTTGGTTAAAAAATAGGAAGCAGGAAAAAAAAAATTAATAACTGATTTCTTCCACTATAAAGAATCTGAAAAGGATAATGCTGAAAACAACATCTGGTAGTAGATCTGGAGACTGTCTGATACAAGGAGGAGATATCTGTTTTGTTCACATGTAGGCTGAATGGTTCATCACATCAAATCGTTACAGAGGAAAAGGGTGATGCAAGCCCACTTCTTTTCTCTGTGCATGTATATGTACTAAACCACTTCACAGACAGGTGCTCACATATCTGTCTGTGTCTTCTGTCTTTGCAAACTAATTCCCTACAGAATATGATTAAGAATGCTTGTGTACCATGACTTCCCAGAAAAAGAAAAAAATGTCTTCTACAAGTACCTTTTTTACTATTGCTTCTTAAAGAAACATCTGTGTTGATGTCACTAATTTCACTGACACATCACTATAGCAAACTTCTGACCACTGAACAATACAAAAAACATAGACTCAAGTTATAGCTGAAGAATTGGGGTGATCTACAAGAAACAGCACAAAAACTGAGCAAGAGAAAAGCAGTTGGATTAGTATCATGTTACTGTATGCTTGGGGTTACAGAGATGAATGTGCATGGGATCCTATTGTCCATTTGTGCTATAATTTCACACACTAAGAACAAAATTGTGTTCTCTGATATGCCCATAGAAGTCCCTCTGGAATCAGTAAGAATTACACAGCTGCATCTAACGGCAGAATTTGGTCCTAAGTCATTAGTTAGAACTCTCTGCTGAAACCCTACAGAGAATAGGGGGTTTCAGAGGACAGTGAGGATCAAACTGCTGTAGTACACTACGAGATTTACTCTCACAGGAGACCATCAAATATTCAGACATTCCAAAAAAAACCATCTGTAAAGATAAAAATCTGTACAAGACTAATACACCATATTTGTAGAGGCTGGTTTCACTTAGACTCAAGCAACATTTAAATTAAAACAGTGGCAATGTAATTGAATGAAAGTTTAGAGGAGAAAAATAGCCCAGTATTTTCAGATCTACACAGCAGAGCATGCCAATCACTAACAACCATTTCTCATGGAAAGACAAACTCATTGAAACAAAAATAACTGCAGTAGAGCTATCGTACATCTGATGCACATGTTCACTGGTGGCCTATTGAAGAAGTTCTTCTCTCAGCTAAAGAATAAGGCAGTTATTTTAGCAAAATTTGCTGCTGGTTTTGAAGAGTTTTGAGGTGTGTGCACATGAATATATGTCTGCTTATTGAAACATGTGTACTTATATTTTAGTGTTTTTTCCTACTTTCTGTCCTGATAGAACTGCCAATGCATTGATGAATGCCACTGTAATTGTTTATTTATATTGAGATCTCATACCTATTGTTTATTTTGAGGTTTATCAAGCAGTTGATGCAAAAAATAATTACAAACAATATTCTGCATCAAATGCTTGTAATTTTTTAATGCTGGTATTTAGCAATATTATTTGCATCTGGTCCTACCTTCAGACAAATGATTCACTTCTATAGAAAGTACAGACTGTTTTATCTTAGACACTTCCCGGGCATTTGCAGTGCTCTGACTCTAAAAAACAAATGTGTTTCTTATCAACTGTAGTGATAATTTTTTCCTTTTGTTTCGATCAATGACTGACAATACTCCAATTCATATTGGCTGCAAAGTAACAGCTTGAAAAAAATTCACACTATTTAATTCTAAACTCCACCGTATCTGTTGCAGGATAGGCTGGCATTTGCTGTTAAAGCAGAAAATTACAAGAAGGGCCTAATTGACCCTCTTGTGTCTTTGAAAAATTCTGTCTGTTGTCTCTAATTGACCCTCTAGATACCTTTATGGAACAATGAATGAATCTTCCGTAAATAATGGACAGTGATGATTAATAGCCATGGTTTGGCTGGACCTCTGGCTCATGGAGTTATGCTACTGAACTTTCTGTCTGTTTGTTTTTTTATTTTTTACCATCACAGTTCTCTGTACTTCATAAACAAACTATTTTGAGATAACAAATATCCTGCTGCAAATAACTGGAAAAGTAAAACAAAATTAAACACTATCTCATATAATGTAATGTAAAGAAGAATTATTGGCATTATTTAACATTGCTTTCTGTCACCATCTTTTTCATGTTTCAGTAACATGTCATATATTCGTATGTTTGCTTTAGAAAGAAGAAAGTTTATCATAATGGATCCCCTCAGAAAACATCATTTATTTCTTTACTATGCATTTAGTCAATAGTAACAATGTCATATTTCTTTCTCTTGACTCTTCTTAGCAATAAAAATCTATGATACTAAGGTACTTCTACATTTGGTTTCATTATAATGCTGTCAGAAAACATTATGAAAACACCTCTAAATGTTTGTTCCCTTATTTAATAACTCTAATGTGTCATGTTAATTAATTAATATCACTAATAAATTCCTGTCTCCCTGATTGGTGTCAGCATCAAATTTTGGGGGTTTTGACCATGGGCTGGTTTACACAGCACCAAGCCTGCTGGCAGCAGATGGGGTACACCTATCCCAAAGGGGAAAAAGCATTCTAACCCAGAAGTTAGCAGGGCTCACAGAGTGGGCTTCAAACTAGGTTTGAAGGAGGAAAGGGTTAACACCAAGGATCGCTAGACATGAGCTATGAGGTAGCATGCCACTGTTAAGAGTCCAGATCCACAGGTGAATTTAAATGCATTTATGCCAATGCTCGCAGCATGGACAACAAGCAGGAAGAGCTGGAAGGCATTGTGCAGCAGGGAAATTATGACATAATCGTCATTGCAGGAATGTGGGGGAATGATTCGCATAACTGGAGTGCTGCAACGGATAGCTACAGGCTGTCTAGAAGGGATAGGCGAGGAAAAAGGAGTTGGTGGGGCTGCACTGTATGTCAGGGAGTGCATCAGCTGCCTTGAACTCAATGTTGTGAGTGAGAAGGCTGAAGGTTTGTGGCTGAAGATGAGGGGAAAGGACATCCAAGCAGATATCCTGGTAGCAGTCTGTTACAGACCACCTAGCCAGGATGAAGCTACAGATAAAGTGTTCTTCAAACAACTTGGAGAAGTTTCATGTTTGCTTACCCTTGTTCTTGTGGGGACTTCAACCTACCAAATGTCTTTAAATGTAAAAAACGTGAACATGGAGTGTATAAGTTTATTTATATAGCTGATACTGACAAAGCAGTAACATTAAAAAAAAAAACAAACAAAAAAACCAACAACAAAAAACCACCAATAAGGTAAGTTCCACAAGATCTTAAACAAAAAGAAGTGTTCCAAATGTCCTAGTGAAGAAACAGATCATATTTATCTGGTTTTCTATGTCCTAAACTCTCTTGGATACAAGCTGGAATTTGCTGGCCTATTTATGAACCTTTTATAACATTTAAGATAAATGTAGGACCTGAGGTTCATTAAACAGCTTTGAATTGTTCTTAACAACACTTAAAAAGAACTTAAGTAAATACTACCATACCTCTATTATGGGAACATTTACTTGACCCAGGTCATAGAGAGTATCTGTAAATTTAGCCTTTAGCTAACTCGAGGTTATCCAGAAAAGACGGGTATTTTAAATCCAATAGCAACAGTTGTCACAGTAGATAGCTCAACACATTGCAACTAAACTGAAATATGAGAGACCCTTTTAAGGCTAAGATTAATACAATACATATTTAATTAAAAAAAAATAAATCACTGCTTACTGAAATCTGCCCTTCTCTTTAATACAGTTTAGTTTCTTACAGGCATTTATCCTGATCTCCCAGGAGAAGACATCCCTCATTGCTGATTCACTGACAGTTGGATCCAGTAAAAATATGCATGCTTTTAAAAAGATTATACAGTTTGGGCAAGTAAAGTTTGATGATGACTGTACTAAACTGCCTGCAAAAAAGTACTAACTATGGGGAGAGGTTAATTAGGAAGTAAGAACATTTCCTAAGTTCACTGATTTAGTGTAAGTACAGTGTCCTTCAAAGAATGACCTAAATAAGCAGTTGAAGTCAACCTAGGAATAGGCAGCAATATGATATAGTATTTTGCATCTTTCAAAATGTTATAGAAATATACCACTGTCTGAAAACCTATGCAAAAGTTAAAGATGTAGACATGGCCTTACATCCAAATAAAAGTGATTATTCACACACATTTTTCCAATTTATGTGTTTAACAGTGGTAGACACTAATGCAAAATAAATGTGGTCATCACATGCAAATTTGAGATGAACTTGCTTCAGACCATGAAACCAACATTTCAAAACAACCAAACACAAATACTATATCTGCGCACATGCATGTATTTATATACTGAACAGATGCAGTCGCATGTATGTCTAATAAATATAAACCCGAATACTAATTTGCATGTGCTGACATTATAAATCATGTTTGTTACCCATTGTTAGCAGGTATACTGTGTAACTATGCTGTATATGCTATGTGTCTCGAGTACAAGGCCTACCAGCTGCTTTTGTGGTTAATATTAAGGTATAAAAAGTAAGCTGAGCAGTTAATTTCCTTATTTATATACTAGTGCCTATTTGATGTTAATTTGCATAAATAATAAATAAATAAGTAAATAAATAATAAATAATAAATATAAATAATAAATAATAAACTTTATCAAAATATACATATACAAATGTATTTACAACTCCTTTAAAAGTTCTGATCATGATTGAGATACAATGGTAGATATATATTCTCTAGGGGAAAATTTATGACAGTAGGTAGATTCATATAAATCATAACAATTTACACTAGGAAGTTGTTTGTCTAAATAGTAGAAAACAGTAACCTTTGTACAACTGGGGTTAAACTAATTCTGCTATAATGAAAAGCAAAATTTACATAAAGCTTTGTTACCACAATAGATAGGGGTCTTAGTCTCTTTCATAGTCATTCCCATTGTGCCTCTATAGCCCCATCTGCTTCCATGAAAATCACAGTATAAAGCACATTTTTCTTTTAATATCAGGGATAATACAGCAATTCAGCCATTAGGCCTGTTTCAGTGCATAAAGATCGGAGTACAATAGATGCTTGTACTTTCTGTAATTTTTTTTTGTTTTGTTCTCAATAGCGTATACTGAGCCCAAACATTAGAAACTTAATTCAATTAAGAAACCTGACTGCTAAAATACCACATCTTGTTTTAGTTACAAGCCTGCACACAGAAATGAAAACTGATTATTTCTCTTCAGCTTTTAGAAATATAAATTTAGCTCCAACTATTCTCTCAGAAAAATAACATGGCACATGCACAAATGTTTTCACAGTTGGTAATCCAGAACAGTCATAAATGGATTTCAAGGACTCAAGACTCAATAGTATAATTTTTATCTATCTCTTAAATTAAAGGTTGCTACTTATGGTGATGACGGTGACATAGTCTCTTTTCATGATGCCTGACACTCCCCATTTCAAGGCTTCAGTGCTGCTGCTCCCAACTTCAGCAAGTTCTAATTCTTCTCACTGAGGTTTCCCATTACAGATGTCCATGTGGGGCACAACTTCCATGAGAAAGTTCAGCAAACGTTCTTTCATATTTTCCAACAGGCCAGTGAGGGAAAAATACATTATTTTCAGAAGTTTCAAAAATTCTTACAAGTGTTTTCTGGGAAGCCTCCCAGCCCCTAAAGCAAAGAGGGGCCTCATAAGTCACCAAATCCAGTCCAGCATTGCAGGAACAGAACATCTAGCTACTTCTAAGCTGCAGTTTGCTAAACTGACTACACGGGCGGTGTGGGAAAGCAAGAAGCTCTCCCCCACTACTCTAATATTAAATGCAGGAAATTAGAGCTGTGGCTAAACCAAGAAAGAGGTACAGCAAAAGAAAAAACAGAACAAAAAGTGCTATGGAAGAGTGGAACAAAAAGTGCAAAAGACTGAAGCTGAAAAATGACTTGGGATGGGAAAGACAGAAAGAGAGGGCTGAGACACGATGACAGGACAAAAGAAGGAAAGACAGAGTGGGTCCAGGAAAAAGAAATCAGACTTCTGGGTGAAAAAGCAGTAAAAAGGGATAGGGAATAACGCATTATTTCACAACCTGGATAGAATGCACAGTTCAGCTTCCACACTGTCCTCACTTCACAAATATTTTAAATATTAATTTAAATAGGCCACTAATCCCTCTTTGGTGGCTTGTTGATAAAAAAGCAACCCATTATTACAGGTAGAAATAATCAGTTCCTTTCAAAAGACAGTGTCAGCACTCCAAAGGAAAGAATCCAACACTTACTAATAATTCTGTATAGTTCTCAACCCTTCCCTCCATCTTCCTACTATATACTGACTATTAAAATAATAAATAAATAAACAAACCTCTTAAATCTTAACAAATACAAAATTCAGATTTTTTTAAAGAAACCTTAATTCAGTCCTTTGGTTTATGCAGATTGGTAGAAATTTTTTAGATTGATAGAAATCTAATTACAAGAGAATTCTCAACTACATCATTGTGTCTCATATTTTTTTTTGTATTAGCCACGTGTTTTTATCCTTCTAAACATATGTCATCAGTCAGTGTATTTATCCATACCTACGTTTCCAGTGGAAACACTAAGAGGCTCATATTTAATGATTATGTTAATATTTCTATCACTTTTGTTTCAGCATGCCACACATTACATAAATCTATACATACTGTAGCAGAAAACAAGTTTAATAAGTAAGGTCTCTTCAGTCAAACACCTTGAACTATCCCCAGATGTCTGCTGCTGCCAAGTGACTGATTTCAGAGATGGACAAAAGTAGACACACAAAAGTATAGATACTATGATTAATGGATGATCCAAATTCTCCTGAACTTTATATCATGACTTAATGTGAAACTCTGAAGAGACTAAAGGCAGGAATTACATTATCATTAATAATAAAAAAAGGCGATATTCTGTTTAAAAGCTTTTTAGTGCAAGTGATTTGAACAAATACATTAACACAGCTTCCAAAGATTCAGTCAGGTTGAATGTTAACCAGAACTTATTTTGAAATAAGTTTCATATATCTCATATGTGAAGTTCAAGTCTATTTGTGACTAGCACTAAAGCTATCAGCATGTAGATTTTAATTCTTTCTTCAGCTCTATAGAGCTTCCACTATTCACATTGTCCTTCTTTTAATAATGGAAACTTCTCTGAATTACATATTAAGTACATCTCAATGCTGCAGGTACAAGAAATATAGACAAATATGTGTGTGTATATATATATACCTAAATAGTTATTCTTTATTTTTATTATAATGTGAAAAACTGTCGCTGTGTTATAGTGGTGCAGTAATGTGGTTGTTGCATCTTATTTCTCACTACTGAACTCAAAACCAGCAGTCTGGAAGGCTTTTAGTATTTCATATTATTTCAGTCATATCAGTTGAAAATTTGTATTGAAATTATTCAGGCAGTATGTAAAGCTCTTCTATAAAAGATAGCTGTACATTAACTTACAATTAAACGATGGTTTTAATGAAATTATAGTGTATGACAAGTTAACGGACTGACGCTGAAAGGCAAATGTCGAAATGAAGCCAAGACGTTTATTTTCAAACTGACAAGTCTTAACTCAACCATAACCTTTAGTTCCATTAACATTATAGTTATTACAGAAAATAATTTGGTCGAAAAAAATATGTAATAGATGAAGCTGCCAAATCATCAGTAGAAGCCCAAACCTCACCACATTCCATGAAAGACAAACCAAGCCAATGCCCAAATAACACACAGAGGTTTTTTAAGACATGCAGAAAGGGCTACAAACCTAGAACCAACCGGGCAAACATTTGCTTTCTCCTGATCAATGTCTTTAATTTTATCTTCATTTGCTATTCTCAGTACAAGGTCAAGCCATCAGATTCATCATTACTTAAACGCATCAAAAAGCCTGTTACTGGGGTCCTGAGTTCTAACTTCTACTTATATTTCCCAACTTCAGTGGCACAAAGTGGCAGAAAACTGTTCAACTTTCAAGTGAAGGATTTCTCTTTTGGAACAGCATGCTCTTTTGGATGGCATTAAAGACATCATTCCTTCAGCTTCCAGCAAGTTAATATTTTAGACTGCCAAGATATAATCCTATTGCTACATACAATTTCACATAAGGGAGTGATATGCTTAAAAGAACAAAACCCTTCTCTTGAAGTATTATTTTTGTCCAAACTGTGTAAGCATGGGTGTAAATAGCAAACCAGAGAACATGACAAAATGACCGGCAGGATATGCAGAGGTGAAACTGAGGACCTGTTCTGGAAACAAGTAATGGCACAGGATTCAGGTAATGTACTGATTTCCAGCATGGCCAGGAAAATACAAAGAAACAACAGAGGTGAAAAGAATATACCTGTAGCAATATGAGTTTTTTGTTAAACTGGAAACACAACAGAGGCCACTGTAAGGAGAATTCATATCCTGAAAGGTTTGCCTGAATACATTATTTCATCATCATCATCAAGGAAACAGCTCATGGAACTAGCCCTGGGACAGAGACCTCCTCATCCTTGTTATAAGCCTGATTACAATGCGAGTGGCCAGTGACCAAAAGTAATTATCACACAGCAGATGTAATTGTGCTACTGTGAAATGAGCTATGGTCTCAGTCCAGCTCCTACCCAGCAGCTTTTCACATCACAGAATCAAGGCAGGCTCATGCTGTTGGAGAAGCAATAGGCATGGAGGCTTTTCCCTTTCACCCCTCCAGGTCACAATGAAATTGCAGTGCTGGGAAGTCTGCACTATGCTTCAAAAATTATAGCTGTTGAGGCCAAAAGGGACTCTTTGTGACCATCTAATCTGACCTGCTGCTTAACTCAGACCATAGAATTTCAGCTAGCTACTCCTACCCACATTGGCCTTGCTTTTCTCCCCACTCTCCATCACTTTCTCAGTTGTTTTTTCTGTTTAGTTTGGGTTTTAAGTACAAGAAATCTTCAGGCTCTCCAGCTGCTAGTTCACTCTTTTTTTTTTTTTCTTCAAAAAATTACCTTGCTTTCTCAAATCAAAACAACAGCTTGAAAGGAAGCAGTACATGCATTTGACCTGTTTCCCATCTTGTTACCAAATCAGTGTCACAGCCTGAGTAAAAGCAATAGAGATTATATGATCCAAAACACAATTCCAGTGTCTCAGTGTATGTAAGGCATTAAACACTAAAATACAATTTATTTCACAGATTACCTTGAAGTAATTTTCAGCCTACTGCCACCTGAGCTCTAAGAGCTTCCTATACCTGTAACAACTATAGATACACAGTCCCTCAGTAGTGTTGTACAGAGGTTCATTTTCCGTGTTGCTAGCTGTCCATGTATTGCTCAAAGGAAAGTTTGCCTTTGTCCACTGAGCTGTTGAAAAAGTCTGTGGGTATTTATACTGGATATGCAGACGAACCTAGCCATTTATCCAAGTCAGGTTAGTAACATATGAGAGAGATACTTGATTTTAAAATTAACAAACAATTCAAACCACAGAAGCTGCATTAGACGTTTGGGATTCTTGTTTTGGAGGAAAGAACTCCATGTATGTAAAGCCCTTTTTTTTATTTAACATTAAAAACAAGAAACCAAGTATGTCAACAGCTGTCCCCCGCAATGAGGAAAAGAATGCTGAGTGGTCAGGTGAGGGAGCCAAGAAATCAGATACCCTAATCTGGTAATGTACAGTCTAAAAAGTGGGTCATATTCACCCCATTTCGTCTCACACACTGAACTGAGGTATATGAAATACAGATATACTGAATTGTCTTATAGAGACTTAAACCATAGAGGAAGACAAAGTCCTTAACAAAGACACCTTGGTTCAACTTCCAAAAATACATGGAATAAATTATTAAAACACTTCCCACAGCAGACACAGTAATTCCCTCCTCAGCAAAGTTTGGAAGGCAAGTCCATCAAAGACCATGGGTGGCACTACCAAAGTGTGTTGCAGTAGGATCCTTTAAAAAAATCATGTTTGTACTTTTTACTTATAGCCTTTTCTCAGTACTAATGCTGAACCTTCTACAAGGGAATCTGAAGAGAGTTTTCATGTAGTTGTCCCATCAGTAGTTACTGCTGTATTTCTTTCCTTCTTTACAAGACATTAAGAAGACATATCATATTTTAATGAGCTGTCAAAAATGAAATCACAAAATTCCGAGGAGCAACTCAGTTCAATTCTTTGCTACAAGGTGGTACGTGCATGGCAGAGCTCATGTATTCCTGACTAAAGGAGAGGCATTTTCTTCATTTTCTTTCCAAGTTCTTCCAACTCTGCTTTTGCTCTAAACCCAGCACATCTTTTGAGGGAGTTGCTTAATCTTTTGCAAGTTAAGACAGGACTCTTACTAGTTCCACTGCACTCTGTTCCAGCCATGTGTTATTTCATAAGACCAAGCAGAATGTGGCTTGCAAGAACAAAGTGAAACCATAAATATAATGTAGTATAATTCCAAAATGTATGAAGTATAATGATCCGTATAACGTTAAAATGTTAGTAATGTCTTTTGATATTATTTCATCACATGCTAGCGGCTATTTCCTGAAAACTCTTTGAAGGATTAAATAAAAACATATGCTATGAACACCCACTGTGTACTGTAACAAATCAAAACTAACTTCCTACTTTGATGAAAGTTTCCACAGTGCTCAGTACTGTAAATTAATGTCACAGTGGTAAACTGCTTTGGAAATAGTGAATGCCGCCTTGATGCCAGTTAGTTTCATATTAGTAATATGAGAAGTCTCTACAGTATTTAGAACTGAAACATAAGAGTCTTCTAAACCTAAATGTTGAGAAATACAGTCATAAAATGCTATCAACAGCTGGGTTGATGGAAAAGTGCAGTAAGAATTAACAAGTTTATATATCCAAAATAAACACATAATTTGCCCTCATTGTGAACAAGCAAAAATAGAGATGGATAGGACTCCTCATATGAATTCCACCAGTCAGTGATCTACTATGAAATAAACAGTATTTTCTCCGAAAATTACTAGCTCTGGAAATAGTATTCAGATGTTTTTCAAAACGAAGTCTTAATAAATATCTTCCATTATTTGCTGCACTTTTATTATCAATGTTTATGAATCTATATACACTTGGACTTACACACGGCTATAAGTTTCACAAGTAGATAGATCTTTTGATCTTTTTTCTCCCTTTTAACAGCTTTAAATATGAATAGGGATAGAAATACAGATGAAAAAATCGAATTACAGTCTTCCCATCATTGTCTGGAAAAACAACCTAATGCACCGAACTATCAGCTGTTTCACAGAGAAGCAATCCTACCATTTTCAGTCCTTCTTTGTACAGTAATATCTCATATTCCATAATGTTGTACAGGTTTGCCATATTCACTTTTCCTCTGCACTGCAAACCAACTGTGATTAAGTGCTGGCAAAAATTTATGATCATTTAAAAATGAAGTATCTAACGTATCAGCAAGTAATACCTTTCTCCACCTTAACAGAACATCAAATAGGCAGGGAGACAAAGTACAATGCGCCATAGGCTTCCACACACACCTTTCCTTGTTGAAAGTACTGGCCTAGAACAAAGGCTGAAAGGGCTCCTGATATACATGGGACACTTACTTATCCTCACCTAGTCAGCCTTCATTTGCTCTCTGCCTCATGTCTTCCTTGCACTGCTGCTAATGCTGATTTCCTAAAGCAATCCTATGCCTTGCTATAATTTCTAATAATTATGCACATGTCCATCTGCACAAATATGCTATGAAAATTATAATCTTTCTTCATTATGTGAAGTTTAACAAATTATATTTAAAAGCTTTCTGGACGGTTTGGCTGTCATTGAAGCAGTCAATCAATCAATCAATCAATCAACAGAATAAACCAGAAGAAATAAGTAGAATAATGGTAGAATATCATGAGTTTTTTCAAAGTTTTCACTACAGACAGAGTTAGATAAACCTAAGAGTTTCTGACAGCCTCACATTTTACTTATGATACTAGCTGACATGAACTACAGTTGAATGAAAAAAATTCAAATTTGAGATTCCCAGAGTAGAACAAAAGGTTTTATGACATTTGCATGAAGAATTACGTCTTGCCATTCTCAGTGTTAGAGTTCATGTCATTGATGGAGTTTAGGGATGGGGAGATCATAAGAAAGGTCAAGGAACTCCTCTAGATTTTTCATCCTCTATAAACAGTCTGACAATTCTGAACCTTTCAGATAAAGAAGGCTAAAAATGTTTATTTGTTAAAGAAATAAATGTGTGCTGCTTAAATCCGAGCATTATATTTAAGTAATTTTTAGCCCTAAGCTATGACTCAAGTGTTATGCTTTCTACATATTTACTCATCATGGTATATTAAGGATTTTGACACCACTATCTTAATACAGACCAGCCTGGTAATTCTCAGGATTATTTTCAATATTTTGAATTTATAGCATATAATTTTTAATTTTTTTGAAAAACCTCCCTCAATAATTAAGTAAAAAATTACCTGCTACGTTACTGCTAGATAATAAAAAGCTCCAAAGCACTCTTAAATATGTGTGGGGTTTTGTCTCCCTCCTTTTATTTTTAACACTAGCTGTTAATTGATTAATATAAAGTACCTACATTGTTAGGAGTACCTCCTAACAAAGTAAGCAAAAGCAAAGATATGACTAACACACCCTAACAATTTTCTGCAAGTCATAAGTCATTTTTTCCTATTTCCCTTCCCAATGGAACAAGAAAAATACATTCTTCTACAGTCTACTCACTAACACGCTGTTTATCTGATGATGCACTGCTTTTGGGTCATTTTCAGCAGCTGCTATTTAGACAGAAACGAAAAAATAGTAATACGGGAAAAACATGACAACTTTTCAAGTGTACCTCTTAGGTACGATTCACTTCAAAACGAGCAGAAATAAATAACTTCAGCATACAGAATCTTAAGGTGTAAAGGTTTTTTTCCATTCTTGCAGATTGGAGAGTAACAAATAAAGAAACCCCTCTAAATTAGGGCTTTAAAAATCCAAGCTACTATAAAGAAACAAGATTAACTTAATCCCCTAACAATCCAATTTATGACTAGTAAAGGGTTATGAAAAATTCCATCTAGATGTCAAATATAAGGAAACACAAAGTCTTTGGAGACACATAATGATAAACTGCAGATTGAGCAATAAGCTCAGTGAACAGAATGAACAGTTCAAGAGTTCAGAACATGTTCATTTGAAAGGTGTTCAGTTAAAGAGAAGGGCATGGTATAGACAAAGGCACAGAAAGGTCATCATTACAGTCATTTCATCTTCATTACAATGGTGCAGTCATAGCATTGGTGCACACACTTAAGTTCACACTTGCATGTCAATGCACTGCTTTGGAGATGAAACAAAGAATGTTTTTAATGGATTAATGAATCCTGGGAACTATAGTAGGTATATAAGAACCTGTGCTTTATGAATTCAGCTCTGAAAAACAAACAGGTCATGAAGTATCTGTATTTTCTCATCATGTGTGATCAACTAAAAATTATCGTCTACCAAGAATGGTCCTGTTTTTCATCAAACAAGCATAAAGCCTGTCCTGAATAGAGTGCTCCTACCTGTCAAACTGCAACCAAGAACTCACTTTTTCAAGCCAGTTGTTATCTCAAATGTGATAGCCTATAATGAGAAGGAAATAGATGCTTATAAGGTTTCAGTAACAATGAACTCTGGCCTTTGAAATCAAGATTATCTACTCCTGCTGAAAATTTAGTGAAAAAAACTGACAGGTGACATTCAATAAACCAAAATAAGATCTTGGTTAGAATACAGAGCAGATAACCCTGCTTTCAAAAAACAGACGAGTAATAACCAACGCAGGAAGCCAAAATCCTGGTTCTACACATGCATAGGTTTATTCAGCACCTAGCATTATGTCTGGATAAAATCACTTCAGCAACAAGAAATACATGTTCAGGTCTTCGTGGGAGGTCTCCAAACCAAGTACTGGCCCAACCAACCTTGTGTGTAAGTGGCAGGCAATCACAAGCAAAGGCAGTTCAGCTGCAGGTTAGGGACAAAGATATTACAACTTTTTTTTGCTTTGGTGTTTGCACAGTACTTGTCATTAATAATTAATAGGAACTATCTTGTCTCTGATTTCTAATTCTCTAGAATGCAAACAGACGGGATTTTCTTTTTCACAAGATGAGTATGAACTAGAATATTGAAAATTTTACATTTACCTATGCATTTGTTGAATAAGGCAATCTAAGAATGTCCTTCACCAATCATATGCATACTATAGACAGATCCATTTACAAAAAAAATAATCTGAGACAGAATTTCAATTTTAGACAGCAGCACTGGATCAGGAGAGCTGTTCTGTATGATAATGGTGTTAGAATTTGGCTAACAGTGACCCATTATGTATTTTGAAGCTTTCAAGAACGGTTACTGAATATTTTGCAATTAGGAATAATTCCCACAGACTTTGGTATCAATCATAGATGATCTGCACTTTTCAAAAGCTAAGCTAAATTTGGTATGAAAAAACCTGCTGTTTAGACATTTTCAAGAAATATAGTCATTATGCCAGATTGATGTCCAAACGCTAACTCACACACAAAATACTTTGGACACCTCTTGGATGCTTATGTAAATCCTAAGATTATCCACTTCCAATAGAAACTAGGAAAACAGTATTGAAAGTACCATTTATTTGATGTTACTTACAATATGTAAGGACTTGGCCAAAAAGAAAAAAAGTAAGTATTTATGTATTTCGCTGTAAAATGCCATTCTACTGAAAGGGAATAGAACATTCTAAAACTATTAAAAGAAAGGAGAAAGTATTTGCAATATCCTACATATATACTATCTGCATTATACTCCATAAATATCACATGGAGCTGGACAGTCATTGGTGACAGTCTGGTGTGCAGCCCCACAGGGTAGTGTAGTTACAACTTAGAAAACACCAATTAATTACAGCTAATCAATTCTCTCTCATAAGAACGAAATGTATAATTCTTTTCCCGTCTATTGTTCTTGCTACTTCTCCTTACAGGAATTGTGACAAATATAATACCTAAGATGTAGTAAAATGAAAAAAAATAAAGGATTCTATGTACAAGCAGCACAAACTGTAAAACTTATGAGTTATCTTGTTTAATTTTCTTCATCATACTCAGTTCACAGCAGGAAGAGATCACTTTATTTTTAAATATATAAATAAATCCAAAACTAAATCTAGACTTATCTAGATTATGGCACACTAGGGAGAAAATAGAGAAGGTCATGAAATCAGAGACTGCTGTTTTTTTCTCATAATGTAATTACACTTTTGGCTAATGAAATCACTGCAGGCTTGCAAGTCAGAGCTCTCACATGCTTGTGTGAGGTAGGGTGAAGAAATGCTGTTTACCATTTATATCTGAGGGATGCACACTAATCCCAGAGATCCAAGCACAAGTTATTCTGTTTTTGAACTCTGAGCAAGACTGAATTTGTGATCAAAGCCCTTTTCTAATTACTACGATAAAAGGAAAATTAGCTGAAGGAGGCGAAAAGTCGGGTAAAGAGAGGAAAAGCAGATCATTCTGCAAAGTCAGTACCCTCGAAACAGCTGAAAATAAACACATCTTAGCACAGTGAAAAGAAGAAGCAACAAAGCAAAGCAATGTTAAAAGGATGGCTGAGTACCCAAGGCCTCTGTGCCATTTAGGCATCCACAGCCTTGCTCCACTCTGCACAATCGCTGGTACTCGCAGTCAGGAGTGACTCAGGTAGAGCTCTCTAAGCTTGTAAGGGACACACACTTTAGGATCTCAGTGGAAAGAACACAGAGGAAGAAATGTATTCCGGACAGAATTATAAACTCCCATCCTTGATTCCTTTTCGAGATACTGTGCTAACATCCCACTTATGCCTCCCTCAGCAGCGGCTAATGCTTTCCACCATGTCAGGTATTCCAGCAAGTTGTTTTCCCTTTTAGGCAAATCAAGAGTGGCAAGGTGAAGATTCTGACCTACAACTGCCGGCCAGTCAGGAGCACCTGTATAATACAAACTACTATTTACCCCAGGGAAATGAATGAAAACCAAGATTTCTCACTTGGATAAACCTGTCATCCTTTCATTTTCTATTAACAGTAAGGGGAAGGGAAAATATCTACTTGCTGTTAGCTGCCACTGGAATAACAGTTTCTAGGTCTTGGTAGCCAATGGCACACAGCTGGCAAATTCCAAAGGACGAAAAAATGCTGCATTCATCTAAGCTAGGCAGTAGCAATATATATGAGATAACTGAATTATTTCTGTCTTTGGCTAGATATTTAGGGGTAAAAAGAAATCTAATAAGACACAAATGTTCATGTGCTATTTTTTTTAATGAATGTTTTGGTCTTTAAAATAATTTTAATTAAAGACGTGAAGAGATCAACCTGATCAGCAAAATACTCCGTTAGCTGGTAGCTTCATTTCCTGCTTCAAACCTAGGTTTAGGAGGCTGGTTGATACCTGAGCTCACACATGCAGTCTGGAACATACCTAACCCTTGGCTTCTAAGCAGGGAAGTCACATGATGATTCACCTGATATGACTGGTTTTGAATCAAAGTTACATCCCACTAGAATATAGAACACCTGGAAGAAAATGAAAACCAAACCCTTTCTTCCTTTTTGCCCTTATTCATCTCCAAAGCTTTTTGTGTGTACGTTAAACCCAACAAGATTACAGAAGTGAGTTCAACTTACAAGCAAGCAGGCCATTATCGCGCATCACACTAAGTGAACCCATTTCATTTTCAAATCTAGTTGCAAAATTAGTTCTTGCCTATTAAACAATTCTCAAGAAATTAATGGCAGAAGGTTTAGCTTTGACTGTCATAAAGATCACCAAAACCACTTGTGTTTAAGATGCTAATTACAGGGGCTCAATGCCAAAAAAATAATTCTGGTAAATTAAATTCCATGATTAATTCATAACGTCCATTTTAGCATTAATCCTAGCATTAAGATACACAGTAGTCCCCATACAGACTCACATACACACATCTCTTTCACTTTGGGGAATAAAGTAATTCCTAGGGTTTTTTTTAATAACTCTTTATATTTTATGTATGTTATTTAATTAATACAACTGCAGAGATAATCCATTAGTTTGTATTTCTTGTTTGTAATCTCTGTTAAGGCCTGCAGATTTAAAAAACAAGTAAATTCTCATGCATGTTAGGCAGAAGTGCCCATGAAACTACCGGGACAAATGGATTTACTTTTGTACATCATACTCCTCTACGGTTTTGGGGACAACATAAATTCTCACTGTTCACAATATAAGCCTTAAAAGTAATACCTGGCTATGAATACCCAAAGGACTGCACCAATAGTACATAAAGACAGTAACAACAGGTACCTGGAAATTTCTTATAGAGTTTCAAAACAAAATAATTACTGGATGACAGAGATCTTAAATCACTACACCAACATCATGACTCTACTACTAGCATTCTCTACAATATTCTTTCCAATAAGAGCATAAAGGTTTATATTCCTATGGGGGAAGTAGGAAGAAACAGCAAATCTTAGATGTCTAACATCTTTTTCTTGGTCTTCATTTGCCTTGATATAATGCAATTCCTCACAAGCACGTGTTTCTTCCTAAGCATATTGATTAATGCAATTTTTTATGAACCAATGCTGTGGCAGGGCTTCCCAAACTTAGCTTTTCCATTCCCAAAAAAGTGACCCAGGAAAATACAGTAAAATGAAATAAAACTTTAAATGAAGACTTTTCTGTCTGAGCCAGCAAAACAGACAGCAAAGAGATCCATCAAGTCCATTATTTACTGAAAAGATAACTGATTGTATCACTAACAGTTTCCTTCAGTTCATAACTCTAGTGGGGCTAATAAGCATTTAAAGTGCTAGTTCGAAATATTTGTTGATTGTATAATGACTGATGTTTTCAACTAGCAGTTGAAAAAGTTTCTAAACAACTTCTTTATTTAACAACTATCAGCCTTCACTGTCTTTTGCATGTGGTTTTCATTGACTCTCTTTAAAATGTATTTAAAGTCAATGGATAAATCACTTCTGTGAAAATATATTCTGAACATCAATTTGAATAAGATACATTTTCACCATGTTTTTGACAACTTATTGCTAACAATGGCACTATTACTATTAGTTTTCTGATGATGCTGTTACTGACTTTTCACTGTAGACAGCACATTGTTTTTGTTTCATTTTCCATTTAGTATCTTAAGTCATATCTAACGCTGTTCTTTTAGAGCCTCTACATACCACTTTTTTCAAAGCAGCAGGGGCATCTCATCTGCTCAATTACTTATTAGTGTTGCTAAAGAATACCATTTCCTCTTGTGGCTGATGAAATATTAATCAAAAACAGGAACAGAGTGATTTCCCAGTGTGGATGTCTTCTAATGGTAATACATGAAGTCTAAGAGAGATCTGGAGGTCATGTAACAGCTCTTGAAGGCAGGGAAGGGCTCAAAGTAATGACATTGTGTACTCAGTAATGAGATTGTATTCAAAGAGCACTGGATAGCTTAATTATTGCTGTTCTATAGGAAAAAAAAATCACAAGTGTGATTATAAGGATGCATACAAACACTTATTGGGGACAACAGACCACAACAGAAAAAAAAAATCTTTTGTAAACATTTTTAATCCTTGATGTTGCTCAGTACCCAAAACAAGAGATATACAGAGGTGAACTTTCCAAATTTTTACTGTCTCATGTCCATATATCAGTTAATCATAACAATAGACCAGTAAATAATTATCTGCTCATTCTGCCAGTTATTAAACGTCCATCCCATCCAGTCTTTCGGTACTTTTATTCCTTTTTTTTCATAGGGTTTGAAAAAGGAGGGAGGAATTAGAATGAAGAACAGAGAGACAATTGAAAGATAGATGGGAACGAAGCAACATCTTGAGAAAAGAACCTAAATACTCTTATATATAATATTATATAATCCTCTTTCCTTCTAAGCTTTGATGGAAATACTTTTGACTGACTTGGACAAAGTAGTTATCCTCAGCAACTTCTAAACAAATAAATATTGCAAAATCCTGATGTCACGGGTTTGGCAGTAGCAGTCATTTTTCTCCTTCTTGGTAGCTGCTGCAGCGTTGTGGTTTTGATTTTGGGCCTGGCAACAGCACTGATAACACCAGTGTTTTCAGTTACTGCTTCCTAATGTTTTGGTCTGGCCAAGGACTTTCTGAGCCTCATGCTATGCCAGGGAGGAGGGGAGCCGGGAGGAAGCAGAGACAGGACACCTGACCCAAACTGACCAAAGAGGCTATTCCATACCACAGCACATCATGCCCAGGATGTAAAAACAGAGAGCAGAGACCCGGGGGGGGGGGGGGGGGAAGCGGGGGGGGGGGGACAGGGGACTGGGGGGTTCGCTGCTGGGGGGTGCGCTGGATGGGTCGGGCTTGGTGAGCACTTGTATTCTCTTTCTTTGTACTCCACTTTGTACTGGTGGCAGCAGTAGTGATTTGTGTTATACTTTAGTCACTACACTGTTCTTATCTCAACCTGTGGAAGTTGCATTCTTTCGATTCTCCTCCCCATCATCGCCCGGGACTGAGAGGGGGAGTGAGTGAGTGAATGAACTGGGTGAGTTATTGAGGGGCTTAAACCTCAACACCTGGTCTTTCTTTGGTGGTAGTGGAAGTGTCTAACCTGGAACAACCAGTAAAATAATTTTAACACAATAAAGCCACCAATAATAGAAACCACCTCCTAGAAACTGTGACATCAAAGAAATACTGTTCAGCTGTGTCTGACGGCAAGAAAACCTACTCAGTACCCAAAATGTCAAATTCCATCAATCTATGGACACTAATCAAGTCTGATGGAGAACTGCCAAACCACTTCCCCTGTCAGTTCTGAAGAAGAAAGGAGGATAATGGCATCCACAAAAATAAGGGTATTTTTACCTCTAATAAAAATGTCATATTAGAATCATGTTTCTGTGATCGAGTGAATTCTAAAAGTGCTATAACACTGGACAAGACAAAATATGGCCTGCATCCAAGCTCAAGAACAAATATCATCTTTTGGCATGTGTTTTGCAACTCTTTGAGTACAAGGAGGCATAAAACAGTCCTGTCATCAGCCAAAAAACAAAACAGAAAACAAAAAAAACCAAACCAAAACTGGTTTTCAACACAGTGTTTATATTAGTTCACCTGGCAAAACTTTGTGCCTTGAAAAATACTTCGTATCATTATCTAAGTGGTGAATATAGTGGACAAATATTACAGTGAAGACTTTGTATATAACAGTACCATTAAGGACACAACATTTTTCAGCTATGAATCAAAAAACACTATATAAAATATAAAAGTGTAACTGAGTTGCCTTCCAGTCATACATAAATAAAACTGAGACGCTAAAATACAAATTCTTTTCTACAGTCACTCAAACAGGTCAAAGAAACCAACAGGTCAGGAACATACTGAAGGTCACCTGGTATTACTCTTGTTTACAACTCCTTTTTCTTCTATTTTGCATGGCACACAAGATAATTCATGATTCAGAGAAAAGGCCAAGAACACATATGCAGGAAAAGTATATACACAGAAGTTAACAGCAAAGTTATTCAAAAATCTGTAACTTTCACTTGCATTTATTCTATGCTGGAAATTATTTTTGTATGGGAATTGTTTACTGTTCATTTAAATTAATTTTCCTCCAAGAAAACGTAAAGACTAATTTTGTTCATTAAAAAATCAGTGTTGTCTCTGTGTGATTTTCATGATAATAAATTGGGATCCAGTTCTGTCACAAGGATGCTACCTTTGCTAAAGTTTCTGTGAATCTGCACTTGACATCAGCAAGACTGGAGTCTGCTCAGCATCCTGAAGCAATAGTCCTTAATGAGAAGAGGTGGCGAGCTGGTTTTGATAAGTAGTAATAGGATGAGCAAAAAGTAATATACCAACAGTTGATATATTACTTGACATGTCAATTGTTGGAGAGTTGCTGTATTGAATTTGTACCTACAGCAAACACAATACACAAGATTCTAATATACTGCGGTGTTTGCTACATATTTTCCAAGTGATTGTATTGACTTTGTAAACAAAGATTATATGAAAAAATAAAGACTCCTGTACCATATAATATTTACCAAGCGAACAAATCTATCATAGCTGGAAATAAAAACACAATTTCACCAGTGTCAGGAAAGGAGGAAATAAATTGACCATTTGAAATGAGATCAGATACTTCAGTCTGGATCTCAGGCACCTAAGACAGTCTCCTAACAGTGCAATAGTTGATTATTATTTTATTTTTAAATATTGCAGGGAGGAGAAGGAGCAGAGGTAGAACGGAGAATTGAATGTTTAGAGTGAACACTTCAGGTATTTCAAAACTCAAAATTAAGTAAAATGCTAAGCATATGCTGACTATCTAGGTCTAACTTTCCTTATAATGACACTAGTTCATTTCCAATAGGAGTAGTACCAAAAGGCCTCTAGCTAAGTCCAAAATCACTTTTTTTGACTTTTGCAAAAGGTCGCATTATTTAAATTCAGAGAAAAGTTGAGATGTTTAAGTTATAAAACCAGCATTTTATGCCACTTGAGTATTTGTCCACATACTGGCACGATAAAGAGGTGAAAGAAAAGGACAGAAAATTACAAAAATTACTGATGTGCTCTGCCAAATCAAATGTAGGTGACTTAGCCAGGAGGTCATGATAAGCCTTAACTTCTTCCACAGGTAGAAGATGAACACTTGTCCTGGGTTCAGCAGTAGCAGTCGTTTTTCTCCTTCTTAGTAGCGGGTGCAGCGCTGTGTTTGTGACTTTCAGCCTGGGAACAGCACTGATAACACCAATGTTTTTAGTTGCTGCTCAGGAATGTTTAGTCTGACCAAGGACTTTCTGAGTCTCATGCTCTGCCAGGGAGGAGGGGAAGACAGGAGGAAGCAGAGACAGGACACCTGACCCAAGCTAACCAAAGAGGTATTCCATACCACAGTACATCATGCCCACTATATAAAATGGGGGCAGATCACTGCTTGGTCAGGCTGGGTGTTGGTCAGCGGGTGGTGAGAGGTTGTATTTTCCTTCCTTGTTACTTCCCTTATCAATATTATTATTGGTGGTAGCAGCAGTGGTTTGTGTTATACCTTAGTTACTGCACTGTTCTTACCTCAACCCATGGGAGTTACATTCTTTTGATTCTCCTCCCTATCCACTCAGGAGCAGGGGGAGGAAAAGGGTGGGTGCAAGCAAGCAAGCTATGTGGCTGACTGGACTTAAACCACGACAACAGTCCTCAGAAGCCACCCTTATTCTGCCCTTATTCTACTATATTCCTCCTCTCACTTCTTTCCCACTGTTCCTCCCACCCTCATCTTCTCCTTATCACTTCTGCTGAGAGTGTCATTATTGGGGCATAAAGGAAAAACAAAACCCAAACTTATAGTCATGTCTGCATTACTGTCACTGTTGTGTTTGCACCTATATAGGTGCACCAGAGACGAAAATACCTTTAGAAGCTCAGCACCATGGAGCTTCATGTAACCTGGACACCCATGCAGCTGGCTTATCCCAGTGGCTCTGGAGCATAACCTTCTCTAAGCACCCTCCTTTTCTGACTGCACTTGGGCAGCACTTGAACTCATATGCATCCTCAAGTGTTGGCTGGTCTGGTTTTGAAGAATAAAAATCTAAACAAAAGCTTTAAGTTAATAGTGGGGCCTCGACAACAGGCAAAATTGTTGCTCTTTTTTTAAACAGAATCAGAATTACTTCTGGAATAATGTTAACAAAACAAAATTGCATTCCTGAAACACACCACACATGTCAAATAAATAACACTTTTTGTTATTCTGTGGACTTAGACTACTGCTCAGATTTTTTAAAGTACTTTAAAATAAACAGTTCTCATCATGAGATTGTTTCAAATATCTTTTAAAGCAGAAGGTTACTGTTAACAAATCTGTGAAAATCAAAGTCTTTACTGGACTTACTATAAGATCTTAATTTGACAGCAGAAAAGTTATTTTATATTTGCTTCAAGTACGTTCTCTATAAACTATTTGAGAGAAAAAAGGAAAAAAAAAAGTATTTCTCTTATATAAAGACACTGTATACAGGATTTCCAACCTCCAACCCCATTACTGACACAGATTTTACCTATTACCTTATCAGACTTCATTTCTTCGTGCATCTCAGCTTAATTTTTGGATTACCTACAGAATTCAGAAGTTTTGAAGCTGTATGCTTAGGTTTGAAGCTAGTATTGTAAGTCTGGTCTTTAGTGTGCCGAAATACTTGTAAGCAACATATTTTCTTAAGTAAAATAGAGCAATGTTGCCCACAACATTCCCCACACAGTAAAATGTATATAAAAAAGGAACATGTTAGCAGCAAGCAAACTGTCATAAGCAGAGCACTGTATTTAATATTCAGATCAAGGCATCTCTGTCTCATCCCAGCAAACCCTTTTGACAAAAGCCATCCAATGTCTGCCAGCAGTATTGAGTCCAGCTGAGGACAAATTTCAAGATGAACCTGAAATCAATTTGCCATCAAATTTTCATGCTTCTACCAGACTATCTGTGGCATTTTAATTACAAGCACCCTAGGCGGGGGGTACTACAGATATTGACACTTAGCTCCTACAATAAACTTTATTGGCAACCTCTGTCTGAATGTAGTACTCAACTAGAATAACAAGAAATATATGAGGATATCTAAGCAATAAGGTGGCATAATCACTTTGGAGTGGTTTTGTTCTAAACGGTGGACATCTCTACTAAAGAAACTTCTGAATTAAAACAAACATCTGTTTCATGGAAAATTCACTTTTGTAATAAACCTGTACAAGATCCCAAGTCCTTGATAAGCAACACTTAGTGTCCTCTCTTTTAAATTTAATTTGGTGGTGTTCTCACCTCACCTTTATAAATATCTGAGGTAGTCCCTGTCAGCAACTGAGTTCAAACTGCATCAGTGACAGGCTACAGAATCAGGGAATGTCTTTACATCTGTTTCAATTTCTGCTCCTCAGGATTCTTTAGCACAATTATGTAAGGGCTACATATTTTGGCAATTAAGGGTCTAAACGGGAGATGAACCAATGATTTGCAATGATTTCTGCAATATACAATTTGGAGCTTTTATAGTAAAGATATTCAGAAGCAGTATGAATAGATGTAGTATCTTATTAAGCACAGTAAGGGAAAGGTTGCTTGCAAGCTAATTTTCCCCACTAGGAAGTGTTTAGGAGAATGAAAGATTTGTAAAAGAGACATTTAGAGAGGTTACCATGCCAATATGAGCGTGGTTTGCTGTAAATGATTAGGAGAGACGCAGAGAGAAGGAAATGAAGACAAGGTCACTGCAGACTGATCACAAATCTGAAACTTGTAAAAGGTAGGTGCAACATGAGGGTAAATATAAAAAAACATGGAAGAAGAAAGAAAATACCAACATTACTCCACAATATTACACCCTAATACAGGAAGCAAGAAAGCGCACAGAAAATGTGAAAGATTCTGACAGCTGAAAAAGTCTCAGTAATTAAAAATTGTAGGATGCTTTTTTCAGGTGTGATTTGGTTTTATCCTAAACTGCCAGGTAGGAGATGTCAGCAGCAAACAAGCTGATTTACAGGGGATATCCAGGTGTCTGGATTATTGGTTATGCTGGAACCCCAACACAAAATGTACAAAGCTGAAAAATGAAGGCTTGTAATATGAGGGAATTTTACTAATTACAGGACTACACAACACTTCAGTCTCCCAGACCCCATTTACTCAATCAAAGTAGTATTCTCTATCTGTGCCCATTGTTCATATATGAAATTCAGGTTCTAACTGAAACCAACTAACTTGAAATGCAGAGTGACAGCTATATCACTGCATAAAAGGTGGTGGTATTCCACCAGGCAATAATAAAATAAGAATTAGGTTTCATTGCAGATGTTTCACCACTAAAACTCAGCTATGTCCTTTGTTGTTGAGTATAAAGCAAAATATTGAAAACAATAAAAAAAAATCCACATAAATATTGATCAAAACATTTACAAATTGTAGTGAAAAAGTCACCCACAATATTACTCATTTTCAGAGTTCTCAAATGGTTTTAAAACATGCTGTCTAATCAGCCAAGTACTGCTATTAAAGTTAAGCGTGTATCACTTTTACCTATGGCACAATCTCCCATGTGAGAAAGGGAGAGAGTGGCACTGAGAGCAGCAAAGGCACCAGTCAGAAACCTGGGGACACCCCACCCACAGTAGGCACATCCCTCACAGAGCACAGTACTACTGCCTGCATCAATGAGAAGTTTGTCAAGTGTTAACAGAGGTCTTTGAGAATCTCATTTTAAAGGTGCCACATGAAGCACTGTCTTCTTTTCACTTTCCAAACTAGATTTGCTTGGTTATGGTTGGTTTGTTTTTTGGTTTTTGTTTGTTTGTTTGTTTGTTTTGTGTTTTGCTGTTGCTGTTGTTATTTTGTTTGTTTGTTTTTTGCTTGTCTGTTTTACTGTGAAAGATCTAGAATGTTGCATTCCTCTAGGTATTGAAGTGAATAGGTTTTCCTTAAACACCAGAGAGCGTGCACTTGGCTCAAACCTTGAAAGTGTTGTCAGCAAACTGTCACCCATCCGTAACTCCATCTAACACTTCGCAACACCCGGTAGGATAGTCAGTGATCAGTTCAAGGTAAGGCTTCTGCTCGGTACCTACAGCTCCATCTACCAGCGGGGCGGGCATGAGCCAAAGCTCCCGGGTCGCGCTACAGAGCGGCGCCAGGCGGGACTCGCGCTGCCCCCTGGCGGCCGGCACCAGAGATGGGAGGACGGGACTCGCGGCTCGCTCCGACGCCGGGCACCACCGCACTGCGCGCAATGCGGCCGAAATAACACCCCTGTGCACACATGATCCCTAGCATGTGTGCGCACATATAACTGGGGGGGGAGATACCTATTCCTGTATGTTCCTATATATACATTCCTATAATTGCATTCTCACCAAAGCAATTTAGGCTTTATTACTGAATACATGAACGTGTGGAGTTCATTCCTGGTGGTTGATAGAAAGGCTGAAATATTCACTTTGTTCATAAAGCCTGGTAATAAACATATGAACAAAAGTCAAAGTTGGCTGCCAGCTTCCTACAGAGAAGTTATACACAAAATAATACACAAAAAATCTACAAAAAAAGGCAGATTTAGGTTAGACATTAGGAAAAAGTTTCTTATGTGAGTGCGCTGTGAGGCACTGGCACAGGCTGCCCAGAGAAGCTGTGGTTGCTCCATCCCTGGCAGTGTTCAAGGCCAGGTTGGATGGGGCTTGGAGCAAACTGCTGCAGTGGAAGTGTCCCTGCCTGTGGCAGGGGGTGGAATAGGATGAGCTTTAAGGTCTCTTCCAACTCAAACCAGTCCGTGATTCTATGTTTCTATGAAAAAGAATCAATATGTTAATTATTGTATTTTAAATACATGGTGTACCTTCTGAATCCACTTTTTTAGGTAAAGACTGAAAAAGAGATATCTGAAATAAATTCTATAAAAAGTTAACATTTATTAAGCATTTTTCTGCTAATAACATACTGGAATAAACTGGCGTAATGGCTTAAAACTCGACTGTGAATCGAGTGTCGAGCAGGTATTTATCAGAAGTGTCCTACAGTTTCTTAAATAAAGCATTAACTTGACCCACATAGAATAAACAAAGATGCTCAGGATGGCTTAAACCCTCTTGGGATATACACTCCTTCAATAACTGAACTGATAGGTCTCAAATGCAAACAAACACGGTTTGGACAACATATCATTTCAATTAGTTTTATTTTAGTATAAATATGCCAGCAAAATGGAATCTAATGTCACATCGGGAATTTCCTGAAATGGGGCACTACTGCTATTAAAGTTATCTGACTCAGGCTTTTAGACAGAGTTCTACATGAAGGGATGTATTCCCATATGGGAGTGACTGCAATTATCAGTAGCCAAGAACAATATGTTGTTTAAGCCACTCCCTGAGGCATAAAGAGCTCAAACACCTTTCAGAATGGGTGTGTGACAGATAATTCACCCACACATCATTTTACATGCCCATATATATAACATAATGAAGCCAAGTTAATATTTGTGCTGTGCTTTGAAGATGGGACATGAGAATGCTTTTATTACTAATAAACTGTATTTTTTCATAGATCAGCACTGAAACTTTAATGAATGTCTGGATACTGAAATACACGTTACAAATCATTTAGTGATTCCAATTTTAACTTCAGCCTCCTTCATGAGGAAGGAAGGATTTAAGTTTACACTCATTTTAGGGTGCCATGTTGAAAAAAACTGCCTTGTTTGAGGCAGTTTATTTTGGGTCCTTCAGGCATACATTAGGCTGTCATATAATGGGAATACATATACATGCATTACATTGAACAGAGTGCATTGCTAATATATAGTCTTGTAGACTGGGAAATTCTGGTGACTTAAGGGAAGCCATTAACTAGCTGTGGGTCAGCTTCTCCTGCTGACTAACCCAGTAGTAACTTCAGCATTTTAGGCCCAAAATAAACTAAATGCAACATGGCTGGAATAAATGGCTCCTCAGGATAATGAAGGGAAATTGCAGAAGCACTGTAAATTCTATGTAGCATTATGAAAAGGAAAAAATGCTCTGAAAAAAAAAGATTAGGAAACACCAACAAGTAACTTAAAGATAACATTTCTGCTCTTTCTGGCTTTCCTTCCACAGAATACTCAGGTTAATAATAAACTGCTCTGTCATAAAGCACATCAGCTGCTTAATCTGTTAAAGTCAGTAACAACCCAGCTTCAAACACTAAGTTTCCTCAAGATTTTGAGAATTTTACTTGAAGCAATCCAAGAACTAATCAAGTTTTAACAATGACTTTATAAATTTTAAGTGAGGTTGTCTTTCAGGTTTTGGCTGGTTGGTTTGGTTTTTTTATTCAATGAAAGAGGCAATCACAACACTTTGGGGAAGATATATATTAGAAAAAAACAAAACTAATTATTTCACTTAGCATTTCCAAAGAACCATTACTTTCTAGATTTTGGGAGCCAGCTTTCTCAAACAATTATTACAGCATAGGAGGAGCTCTACGTCCATGATTCTGCTAAGTGTTAATCTTGTTAAGACTAACAAGATCACACTCCTTTGCCACTAAAGTACTCCTCTGGTTGAGTTACTCCCTGAATAGTCCAACTTCTTGTATGGTTTCTGCCCAGCTAGATCATGTACATTTCTACTCATGTGTTCATCTTCCATAGAGTTCTGGTTCTGAGGAAGTTTTGACAAAGACATACATCCAAAGCAGTAAGTATTGCTAGCTGAAGTCCTTCCCGATGTACAATGTACAGCAGAAGTAACAGGAAGACTATCTTATCCTTTTCAGTGTAGCACCCAGATCACATTGGCAAGTCTAAGAACACACACAATGAAGCAAAAGAAAAAGGGGTCTCAATGAGAGTAATCTATGGAGATCAAAGCATTTTTGAAAAGGAGAGGGACAGAATTAGCCTAGCCAAAATAGCTAAGTGGCAAATAGGAAAGGGTGGAAAACGAAAATATTTCATCAACGTCATTTCTCTCCTAGATTTGTCTGCTTAAGTCAGGCAAAGGAATGACCAGTGCGCCCTCATAGTCCCCCAGGGTCACACAGCATTCGAAAGAACAGTAGAGGATCCTTTTATGAGCCCCTTATCAAACAAGAGGTAGAAAGCATTGCAAATAATAGAAATTATGTACAGCACAAGTGTTTCTTCAAGATGTCCACTGAACTACTCCATAAACTCAAGAGACTACATATCACAAACAAAGATACAGAGAAAGCTTAGAAAGAACATTAAGACCCAGCATAACTTTGAAAGACAAAATGAGTAACTAAATACTCGTGCCACCCAGTGTGCATACAAACAATGTAAAAAGCCACCCACCAGTGAAGGAAAAGGGGCTCACTGACCTCACAGACTGATTTTACTCCATTTGTCACATAGCCACAGGGTAGGAGTAGGCCACATGAGCCCACATTCTTATCCCAGAAAAGACAAATTAACAAGAATGACTAAACCTCCTCCTCCTTTGCCAAACACACAGTATCTAAAGGGGGCAGGAAAACAGGCTATTGGGGATTAAAAATAAAAATCAAGACAACACACAACAAATGTTCCTTTCACTTAAGTCCAGTTGCGCATTTCTTGTCCTGTGTAATGAGTGTTGGCATGGTGGACAAGGCAACAGTCTGTCCTGTTGAGGAAGATTTCCTTCTGATGAAGGAATGAAAAAGGATTGGGAGTAAAAGAAGGTGAGGAAGCGTGAGACTTATTTTTTTCTTTTAATTCAAGGCAGGATTTGAAAAAGACCCAGATCTGAAAACAAGCTGACCTTCAGACTATTTTCTACTTCTTGATAAAAACCATTCAAGACATTCAATTAAACAGCTGCATCTTTTTGCACCAAGTGCCTCAGTGAAAAGGCCTTTTCTTTCACATTTTACATTTTTGAATGGGTTTCAAGATGGAACAGGTAAAAGTAATGAAAACCACCGTGGGAGGGCAATTGCAGTGCCGTTAGAGACAACAGATCACTGTACCTTTTTAAACCCTAAATTATTTTGGAATCAAGGAGAAGTGCCTAAAGGGACAGTAGGGTGAAACAAGACAGCCATTACATAAAACACTGCAAAAACCAAGCAAGGAGTTTTTAGTAGGCTCAAAAACAACAGAAAGGCCAAAGAATTAATGCAGTCAGAGAGTGCAGTTCAAGGTAATTTCTAAAATCATTTTGAAGGCATAGAAGGAGAGGAAGCCAATTTCAGTGCAGGTACGGGTTGACAGTAGTTTAAGACCTCTTCAGAAGTAGCTGATTTCTGACTGTCATGGGTTCAGCAGTAGCAGTCATTTTTCCCCTTCTTGGTAGCTGGTTCAGCACTGTGGTTTTGATTTTGGGCCTGGGAACAGCACTGATAACACCAGTGTTTACAGCTACTGCTTGGTAATGTTTTGGTCTGACCAAGGACTTTCTGAGCCTCATGCTCTGCCAGGGAGGAGGGGAAGCTAGGAGGAAGCGGAGGCAGGACACCTGACCCAAACTGATCAAAGAGGTATTCCATACCACAGCACGTCATGCCCAGGATGTAAAAACAGAGAGCAGAGACCTGGAAGGGTGGGTGGGGGTCTTGCTGCAGGGCTCGCTGCTGGGTCAGGCTTGATATTGGGCGGTGAGCGATTGTATTTCCTTTCTTTGTACTTCTCTTGTCATTATTATTACTGGTGGTAGCAGTAGTGATTTGTGTTATACCTCAGTTACTAAACTGTTCTTATCTAACCTGTGGGAGTTGCATTTTTTCGATTCTCCTTCCCATTCCTCCAGGAGCAGGGGGAAGAAAGAGGGGGAGTGAGTGAGAGAGGAAACTGCGTGGCTGAAAGGCTTAAACCACGACACTGACCTTGGTGAGAAAGAGAAGTTCAGTAAACTAACACATTATTTTGTTTTTTTAAATTAGGGTGTTCAGCAGCATAGCTAAGATTTGTAATCACCAGAAAGGTTTGGGTTGGAGGGCACAGGGGCAGTTGGTTTTAATGCATTCTTATCCCCAGGGTCCCTCTGTATGGGCAAATGAAAGCTATAATGACCCTCTGCATAAATTAAATCTCTCAAAGACAAAATACAATAGAAAATTGATGCATAAAGACAAAACTGGGCATAAAATAGAAGGATAACTGCAAGACCATAACCATATCTTGATACAAGATTGCAGACTTGGGAAACTTAACATCTTGTTCTGAAGATAACACTGAAGGAAAGACTTTAAAACCTGTGTATTAAAACTAATGAGCTAAATAGGCGATGCATTAAAAAACTAATATCAGGTGTCATTCTTGGAAGAGTGAAGACAAGCACTATCATTTTTTGCTCCCCTGAATGTTGAATTACAGTGATTAGATTCCTCTACAAGCTGCATTAATTTGTTATTTGCATGGAGACAGTGTAATAAGAAAACATCTTCCACATTAGTGCAACAGACAGCTTTTATGCCTGAGCTCTATAAAGAATAAATTTGCAATTTTCCAGAAAGAAATAAGGTACCGGAATTCCAGTGTGGGAATACTTCTTCTCTGTACAATAGCCACTTCAATTAAATATACAAGGTTTGAGACTACACCATTTTCATTGCTGTATCCTAAGAGGCATTGGTTTCCTTGAGCCATGGGGTCAGACAGCTTCAAATCATGTAAGAAAATGTTAAATTTTAATAATCAGGAAAGACAGTGAAGTCCCAAAAGAACACTTAGTGAAAACAGGCTGACATACAGAAATGTAAAAATAGGCATAAATGCCTCATGATTCATATTCCATTTCTGAAACATGTTCAGACCCAAACTGTTTATATATTATTTCCTTCTTGTAATCCAGCAGTACTTTTGCCATTTTTATTGAGCAAGAACATTAATAAGGACTCTTATTATGCTTCAAGAATCTCACTATATTTCCTACAATCAAGGAAGGGACAGAAGTAGCAAAATGCCAAAATTAAGGATGTTCACTCAAAGCCTAATATTTTATTGGCTAGTATTTTGTCAGCTTCAGTGAGGGCTGAATTTCACACCTGTTTTTCATGTTAGAACCAAATAAATAGGCAGGCGATTGTTGTTTTCTTCTACAGGAAAACTGCTGAAGTGTTAATAACATGAAGTTATTTAGAGTTATCTGCTGCTACAGCAGGTGGTTAAATCCAAAACTTATAACCAGGTTTTTATTTCAGATTTTCATAGATGGTAGACATCGCTCTATTTACTCCAATTTGCTTTGTAGAAACTTCTGAGTCTTTCAATTATTTTTTAATAACTTCAACATAAAACAGAGCTTAAAAAGATAATGGTTCAATATTGAGATACAAACAGGTTTCCACAAATGCAAATGCCCTTTATCTTTAACCTGTTGTATCTGAAGACAACCACACCACCCTGCTGCAGGACTTGCTCTCTTTTTCAGTGACCATCAGTGGGCTGTAGTTAGTATTTTTATTAGTTTAGTTCAGGTGCTTATTCTGAACATAGAATGGCACACTAAATGCAAAATGGTGACAAAAAAGGAAAAAAAAAAAAACCACCAAAACTAACAAACAACTGGAAAAGGTTACTGAACATCAAGATATCGCAAAATAGAAATAGCTTCCAGAAAGACAGTATTTGTATCCCTGTAGTGTTAATTATGCCCAGGATTTTTAGGAGATTTTAAATTGCCTCTTTCAACAGATGTTCTTGTAAAAGAATGGCTTATTTGGGAAATGACAGGTCTTTGTCAAAACTTACCCAGTGGAATACAAAAATTAGCACCAACTAACTATAGCTCAAGTATGACAAACTCTATTCTCAACAACAATATGCCACCCCTATTAGCAGCTAGCTTACTAATTATATCTCAGATATCTTGAGCAGCTATAAAGAAGCAGCTAGTTCAACTACACTAGTGAAGTTGACATGCATCCCTTTTCAGAGCTGGTCATAGTGAAATCAGTCATATATATGAAAAGTAGTTTGATGACCAAAAAAAACCCAAAACCACCAAAACCTATCCAACCCCCCAAACGTATACTGAAATCTCCTTCCAGGCTGCCTCTTCCCTTCCTTCATATCCCAAACAAGAGGATGACTTACAAGAAGTGATCAGAGATCAATATACTTCTGATAGCTATGGTTACTTATATTATAAAAACAAAGTTTTAAAAAAGAACTAAACCTCAGATTTTATTTTTTTAAATGCAATGCTATATTTAGGATGTTTTAATCAATAATACAAAATATCCCTTAAGCAGATTTCAGACAAGCAGATATGAATATTTTCAACAAAATATTATTATTAGAGTTAGACTCAAGAATAAGGATTCTACTAGTTTGGCATAAATCAAATTTAATCAAAACAATAGGAATCACGGATATTAATTTTTACAATCATTTATCACATTGTGGGTCAAACCCAGAATTATTCTACCAGATAAATTTGAATAGTCATTTCTAGTTTCCACGTAATCACCCATAATTAATCCAGGCCACTATTGCTATCTAGTTCAACTATTTGTGCATTTAGTTGCTCACCAGTTTCTTGTAAAACAGGTAACTATACACCAGGAAAACTATAAGAACTCCTTTGACCTCAGAAGAGCCAGGATTTCAGCCCATGCTCACTGATATGCTTCCGGGATATTTTACTGAACTAAACCAGTGGGATTTGTCTGCAACTCCTCAGTAACACCAGTGACTTCCTACCTATTTGGCACTCAGAATATAAGAGGGTTGGTACTGCCTTTTTCATTTTCGAATTCATGGTTGCTTGGTGGTCTTAATTTTCTCAGAGTATTCAAAGATGACAGATTAATAGGTGGTTCTTTGCAACTATGTGGGCAGATCTTTAATGGAGCTCATTAGTTTATATTAGTGAATAGTGTACAGAGATGTGGAAGCTGTTCCTAAAGGACAACACTTCTATTGCTAAATTAAAAAAATAAAATTAACAAAAATTAAAATCTCACTTCTATGATTAAATAGAGACCGAGTATGTCAGTTTATGTGAGAAGAAGCAAAGTAAATTATTTAATCAATATAAACATTAAAGAAAATTCCAGAATGTATGGTGGTGCTACAGTGGGGGGTTTGCTACAAAATTCAGCAGTCCTTAATACCAGAAAAAAGGAATCTTTTGAGATTTACCAAGCATACATCTGTTTATCATCTAGATCACTCAGTGTAATGGTCTGCTGCTCAACCCAGCAGAGAATTCTGTGGGATCTCCTATCATAATAAGATGAGCTAGGAACAGATTATGCAAAAAAATAATAATCACAACATAAAATGAAAGTCAAGCTTGGCACAAAACCAAAAAACCCTGGACATTTATATTAATGCGGCACACATAAAAAGATTTCATTTTACACAAACCATTTTTTATTTAACTTTATTGGACCTTTTTTGAGCACCTGCTTAGGTTTCCAGGTAACCGTGAAGCTTAATAAACCTGTACAATGATAATTAAACACTGTAAATAATGTATCTGCTTAATCTTCCTAACTGGCCTTTTATTACTTTGTAGAAAAGTGATCCTTGCTGACATTCTGAATAAGGTTGGCAAAATAAGTGCAGTGAGGAGTGGTAGCATAAAGTGGATTTTCTGTCCATAATGTATGAAGCCACATGCTGGGTAGAGGAATCCTCACAAAAGCGGCACCACAGCAATCTGTTCCTTTCATCTGCAGCCAGCATTTAAAGTGAAGGTGCTGCTCCGAATCAAAAGCACAATCATTCATTTGTGAGCAGATGTCCTTCACACGGCAGGCAGCACTTTTTCAAAACAGAGCTGAACAAATGCACTGCTGTGAGACAAGTTCCCCTACCCATTAAAGGAAGAACACAGTATATATTAATTTAGCAGGTTGTTACATGTTTTAAAGTAGAATTTATGAAGTGGAAAAAGCATGTGGTGAAACAAAATGGCTTTCAAACTAAAATATGAAAAAGCTCCTCTAGTTATTCATTTGCAAAACACAAGATTCCAAGGCTCATCACAATAGTTTATGCAGGAAATAAACTGCAAAGTGAGGTGTGTGATTTTCCCCACTACACTCAGATTATTAACTAAAAGAGAACATTAATTTGGTAATTTGACAACATTAATTTGATGGTAAGAGCACATGCGTATGTACTCTGAGTTCACATTTGTTCATAGAATTTAGGATTAAGTCAAAATGAAAGTTGTTTAAAGCTCCTGGGACTCTGCACCATTTAGTAAAGTAAACCCAAGCGCCACTAAGAAAAGGAGTTCTGACACTTTTGGTTAAATAGATTTTTCTAGTTCCCTCTGCACGCACCAACCTTTTTTGGAGAGCATTTCTTTTTTTAACAAAACCTTCTGGATGTGTTTCATGCACTCTGTGGTAGCCAGAAAGATTCACACTGACTCCTTGCGTGAGCTAGGCTGGGATCTTTGTTATGAAAATTACGCTGATTACTCTTTTGCTTTTTTTGAGCTCATTCCTATTATATACTTTAAAATATAAATTGTAAAAGAGCATACAAAGCCTTTCCTCCTTTCCCATAATAACCTGAAGCTCCAAGCTTAATTGCCACAACTACCCCCAGTTATAGCAATTGTATGCGTTATACGCAGGCTGATAGCAACAAAGACTTTTCAAAAGCAAGACGTGATCAAATGAAGGTATGCAAGTCAAACTCTTCTGCAATGACTAAGAAGCAGCTACATACCTTTATATGTATTATATTGTAACTATCTGTATTTTTATAAATAGCTATTGGTTAGGTAGTTCCTCCAGCTACTTCCCATACTATGAGTGGGCTAAAGCCTTCCTGCACACCTTGTTCAGCTCACTCAGTAGCTGGACACACCCAAACACACATCAAACCTTAAGAGCTGTATGCCTCTGCCAACAAAAGCCACATCTTTCCTTTCCTTCTTTCCTTGCTCCCATAACATGGCTTATAAGCACATCAATATTTACAATTACTTTATCCACATTAAACAAACACACTGAGTTTTGCTGCCCATGCAGAAAAAGGTTGATTCCTTCTTGTAGAAACATACCATTTCTAGCAGTATAATTACTATAAGGCGTTCTACAATTTAAACATGAATCTCTGTTTATGTATGCATGATTATTATACCAGGAATCGTCTGTGGATAGTGCACAGCTAAAAATGCAACTAATAACTCTTACTGTAATGATTAATCAATTTATGAATATATTATTTAAACTAATAGTTCAGGTAGGGTATCTTAAACAAGTTACAGAGTACATCGACCAATTCAAATACCAGCTACTAGATCAATAAGAAACTATAAGTTACTCCAGGGAATAGGGTACACTTGCATAAGAAACTGTGAATTTTTAAAATCCTTCTATTGGGAGAACAACCTCATCAAAATTAATTGCTTTAGGCCAGTACCTTTGGATTTTGGCAAACTGTATGATATAGTAGAAATTGAAATAAGAATTTTACATTGTATAACAAACTATATTTTTTTAATAAAGAAAAAGAAAAAAAAACAACTGAATACTCCTCTTTTTCAAGTTAGTGTTTAAAATAAAACCTGGTTTACGTAACGTGAACACACTGTCAAGACTATTCCCTGGACTCAATATAAATGAAATCTATTTATAAACATAAAATATTTTTTTTCCACAACTTACATGTGAGAAAAAAGGAATAACCTTAAACCAAGTACTTTTAAGGTAAAATTAAAACCAAAACCAAAATCCAAACAGACCAAGGCAAAAATTAAACAACCAAAGGTAAACCGCTTGTTTTCTTATAACATATTTCAGAAGCTGTTAATCCTAGTGCAAAAGAAAACCTAGTGCAATAATAAACAGACATTTATCTAAACATCACAAAAAATAAGTTCCTTATAAGCATGTGCTAAGTATAACTGCATGTATCGAAAAAGTCCAATTGGGCCAGTAAATGGCACAGGAAGTGCTGCAGGTGCCTAGTGAAACCTGGCAATTTAGCTTGCTGGCAACCACCACGAAAAGGTCTCTGCACTTAATTCAGAACGTTTTTTAATCGGAATGTGTAACTTTAATCTTTCAAAGTAGGATTTTTAATTAAAGGTACCCAGTGCAAATTCACTAGCGAAGCTACTGGCTGCACTTGCTCTGATGCTAAAGGTGTGCTTTATCTCCATTTCAAGTGATACTGCATTTTAAAAATTAATTAGTAGCTTGCAAGAACAGCCACACATTATTGAGTAAGTAACAGCGTTTAAGTGAAACAGATGAAATATTGGTAAGCAATGCAGACCACAGTATAAGTATGTGAAGGGGGTCATGGGCTAATCCCTATTGATTTTCCAAGTATGCGTACAGCACCACTGGGAAAGGCCAGCTCTGTTGGCAATCAGCTAGCACAAATACATTATAAATCTTACTGTCCTCTTTCACTGATCAGTGTCACTTACTTCCTCCACTAAAGAGTATGAGGAAACTACAAGAAATCCACCAACAAACAACCAGGAAAGGATTTTATAATCTTCTTCCTAAAGCATAATTTGAGAATGCTTCTGATGTACGTGAGGTAAACAGAAACAAGTTTCAAGGAGCAAAATGGTACTTGCAATAACTGTTCAGAGAAATAATCCACAGGAAAGCTGCTCAATGACATACAGGAGGAACACAAATAATGATAAAAATTCAAATTTGGGGCAAATACTTTGGAATGGCTCTGTGGTTGATTGTTGATGGAAATTAATTTCCCAAAGCTGAGGATGTTCTTGCCCTAGCAGAAAGCAGCAAGCAGACTGCTCTCTGGAATTCTGAATAACTGCCTCTTAGTGCAAAATTCGCACACTGCAGAAGAAAGAAGCAGGTCGGCTGCAGCTGTGATTGCGCTCCCCTCTACTGAATGGATCTTTCCAGCCACCTTTATTCAGCTGTGCACCATTCTCTTGTAAGTAAACTAACTGATACCAGCCTAGCTTCATGCTCAGTTATTAATAAGGCTCCAGGTCAGCATAGATTTTCTAACTCCCATATTGCTGCAAGAGGACCAATTCACTTCCTTCCTCTGCCCACCTCCTCTTTTTTCTCCAGGAAATAACACTAGAAAAATCAAGTTCATTCAGGAACACTGAATTCCATTTTAGAAAGGCCAGTAAAAAGGGGTTTCTGAAAAGAATGAAATCAGGAAGCCTTTCTCAAGAAATTCTGTACCACAGGAGCCCATTTATTGTCTGTTTTGCCTTTCAAGCAAGCACTGCTGCAGTTAAGATATTTTTTTAAGAGCCACTCAGCTGCCCCTGTGAAGAAAGATATTCCCAGTGCAAACCTAGGAATGCTGTGCCATAGGGGAGGAGCACAGTATTTTACATATTCAAACCCAAAGATTCAAAGCCATGAGTCAACTTCCACAAGTCACAAAACAACACAGTCCATTCCTTTGATCAACAAACCATGTTCTTCCTTTTGCTACTGTCCCTGTGATGAGATTTCTTGTATACGAATGGTAACAGTACTGCAAAACAGCCAGAGAAGCATCTGGTCTTCATCTGATACAAAAATGCCTGTCTCAGTTGGGTTTCATCTTAAGATACCTCCTAGGAACAATTCACTGCAATAATAATATGTCTTACTGATGGCGTTTGTCCATACATTTCATATGATTCATTATAAATACCTACACAATATCACAAATTGCATAGATTCGGTGATTCTATGATTCAAGACTTTTCGAGTTTAAGAGGATTTTCTTTTATTGTTTCGTTTTTAAGAAGCAGTACTGGGGAAAAAAAAAAGTAAAATACAACTTATTTAATGTTAATTTACCATCTCAGTGGGTACATGAAATGAGACCAATAGACTGGTTTTGAAATAAGCAGTGCTTATATAAAAGCAATGTAAGAGCTTTAAAGCAAATACATAATACATTTAAGTAGCTAATACAGTTAAACACAAAGTGGTTAGGTTCGGATCAGTGAGAAAGTAGTACTTAAACTGGTTCTCTATTAACCAAGCAAAGTACAAAAATCAAATTGCACCAATTGCTCTATAGATAAGACATTCTGAAACAAATATTTTCACTGTGGAATGAGGTTGTGCTACAATTGACAATTCCAACCTAGTTGTGCATAATATATCACAGGCAATACAGCATGCAATTCACCTCTTCTTAAACACAACAGAATTAGCAGTTGTCTTTGCTGAAAGTGGGAAAACCCACAAGCTTACCCTACAAATCCGAAACATTCCTGAACATTATTCCTATGGTATCAGCTTCTGCTGGAAACGCAGTTTACATTCACTTTCAGTACAATATGGGTTTGCAGAAAGCAGCACATAAAATAAGCTAAAAATTTCCATTTAAAAATATCATTTAATGGAATTTTAAACTGTCTAAGAAGATGAATACACTGTGTTTGTTTTCTACATTAATGACCTATAAAATGAATGGAATAGACCATAAATACAGTTGTTTTGTTTTGCAACAACCTTTACTAAAAATGCTACTCCTTGTGTTTATCATTTATATCCTCACACGCAACTTCAAAATTGATCATACTTTAAATCATACATAACTTGCTGTGTTTTTCATTTTGAATCATATTGCTAACATTTTTATAACTCTGTTAATGTATTCCATACCTTGTATTCTTATTGATTATGTATATTTCTTTAGCAGATATTATTGCTTTTCAAATAAAAAATCATAGGTATTAAAAAAAAAATAGAAAATAGTATTGCAACTTACTTTTCTTTCTCATGAAAATTCTAATATAAAAATTGTTAGCATGAATATCTGCAGACTGCCATTTTTCACATTATAAACTAAAGAAATAAAATGAACCCTATTAATATAAGGTACTGCATATGTTCCAGATTTATTTTGTTCTCCCTCAAATCTCTATATAAGCTGTTGGGCTGAATCCATAATCGTTTTGAACACTTAAAAAAAAATTAATATACTAAAGGAGTGTCCATATAAAACATCACGGTTTTATATCAGGTATACATTATCTTTCCTAATTACTACTGCAGTATGCAGACTGAAATACAATTTCTATTTAGGATATGATTTTGCTATTAATTATCAAATTGAAAAAAAAAATAAAATCTTGCATTATAAATTCTCTCTTGGAAATTAATGTTATTCTTTTTTCCATAATCCTATCACACAAGCAATAAGTGCATTGCAGCATGAACACTTTAATTTTTCCAGTTAGTTTTGAGCAAGCCCAGAGGTGAGGTTTAATAAGGATCAATGGCACTTTATCTGGGACAGGGCCACTTCACAGCATGCAAATTACACAGTAACACTTAAAAAAAGAAATAGATTTAATTAAAAAAAAAAAAAGTAGAACCACAGGCTCTGGAAATTCAATTAAAGGATTTATGCAAAGGTTTGCTAGGTTTTTATATGCAGTTACTGCTTATATAATGAGCTTTTCATATTAAAAATCAATAGGTAATCTAGAGTAGAAGATCATCCCCTTAAATACATTTTTGAAATCAATTTGAAAAATAGTCCATCAACTGCTGTGACTACTCTTGCTGCTTCGATTAGACTAAGAGCAATATTTAGATTGTAAGACGTGCTATGGAATATCTATGCTTGGATTTTGCTTTCAAGTGTTTTTATGCTTTTAAGTGCCCAAGCTAATCATACAGTACTTCAAGACGGTGTACAATGGATAAATTATTAATTTAATTACTAGCCAGAGCATAGAAGTTCTGAAACATGTGAAAAACCTAGGCATCCAACAGCACCATCTGACAATATTTTCAATATATGCAAAATCCCACATCTATTAATGCCATTTCTCTCTTTCTTCCCTGCCTACTACCCACTTACCACACCAAGATAAATATTTCTGTTTATAACTTATTAATGTCACCAGCTAAGGAAGCAATTAGCCTAACACTTGTCTGAAGTGCAACTTTCACACATCATGAATTTAAAGATGGATCAGGTTCTGTGTCCTTCAGTTTTAATCTAATTTGCCAAGATGCTGTGGTGATAAAAGGTCATTATATTAAAGTCCAAATATCCTAGTTAAAATTCAGCACTTACCACAAATTCATATCTCATGCAAGAAAGTACACCTTAGAAACGAATGGAGATGGACCCATTGCGTCAGCACTTAATTTGCATATGTCTAACTACTTGCACAGGGTTTGTAAATATTCTGAGGTGAACATTATATAGCGGTCACTCTACTGTTCTTTTTGCTCAATAAAAAAACCAAAGCAATGACGGCTATCAAGCACAAAGAATCCAAGGGATTCACTGACACCACAGGCTGTTGCTGTTGTTATTGCAGCATGATAGTCTGTGCACAACAGAGGACAAACAATGTTCATTCCTTGCACAAGCAGACTTTTTATGTTCCCATACATTCATAGGTCTTTCCAGTTCACTCTTCATTAGCACCAGGCTGTTGAACATACATTTTAGCTACTGAGAAATTCTTCGAGTAAAAGATCCTTCTGTTATAGGCTTTCACCTAATGTCTAGGCACAGCGCTTTGGTGGGTTTGGAGGCTCATGAAATGTGTATTCTAAATAATAGATTCTAAATAATGAAACACAGATGGAAAACCAGCACTTGCTTATTTTATTTCCTCACACATTCATATGATGGGAAGAAATCTTTATTTCTATTGAATATATATTCACATATATGTTTCATTATCTTAATTCAGTACTTTAGAAGGAACACAATTCTTTAATAAAAGGTTTGAAAATGGTTCTGGCATATAGCTTCGATACATGAAATAAAGCAAAATGACAATGATCAGAGTCAGGGACTCTGATACAGGGACTCATCCAAAATTTTCCCTATCAGTAACATGCTGTACCAAGCAAAGCATTTTGCTATGGAATATCCTCAAAGGCAAATACATTATGTGAAAGTTTCAGAGTAAGAAGAAAAATTAATACTAGCTGAAAAGTAACTAACAGCTTTCAGCAAAAATTGTCGTATTTAACAACACAACTGTACTCTAGGAAATTAATTTACCAACAGTTTGCCTATTCATATTGTTTAAACCTGCCTCCAATAATATCCAAAATTTCTGGTTCAATACTTTACATCCATTGTGTACCCATCATTGCAGAATACCATGGAGCAACTGTGACTGTAAGAACAAATACCCTTGCTGCCATTTCTCTATTAAATCGGTTAAATATCTTCATAACACTTCTCTGAAGCACATTTCCTCATTGGATTTCAATTGTTTCTTAAAAGAAAAATCTCAAAGGAATCAAAGAAAAATGTCTGCTTACTCTCATTTCAAAAGAAATGCGGATACAGACTAATGCTATCTTTTTCGATAGGCTTGAAACAAAGATGTTAATGAACAGTAGCTTTATTTTAATCTTTCTTCCTACTAACTGAACTTCTCATGCACACCATATTTTTTTACACTTTTGCATTTTAAACACAGTGTAAGTACATGAGGGGATCAAAGAGTTTCAGATGAATCTGAGGAGTTATAGCAAGGGTAACGAGGGCCCTTAGTTTCTAATGACAGAAGCATATGCTCTCAACTTTCTAAACTGCATCCAACTGAGCCATTTATCAAGGCCTGAAACTTTTTCATTATTTAAAGTACTATGACAGCTTTCCACTTGATGCCTTGGAAGTACACAATAATAGAGACTCTATATAGTCATTAATTATAATATCAGCTGGTTGATGAAGTTACTGTACTTGCTGCTTGGTGATTTCATTTTTAATTGCAGCAGGTGGTGTGGAAATAAAGCGATGTGCTGACACACACGGTCACCTCAATAGTATCTTCTTTTTTATGTATAGATAAATGCAACTTGGGTTTTTGAAAATTCCCTCTGATTTTTTACCCCACTGCATATAGTAGCTGCGAGGAAAAATGAGCATACAGAAAACACTGAAATCACATGCCTGAAATCAACTGATAGCAGACATATTGTCCCTTTTTTTTTTCTTCCAAAATATTTCAGCTACTGGGTTCTTTCCAATGTATAGATTCATGGTTTCCAAACACAGCTGTATGTGTCTTTTTTCTGAAGAATAACAATCATAGGTACATATAGTTTCCAAGTTTTTTCTTCTAATTTTTGGTCATACTTGTTTATTTGAATAAGCACCACTTTTGAACTCTACAAATTTGAAAATAAGGATTTAGTTAAGCAAAATTAAACTTCAACTGTATTAAATTCTAAAATAATTCTAAAGTGAATGGATGATATTCTAAACCATGTGTTCTTTTTGGGTTTTTGGGGATTTTTTTTCGCTTTGCATTTTTTTACTTTGGAATTTGACTTACGTGCTCTATTGCTCTAATAATTTACTAACCCATATATCCACATAGGTTTTTGCAATTTAAAACCCATGAGCATACTGAAAGCAAAAATCAGATTAAGACAGCAATTGTGTGTACTTATTTATCCTTTTCTTGTCTTCAGACTGCTGTTGTATATGCTTCTAGGCAATCTTTACTGCTCTTCTGATACTGTCCGCTCTTAAAAAGTGTGTATTCCTCCTCTGTAATGTTTTCATTTCATTAATCTCTAATTTAACAGATTAGATAACTATTACAGGAGATTCTGTTGCCATAGGTTTTCCATGAGATTGATAGGTAATAAAAACTGATGTTTCCTAATGGCCACAGACATCCGTCTTCCACATAAATCAGCAAACTCCCTTAAGAATCCCTTATATCCAAGTCATAGATCAATTGTACTCAAGCCTCATTAGAACACACACACTCTCTGTTCTCTGAAATAAGGCTGTGCTATCTTAGCTCAAAACTACATTAAATGTAATTAATACAACTGTGATGTAAATGGACACAGCATTAAAATGGATACCCCCAGGGAGAACAGGTTGTGAAAGCAGCTATGTGCACTGTCATGCATGGCACACATGACTGGGGAAAATGTTAGCACACTTTCTTACTTAGGATTTTTAGACCATAAAATTGAGAAGCTGCAGTACCAGGAGCTGGAAGCCAGCTTTGCCTCAGCAGCACCCTCCTATGGCATAGTAGCTGGATATTGTCTCCTCTCTAAAGAAAGATGTTGCCACGTTGGAAATCCCCTCTCAACAGAGTGATAACTTTTATTTCAAAAAAAAAAAAAAAAAAAAAAAAAAAAAAGCTATGCAAAGTTCATTAGAACTCCAGAAAGTAAAACAAATGGACATCTACTGTAAGTACTGAATGAAGGGAGAAGTCTAAGGTGACATGAATGGTTTGTTTGGCTGTAAATTAGGGAAAAGGCAGGCTGCTTCTAACAACTCAGCACTTAACTTGTGTACAACAACTATGTTATTTGGAAGAGAATGCTGTAGAAAGAGGGAATCAACCAAGAAAAAAGGAGCATGTGGAATTGCTACAAGATGTCCAAACCAGGCAAACAAAACCAGAGCTGTTCTTCTACAGACACGTTTTCGGTGTTCCCTTGATGACAGTAGTATACGTTTTAGGAAAGAGTTTGTTCAGAAAACCAACTAAAAAGCAGCTTCAGATTCGGAGCATAGCCCCACTAAGCTATGGGTCTTCAGTGTAATCTGAGTCGTGCTTCAGACCCAAAAGAAAGTTACATGGCCTGAACTCTGTGATTTCTGAACCTTCTCCTCTTAAAGATGTCCCATCAGATCCCTGTTACTACACATAATAGGTAACAAGGAGTTAGATCTCATAAAAATAGAGAGCTGAAGTGCTTCTGGAGAAGGCAATACTAGCAGTAATACCTCTTTTTCAAATAGTTCTAATACCCAAGTGATGTATTTGTTAAATATAATATTAAATTGATTGCACTGGTTTGCAGAATGACTTTATGACTTTTTTTTTTAGGCTTTATGACTGCTGGAAAGCAAATCATAGAATTTGGGATTATAATCAGAGGCATTATACCCATAAAGAAGGTTGGGAATCACTGCTATGAGGTATTTATTATCTGACATAACCATTACATAATTCTTGAAATGTTTGAATTTTGCTGATCTCATTTTCTTAAGAAGTTGTGCATCGTCCCTTTAATTCACTTTCTACATTACTGTTATTGTGGCCTTTCTGTATGGATAAGGCAGTAAACGATGTCTGGGTTGGTTAACAATACAACTGAGGCATTCAAACACACAAACTAACCCTTGAGCCAAACTCTGCTCTCATGCATGTCAGTGGTCCTACAGAACAGGGAGCAAAGCTAGGCACCTTTTGCTCACAAACACTGAGCACAGATGCAGGTCATGTAATTTCAAGGATTAAGCCCTCTGGATCCTGGGTGACTTGTTTTCTAGTGCAAGTAGATTCACATTTACAAAATGCAGAGCAACCACAATTCTCACATTGTAGGATCATCCCGTGTTATTCTCTAATTCAACATAAAAAAATAATTACAAGAAAAAAATTGGAATTTGGCCACATTGATTATTTCTTTCTTTCTCCTTGTAGTTTCAGCTTCTTTTTCGTTTGGTGGAATCTTAGCCCCTCACATGCCCATAGTGCAGATGTTCAATGCAACCCAAACAGCATCAGCCATATTCATAACAAACATGAACATTTCAATATTCTTCACATTAACTACTCAATCTAGTAAGTAGGAGTACACACTGTATATCAATTTTACCACATAATTTGTTACTTTTTTTGTCCTGACTTACTTTTCTGTCATTTTCTATGAAAGAACTTAGATATTTCAACAAGCGTACCAGCAGTAATACCATATTACGTTTTCAAAAGCTGCACAGCCTCATTTGCTGTTGTACGCTGCACAGATGTAAGAATTATTAACAATAAACTGAGACTCACAATGTCATATGATCTTAATGCAAATCCTGAAGGACATTTATTTACTCATTTCAGTGGTAACTGAGCCTTTAAGCCACCCACAAAGATTACACGTGTAAAAATAGTTAAGCATTCGTGCCATAAAATATTTATACTGCAATAATCTGTTTGCATCTATGAATATGAAAACTAGTAAGATCATCTCCAAAATGGAATTGTTGCATTCTGAATTGCCAAATCCAAAATGTAGTTGCCCACACTAAAGTGAACTAAATGAAAATTACAAACCAACACATAAATGAGAAACATTTGTCTCAAACTTAATATAAAAGATGGCCTTTTGATCCATCCAGCATTGAAGAAGACATCCTTTTTGGTGTCTCACATTTTGCACTGGACATAAGATTTGTAATATGTGTATCATAGCTGGAAGACAGTAAAAATAAATCTAGCCTAGAACAGCTTTGCTGCTCTGTCCCTAGCCATGAGTGAAAGCAAGGGGTAAACAAGTGTAGCATTGCTTTTCCTGTTGAAGACAGACAATCTCCTTTAAAGCTGAAGCAAGTTTAGGCAGTTACAGAAAACATGCAATACATATTTCTCATGAAAAAAAACTCTGGAAACTCAGCTATCACATTAAAGGCATTGTTGAGGTTTTTAAATACATAAAACGGTCTTGCAAACAACTTCTGCAGCCTGAGTCAGAATCTTTTGATCCTCAGTAGAAGCCATACAGATTGCCCAATATTTGCTGATGCTGCCCTGTCAGAAACATACAGAATGGGAAGGGGTGTCTCATAAAGTTACCAGCATGCCCAATACCTACCACCCCCAGAGTAACAAATAATCAATGTCGATTATAAAACCATGCCAGAAATTGCTAAAACTAAGACTATATTATACCATAATCACAGAAAAGCAGGGAGCTAACAAAACTGAGGAAGTATTTCAATCAATACTAGCAAGAAATTAACCAAAGAAGGCAATTAGCTCATCCACATTATAGAATGTGTTTCTACTGTTGGGAATCATTTAGCTTGCCATACATACAGCTTCTGAGAAAAAATGGAAGGCACTTCAAAAAACAAATTAAAATTCCCTTTGCATTTAGAAGCAACATGAACTGAGTCTTGCAGAACCATGTGAAAAAGATGTACTCCAAGGAGAGAGAAGGTCAAGATAGTCCTATTCCTCAAGTGCACTTTTCAACCTCAAAATACTGGGGAAAATGCACACTATGTCCCAGAGAAATCTGTGCCAAGGACCTTGTCTTAATTATACAGCATAGCTTTCTGAATCTATCCCTTATCTCCATACCATTAAGATCTATATTGCCGTTATTAATTATTATTATTAAAATAATCCAGAGACATCAAATCATCAGGGATTGGTGAGAAAAGCACAGTCAGTCATTTGGGAACAGAATAAGAGCAGAAAGTCTCTAAATAACATTCCCAACAATACAAGAAGTTTATGCTTTATTTCAGAATTCATACAACGAATATGCTTTTGGATTTTGATTTTTGTTTCCCAAAATAGCTAGTATTAACAAGACAACATCCTGATTAACTGATTAATAAATATAGACAGAGAACTCACATTATGATACTTCTCTGGAAAACTAGAGTTTCAGTTTAGCAATGTCTATTTCAAGCTTTTATCAGCACTAATTTCAATGAAAAAAATGGTCATAAAATTTGAAACAGAGAGAAAACAGACCTTAATTAAGCACAGTGTTATCTCTTTCTATTACAATGAAAGCAAAGTTACAGTTATATTTTTACCAAGATTTTTTTCCCACTTAATGAAGACATCATCCGTGAGTTTTCAAAGTCACTTTACAAAAGAGCATTCAAGAGACATTAAAGTCAGTTTAAACTAAAAAGTCTTTTTGAAGTCAATAAACAATAAAAAGAACAACGAAAAGACAGCCTTTGATCTCTTCTTACTCTAAAGTCTTTAATTTCTGTTTTAATCTACTAGATGCATTAAATCTTGTTTTAAAATATTTTTCTGCGAACTGCAGTAAGCTTGCCTTGATTTTTTTTTACTCATATATATTCTCACTGTATTAATGTACCATTCTCTTTACCAAGGACTGGTGTCATCTGGAAGTTCTCCCACCAAAATAAACAGAAAAAAAAGCTTAAAATTATTTTTCATGCTGTTCTTTCTCAAAAATTCTTTTAAAATAAAGAAAAAATGTAAAAGGAGAAAGAAAACAGCATCTTCAGCTTTGAAATTTGTGAGATCAAAGACTATAATGCACATAGATTTTTCAAAGGATAAATTATTAACAACAGAGACGAACACACCGTGGTCAATAACATGGTCAAAGAACGGTAAGTTAAGAGCATCTCTCTACAGCCAATTACAATTAATCTGATTTTACTGTTTGCAAGAAATTCCAGTTATTCACTACTTTGATACAGCTTTTAAGCCCCATTTTAGCAAAGCTGCAAATTCTGACAAGCTTTTGACCATGTTCAGCACCTTGGCATTTTTACATTTCTTAACTTCTGCTTATCCTTTCCTCAGCAGCATGGCCCATGGACGTAACCAGGAGAATATAAAAATGCATTGAATGAAAGTGTGTGGAAAGGTTAAAGGCAGCAGCAGCCATCAGCTCCCACTGTGTCACCAATTTCTTCCAGGTATCAAGTATAACCCTAGCAGGAAGGGTTAAAAACTCTCTCCATACCCGTCCACACTTGACATATAAGCCTGCTAAATATCTTTTGTGTAAATAAGTGCATCCTTCTGGTATTCACACACCTTCCGGAAGAGGGGACCATCCACAGGCTAAGACAGAAAGGAGAACCATACCATCCATTCAGATTGTTGTAGCAGCCTTCTAATTCACTCTTTCCATGTGTCACAGAATTTCTCAGAGAAAACTTAACATGGACAGTATAGAGAAGGCTGAGCAGACATTTTAACATGCTATACAGCCATCTCTGTACAACAGCAGTGTTCTTGCTGCATGCTTGCAAAGATACCTTTCCAGCTGTGTGGGACAGATGAAAGACATCTCTGCCAGAGCAGCAACCTTCCCCTTCCTCTGCTATGCACAGTGAACCTAGAAATCTGTTAACCAATTAAGTGGCATTATTGCCTTAGTTTCTCTCATTTCACATATCAACTTTTAACTTCATCAGATAGTGTTTGTAGGATTAAATGTGAATCTTGGGACTGAATGTCGTAGATTAAAAGGCCACTGCTTTTGGGGTATCTTATCACACAGTCCGTCTTCAAAATACTTCTTTGACAATTCTCCCAAATGAAAGCATTCTCCACCTCCAATCGTTACTGAAGTTGCCAATTTGTGCTGATGACATTTTTTGTAAACTAGAAGTATTTATTTCAGAGAGACCACTGAATATCTGACAGGTGTGAGATCCTAGTCATTCATTTCTACAGTGGGATTATGAATGGGAACACCTAACCACTGGGCTCTAAATTTTGCTGATACAAAAATTTTATCCTTTTTCATACAATATATTTCATTTTTATTGAAATAAAACTAAATTCTATGAGACAGATCTTCTCTAAGAGTGAAAATAATTATATAGAAATTGAAGCAATGTCGTCTTCTTACATCAAGTTAAGCAAAAAACCTTAAAATTTTCACTTTGCTCATGGCAGATATACTTAATAAAAAGAATCAGACTGAGAGCACTTTACTACGTTTGGACTAGCCTTTTATTGATTTGGATGTGCTATGAACCACATTATCTAATCTACAATAAGCCATTTACCAAGTGCAATGATCTATGGGCTAAAAGGCTTAGATTTTTAGTTCCATTGTAGACTTTTTGATGAAATGGTAGATCAGCAGAGAATAATACTATAATAAGATTGTGAGAGACACAAGTGTCAATATTAGGAAATTAGAAAGTTTAGCTTACTGTTTTAAATCCTCTTGCTGTTCATTTAAAAGCCCAATAACACTTTTTTTCTAGACTAATTGCATCTGCAGATTTAACAGAGATCCCAGATGACATCCCAGAGGGTGTCAAGTTCACAGGGGTTCAAGGGCTCATCCAACTGAAAATACTTTTATTTTGCAAAAACAAAATCATCCATCTGAGCACATGGCAACTATTCGGTGATGCATGTGCTGTAATTATATAAGGATACAAGTTATCGTGGTCCTGTCTCTTGCTATCAGTGTTTGACATGGTACAAGTTTCATCTGCTGCATCAGAGATTTTATCAGTTTCCCTTAAAACAGTTTTGATATATTTTTCATCAGAAACTTTTTTTATCTGTATGCACAGAGCCTGGAACATGAGGCTGAGATCCCACTTAGGCTTGTGACTTACACATTAACAAATCTGGACTAATGCTCCCAGAATCTCTTCTCTGATTTCCTCCCCTCTGAATGACAGCTTTGACCATTTTTGCACATGGCAATTTTGCAGCTACCACAGAAATCTCCAGATGATTCATTCATTTATTGACTGTTCCGCACCAATCAAGAAAGATCTACACATATCAGATCTGCTTCCTTATTTTTCAATATTGCTTTTTGATTGAAATGGTAGCACTGAACTTCCTGGCAACAGATGCCATAACTTCCTTCTTAAGTTATCAAGCAATTCATGCAAAGATAACTTCCTCCTAAAAATGGTTGCTTTGGCTAACTTTGACTCAGAGGTTTGTGAAAAAAATAACAGTGAAAACCAGATTTGCAACATCACAGGCATCATCAAAATAACATGTCAAGTTAGAAAAGACAAATCAAACAAAAATGCAGTGACCTTCAGGAGACAGAAATAAAATCCACTATTTAGCACTAATTAAGTGAAAACAAAAGCATATTTATGAGATTATTTTATCTGCAGTTCTATGTCAAATTTTATGGCGTCTTTTCTGAGTAAGACTGACAGGTTACATGCCAAAGTAAATGTACTGAAAACATTAATGTCACTTTAAAGTAACTCAAGTTTTGGTGTTCTTATATTTTGCTGCACTGCAACTATTAGGATGCCTTGCCTCATTTTTTGAAAATTAAAAAAAGAAGTGTAACTGGTTCAGGCTACCATGCAACTTTACAACAACTGACACTAACTATAACATAAGCCAGTTTGTATTAAGACATTATTGCACCTTTCCAGTTCTAATCGCCAATTATGACTCTATTAGTCCTACTTGGCAGTTCATCTGCTCCTGCATCAGCTAAGGGGGACTTGGAGACGGACCTCTGATCTTCATGTTTCCGCTTCAGTGAGTGCTCAGCACAGCGGCTGTCATCTTGAGACATTGAGGAGGTAAGGCATTGCCTTTTCCAAGATAACTACACCTGACCTTACAACAATTTACTAAGGAAATACCTGCCTAATGGCAGTGTGAGTGCAGTTTCTTTTACACTCACAACGGCACTGCAAATTAGAGACAACAGGATAAATCTATGACCAGCTCACTAGACACTTCATTAAATCACTGTTCCCTTGCCTTGTAGAGCACTAATAGAATCACAGCCCTCGTTAGCTACTGAATAAAAGATCAATCACATTCTTTGAGAGCTCTTGCTACCAGCTTCCAGAGGAAACAAGAGAAAAAAAAAGACATATTTAGGATCATCAGTAAGATTCTGAATGGCCTCACTGCAAGTTGGTTAAATTACCTTTTCCACAACTGACTCCGACTGTAATACTCTGAGGAACTTGTTAAGTCTGCTTTCAAAAGCTGCTATCTAATATATGACTACCAGGCCCTGGTCAAAAGTTCATAATGTGCATATGTAAAAAGGTACTAAATTGCCTGAGGGCTAAAACCAGAGGAGTTTAATTGCAGCAAAATGCTGAAAATGGTCTGTTGAGGGTCTTTCTATTGGGATACTGCTGGCACTAGCTGAGTGAAGTACAGCACATAAAAGCCTTACAACAATATTTCCTTAAATGCAGCTGAAACTGCTAGCACTTGCTAGTGTACAAATGGTGGACCAAGAGGCAAAAAAAAAAAAAAAAAAAAAAAGGAAACTGTCTCTAAAACAAACAAAGATTTAAGGATTGATATAATTCATAGTTCAAAAGTGTGTAGATAAAAGGAAGACTTAAACAACAGTGCATACCTGTCACTGTAAGTCATGTTATGGGTTTCACAAAACATGGTGGGAAATGTAAGCACTTATGTAAACATAGTTAGTTGGGACCCATTAAGGTTCACTGCAATGAAAACTGGAAAATAGCTTCCATCACTCTATTTATGACCACACATGGAAATTCTGGAAGCAGTCACCTGTGAGACTAGGGATTCCTATAGCCTGAAATCTAAGGACTTGATTGCAGCAATTTGAGAATCATTACTCTAGATAGTTACGTGACAGAATTAAAAAAAGATAGTAAAGACAAAAGAATACATTTTTCTCTGAATACATTCAAAATACACTTCTTGTATTGGTAAGCGTCATGGTTTAAGCCCAGCAGTATAAATGTTTTGGAAAACTGGTCATCTGCAGATTCGGAAGAAACATCAAATTCTTCACTTAATTCTATTACATCTGATCATCTCAAATAAAAGCATTCTTTAATCTAAACAGAAACTGTGAACATTTTAACTTTTCACACAGTGAACACAAGCAGAATATTTTTTTCTGTGTGGGCATTTATGAACAATTTGGATTTTGACCATAAACAAACATCAGGAAAACAAACAAACAAACAAACAAACAAACACAAAACAACAAAAAAAAAAAACCAAAAAAAAAAAAAAAAAAAACAAGAAATCATCTTCAAAGTTTGCTCTTTTTGTAGAAAACTCTGTGACTTACCCCTCAACATTTTCTTTAACAAACTTGGCCAAAACATATAGTTACAAATATCTAAAATGCTTACAGTGAAACATTTAACTTTTTTCTAATTTTATTTTTACCTCCTGAAAATCACACTCACATGGTTATCGACAGCATGTATTTTATTCATCTACCGCACGTGTTGTCTTAGGGCATGTCATGGCTGAGAAAATTACCTAAAGTTTTGCATAAAGGTTTTAGTTTAAATACCTGTATAAGGTTTTAAAATACCTTGTTTAATATTCAGAATGCAAGAAAAAGGCTAGGCAATTTTTTTGGTTGCACCTGAATGAATATAATATAGTAGATAAAATAGCCTTTAGCCAACCACTATCCGGTAAAGTGGGAAGTGAGCATACATTAACACCACTGACTTCGCCATTTTCAGCTGTTATCAGTTAACAAACAGCAAAATAAAGAGTCTTGAACAGAAGCCACAGACAAGGTAACAGAAGCATGGTCAAAAGCATGAGAATCATTAAAGAGTACAACTCAGTTCACAAGAGTTCTACTTTCAGCCTTGAAAAGTCCACATATCTATATTCTGCAGTAGCTTTACAGACTGTCTCCATGGGAAGATGGTATCACATCTGTCTTCTGATACAAGTAGATGTTAAGTCTCATTTTACAGGCTAAAAAATACCCAGGCCACTAGGAAGCCTCAAAAGTAAATTCATCTTAGTGGATAACAAAGAAAATAGGTAATTGATTTATCTCACCTAAGCAGATCAATTCAGAGAAGTTTGAAAAAGCATGGTTGTAACTCTTACAGCATTTACTGTAACAAAGAAAAACTTTGTGGAAATGCCAAATCAATTCTGTCTGACAACAAATGACAAATATGGAACAAGCTTTCATTTGCTTATTGTTGACATTCAGTGCTGACACTTATGCAGTTAGTTGGGAAGTTATTCAAAATATATGCTTGGGAAGAAGTCACAAAAATCTCCCAAAACAGAGGACAATAGACTACAAATATATCCATACACATAAAAGCTTAAAGCAAATAGACAAAGTTTATTCCATCTCTGAGTCTGTATTTCAGATCTCCACAAGGGAAAGTATGGAGGAACTTTTCATATGTCAAACCACTTCAAGACTCCAAGCCTACCCACTCAACTGTACTGATACCCAGGGCCTTTGCCTAGGAGAACAGCAACAGGAAAATTGTTTCCTTGCATAGGAAAAACACTGCTTTGGAGTGGGAAGTGGTCTCTTCAATACTGGGCACGAAGCACCAAGACATCTAGTATCACTTTGCAGATTGCGCCTCTGGTCCATAATTCACACCATTATATCAACAGCACTATTTGAGATGGGATGAGCTATTCAACATGAGTAGACAATCAGATTCTAAATGACAGTGTTACGAAGTCATTATCAAAAAAAATTGCCAAGACAGTTGTTTAATTTGAAGTGCTAAACTAGCTTTCTTGCACTGGTAGTATTCATCATAATGCTAGTTTGACATTTCCAGACAACATTTTAATAGTAATTCTGCTCAGAAGAAAGAAATAGTGTTTCCAATTTTGTAGCAAAATGGAAAAAAAGTAATTAAATTCATTAATAGATTACAGTGACAGACAAGGTAGCTCTAAGAAAAATACCTACATTCAGAAGTGTTCAATTTAAGTGAAAACACTAATCCCAGTATTTCCAAGTATTCTTATGCTCTAGATTGTAAATTTGAAATGTTCTTCAATGTTTTATGCATAATGATGGTTATAGCATTTAAACAGAAATCAGTCAGAACGTGCCAATTCAGCACAAGGATTTTCAAATGTGTTCCTTCTGTGTAGTTTGGTACTCTACACTTGAGTAAATACTTTCATAACCAGTTAGGAGTCTCACCAGCCATTTGTATACTCACAGCCATCTATTAGAAACAAAAGAAATTAGCAGAGGTGTGATCAAACATTAAAAATAACCTCACAGCAAGCTTCAACTCCTATGCCTACTTTACACTATTCTGAATTAATAGCAATATCCATCTTAAATGCATGAAAATTGAGTGTACCACCCACAGAAGCAGCACATGCATGAAAACTCCACTTCTGGAAATGTCAAATCTTAAGACAGTACTGCCATAACAGATAGAAATCCAGAGCACTAGCAGATCTATCCTGCATATAAAACCAAGTAGGTCTTGTTTCTCAAGGCAAACAATTCTCTCTATATCTCAAAAATTATGCATCATCCAACATTGCCATCTTCATCTCATTCCAATGTGATGCTTTTACAATTACTAAAATTCCTCAACTACCTTGCATATATTATTTATACATTTTTTCTTTTTTTTTGAATTTACAGATTGTGCTATATCCATAGTGATATTCAATAACCACAAAAACATTGTTGTCATCAAAATAATGGATAGACTTATGATGTTTATATTTACTGTCATCCTTCTTGCTAAAAAAGGATGGATGCTACTAATCTAAAAACATCCTAGAAAGAGTGAAATTTAAGAAAAGGAAGAGGAGAGGCAGAAAGGCACATGATCTCACACTGGTACTGGCAATAAAACCTACACAAAATTCAGGGCAACTTTTTATTTTTGTTAATTTTTCTGGAACATATTCTCTCCATCTTCCCCTTCTTTAGAAACTCTTACCTATACTTACCTAGAAATAAGGCATGGGAACAGGAAAAACATTAGTACAGTGGAAAGAAATTCAGGATTTGAGCAGTATCTAACTCTGGATTTTTCAATAACTCTCATTGATATACAATGGAAGCTACTAAACTACAAAATACTATTGAATATCCAGTGGAAAAAGTAAACAAACTTCCTAAGACAGTCTCATCAACCACAGACCTATTTCCCTCCACATGGAAATCTAGTCAATGCTCCAAGGAACATCCTGCAGTTTGAGTCTTGCCTTTAGAGAAAGAAAAAAAATATTACCACACTCCTACCTACAACACAAAAAAAATTCACCCCAAAAATCCGCAAACCCAACCCAGTCAGTTCCCTCACATTTTCCTCAGGAGAAAAAAATAGATACCTATATATATATAGTAAACTTTGGGGTAAAGAATTCACAAGAACTAGGAACATTATTAGTATCACAGTGGGATACCTCCCACTAGAAAAAGCCTAGAAATATGAAGTTTCTATGTATACATGTACATTTTCAATAGCTTTCCTGGAAGGAAGTTTAAGAAATGCTAATTCAGTTAGGCAGTTATCAAGTCCAAGGAATGCCAACATGATGATGAATGACATGTCACATGTGAAAAACAAACAGATGAATCACTTTTTCAGGAAAACAGACTCTTTGTGTTTGCCTATATAGGAATATAAAATATATTTAAAAAAAAAAAACTATATTTTTTCATTTATATAGATACGTACATATACACATTTATATCTAAAAATAGTGAGAATACTGAAAAAACATTATGTAGTTCTCTGCATTTGATATACTGCATTATTTTTGGACCTTGCAAATGCTTTTTTTTTAATGACTTTGCTCTAAAAGAAGGGACTTCTTGCTCAGATTACTTGAACACTCTTACTGTTTACTCTCCCATCTTTTTTGTAAAGTCAGAAGAGATTTCCCTGAGAACTTCAAATAAAGAAGATATCCAGCTGCACAAACACTATACATTCTGTTAGATTACTTTGGCTTCCTAAGGAATATTTGACTTGCTCTGAATGTAAATGATTAAAGAGGATACATCATATGAAACTGATTGGTGAACTGTTTAAAGTGGTATGGCACCTCTTCAAAGATAATGTAGAGAGAAAAGACTGTGTTATGATAAAGCATCTCTGATATCCAAAGAGTTCTAGGGAAACATTAATACTACTACATGCACCAATTAAGAAATAGTATTTAAATGACAGTTCCATAAAATAGGATCTAAACTATATTCTTTTTTTAAACAATTTGGTATTTCATCTACTCTAAATACAGCCAATAAAAGCTTGGGGTTTCCTGAATTCATAAATAGCAACTTCAAAAAAATATAAGGAAAGATAAACTATGTTCTAGAATCCGCAAAATTTATATTTCACTGTGAGTTATGCTCACAAATGATAGAGGGTAACAATGTTCAATTATGTAATCTTATTTCATAACCATTTACCATCTTAAATAGGATTTTAACTTCTAGAGGTCAAAGAAACAAAAACTAGACTTTGTCCAAAAACATTGCTTTTTGCTGAAATTTAGATGTGTGGATTAGCAGTTGTAATTCCTAAAGAGCTAACTAGAAGGCTTAGTATCAGCAAGTATGAATATGCATATAATAACACAAGGAAGAAAGAACTACAATGAAATCAAAGATGAATTACTGCCTACTTTCCATGTCAAGTGACAGGGACAAGAAGACCTCAGTTCAGAGTTTGGTGATATAGGAAGTGTTTGAATTTAATTCCTCTTCATTTAAGAAATAAACAGCAGATTTGCATTTAAAATAAAATAATAAAAAAAAATAGCCAGAAATGTTTCAGTTCTTGACTCTAAACTCACTAAGAAACTTGATCTACGAGAAGATAATTGGGAAAGTGAAAAGCACACTAATGAAGCACAACTACTTCTTGTAGCCATTTATTCCTAACTTCCCACCATTCTATCATTAAGGTCTTCTCACAGCTTCCATGATTTGTTAGATAGCAGCAGTTTGAAAAGGAACCCAAATTTGCTGTCATACATCTTAACCATAATCAGATTTGGTTTTCACATTTCCTATCCCTCAAAGCACCAAAATTTCAAGAGCTGAAAACGTGGTTCAGTTGAAGTGTCATATGTAACTTGTGTTTGGCTGTGCTTAATTTATTTTCTAGCTACACTGCACCCTATCTATGTCTGTCCAAAAAGTTGAAAACCATTATTTAAAAAGAGATTTTAAGGACTACCCTTTTTTATAAAAAGTTATTAGAAACTCACAGTTAGCTAAAACCTCAAGTTTTATTACTATGAATATTTGAAACTATCTTCCTAGAATCCTAGCAACAGCTCACCGGATCATTATAAATGAACTACAGTGCACTGAGTCTGCTTTTGACTACAGTTATCTCATTCATAAAAACGTTACCTCTATTACTCTCTTGTTATTAAAGAAAATGAATAATCCTGTGATTTATGTGTTAGCTGGTAACTAAGGAGCTCTGGATGTTACTGTGTTATTTACAACAAACTGTCTTAAGTGACCTTGCTCAGGCACACAAATGAGAAACTGTGCAGCCACCAGCAGGGCTGGGCTGCCTCTTCTGTAGCACTGTAACCGCAGGGCTCTGTCTTGCAGTGAGAGGCATCCACAGGGCTCTGGGGTGTTCTGATGGCAAGCAGAGGGCTCTGCAACAAAGCAAAAGGTAATGGAGGACTTCTGGGCACACTTGCACTTGTTCTTCAGCTGTACTTTCAGCCAGCAATTCTTATTGCTACCTAGGCTACAAAGTCATCAAAGATTAAAACCCTATTAGGCAAAAAGTATAGAAGCATTCTATGAAAATCCCTCTTATTTACTGGATCTTCTTAAAATTATCAATGTAACTGTATAGTAGCATAATCTGAAGGCTGTTTAAGAGTGGGTGAAAGAAGACCAGTAGCAAAGGCAAGTATTGCTACCTTCAGAGATACATTAAGACAACCTAGGCTGGCATATACCATTGAACTGTTTTAGACCACAGCTGCCATGTTCTCAAGTTAACAGCCACGTGTTTGCATAAGCACTAAATAAATGCATAAAAAACCCAGAGGCACTCAATTTGAGTTTTTAAAAGATCTTCAAGATATTTAAGTTCAATTGCCTGTTTAATACAGGAAAACACTAAATTTTAACCTAGATTATTCCAAGCTATGGTCATTGTTGCTAGCTAAAGGTAGAAAAAAATATGACCATATACATTTTCTTCTTAGTTTATGCAACCCGAGTATGTAATATATTCAGAAAAGTTCCTCACTGTGTGTTTTCCCTTATATACTCTTTCCCAATATATTTTTTTTAACAGAGCTATATGCTAAATGCTTTGCTGTTTTCTTAGCGACGCTTGTCAAAAAACATTAGATTTATGAAAAGTACATTAGGAATACCTTTTTGTGTGTGTCTTGTGGAAGTGTCGCAAACCTGTCCATAGCCAGAGTTTAATGTTAGATCTATGGGACAAAATAGCACAGATCTACTTTTGAGAGAGAAGAACATATTTGTAATCAGTCAAGAGAAGGAAGGGAGGCCAACAGGTCATACATATAAATCCAGAGTATTATCTAGTGCTGCTAATAGTGATTTTCTTCCCTGGGGAAAAAAAAAAAAAAAAGAGAGAAACAAAACCAAAAAGAAAATAGTTTTTCAGAGCACTGCAAAAATACAGATCCCCATGAGAAGCCTTTTTTTTCCCCAAAAAACTTTAAATTTTTATCCTACTTTCACATCTGTTTGTAATGCCTGACTTTGAAAACTAGAATACCTGTACAGCAGTAAGCAATACAATCTCATAAATAAAAAAACCCTCAGACATGCAAGCACTTTGAAAGTACTGAATTTCACTACCTAATCACCTAAAAAGATCTCTTCAAACTCACAGCTCTAAATTTTAGTCATCTTTGCCTATGGAAAATCAATACCTTACTTGTTTTCAATTACTGCAGTAAATAATCAATTTTTGCAGCAAATAAAACAAATGATGTGTCATTATGACAAAGATCTCAACAACACTACCACAGGGATGGGGCAAATTCCTAATAGCAAGTATAGTTATGATGTTAAAAAAATGAAGGTCAATGGACAAAATAAAAGCTAACTCCTGTTCAGCTGCTTCTGTCAGGCTGCAACATCTTGCCTGTCACCAAAGCACCTCAACAGTTGTAATACAACAGAAAATTCCTTCCTTATGGTTTCTCAAATACATTCTGAGCAGATCAAAGCTGCAAAACACCTCAGAGACACCACAGCACTTCAGCCATGTTTAATTCTACAAGTGATGGCAAGTGAAAGAGGAAGAATAAGAGTAGGAAAAAACCAAGAATTTAGGAATACAAAAGAATGCAGGAAAAGAAGTCCAGTGAAGGAAAGTCTGGGACTTTCAGGCAAGAAAGAAATTATGGATGAATCATACCAGAGTGCAAAAATAAAAAGGACTTACTTTTGAAACCTTTCGTTCAGCACTCACTATTTTATTTGTAATGCATCTTATACCCAAGAACCTGATACTCCCCAGTTATTCCATAAAGAGTTCTGTTTCTGGAGGGTAAAATATCTGGATCAAGAAATGAAAAAACTGAATGCAAGACTGGTTTCAGGCAGGAGACGATAAGGTATCAGACAGGACTGGATGTGAGGTTGCATGAAGATTAGCATTCGGGGGCAATTCAGACCTGTATGCAGACATTCCACAAGGTGTATATATAGCTTTCTAATCCAAGAAGGATTTTCCAGGCTGGAAAACAGGGAAACATACTTTTTAATTTCAGATTCTAATTTAATTACATGTAATATAGAACATTGTGGACCAAATGTTTCCCTGCCTCGCAACCCACATACTTGGCAGGACATTCTGAAATGCTGCAAAGATCTAGGGGGAGAGAAAGAAATTCCTTACTTCCTCCACAAAACTATAGGACATAACAGAGCTGCCTCAAAAACAGCTATGGGGGTGTGCTGGACACAGCAAATACCATGGCCATTGCTCCTGCTGGGCACTGCTTTGCACACTGAGATCCTGAGCTGTGGTCTTTGGCACCTGGATGGGTTTTCACAAAGACTTTCCATTCCTGTGGTGTAGGTTATAGAGAACAGACTTAATTTGCCCTCATATTTAATGCTACATTTCTTGTAGCAGGAAGTGAAAATATGTATCCGTTAAATGTAAGTTTGATAATAAACTAGATTATATTTTATTTCATTACTAAATACGATACAGAAATTCTAAGTTAATAGAAGAAATTTTTGCCCCATTCTTCCAAAATGTTTCACAACTATTTTGGAGGAATCTCTTTACCATCCTGTAACAACCAATCAAAATATTCTTCCACAAACACCTTCTTTCCTTTTTCCAACATCCAAATCAATTTTAAAAAACAATACTCTGCAAGGAAGTATATACTGCCAGGCTTCAATAAAATAACTGTCGTTCCATGTTACTAGAGAGACAGTTCTGTGTGTTAAAAAGAGAGCTGTTGCTTAGCATCACTTAACATTTACACTTTAGGCATTAACCCATAAACAGGAGAACTGTATATGTGATATATACACTCTCTACAAGTGCTAATATCTAGTAGATAGTTAATCCCCTTTCTTTCTCGAAGCCTCTCACTTTCTGCCCAATACTCAACTTGAGAACAGAAACTGCCATTTTGATCAAATCTGAACTGTGAGGTTCTTTTCAAAGCAACTGTCTGTTGCTTTTCAGGAAACCTCACTGCATTTTCAGGAATGTTTTAGGGATGAAATACAAGCCAAATTCTACGCTGAAACGCGCACATACCCAACCTGCTCATGACTGCTCTGAACATGCACAGCTGAGGGAAAAATTCAGCCTGTACTTTGAATTCAGTAATGGAAGCCAACATCAACTCAACACAGCCCACACAGATCTTCGGACAGCAAAAAATGCTTGCTCAAGGAGGAAATACTATCCTCAGCTCTAAGGGTTATTCCAGCTTCTTTAGCAAAGAACAGGGGAGAAAGAGATGATGAGACTGAAGGGTTTCTTTTGAGCTTTTATCAAACAGATGTGATCACCAGGTAAAAGAAAGTCATTCTTACAGATGCACATTCATCTCTTGCCAGAATAGCATTTCTGAGGTGATATTACGTGTGAGCATAAATCACCACATGAAATGCAAATTTAGACACTTCCAACATGTGGCAAAAGTAAAAGCAGTGAAGCAGTTGTAGGCACAGGGGTTTTCCTTCTGCCCAGATAAGCATTCCAATACATGTCAGCTACCTAAAACACTCCTGGGATAATACCAGAATGACAATTCATTGTTTTATGAAAGACTAATACATGCAAAGGACTTTGGGGCCCTTAAAAATTTTCCATATAATTCCCAATAGCAAATACTTTAAATAAAAAATCCCATTCTGAAAAGCGACTGTCTTTAAGGGAAGAGGATCAAAGAGCAGTTCAAGTATTAGCCTCTTAACAGCAAAAAATTAAGGCCAGGATGGTCTTACTGCAGCTTACTGGCTGTTAAAAGGGGGCAGGTTGAGCTCTTCTAGATGTAATGTATACTTCAGTATGTAAATCAATGTTTTATTCCCAAATATTATTAGAAGGGGGTAACACATCTGCTAAAACTCTATCACAATGGCTGGGTTTGCACTGCAACAGGAAATGTAACCCAATAGTCTCAGAACTTCTACAAACTCCAGCCATTTCTTAATGTAAAATGATTTGAAAACTCAGTTCACTGAAACATCTGTTAAGCTCTTGCTACTCTAACACATGATATTCTTTCTGGTCTGTTACCTGCCAACAAAAATATTTGGTTCTGTGTAAGACTATAACAAGTGTGCAATAATGGCACTCTGCTTCTAATTTTATATGCCATTGTACACTCACAAAATCACCAGGGGGGTGACACTAGATAGCATGCTCAGTGTAAGCTCCAAACTATAATAAATGTATCTAATTTTAATCATGTTTGTAAATAAGAACAAATCAGATGGGTCCTGAATGACAGCATTAACTTGAAAGAAACAACTTGGTCAAACTGCACTAGAGACAACTTTCAAGGAGAGAAAAGGAGAGACAGAAGGAGGAATGAAGAGCAAAAGAGCACAGAAGAGACATGTAAAAAGAAAAGAAGTTGAGAAAAAGCCTGAGTAGTAGAACCCTGAACCCTTAGATCAAACCAGCTAAGCATATGCACGGCAAACACAGTAAATTTCAGAGCATCTCTTCTAAACTGTTATTTACAGTGGCCACTTGTTTCAATTGACATTTAATTATACTACAAGCTTCTCCAATTTACTCAGTAACTATATAGCGTTAAGTAAAAGAGAAGCCCTTTAAACATTAGTAGAGCTACAGTTACTACAATAATAAAATGGGAATTTACTTGCAACTACTGCTTACTACAAAAACAGACTTGTTCTCCATGTCTGTTTAGCAAATCCTTGTAGATTTTGGATCTTAAAATGAGGTGGGTCGGAAAAAAGGAATAGTCTCAATTTCCAGTTTCAGCTCTACTTAATAAGCATCAGTGATTTAAATATTCTGCTGTTTCAAAAGCTGCCAAGACAGCTCCATGTGATTCCACACAAGAGTTCACTATAACCAGTACAAACATAAAACAATTTTTATGCTGTAGTCACTCATAAAACAGGTTTGTAAAATGTGGAGTTGCATTTCTTGCAGTAAGGTATGACCATTTACAAGAGCGACTAAAATTGTATTTCTAATAACCTCACACTTGAAAGACAAATAAACCAATGTTTGTTTGTCCTTTTAGAAAAATTAGATTTTAAGTTAAAACATCCTGACTTCATAAAGTGTCCTAATTACTGAAATTCAGTCACTGAAGTTGCAGCAAATAACAGCAAACAGGTAAATAACAGTGTGATATTAGACTACTCAGTGTTTCAGGGAATTGGCTAAAACTGAACAGCTACCAGCAGTGTTTCCTAAGCTAAATTCTGTCATGCTGAATATCCCAAGTGCCACATGCCAGAAGCTTCATGACCGCTCCCCAAGACAGTGATTCACAGTAGGCAAAGGCACACATTTCTGAAGAAAATACTACACCCTTGTCAACCAAAGTGCAGCTTTTCAACATTCAAGAATTGAACAACTACATTAAAAAGATACATTTTGGATACACAATGTATATTTCTTCCTTGTTGGAAATAAAATAAAATAATTACTAAACATTATGATTTCTAGTAAGTGAACGTTAAATACATGATTTTACAAGTACCACAGAAAATTATGACAACTCAGTCAGATGTGTGGAGTAGCAACTTGCAGCCAGGATATAATGTAAGACTTATATTGTTCTGGAAATAAATAGTAGGGAAACAAATGCATTTTCTAATTCTCTAGCTTCAAAGTTACGAAAAGATCTGAAACTCTAAGCTATCCACCATTCGCAGAACATCTAGTAAGTCTATGCTTATGAAATACAAATTAAGGATGTGATTTTTTTTTTTATTAACAGCTTTTACAATAACACAGAAAGGTTCCAGTTATAATTCGGCATGTGCAGCTGCACTCTGTGTGTGTGTGTATACATATATATATATGTATGTATATATGCATGCTACTACTACTCCAGGAGTCTTTACAGATCAAAATGTAGCTTCAAATCTGCTCCAAAAGGATTAGGCTCTCCATGTACCACAATGCTGCACCTTCTAAAGTCACTGTCTCAGAGATCAAAACTGGTACAGGAATATCTGCAAGTCACCTTGCCTGAACTGATAAACCTTACCTCTCTCCACGCAATCTTGACATGGATCTCTTAATTCCAGTTACGGACCCAGATCAGATGCAACTACTTTAAATGCTGCTGCATCATGCTGCATTGTGCAATGCAGACATCCTTGCAAAATACAGGAACACACAGTTCACAAACTTTGGACTGCAGCTTTAAGCTTAAAACACACACCCAGTACTCCGGCAAAAACACTTCATCTAAAATCTCAGGTGAGCTGCCACAGAAATACTGACAGGAAGCCCCCAAAAGATCCCCAAGAAAGTCTGTTCCAGGCTAGTGACAGTGCAATCCCTAAAAAAAGAGAAGCAGTAAGTCATTTGCTCCCTGCAAAACTTTAAACAGAAAAACTCTTACACTGATGACGTAGGGAGTTTCAGCTCAGAGAGTTCGCCTACCCAGGAAGGGGCACTCTTATAGTTTTACTGGCAATGAAAACACTGGTAAGTTTCGGGAGAATATAACAATTCATATCAGAATATGAGCTATAAAGCTGATGCTTACACTCATACCCTCCATACCCTCCATCACAACATTTAAATAACCTCTGTGAAATACAAACAAACACAAAAGACTGAAGTGATTGGGTTTGAACTGGAGTGTGCTATTATTCAGTGTTGATATTTTGCATTCTTTTTATGTACCACCCATAAATAAATAGATTAGTGGGGGGGGGGGGGAAATAAATCCATTAATTGTTTTAAAGAATCCAAAATTAACTTCATTGTTAATTTCTTCCTTAGAGGATGAGGTTATTCTGAGCAACAAACACAAAAGGTTCCTTTGTGAAGCCATGTCAGAGCAAATAAAACTAACAATTCATAAAGTTCCACAGGCTGTATCCTTTTCACGGGACATTGATAGCATACATTCACTTACCCATTCTCAGGAGAACTTCAAGCACTTGTTTTACAAACTATCCCTAACACAGCAGAGACATGGTTTTAAAGATCCTGGTCAAAAAATGACATGCTGTTGAAAGATATTACTTGTCCCAGGGCTCCAGAATGCTCACTTACCAATATCATGCACATAAATAGGTTCTGCATATGTACAGCCTGCAGACTGAAGGCAGAGGTTAAAGGTGTGAAGACTCCCCTGACTGACATATTATCAGTGTACCACACTAGAGTGTTTTTATTTTTGCTCCACGGGTCTTGCTGGAGATCCAACATTGTCTAAGAAGCTGCTCTTTTTTGGACACGTAAGCAGAGTGTTGAACACTATAAAAGTTGTTTCCACTTACACTGACATGGTAAAAATTGAGATTAATTTCATTATCTAAATGACAATGAAAATTACAAGCAAACTTTTTTATGCAGGTATACATGTAAGTTCCACCACTGATTTGCTCAGCTGCTATAACTTACGTGGTAGATTAAGCTACTTAAGGATGTATTCCTCTGCCTTACCAGTTTCTTCTCTGCTCTTTTTAAAATTAAGCTGACTGGTCTGAATCCCCAGCTCAGCAGAAGTTATGCTACAACATGACCACTTGTCACTTGAGAAGTCCTCTGCAAAAAGGGCCTGGTTTGGGCTTGAACAAATTGCTGTGCCTAGATCAGTTCTGCAGGGGTATGAATCTTTTCATTTCCCTGATTCGTAGCTGCAAATATTGAGGCAAGACCCCCTCTCCCTGCTCCCCTTTGGGGAATACCCTTCTTTGTCAGTGAATAAGGGATGAGAAATAGTCAAAAAGGTTGAAGGAAGGCAGTTCTCAATGAAGCAACAGTTATCCTCTGCCTAAAAAGAGGATAAATAACCTGGGCCAGAGGTTCAAGGGATAAAGAGTAACTGGTGATGCTGCAAATTCTCATCTAATGAAGCCTTATACTGTTGGTTATGAAAGAACTGTGCAGTCTTTCATTATATCCTAGACCCACTCCAAAGGAGACAAAGGGGCAACACCCATTGCCTTTGGTGCTTTGGAAGAATCAAGCAAATTTTGGGGGGTTTGTTTTTATTTATAGTTTTAAATATGAACGAAGGTGCTTTTACCACTGAAGGCACTTTCCCTTAGCCATTAATAATAGCTGTAGTATCTTTTTTAACTAGGCACTGTTTACATAAAAAATGCAATCAAGCGTATTCCGCTTAAAAACCAAAGAAATTTTTTTTATGTTTTACATATACAGAGCACAGAAATAACTCTAAGGTATCCTATACCTAAGATGTTCAACTACCTTAATCACAGTGAAAATCATGTATTCAAACAAGGAAGACATGCATTGCACCTAACAAGGTACCTTTACTGAAGACTGACAAAGCTGATCTAAAATGACTGAAAAATCCTCGAAGAAGAACATTTCACTAATGTGTACTAATGAACTAATGACATTTTGTAATTAAAATCAGGGTCATAGTAATAAAAGACAATAGGTTAAAGCAGATACATAAATCTAGATTTTTATAACTTTACTCCCCTGATTAGAAAAAATGAGTATGTGTAAAACACTGTGATTCACTTACCATGGACTTGGTGAAGGGTCGAGCCAAGGTAAACAGCAGGGTATACACCCACCAGTTACGATGAATGGAGGAATAAATCATATTTCCAGGATGGACTGAGTTAGATGTCACCCCATGGGGAGAAAGGCGTCGGTTCAGCTCATTGGAGAACAGTATATTGCAAAGCTTGGAACGATTGTAGGCCAACATAGACCAATACTCCTTTTTAGATGGAGAAAGCAGGCTGAAATTGAGTTTTCCAGAGTAGCCTTTAATTTCTGTAAATCTAAAAACCAGTAAATATGCCTTAGATACCCGAGTTAATTTTGCTGTCATTAAAAAGAACATAAAATGTAGACAACAGAGTAGAACTTGGCCAGATACAATTCATTTAGTAATTAGAAGCGTCTACTGGAAATTGTCTGAGACCCAGGGAACAGTACCATATAATACAGCAAGAAGATATTGAATAATTATCAAAAGTAAATTTTTGAAAAAAAAAAAAAAAGTAAATAAAAAAGAAATAACAAAAGGATTTCACAATTTAAAGGCATCATATGTAACATACAAATAATTTTATTTTAAATTAAAAAAAAAAATTTGCCATTGATCTACGAAAGCACAATCAACTTGGAGGAAATAATGTAGGATAAAATAAGTGCATTAGGAGCACAGAAAACCAGCATCCTTTCATTTCCCTTTCTTCCCTTCCCTTGATTATTTCATCCAGCATTCACATACTGCACACTTTCATTTAAGTGTTCAAGTAGCTATGGATGAGACTCACTGCCTCTTAGCCTCTTTTTTAGATTAAAAATTGATGAATATAAAGGGGTTACAACCTTGGTAACTTGCCATCAATAGTCTTATATGTTTAAAAGATAAATGTAAACACAGCCAAAATGAGTTCTGGCAGAGTATAATGTTTTTAAGTATACCCATGGCATGGCTGAACACAAATCAAAGTAACTAGTTGATGTTTTTTAATTGAGTCTGACAGAGTCATTAAACACCAGCTGTTTGTTCCTTTCCTTTTTTTTTGTTTTTAATAACAAAGTACTGAATGTCCTAAAGACATTTAGATGAAGAAAAGGAAGTTTCCATATAGCATTTTTCTCCCCAATTCTTCTAATTTGACTTATCAATTTACTGGTATGTCCTAGTATTTGAAAATAATACTACATTTAGTTACAGATCTATGTTTTATTCAAAAGAGCTACTAAAAAAAAATGGATTTAGCAAGCTCTTTTTAATACTCAGAGTTTTCAGAATCAGCTGGGGAGAACAGGGATAAACATAATTATAGTACACAGTACAAAAATGTTTTAAAATATCTTTACTAATTTTGCATCTTGTGCCCAGAAATGAAGAGATCAGCTGGAATTTCTACATTCATTCTGTGAGCAGAATTATAATACACTCAGAGAAAAGCAGCTATAGTATTTGAACTCAAGAGGAACCCAGGATGTTCTGTATTTTTCAGAATTACCCTTTCAATTTCAACAACAAGACTTCTTTTCATTATTTTCAGTTAGATAAAATACATTTCTGAAATTAATGGTACTATTCTGGGAGGAATTTCCTATATTCATCCCTCAAGTACACCAAAAATAATCTATAAATAAAATACTGTATAATGGAAATACGGGGGCATATTTTGAATCCAACCCTGCAAGTGTGCTTGTGTGAGTCAATCTTACTTATGTTGGCAATCTCATTGAATTCAGTAGGATAAGGGCTGTACAATCAAATTAACAACACAGAAATAAATACAGAAGGAAACTCAACTATTTATTATTCTGATTTTAATATGGTGTGCTTAAAGTACCCAAAAGCTTAATTTAAACAAAATCCATTTGTGCTGAATCCAGAGAAGTAACTAGAAATGAACAAAGAACCAGAGAGGCAAATAAATATTCTGCCTTGGAGCAGTCTAGTATAATATTTTCTCCAAACAGGAGGCTTTATTTTTCCCCTAACAGGGGGTCTTGACTCTAGTGAAAAGATCCAGCCAAAGTTTATGGAAGTAATTAGATACCAACACTTCTGTTTTACAACACAGTTTAAGGCTCAGAGTTCTCAAGTAGGTTAGAAAGTACTACTACCCAAGAATACATAATGTCTAAACTAACTGCTTACATCAACTTCTTGCTATTAAGTAGATTGGGGGGGTGGAGAGGGGAGGGGGAAAGGCACAGATATTTACAATAACTGTTAGTGTTAAGATATGAAATAATACATCAATTGGACCCCTTAGAAAAAGGGAAATTTACTAGCTGCATTTACCATTTTATTCAAACATGGGTTGTAATTACTTTTTTGATCCTTCTATAAACCTTGGCTGATCTTACTGAGTTAGCAATGAGCACTTCAAAAACATTTTGAAAACACAGACAAAGATGTCCAGGGATGTGTGGTCTAGCTACAGACAGCACTTAATACAGTGAAAAACAAAGATGTCATTTAAAATACTACCAGAGATGGAAACTTACAAAAGGGGAACCAGCGGCTGACAATTCAACATAGTCTCCTATTAAATAACAGCTCATTTATACGTATCCCGTTGTGCCCTCCACATCTGGCAAGTGATTGGAGTTGGCAGATTTATTTCTAGAGCTATCTTGCCTGCCCTGCAGTAGCCTCCCTCACTCCTCACAGGACTCTGCTACTTGCTTTCACAAACCTGGTGTGATTTGCAAAGATAAGGATGTCCAGATTTTGTTACCACCTAATTACTAGACATTTCATGTCTTTTAACACTGGGGAGGATTATTACTGGCATTTTCTATTGCTTCCTTTCATTTCAGCCATCATAAATTTAAAATGGTAAAAGTAAATCTATCTGCAGTGTGTCATTTATACCATAAGCCCCTGTGTTTGGAAGTGATAAAGGTTTCAGCCCGACCCTTGGCTGGTCTCTCTCTACCAGGTCCCTCGGGTTACATTTTATGGAAGCATGATTAAAAAAATAAGCTTCATTCTGGGTCACTAAAACATTTCAGAAATATGAAGGCGGGGGGGGGGGGGGGAATAAAAAAGCACTTACACATTCTTCCTTTTGGTTTGCTAGAGCTGTTACACATGACCAAAAGTGAAATAGAAATCAACAGCAATGTTTAAAGCTGGACATTATAGGTTTAACCCTGCAGACCCTGAACTAAACTGGAAGGCAGTAAGTGTTTTGTGCCCACTAAAATTCAGAATTTGGCATGTATTTTGCAGAGGGAACTTTATTTAAATCAAATTCACCTTTTCAGTTATTAACACAAATGCCACAAGCATGTCTGCAATAAGGCAAACCTCACCAACATCTCTTTTGCCAACTGTACTTTTCCTGGCAGTAGAAAAGACGAGCATCTAACACTTTAATTAAAAAAAACTCACCAAAAGAGGCATGGCCAGATTTCTAATATGTATTAACTACACTACTTCCCATTTTACAATTATACAGCTAATGTCTGCATTGAATTCCCTGATTTCTCATTATAAAACAATTGGATTTCATCTAGCAGTTTTTAATTGCATTGTTTCTCCTGTTAAAATAACTGCACATTCTTCTTGGTAAGATGTTGAAGTTGTTGAATGACAAATCAATACAGGTCTTGCCATTCAGATTTGATCAATTATTATTCCATGTCCTTGCAAAATCAATGAGGGGTCTGAAATGCGGCAAAAATCTGCATTCATACAAAGAATGATCAAAAAATTTCTATATACCGTTATAAAACTAGAACACACTTTATCCAGCAACAGAGCCAAATCCAGTAACATCCAGAGGCATTAGCAATGCTTCTATTTTTAAAAAGATTATTCAAAAGCAAATGCTTTACAAGAGCAAGGCCATTCATTTCCAGAAACTGTCTCAGTTCTGCCTCAACCATTCTGTGCTCTCAGGATTAAATGTTTCAGCTAAATCAAAGCTAACTTTCACAAACCTGTGGGATTCGGAGGACACCACCACCACCCTAGCAGGAGATGACCGGCGTAAAACATCTTCCAGGAGCTGGACGAGATAGAAGTGTCCCAAGTGGTTCACCTGGAAGGTGGACTCCAGCTCATCTTCAGTCAAGACCCAGGGAACACCAAACACGGCAGCATTGCAGATCAGGATGTGGAGAGGCCTGGGTAACCAGGGGTATTGGAGAGAAGTGAGTCAGGAAACAGAAATCTCAATGAAATACATGAATTGCATTCCTATGTGAGCCAGCCAGCCATGCCTCAGTGCAGGCATGAGGGCTCTCTGTCAGTGTGCACGTCCAGTTGCATGGCAGATACATTGCAGGGCATAGTGGAGCCCTCAGCCACGCTGGTGGCACCTTGGGGAAAGCAAAAGTATTTAAGAAGAGGGGAAAGGCCACACAGCAGAGAGGGGCGAGGGGAGAAAGGGTGAAAGAGCAGCATGAGCAGCATGGTGGAGGAGGAGAAGAGGAGAGCTGGTGCTGCAGGCACAGAGCAGGGGGCAGAGATACCCAGTGCTGCAGTGGGAAGTGTGAGGAGGAAGAAACAAAAGAGAGGTGATGCTGTGTGCTGACCACCGCTCCTCATACTTCTGCCCTGCTCAGGATAGAATAAAATAGAGGAGCTGGGATGAAGGGGTGAATCTGAGACTGAGGAAAGGGATGGGTGGAGGAGAAAGAAGAAAGTGTTGTTTTAACTTTTGTTTCTCACTATCTGAATCTGATTAGCCCACTACAACACATCATCTCAAGACACCAGAGCAAGACCCTATGGGTTCTCCCCTCAAAAATACCAAGTAGAATGGTAATACTTCTCATCTCAAGGACCATAGCAAACTCCGTATGTCCTGAGCATTCACAACAATAGCGATTAGCGGATGGCTGGCTGATATGCGTGGGCAGGTCACCAGAAATAGCTCAACACTAACACTGCTCTCCCAACTGCTATCCAGCAAACAGGCTCTTTCTGGAGCATTTAGAAAATAAACTGCTCCTAAGGGAGGAGCAACTCCTGCCACTTTCTTATATGGGGTATGCATCTGCGCAACTGGCAGGGGGGAAATGATTAAAAGATAAAGACAATGCAACACGATGCATGCCCATGTTTTAAACTGTTGCTGCTTGTGCAGTAAGCTGTTAAAAAAATACAAGTTGAAAAAGACTGAGTTGTAAAATAAAAACATCCTCCAGAAGCTGCAATCTTTGGTGGAAAAACTGCACACAATACATAGGAGAGATTAGAACCTCTCTAAGGTTCTAAGAGAGCGACAGAACCCTCCCTCACTGAACCTCGCTGGCCCAGTTTAAATCAAATTGTTACCATGAAGGAACATGAAGTGAAGCATTCCTAATCTACTTTGCAAAGGGTAAGATTCTACCAAACCAATGTAAGAAAGAACCTAGACTGTGACATACCTCTCTCACTCAAAAATCAGATCCAGAAAACTTCAAGTTCCTTGATGTCTCCAGTGTAATCTCAGGATGCAACATACCTTGAAGCCTTCCCAATCTCCAAAACAAGATCAAGGACAAACACCCTTTCTGTCCATTCCTGTATTTTTGAAATCCTTATGAAACACAAGACTCTGGTCTCGGATCTCAGATGGGTTTGCATTTGCTAGATTGTTCCATCTCTGGAGCAACCTTGGTACTGACAGTGTATTCATATCCTTGAGTTAGTCTGATACGCAGACCTCAGCAAGTGTAACTGAGCTGTAAACCTCAGACTTGAGAGCCTGCATCTGGCAGCCCTGGCCATAATATAATTAAATAGAAAGGCAACATAAAATAATGATGGCCAAACAAACACCTTTACTTCCTGCATTAACAGTGCACTAGTATCTGTTATGTCCTAACACCACAATATTAACACATTTCTTTGTCTAGCCCATTCCAACCTATTATATCTTTACTGCAGCTGGGTAAATCCCATGATACAAAATCAACCACCCAACATAAACTGTAATTGTGAAGATAATAAACGAAGCACAACTAGGAAAAATAGATGCTTGTCCTCTGTTCTTTTCAAGTACTTCCTTGCAGCCCTACACACAAAAGATGACAGGAGACCCAGAGTCAGTTCTGTTTCCTATATGGTTGAAGGACACATATGTTCCAACTCTGAGCATCTGCAAAAGGAATTCTGGAAAAGAATGTGAAACATGAAGCCCCAGGTTGTCAAACAAACTTAAGTAATTAGATTCCTTCAGGCATGTTTGAAAACCCAAGATTTTGATAGCCCAGCTTTCAAAAAGACATTTCTGGGGAATCAGATGTACCTTTTCAGCTGCATAAGCACTGACATAAACAGTAAGCTGTATTTCCTTATTAAAATAAATTTCAACTTCAAGCCTGCTGTGAAGTTACCAATGTAGTCTGCTTTAATACAAAGTTAACAACCTAATACCTGCATGTGTGCCAACTTGCAAAATCTGAGCAAAAAGCTTCAGAAGCAGTATGAAACATCTGTGTACTTGGGGAACCTCATTTTCTGAAGTCCTGAATTTCTGATTTGCCTTTTGGTCAGTAACACTTATGCACATTGTAGCTTCACATATATACTACTCCCGCAAGAGAAACTGCAGACAAACAGGGACTGTCCTTTTAAAGGCAAGGCTCTCTCATGTGCACGTGTGGAAATTTCGGATGATTCACCATCTCTTCTGAAAGTTTATGAAAAACTCCAGCAATAATTAATTTACACATTTGTAAATCTGCTGGGAAAAAGGAACAAGCTTCTTCAACACAGGTGCAATTTTTGGCATAAGATTCTCCTGTATTAGAACTGAAATATATGAGTATAGTAGTAATGCAAAAAATACCATTACCATTCCCTGCAAAAGCAAATATAACACTTTTTAAGAGACCTTAATTCTATTTGATAGTTGTCATTAGCACCGTGAAGTAACCGAAAGCAGTAAGACAGAAAGAACTCAGATATGAACCAAAACTATATTCTACCTATCCAAATTGTACTATCCTTCATTAATTCTAATTACACAATAACTACCAGAGGCAAAATATGTACTCTACACCTAAATCTGTCAGCTCAAGTAATTAAAAAACAATTATAGAATTATAAAACAATAAAATGTAGTCAGTCTTAAATTGTTAGGGCATTTAATTGGGTTTTATAAAAGAAAATTATGTTTCAGTCCTGTTCATGAGATTTGTATTTTTCAAACATTTCATTCTAATTTCTTTTTAAAGTAAAAGTAATTAAAATTAGAAGAACGTAAAGGTAATAGTATTTACAATATTCTATTAGAAAAAACTGTGAAGAAATATAAATACAGAGGCATTTTAAACTAATAGCATATTGAAAAGGTAATATCAGATTCACTTTTAGAATTCCTTTATTTTAATTAGCAGTAGTAGTCTTAAATGGTTAAAAGCTGATTTCTCTCGAAAATACCACAGAAGATAAACTCAAAACACTGTATCAATAGATACTGCTGTTGTGCTTCATTTCAGCTCAGAAAGAACCACCTCTCAGATTTGGATCTCTGTCCATTAAGCTATCGGTGTCTCTCACCAGACTGCTAGCAAAGGTTCAATTACTGAAAATTGTCATCTAAGTTTTTGTGACCTGGACATTTACACACCAGGAAATTAATGAGATTACCTACATAACAGCCGCCATATCGTTATGAATTTCAGCCACAAATGACAGATTCTAATCTCAATGGTGCAGAGCTCTGTATCACTAAACGTATCATTATGCAGGAACCAAATTTTTAAGATACATGACAATTCACACCACATATCTGGCACTACAGCTTTGCTTTATGGCAGGAGTATTTTAAGTGATAGCAGAGCTATGACCTTGATTTCACAAGTTCATTAAAAACATTGCTACGATCTGCATCAGTCTTCCTCCTGAGCCTAAAGAAAAAAAAAATCCCCCCTTGGTTTAAATTTTTTTTTATTTCTACATCAAAGGCACAGCTAAGTCCAACAAAAAAAATGTCATCAGCAAAGGACAATTTTCTTTATAGAGTTTACTCTAACCCAAGCTGCTCCTTCTAACCGTGACTCCTATTTAATATCTCTGTAAACACTGTATAGTCAAAACCTTGCAGTGTGTTTTGACTATTTTACCCTATGTCTTCCTCAAATGCCTTCAAGTCAGTGACTGACATCACACCAAGTTAGCTAACATGGCCTACCATTACAATTTAAGTATGCACTGGGACTTGAACATGAGCTGCTCATGTTCAGGAGTAGCACCGTTTCTTATCCTTCACAGCATGACTGAGACTAAGGAATATGCTGCTTTAACTGCAAGCTGTACATTACTTCTAGAAAACTCACTGTACCGGTAACTGTAGCTACTATTCATTGGAAATAAAAAGCATATAGAATTAACAAGGACATTCTTAATAGTGAATATCCCAACTGATCACAATTTAACATCATGTGCATTTCTCAAGTCTGTGAAACATTACTAACCCTTGCACTGGGCAAGTTATTCGCATCTCATATGCTATGCTCAATTCACCATTAGAAGCAGCAAAGCAATCCAGATGTTCTGAACTATTTGAAAATACAGTCAGTGAATACATTAGAGAGGTACAGAAATTAAGTTGTTGCTATGAATCAGTTAGTAATGAAATTTAATAATCAATTTGTTAGCACCTGATGTAAAACTATGATCTGTCAGCGGCATACCAAGCTGGCTGTGTGCAGCAGTAGATATTTCCAAGGGAATTAATTACTGATGATTTGCAAAGGTAAGAATAATATTTTTCAACAAATGTAGCCTGTGCACTAGGAGGTTAAACAAGCACAGCCAAAATGTCAACAGAGTTCTTGGCTTTGTTGTTCTCCCATTTCAAGCGTAATGAAATAGTTAACCAGAAATTATGCAAAGGGAATACTTTCAAATCTTCCCATGAAGCAGAATGTCACACCATCTGGGGCACTTCTCAAGTGATTTGAAAAGTTCACACTGTTTGGAATTACACAGAAATTCAACAGAAAAGGCCTTGCCATATCCCCAAAGTCCCATAAGCAACTGTAAGCCTATGTCACGGCCAGCAAAGAAGGCAGAGTTGTGAATGCTTTTCCACAAAGAAGCAAAGTCATGACCCACTGAACTTTTACATCCCGTAACATCACCCATGTTGCTTTCTCTGTAAGTTAGAAAATGGTACTTCCTTCTGTGAGGGAATGGTTACTTTCACAACGGAAATAAGCAACATGCAGGCTAGGCTAATGGCTCTCCACAAAAAGGGCGAGTTAGACAACCCTCTCAAAAAATCCCCCTCAGTTTTACAAGCAGCACTGATGGGAAACTGAGGAACAAGAAAATCACTAAGAACCAGGCAGCAGCAGGAAATCTCCAAACCATTTATAATCTAACAATGGCCCAAAAATATGTACTTGTATGATAAAAAAAAAACAGAAGAGCATTGCTCAACCAATGCTTTTGCAAACAAATACTTAATGTCAAACTTCCCTTTTTCTAAAAGTATTGACTGAAAAGTCAGCAAAAAGACCCTCTTTGCCACCTGCCAGCTGACAGAATTGTGGATCCTTGTCAGACAGGCTTCATTTTAAGGCAAGCCACTAACACAGGACTTAGAGCCGTGATGGATGACCTCCTACTAGAAGCAGGAAAAATTCTCTGAAATTGATCCTACTGGATTTCTTTGCAGGATTTGACACTGTTGATCAGCAAATAACTTCTGCCCCACTTCAAAGAGATTAATGGGAGTATGCACTTAAACTGCTAGGCTTCTTCCTTTGTACCAAATACGTGGGAATTATTACGAGCAGCTGCCCTTATATCTTCATAATATATTATCTGCATACTGCCATATAAGTCAAATATCTTTCAATCATTATTCATTAGCACTATAAAATCTTCAGTATATAATTTCATAGAAGTTTGGAGAAGGAACAGATGTCTCAATAGATTTAGAAATAAACAGAAAACATACATTAGTCCTCATTTTCACTGTACTACCTTTTCACACATACAGGGAAGGAAAAAAAAAAAAAAAAAAAAAAAAACAAATCAAAACAATACCAACTAAAAAAGCCCCGTATCATCTTATTCCTCCAGAAATCAGTAAAGTATCTTCCTTTGTAGAAAAATTGTCATTTTACCTGTGGGGGAAAGAAGAGCTTTCAAGGCCTATTATTCTTCCTCTTAATGGGTTACAGAAGCAATTTCAGCTATAGTGAAAATTTTAAAGTTCAACATCTGAAGAGAAATTCAGATCCAATATTAAATAAAGAATCACTTAAACATTTAACATTTTTAAATACTTAACATTAACACTTTTAACGTTTCTAATATGGACCTCAAACTGGCCTTGTAAAACTTGCATTGGCCAAAGCACCTTCCCTCACAAATGATCCAAGCTGGCATTTCTCCTTCCACTCCTGTATGAGTTTCACAAAGACAACACACAAAGTAAGAAAAGCAGAGACGAGGTTTAATTTCCTGACATGATCTGTCTCCCACACTTGGGTAATTGATACACAGCAGTTATAGAACGATTTGGGTTGCAAAGGACCTTCAGTTCATCTAGTTCCAACCCCCCTGCCATGGGCAGGGACGCCTCACACCTCACTCTCTGTCTAACCTGGCCTTGAATGGTATATGATGACAGAAATCTGAGAAATTTGGACCTTTTTAATCAACATTTTCTGATTTAGTGTCACTATATCAGCAAATCGCTTGCTTTTGATAACAACTTAGGCATCATTACTGCTCTCCCCTCACCTCAGTGCCTCCTCAGGACTACGTTTCAAACCAAAATCCATCCAAGAAACCAGGTTTGCCTTTGTAAATGTTTCATCTTTGCTAGTTCTGTACCTCAAGTACTTTGCCTCAAAGTACATCCATATGAAAGGATTTTGAAAGTCCCAGGGCCAGGCTGGCGTAGAAGAGGGCAGGACAGGGCTTTGCAACTTAATTTATCTGTTCACCCTTTTGGCATATTCATTTTGCATCCTCTTCTTTTTCTCAAGCCCTGGCACAATAAGAGGAGCACTTTGTTCCGTTTCTTGCCATGCCTTGAAATGATATTTTGTTTAGTTTTAAATCTCTCTGATACTTATGAGACAGCAGCAATGAAAATATCCAGAATCTGGTAATTTTCATTCTGCAGCACACCTAGGGACATTTGCTACCTCCAAGTAGACAGATACATCTTTTTCAGAATCCCAATGACAAATAATTATTTGCATACATACACAAGCAGTTGCAAACAAGAATAAGCTAGCTGCAAAGGAATATCCATTTCTGCAATAACCATGGAAAGATTTGTTGCTTCTGTGCATACTTCTAAATATACAAATTTCATTTGTACACAGTAAGTACTTGTCAGAAAAAAAGAAAGTTACAACTCACAAGGAAGGTCAATTACTACTTTTATTACATATTCGTGGTATTTCCCATTGAAAATACTTAACTCCTTGGAAATGTTTTTGGGATCACAGTTGATCATTCAAACAATAAAACACTTCATGCATTTTGAACATTTCACTTGCAAATGACAACTCCTTCCTCTGTTTTGCCTAGAGATATATAGAGAGGTGATAGAATTCAGAAAACCCCAGCAGCTGCATGCTGCCATTCAGACCTGAAAGTTTCCATGTTGTGATAAAAATTAATGTACTTTGACATCCTCTGGGATTTTTGGTGCCTTGGGAATATTTAATGAAGAAATACGACCTTCTCAGACTACAACACAAATTTTTGGATTCTAAGATTAATACCACCACGTGGTATATGAGTGGCCTGCCTAATGTCCACAGGAAGACTTCCACACCCAAGTGCCAGAAGATTCTGTCTTCATGTGCTTTAATTATCTCCCATAGAAAGCCTTTAACTAAACAGACTAAATATGTTTTAATATATGTTTAATTAAATAGCTACTCAGACTTTTTAGAAGACATCAATTAAACACACAGATCTTCTTAAAAAATATTAAGCTATAATGCTGCAAAATTCTTGTTTTATCTGTGGCAGAATACATTTTAATCAGGCATATTAAATCATATATATTTTACTTCCTTAAATACCCAAACCAGCCTTCACATGACGCAAAGACTTTATGAGTCATTTTAGACTCAGCTTAGGCTTAGGTGTAAACACATGGTTTAGAATAGGAACCAGAAGAGCAGTGTGCTGAGCAGAAAGCCACCGGGGAGTTATCAAGGTTTCTTCATTTGGTTACACTGAAAAGAGTGCAAAGCGTTCAAAAAACAAGCATCGAGTTTTCAAGATTTTGAGGCAGCACAGTTACAGCTATAAAACTATGCAACAAATACGTAACAAAATCATTCTGTTAGTAACACTGATATTTTGCAGATGCAACTACATGTAAAGTTATGGTGAACTGTCTTTATTTTAATGTAGACTTTTGCTTTTAAAAAAATAAATGTTCTGAGGGAGGAGATATTTCCACGATGCAGCAGATGAAATGAGAGGTGATTGGTGAAAACATGATCTCTGCCTCTGCAAAAGTGATAGGGGTTAAGCTGGAAATACTTTTAATTTTAAAAATATGGAAAACAGTTTTCGGATTCACATGACTTGATATGTGCTACCAAAATGGGGTAATTGTGTACAACAGCTTAAAAACAGAAGAAAGAAAAAGAAACAGTATTTATGCAGAAAGCCAATCCCTAGGCTTTAATAAGGCACGGCACCACCACAAAGGGAAGAAAGAAGTTTCACCCTAATATTATTATGTATGTTTCAAGTGAAGTTGGCCTTTGATCTTATTTAAATTTAAATACGTGCTGTCTGCAACAGTAACTTCTGAACTATGCATGCTTCAATTCAACGCAAATACTTTTTTGATATCTCAAAATGTACAATGTTGTCCAGAAGTTTGTGCCTCAATGGCACTGTCAAAACACCAACTGTATTCCAAGTTGAAAAGACAAATAGCATAGTTTAACTGTTACTAGCTTTAATTCACAAACAGTATTTCTATAAATGCAAAGAGCTAACAGATTTGTTCAGTGTTAGAAAATATGTTTAAATTTGGAAAGACAGTACACAGTGTCACCTATCATCTATGACAGAGATACATCTACAACAGAACCATTAAGCATATTGGCATAATGGCATCACTAATAATTTGTTTACATTATATATACATTTTTCCTGTATCTTTTAAGGTATATATGCAACAACGTGCTAAACAGATCCCATTTTTACATGTGTATTTATATGCATGAATAGAATTTATCATATAATGTGTATGATTTAATCGTGGTTAAATTGGAATTAAAAACAACACACCTGCAATACGTCAGTTATAATACATGTAAGAAAAACAGTTTTCTGGAGTGAATTTTCAGCAGGCTCTGAAATCTTAATTGCACCCACAAGGTTTCAGAGTGCTTCTGCTTGCAGCATGAAAAATGAATGTACTCATAGAGTTTGAGGCCTCAGTTAGGGAGGCCAGCTGAAAATCTGGCCTTCTCCATTTTGGATCTGGTTAGGGAAATAAGAAGAGACTGAAATTCCAAATGGAGAATCATAATTCGTAACTGCTGTCTTTTCCATATTTCTACACACAGTGTAAGTGAACAAACTGTTTGCAAATGCCAATTCTTGCCACAAAAAAAACCAAACCAAACTAAAACAAAACAAAAATCCTATTTTAAAGTGCAGGAAAATAACTGCAGTGAAAATCTACATGCGGAAGTCCTACGTAACTGTGAATTGCTGCTACCAATTCAGGAATTCCAAGTAGTAGCTGTTGACAAACACTATTTTCTATCTTAGAGGTAATTCAAGATTTTTCAGGATAATTTCATTGTTTTTCCTTGAACACTGAGAATATTAAACTGATGTCTTACTCTTTGGCTGAAGATAACTTTAATTCAAACCAAGTGGCACTGTGCACCACTCAAAACTAAAAATGCACATAAAATTCCATCTGTCACTTCAGTGCTCACTTCTGCCTGCTAACTGTTTTGATCATGGAAGTGTCCTCATGCTGAGGATCAGGCAAATGACACGATACCATGACTGTAAATATTGACAATACTTATAGGTAGCTATTTAGAACTGAAACATTAGTTCTGTCCCCCAATTAAAGTATGCTGGGTTTAGTCAAATACATGATGATTAAACTGAGAAATGCAGACTGAAGTATCACATCCGCAAATCCACATTTTTACCCGAATACCAAACCCCGCAGACCCTGAACTATCAAATACTGATGCTGGCTGAATTTAAATGCTACATTGCATACAATCACAGGAGGCAGCAATTTTGTCTATAAAGTGGATTAATACCAACCATAATTCCTCACATTGTGCCCACTCAATGAAGAGGAGATTCAATTCAGTGTTTTTTTTAGTTCCAAAAGCCTAATACGAAAGATGGGCTGGTCTGCCTCTTCCACCTGCACAAAAATCAGCTAATGCCAATCCATCTGAGCTCAGAACATTATTATAAATTGATCATTTATTTGATTTTCCATAACAGAGACGTTCAATCAACTCTCTGAGCTGGTAAGTAGCAGAAACACTTGATGTAGATAAAAGAGGTAACTTGAACAAACATAGCTATTCAGGTGCACTAAGACCTCTTTTCCTACTCTCATCCTAATCCCAGCATTGTCTTCACATGGAACGAAGGTTGAGGTCTTCACTCCTAGTAGAAATACCCAGTGAGGAAGGTATATCTAGGCAACAAGCCAGGAATACTAAAAGACAGACAGAAATCACAGGCAGGAAGGGAGGAATAATAATAATAAGCCATAGAAATAACAGTATTGCATTGCATTTCAAATGACAAGAGAGGCTAAAATTAGTCGCTATTACTGCAACATAACAAACGGTCTTTGTCTAAATAATTTGATCAGTTAAGTCCTTCAGCACCATCTTTCAGAAAGTTAGATTTCCATTTTATGTCCTAATTACATTGTGTTCAGGCTGGGCTACAAGGAAGTAAGAGGCAGGATCAAAACTTAAACAACAGTATCTTTTATTCTATCTTCTCCCAGAGACAACTTTGGGAGATCCACTGAAATTATCATGTTTAGGTTATAACAGAATCTTTGGAACTGAGGGCAAGAAAAACTGGAGAGCACTCTTCTGCTCATAAGGGAAGTTTATAATCTGCTGGAATCATGTAGCTGCAGGATCTAAAATAATCTGCAAAACCCTTCTCTCCAAAAGCTTTTCTTGAGAATGCATGGATAAAAAAGGTCTCAGAAAGAGAGACAGCTGCATTAACTCAGGAGTATTGGTAATGCAACCAAAAACTTATTTCATTCTGTGAGCATGAAGGATTTCCTAGAACATATTTGCAGGAATACATCTTAATTTACTTGTGTTTATATACTCTGCGCTCAAATTTTACCTGTGAACAAGGCTGCAACACCAAGCAAATCCAAACAGGAATAAAAGATTCCTATCAAATCTCAGAAGCATTATAACTTGAAGATTAATCATCTGATCTTTACTTTTAAAAAAGGAAGCTTGCTTAGCTCTGAAGTACTATGCCAATTTATCGTGAATATTTCTTTTCAGAGTAAGTCTTTCCTCATGTTTATTATTTATGTTTTTCTCCATGCTCCCTCTGTTGCATGATTTGTTTTCTGCATGAAACCAGGCCCTGTTAAATTCCTGCTGAGCAGAGGATGACATTTCTTCATTCTTCATATAGTTTCCACAATCTCTCAGATTCTCAAGAACATTCAAGAAGGATTTTTGTTTTCGTGTCTCTATAACTTTTTGATTAGGGCAGATTTACAATCTCAGCAATTTTCCCCCTGCTCTCTGCATTCCCACCACCCTCCCCAGCTGCAATAGGTTTTGATGTTCAACTCAATGAAATTTAGGGATCCTTTTCCTGGAGTAGTTACATTTTAGTTTTCTCATCTTGGAAGACATCTGTGAAACACAGTCCTTGGGGACTCTTTTCCAATAGCTATCAACCAGGGCAGATCAGGCTCCCAGGTTGTGATATGACTAAGTACACCCTTGTACCTGCTGATAAAAACTAGTACCTAGGCTCACGAAATACTCCAGAAAAGCAGAATTTCAAAAGACACAGAGATTTATTCTCTATTTTGTAAATTTTTAGTTATTAGGTCAGCTGTCACCAAGACCAACCGACTCTGTAGAATACCAGAGTTTCCCAGAAAGCAACAGTGGACTGGAGAAATTAAACAGACAATAAAACTGCCTGCACCCAGAAGTGTAGAATGTTCACCAGTGAATACAAAAGCCCTCTCTCTTCACATAACATTTTGCAGGAAATAAAAATACAAATTCTATTAAAATGTGTGAGTTCATATAAACTTTCTCCTTCACACTTTAAAATTATCGTCCTTTTTTCCCAGAAACCGAGATCCATAGAAATTAGAACTCAAATGATAGGTTTTTTAAAAAAAAAAACCAAACACATACTTAATTTGCCTTTCCTACTAGTTTATTGTTAAGAAATCTGTTAGAGATTTTGTAAGAAAGAAAATTCTGTACTTATAACTTATTTCCCATGCTCATTAACAGGATTTAGAGCTACCTCATGGGAACTGAAGAGAGTGTATCTCAGAATGCCTTCTCCTACAGGTGCAGGAGATCAGAGATACCAAAGCCTTTTAAGAAACTTAGGCTACCAGCTGACAGACTTGCCAAAGCATAAACAACAAGACTCAGTCTGTCACCAAAGCCTGTAAAATTTCTTTCAATTGCTCATAAAGCTACTAATGCAAAGGAATCACTGATCTGACAAAAGCCTCAGGACGCTACAACAAAACAAATAACCGAGGAGACAAAAGTAGTTAGTGTATATTAGGGCTGAAAAACACATAGGGCTAGCATTGTAGCATTAAGATGCTACTGCCATATAATTGCTTTTCTGAGCATATCCAGACATAGCTAAATCACAGAAAATCAGAGCCAAAAAGCCCTAGTAGGTCTTCCAGTCTGTTCTCCCGCCAGTGCAGATGATTGTAAGGTAACTCTTCTGTATCTGCATCAGATAAAAGATCCACTGCTACAGGCAGTGTCTGGAGTCTGGTTTCCATCCAGCCTCAGACTTTAACCAAAATATAACTGGAAATTCATTTTGGTCAAAACCTCACAAGTCTCACAACAGATACAGACCTTAAACTTTCCTATGATGCCTGGAGTAGCCCTGCTGGGCACACATACATGCGATTTGAGACACAAATATCTGCAGGCAAGGCAGAGGCTATAAATGCTATCTATTACTAAAAGTATGCCAAATAAAATGGGAGTGAAGCATTCATAAAACCTGTCCATCACTGACAATGTAGCTTAACAGACCTACACTGGTAAAACAATGTATGCCAACAAAAGTAGAACAGGTTTTACTGATTATATATCTTTACTGATTCTATATCTTCGCATTTTCCAAGTTCTCTGGCAAAAATTGATTTAAGTATGTTCACTTCAAAGGATTTACAAACATGCATACCAAATGGACTAGCTAGGATGACCATGATACGATCTACAACACACAAATCGTGTTAAGAGCTGCATTTGGAAGAAGGCTGATTTTAACTTTTCACTGTACTATATAGTTTTTAAATGAATGTAGCATATTAAAAGCATGAAGAAGCTAAATTAAAACACTTACTGCTTGCATATTATGAAACTGACAGTATTAAAGCAGAGATACTGCAAAAGTATGTCTTTCTATTTCAAGAAAGCTTTAATACATGACAATAATATATGGTAAGAAAATATTGTTACCAAGGATTTTAGCAGTAAAGGACCTTGTGTTAGAAGTCAGTTCTGACAATTCTTTGAATCTAAAAGATCTATAAGTACTAAAATGTCATCTGTCTATCCATGTGAGATTTAGCTTTAGCAATATTTCAGAAGTGAAAAAACATGCTTTGTTATGTATTTTCCCTATGACAATATATTTTCAAAGCTAAGAGGCCAAATTCTCCTGAGAAGTTCAGTAAGATGTACATGTGTTACATAAATATTTGCAGAAAAAAGTGAAGTTTGAATACTCACAACAATCAATGGGTCAAACTGTGGATAAAAGTACAAAGTGCAGAATTTATTGCCAAGAGCTGGCAATTAAAGATGTCAATTCATTTCTTCGGTTTAGAGATTCATTGCTCTGCTCAACCTAAATTAAACAAGCCATTTAGAAGTTAACCTGATTATCACCATATAAATTTGTCTATTGTTAAGTGATGTCATTAGGAACACCTCTCCCTCCTTTTTTCTTTTTTCCATTTTTTTTTTTTTTTTTTTAATTATAGACAATTCTAGATAGAGGTCTGGAAAATGGAGCTGTCTGGCTCATTGGGCAATTTTTTTTATGCTTTAAAATAAAAAAAAAAGAGCAAAAAGTTTAGAAAAGAAAGTAAGAAAAGAAGTGCACTAATTGCTCATCCCTGATCTCTTCCAAGCCACTGCAAAACTGATAAAAGTTGCCTGAGCTGTTTTTTATGCAGTTCAGCTTTGACCTTTTCCAATAACCACGAGGGGGTACCAGTGCCCCCTGTAACACTAGGGCTACACGGAATAATAAGAGATCCATAATTATTTTTTTTTCTAAGGATGAAAACAAGTGATGTTTAATTTCCATAAAAGAAAAATCCTGTGAAAAGATTACTCACCAAATCAGTCCAACCATGGTGAATTCTGCCAACTGTACTCAGCTGATAGAGATATTAAAATAACAAGAAATTCTTGTGTGTAATTTTCTGAGTACTTACATATTCTTGGATTTGAAAGCTTCAGCAAAGCGCTGCACACTCTGAAGAGAAGCAAGGTCTAAGGTCATAGCTTCTACCTTGGCTTTATGCTGGAACAAGAGAAAATATAAAAAAAGATAAATAAGAGCAAGTTTAGTTCACAGTATCATGTTACAGTAAATGTGTTATGAAACTTACCCGATTCCCTTGTTTAACATTATAACCCCAAAGTGAATACAAATCATCAAAACGAATGGACGAGCACAACATTTAGTGCCAAAAGTAGCATTGCAATTTTGTGGTTCTGCTAAAAACATATGCTGTGTAATACACAGCTTTATATAATAAAATGAATCAACACAAAGTAGTGTTAAGGTTAATATGGTATCTTTTAGCTTCCATTTTGCTGGTGAAACTTATGTAACTCATGAAATATAAAGTACAGGAAGCATTATTCTTAATGCATGGTATTCTTTACACAGCATACCAAAGAAAAATACTCAGTAACTACTCTATAAAAACCAGTTAAATTCAAACTTGCACATAGTATTTCAAAACAATCAATTGTTCTAGCAGGGGATATAAAGGTATAAAATGAGTGTAGAAAACAAATGATCAGACATTGTTTTTTCACAGAATAAGAGTTTGTGAGTGTGTATCTTTTAAAGAAATGCATATGTACTTAAAACAAACTTTTCCCCTAGAAGAGGACATGCAATCCCACACAGTGACCTTGGGCACCACCAAAACAACTCATAATTTTCAGCTGTAAGCCTTCTCAGTCCTTTTGAAACACACTCCAAATCTTGAACAAAACGAACAAAGTCTAGTTGCATTGCCAGCACTGAAGTGAAAGCAAGTCACCACAGAACCCAGCAGACTATGGCTCTTCCAAACCACAGTTCTGAAGGAGCTTTCATTTGACTACAGCTGTGTGCCTGCACTACCACATCCAACAGTTGTCTAGTTCTTCCACAGACACTATATTTTAAGACATCTATGATCCTCTGCAAAAATACCAACTCTAATGACATATAAATCACATAGATCCCCTAAGGAATTATGAACATCTGTTATTTGTGCTCACCTTCACTTTTAGACTCACTACTGCCCATCACCACATGCACACTCTGGTACATACAGGAAAGCTGGCAAAACCCCTGTACTCTCCCCAAACCTAAACATGTCAACATTCAGCCCACTCTGTTTAGCTTATTCAGCAAAAACAGAGAAATTAGAGGGACACTTCATGTAATCCCAACATGCCACCTACACCTACATATAGTGGTCATGGATCAGACTCGATACTGTTCAAAGAAAAAGTAAGAAGAGGAATCAGATACAGTGGTACTATGCAATCAAAGGCAGCATTTGAGGAGAGGCAATAGGAGCTTTGTTAGCACCATGGTGTAAATGGGGATGAACTGTGATTACGAGGTTATTCAGTGACTATTTCTGAAGGAACTAGAAGGAAGCAGCACACGTCCCAGCACAAAGAAACCAAGAAGACTGCTCCCATTGTCTCCCAAGCTCAAGCAATTCATCTGATCTCCGTGTTTCATTACATCTGGTACTTTTCTTCCTACATCTGTTACTCTTCTCCCTACATCTGTTTTCTATTTTGCTAGCATCCATTCTGCCCGCCACAATTGCCTTACAGGTTGGGTTTAAACAGAATGTCACTCAAAATCTTTTTGTCCACTCCAGCCAGACTTATCAGCACACCAAAATAAATACAACTAAAATTTCAACAGGTTCAGTTTCCATAAGAAGTACCAATTGATGGAATCTGAAAACGCTAAACCAAACTTAACTTGGTGATGAACAGGGTTTTTTTTACTGTCACAAGATGCACATCATCCTGGAATTCATTTTGCCCCACTGGGTAGATATTTTCTTCTGTTTGATGGTCAGAGACTTGAGAAAGATGCTGCTGCCTTGCATTATGCAACAGACCTCCATAACAACTTCTCAGTTCAAAGCTGTAATAGAAGCAGTGTGCATAGCTGGGTTTACACTGCTTCTGCTTTCCTCAGTTAAAACATTCTCCTAACTCTCGTAAGGGTAAAAGGACAAGAAGGCTAGTAGTACAGAGACATGAGAAGGTCAAAAAAAAAATAATAATCAAACAGTTCAACAGACTATACCGCAAGCTGCTAGCTATTCTCCTCCTGGGGACACAGATTGAAGCCCACACAGTATTACTCATTGATGCTTCTCATCTTGGTGTTGTGTTAGGCTTCTGCTACTGAGTCCAAGACCAGAAGAGAGGTACCTGTGTATTTCAAGTCCAAAAGGGACTCCAAAATACCTTCAGAAACAGAAATTAAATAGACGAAGATTGGCCTTAATATATGTGGATTAATACATTGAAAATGTAAAAAACATAGATCTAGAAATCATATTCCTGAAAATGATAAATGGCTGACTGTTAGACAGCAAATGCAAATTACAAACATGTTTCTTCTGTACCAGTTTCATCAATGAAATGAGACCACCTTTCTGTTCATACATTTTCTTCAGACAGTAAGATAATTTATTTCAAACAATATAACACCACTTCAACTTTTAGTTTTGATACACATACAGATACAGAAAAAAAGACAAAGAAAACATTAAGAAATTCGGGGAAATATATCTAAATTGACCTGGAAAAGGAAAAATTAAGAAGGAAAAAAAAAAAAAAAAAAGTATGGCTTTAGCAATTTTTTCCATGGAATAGGTCAGCAAATGGCAAAACAATTTTTTTTTTTTCCAACTTTCTCCCTGACTTTATTTTTTAAAACCCTGATGGTAACAGCCTGCATTTCTCTCGGATACACATCCATACTGAGCACAGAGACAGCCATTTGCTTTGTCTTCCTGCTTCTGAAGGCATGCAAGAAGCCAAACTCATTTTCTCCAAATAGTAGCCAGCAGTTGTCATTTCAGATTCTCCCTTTCAACTGATATTCAAGTACCTCTCACTCCAAAGAGGCGCTCTGTAGGTCATCAATTCTTACCATAGTTTGAGAAAGTAAAATGCTAGGTCTTTAATATCACACTACTTTCATTCCAAAATTTCATTCCAAATTTTTCTACTCATACTTCAATTTCACAATTTCTTTAAAAAAAGCTGTGAATTAAGCAATATATTTGCAGGGTATGTTCTTAATAATTCCTATTGTAAGAATAGCTCCAACCAATGACAAGTAGATGCCTTTTTGTTTATCTTCTTACAGTAGCCCAGTATCACCTTTTTTATGTTTTGGATCTTTCCCTATAAGCCTACATAGCACATATCATACATTGTGCTATTTATAGAAAGAAAAAAAATAAAACTAAAAACCATTCTTGCTAAAAGGCACTGTAACTGTAATTGCAACCCACAGTCAAAACTGATTGTTAATGGTATGCTGCAAATCCTGATCTAATGTGTCATAATTGTATTATGCTGATGTCTCTCACTATTTCGCTACACATATTTTCAGTACTGAATTATGCCTCATTTTATGTTGTCAAATCTTAAATGCGACTTGCCACTTTCCCAAATACAGAACACAGTCTTAAAACTGACATCGTAAGATCAACATGCTAAGGCAGAAAACTCCAGAATTTTTAAAATTAAATCAACAAAAGATATTAATTGTTCCTTTATTACTTTATTTTCAATAACATAATTTTAGGGAAAACTGAATAACGTAATGAGAGTAGAGTAATTTAAAGAGCTCACTTCTAAATCTCAAGATCACTACTATGTGGCACAGTTGAGAGTCTGTGCAACATGAGCTGGTGCCCTCGCTGCAGATTCCCGGGCCAGAAGTCCCAATGTGCCCTAAACCACTTTCAGAGCTAGACTTAGACCAGCTTCGTAAACTGGCCAAAAGGACAATAGACACAAGGGTGGATATGCCTCTGTTGTCTACCGAACTGTGTGGAAACAAGGTCAGCTAGAACCAACTGAAACTGTGCTTTTGTGTTGGCGAGTATTTGTGCTTTATGAAGCCCAAAGAGCAGTTCAAAGCTCACAATGTCTAGGCACCAACATCCTGTCTTGGAAGAAACAGCCAAAGGCAGATTATCCTCTGGTTCCTAACAAGTCCCCCTTTAAAGCACAACATAATAACATCTTGCAAAGTGCGAAGAAAAAATTTTATCTTGTTTTTCATGATTTTATGCCCAGTTCTAAAAGCATTTTATCAATATTTCCAGGTAAGTTTCATTACTCTAAATAACAGCAGAAAACAGTTTGTTCACTTTTGTATGCAAACTGCTCCCTCCTGCAGAAAAAAATATATTAAAAATGCTAAAGTGCAATTGGCTATATTTTGCACTCATGCCAGAAAAATGCTTACTGGGCCAGAAACTAACAAGGAAGTGAAAACATCCAAAAAGCAAGCAATTTCACTATATGCAATGTATTCACTTTACAGCTTAAAAACTGTTTAAAAATGAACACTGCATGGTAGAGTAGTTTGGCAGTAAACATGATTGTGCATTTGTGTCTTGGTACTGAAGAAGGAGCCTTTTTTCATAGTGAATTTTTCATTCAAATGTAAGTGATGATTTACGTTAAATATAGGTAAAGCATAGCTACATTTTCCTGAAGGATTGCAAGGAAGTGAAGAGCAGTACAATAAGTTGAAGCATAAAAGCTTTCTCTGTCATAATATTTATTATAATGGCATATAAAATAGCTGAAATAAATAATAGATGACTAAAAGTAAATTCATATGATAAAGAATCTTTCAGCAGACACCATTACTTCTGACTGCTCCAGTTTCATACCGAGTTGAAGAGTCTTAATAAATATGCTGTAGCCCCTGAATCTTATGTAAGCACAAGTCATTTTGTAAGGGTCTACTTAGAATGTAACATAGTGGACACTACATAATTTACTGTGTAATTTTACTCTTAAACAATACAATGTGCAAATCTTTGATATTTAAAAGTCCTTAACTCAAAACTGAATACATAGCACAACAATAGTATCTGACTTTGAGGGAATGAAAGTATAACAAAATGGTAAAAAGCAGTTTAATTTGATTAAGAAAAATCTTGATGAGATCACCTTGAAATGCAATGTGAGAAATAGAAAATCTTCAGGAAAAAAAAAGAATTTGACATCAGAGCTGTTGAAAAGTCTTAAAATAGATAAAGTAAATAACCAAAACTCAGCATATAACAAGCAATGCCCAAATAAACCCATATTTCCACGTTGAGGGCAAAGTAGAGGATGTTTTAGAAGCACATCTGACAATTTGAAACATGGCTTATAGCAGTCAATAGCCAGTGTCATGCACTATTTATGGAGGTACATAATAGGGAAAAAGGCTTTCACTCAGGATTAGGACTCTAAGTATTATTAGACCTAATGTAGGCAACATTTGGTACTTCATGCAAAACTGTATTTATGTAACACCAGCTTCATCTTCTTGTGTGCTTTGAATGCCATGCAGCTACTTCTCATGAAACTGCTTTAATAGTAATCCAACATATATGCCAGATGCTTTAGTAACATGTCTTTGTGCTACATTCAATATACCTTAATAAAGTTCATTCATCATGGTGGAATATTTTCATATTCAATTTTCTAGGTTTTATTTCCCCTCTACAGCCCAATATCAGCAATTCTTCAAATTTTCACTAACTTTATTCAAGAGAAGAAGGTACACAATGCAAACCAATTTCCTAACTACTAATATTTTATTAACCCATTTATGTGATATGCAAGGAAAACACTGGGACTAATCATGATTCTTCATGAAAATCAGAGATTAAAAGCATTTTCTTTCTTTCATTACAAATACAACTTATTTATTAATACTTGGTTTCACTATTCCCCAAACATATTTGTTTTACCTATATTTTGTTTGTAAATTACTGATGTAAATTCTTCCCTCTATTCATCTTGCCCATCCTGTCAAACATATTTTCATGCTGCATGTGAGCTCTCTCAAAAACAGATTTTGTAAAGTGTGGTTCTTTCTGCTTAAGTAACTATATCTTCATGTTCTTTACAGAAATAGAATTCCTACAAGGGTTGCCTTCATCCAAGTCAAGCGAATAACACATATATAAACACCTAATGGGTCAGTATGAGCCTCAAACTGCTAGGATTACTTATCATCCCTGGACCTACCTTTTATCATGAAGAATGAAATACAACAAGAACAACAACAACTACTACTACTATTACTATTATTACTATTCTTATTATTATAGTTTCCTCGCCTCTACCCTTTCTCCAGAACATGAATGCTTGACAGAGAAGTGTTTATCTTTTGGGCATCGTCTACAAATTGGAGTGGCAAAAGGCCTCTTCAGAAAAACTTGAAGCCCTCAAGCTGTAGTAGGATTCTACTGCAAATGAATGTCTTGGAGCTGCAATGCAGTTCCCCACATGACAGTCTAGAATGAACACCTGTACTGCAGATTGAACTGTTGAGCTGAACTGGGTTATAAAAGCAACAGAGAAGTTTGGATCCTCCTTTAGCTAGAGGTTAAATACAAAGGCCACAAATGAGCCACTGAACTTCCGAAGATGAGAGATGTGGAAGAGTGACAAATATGATGCAAAGTGAAGGAGAACAGTTTCTGAGGATGTCATGCACCAACCTGGCATTTGGTCATCACGTTTAAACAAATATAGCAGCTATATTTCCTGTTTTTCTAAACACTTAATTTACCTATAATTTAAAGTCTATGTCACAAAAAATATGTGACTGAAGTCTCTAGGTACAGTTCATACGTTTAACTTGGACGTGAAAGGGCTTTCTTCATCATGCAATAGTCATTCTAAATTCCCTAATAATTTAAAAACTGTATCTCTTTCTACTAGTAAATGTCTACACATGAAAGATAGAATAAACTTATTAGTTTGTTGTTGCTTCATTTTTCATATTTTAGTATATTTTTTTATAAATCTTTTGAAATAAGTAGCACTACAATAAGCAATATTATTTCACAATCTTTACATTAGTTAACTCTCAGATCGATATCTGTAAATTTGTCCTTTTATATCTTCTGAACATAATTATAAAGGGGAAAAAAAAAAAGGAAAACCATCTGCATTTCTTTCTGAAATTAGTATCTTTAGAGAAGTAAACTATGCCACAGTAATCTTAAATCATGCTTTAAAAAAGAGTAAAATAATTCAGTCTCCTACGGGCATTTTTAAAATTACTTATTCCTTAACCAGAGAGAACAAAAACACACACACAAAAGTTACTAGACTACAATTTCAGCATACTTCAATCTGTAGGCTCCAAATGTCCCTGATGTTTCCTGGATGCACATGGTTCCATTGCAGGCAGTACACATCTGCTTCAGTAATAAGAAATTACATGCATTTTAAAAAAGAAAATAAAAATCTACTGTAGGTTTTGGCAATAGGAATTTGTTTAGCTCTTAACGTACATGAACTGTGGGTACTTACTTGGGAGTCTACTTTTAGCTGGGTATTTTTTTTCCCTGGATTTAAACCACTTCTTTGCGTCTCCAAACGCCCATTCCTATAAAGCTCATTTGAATTTATCTTGGGGAATCTCAAATAATCTAGGCAATATATTACATGTATGTGGCTTACTATTCTAATAAACATATCTTCTTGTTTACAGAATAATCGAGGGAGCCTGGGAACACGTAACAGACTCAGCTGTACAGAACCTCCTATTCAAATGCTTTCAATTCTTTTCATTCTGCAAGATTTGAAGTGATAGCAGAATACATTTTCAAAAACAGCAACAAGGCAAACTGCACTGGGATAATTCAGAAGCTACAGACTTGGGTTCCTTTTAAAAACTTCCTCAATTTGAAGGTTTTTTTAAGATTAAATAAACCTAGTTTATGGGTTGCTGAGGAATATGCAATATAGGAGACAAACTGGGCAATGGATTTGTTGGAAATAAGAGAGGGAAAACAGTCTTTCTAAACAGACTAAACCAGTAATATCCCTATTGCAACAGAATATTACTGTTAATTATCCATAAAATTAAAGGCATGTTTTATGTACAGTTATACATATGCTGATGTATAAAACTTAGGCAGGAGTTTTTACACATAGAGGAAAAAACGGCATCGCTACTGCAGATGACAAACAAGAGGAGAAAAGCATGATGGTCAAAAGGGCAACAATGTTTAAGTAAATACAAAATGAACCCTTTTTCCCTGTTCTCTCATGATCCATAATCATAAGCTATGTTGATGCCTGGAAGTGCAGACATGCACTGTGCAGTGCATTAATCCTTCAAACACTAACAGATGCTGGCAGGGATTTAGGCTGGAATGTATTTACAAAGTGACAAATTATGTTCCGCATTATACAGAGAGAGAAAGAGCACCCACAAATAGGCTGATAAATGTCAGCTGCAGTCACGACAAACGGTTTATTTTTATTATACTGTAACCACAAATGTTTTTTGCAGGGAGGCCCAAAGATTTATTTGTTGCAGGAAAAAACAAGATTATATATGACGCAAAGTAATAACTGTGAGATCCCTGATGTTCTGGGCAGCTTGCCCTCCTGGAGGGCAGACTGAAAAATGTTGCTTGAAAATGGTATGTTATATGACACAAAATAAATAGTTCATAACTCTGTATCGAAACAACAACAACTAATAATTAAAGACAGTCTTAGAGCATGGCTTATACAAGTTAAAAGGAAAACATACTATTTCCTTTAGCGGATGTTGAAAACGATGTTACAATATTAAAATAAATCTTATTAAATTGTTTTAGATTAAAACCAAAGTGCTGCAATTGCTAGATGGAAGCAACATATACTTTAAATGCGGTCAGAGCACTATATGAGCATTAAGTTTAGCACAATTAATTGGCAGAATAGTGACGTCTGCAGGTTTAAAAATGCATTGCAGCTCTATTTTGAACTACGTCAAAGCTCACCAATAGATTTAAGCTACAGTTCATTACACCCATTCTTAATCCTAGGAAAATACAAATATCGATATAGCTAAAAGTCATCACTTGTTTAATCATGAATAATATCAGGATGCTTCAATGCAAATAGAAACAAATACATGAGAAAACAAAGAAATTAAAGAACTGATAATTATCTATTTAAGGGATTTTAATTAGCAGTTTACAGTGACAATCTCCTGGCATTGAACAGTATAATACAGATATCTGACGGAATGCTATCCTCAGAAAAAATAAACTCATATACAAATTATTTTGTTTCCACAACTGTTCACATTCCCTAAGAGATACATTGAAAATGTCCACATTGTTATGTACGCAATTTTAGAAAGTGAAATAAAGGGACTGAATCACATAAGTAAAGATTTATTGTACAACTAAGGGTTGGCAGGATCAGGTTCCTAATATACACTCAACATACACAGTACAGACTTGAAGAAAAATATTAAGTCTTTCTGCATGCACAAGAAAACATTGGGTGTATCTGAACAGTATTAGATTATGGAAACCTGCCATTATGCCACCTGGATAGTGAGCACAAAAGGAGGAAGTTTTTCTGTACTTTCTTCCAAAAGAAATAAAGATTGTATGACAAAGAACACATGAACAAAATATAAACACAAACGCTGGAATTAAATTTCTGTGAAAACATGGCCCATCTTAGGAAACATCTTGTCCGACTTGTAGTCAGCAATGTAGAAGATAAAACACCAAACACATTAAAAGCATAAGGTTGTCTAAAAATCTCTGATCAAAGTCTAGACTGCGTATTTTACAGACGCATAAAGCTGACGGCATTCAGAGAGAGACAGGAGGGGTCAGGAGGCCATGTCCCATTGTTCTAATAATTAAGAAAGTTTAAAATTACTTTAAAGTAAATGTGAATGAAGTCCAAAATCAAATGGCCTATTTTCAAGCACCATCAACATGAAAAGCTCTGAAATTTTCATTTAATAAATATAGATGAATTTTCTGGTAACATTTTTAACTCTAGATAACAGAAGTACTCCAGAAAATAATTGTCTCATGCAGCAATATAGTGAGAGAGTTGACAATCACCTATTATTATAGCCACTAGAACACTTATTTCTTAAATACAACCTGCCAATGAACAACATAGTGACAAGGATGGAGAGTATGCCTTAAAAATCACATTCTTACAACCACTTTTACATACAAAACATGGAAGTGCGGCCATTACAGAAAGAAAAACAACAAGAAAAGCATAACAACAACCTGCTTTTAAATTTAAATATTTGCCTGAAGAATAGGTGTATAAGACTGATATAAATGCTTTACAGATGAGAGGGAGGGGGAAGTGAGGGAGAAAAAAAAACCCATCACTACCGCCTTTCCCTTTCATAAAAGAAGCAAAACTGAGCACAAAGAATCAAAGAACAGGAAGAGAAGCAGCATCCTAACTGTGAGCAATGCTCATTTTCCTGGACAGAAAGTCTTTTAAGATGCCTCCTGCAGGTCTGCACCCACAAGTGCTAATGCCACGTCCTAATGTAGTCTTTCAATTATTAAATTGGTTTAATTTAGCAGCTATTATTACACAGCTAAATAACTGGCACATAGCCTGCCTTAAAATTTCACTTTTTAAACAGTAGCTTAGGCTTTTCCCCAATTTTAAGGTAAGTACTGGCTGTACCCACCTGAACACCTGAAAACATGGCAGCTACAGTATATCTTACCCATATGCCACATGCAAAAATGTAAAACATACTAAAAAAAATTCAAAACGAAAATTTCCAAGCAGATGTTTATAAACAGAAGGTAACGGATAAAAACCCAAACACAATGCTGCATTATGTTACATGATTCACTGATGAACCCATTGGAACTACAGCAAAAAGCCCTTCTGGAAAACTTCCAGAAATTAAAAGGTGCAAACAAGCTGCCTAATACCCTTGCGTAGACTGAATTCTTATGAAGAAAATAAAGTTTATTGTCTGGAAACAGAGAAAGCATGAGGAAAGCACTAAAGCAATGGAGGTGAACAATTAGACAGATGTTCACTTAAGGAAATAAAGAGAACAGAAGAAGCCATCACTGAGGAATTTTACGAGAATACTGACAACTCTGCACCTCATCAAGGGCACTGGTAAAGTTAAAGCCACTGAAGCCATTTCTACTCAACTCCAGTATAACTGCTGACCTTGCAGAAGTCTGCATTTAGCAAATGTGGCTTAGGAAAATAGCACTATACTTTTCATTCTACTATTTTTTCCCAAACTCCATATATACACTATACTGTATATTTCAAGGAAATTAACTTTATTTCATTGTATAATATTACACATACTCAGAATTTTTTTCCTAACTACACTCGGGTATCAGGAAAACCTATATTTAAAAAGCTTTTGTCATTGAAGTAAAATTAAATACTGTCAATTACATCTGATCTTTATAAAAGTGTATACGTGAATAGCTGGAATTGCTTTTGCTTAATATGATTATATATGCTTCTAAGGTAGTCAGGACATTGCATAAGATGTATATCGCAATCTGGACATGTTTTAGAATATACAACTTTTGGCATTTAACTACTGAAAGAATAACAGACAAAAAAGCATGCTTTGTTAATAAACTGTCTTCCAAGGAGAAAAAATTTGAACATGCGTGCAGGCAAAAGGAGAAGGAATGAATAATAAGAGGTACATTTTCTTAGCAAGGACAACAGTCTTACTTTTCTGTGCTTGTGCAGGCTGAGGGACAAATGTAATTTGTTCCACTACCATATCACTATTGTTTAAAATATCATTTCAAAACTCTGTTTGGTTTATGATAATACGTCCCTTGCAGTTATTTAGAAATAAAGTATTCTCCAAATCGCAAATGCATGGCTGATTTCTCCATTTTTTTTTTATTTACTCATGTATTTTCAAAAAATTACTGTCAAAGCAATCAGCAACTGTAGCTCAGTATCACTAAACAACTTTCATCATGTTATTCCATGCACTGGGTGAGTTCCCACAACATTCAGCAGTTGTTTCTGAACTGTAACTACAAACACGATACACATCACCTCAGTCACACAGCACAGGGTGCACAACTATAAGAAATGAAATCTCCAGTTATCCAATTGCTAAGGGGTTCCCACCAACAGGTCAAACTCATTCTGTGATATATTAGCATCAACTATTTGGGCATCAGACTGTAGAGATAGGGAGGAAGTACTAACTGAAAGCTGTGTTCTAATCTCAATATTGGTATTACTTGTGCACAAAATAAAAAATACTCTTATGAAGCATACTCTTATAAAACAGTCCTGGTCTTTAACAGCCCCAGATGCCTTTGTTGAGCATAAGCCACCAGTTCTATCCACAAAAAAAAGGGACAGCCAATCCATTGCAGATGGTTTTGCAGTGTCTGAAGTACAATCAGTAGTTCACCCAGGTCTGCAGGGGACAGCCTGCGCATTTCCCACACAATGTCTGAAAGTTCTCAGTAACTCAGGAGAAATGCACAAGAAAATTTCATCATTCACATTTTAAATAAAATAAAAGATGTGGAATGTGATTGATTTCACACTGGAGAGAACTGTAATTACAGTTATGGGATAGGTTTTTTCATGTACGGTAAGGTCAAGTAATAGTAAATAATTAATGAATTATGAAACAAATTTTCTATAAGGCAACACATAAATTCTATGCAATAGGATCCAAAAGTGTAGTTACACCAAAAAGCCGTATAATGTATCACAAAATGAAGAAAATGCCTGATGCTGAGGAATAAAGGGGAGGGTGACATTACATTGGAATAATTATTATAGAATATAAATAACATCTTTCCATATATACACATCATTTTCATAAATTTTAAATCTCATGATTTAGACAAAAAAGAGCAGATTTTCAATTTTTTTCTCTTGCTTTCTATAGCATGATCTGTGCCCTCATGTACGCTCAACGTAGAATGCAGTAGAATAATCCAGTGGATCACAGCCTGGAAAAAAACACAGGTCTCTTTCTCTGATCTTACTGCTGATTTGATATTGGCTAAAATCTATGGATTGCTGATCTATAATCCCACTCTACCAGTATAAATTTCACATTCTTCAATGCTCAAGCTGTCTCTTGGAATTTAGTAGAGTGCACAACACAATATTGTAGTGGTCACAGTTAGGCCTCTTCATCACTGTCATACAATTAATAACATGAATGCTAGGTGAGAAGTCAAAACTGGAACCCTAAGACCCACTTAAGCATATTTTTTGCCTTGATACCATAAAATTAGTTGGAGATTTCTCAATTAGTAGATGGGAAATTTGCTTCTTCATCTGCACAAAATTCTATTCTGACTATAATAATGCTCTGACTCGCAACACCATGACATAATGGATTGTCTTATATATAATTAAAAAAAAAAAAAAGAAAGAAAAAGAAAAGGTTTTGCTTATAGATTAAAATATTCTGGATTTCAGATTCAACTATAGCAAAATATTACATACAGAAAAGGACAAAGCAAGAGGGGAAAATGATCAATTTTTGAGGAATATATTTCTCACTTCTCACTCACTGCTTAGAGCTGTTCAGTCACTTGAAATTGTCCTAGGGGCTAATAAATGAGAAAACAATAAATTTGGCCAAGTTGAGGCCAAATTTATGTATCAAATGCAGATAATTCATCACATCAATTTTATAAAGAGTCCTGACTAAAAGCGTTGAAATAAATGCAAGTCAGATGTTAGATCTCCAACAGCAACTGTCTCACTCTACAACATACTTGGTTTGGGTCACAGTAACTGCAGATCAGAACAGAGACAGTGACACTGTGCACAGCCAAAATAGAGAATAAGTTTCCAAATAATTTACAAACACCATAATTTGCATAGGTATAAATTTAAGTTAATATCATGTAGAAGTATACAGAAGCAGCTTCAACACAGTCCTATCAAAATACATGAATTTCCATTTAAATTTGACTACTGATCCACAAACACTCCATTGCAACAGTGTGTTCTCATACCAGACTATTTTTCTCATATATGTGTAACTTGAAAAGCCCATGACCGCTGCCAGTTTCTACTTTTAACTACATGGCTGACACAGTTAAGTGAAAGTAGCACTTTTCTCAACTCCCACAAAATCAACTGGCATAATTTTTGAGTCTTTTTTTTTTTTTCTTTCACTTCATTCTGTCTTCTCCAAACAAAACAGAAAATTTGACCAGTTGAAGAACACTGAAATGCATAAGGTAGGGTACTATAAGGCCTGACTCACTAATTCCTGTGTGAAAGGATATGCCAGGATGATAAGGCAGAGAAGTTTATCTTTATAAGACTTTGATTAATCAAGCAATTTTAGGGGGGCAGATAGAAGTTAAAGGAAAATGAAAAGTCTCCAAAAGTACTGAATTTTCTTAAAAAAACCCAACAGCCTCCCTATAAACAACTACATCCATGCATTATCATGAGCCAGCAGTGTGCGCTCACAGCCCAGAAAGCCAACCGCATCCTGGGCTGCATCCAAAGCAGCATGACCAGCAGGTCGAGGGAGGTGATCCTGCCCCTCTGCTCTGCTCTTCTGAGACCTCACTTGGAGTATTCTGTGCAGTTCTGGTGTCCTCAACATCAAAAGGACATGGAACTGTTGCAACAAGTCCAGAGGAGGGCCACGAGGATGATCAGGGGACTGGGGCACCTCCCATATGAAGATAGGATGAGAAAGTTGGGCTGTTCAGCCTGGAGTAGCGAAGGCTGTGTGGAGACCCCAGAGAAGCCTTCCAGTATTTGAAGGGGGCCTATAGTGATGCTGGGGAGGGACTCCTCATTAGGGACTGTAGTGATAGGACAAGGGGTAACGGGTTCAAACTTAAACAGGGGAAGTTTAGATTGGGTATGAGGAAGAAATTCTTCACTGTAAGGGTGGTGAGGCACTGGAATCGGTTGCCCAGGGAAGTTGTGAATGCTCCACCCCTGGCCGTATTCAAAGCTGGGTTGGACAGAGCCTTAGGTGGCATGGTTTAGTGGGAGGTGTCACTGCCTATGGCAGGGGGGTTGGAACTAGATGATCTTAAGGTCCTTTCCAACCCTTACTATGCAATGATTCTATGATTCTTTAATAAATGAAATTATCCAGGAATGAAAGATGTCATAAATAAGGCAGATGAGGCAATGACATATGTCAGCCAACGATTTAGATGCCTTTCAGCGCTTGTAAGCATTTGGTTTCAATTTAGTTTTTCAAATGCTTCATGCTATGGTGCTGGACCTCTCTTCTGAGAACTCCACAAAGAGTTGAACAATAATTTGCTAAAGGTGTTACATTTTAACTTTATTCCTCTGTTCCTGAAGAACAGGATGACTATATATCTACAGTTACACCAAGTAACTGCCAGACTGTAAAAGCACACCGTACCATTACAGATATGGCTCATAATTTCCTGAGCTCGATCCAGTAATTTAGCAAGTTCAAGCGTTTACCTAGTTGAGTTTTTTAAGGCAAACACCTTAGCTTACCTGACCCCTGTACACTTTTGAAAGGTTTATTAGCTTATTCAGTTCCCATCACAACTGACAGCAAAGCAGACTTGAGTATTTGATTTTTCCTTTAAAAATCTTTTTGCAGTTAAACAGTTAAATTATTGCTTTCAGTGGGTAAATATACTTAAGATTAAAATATCACATCACGAGCGGCAGAAAGATGAGAGCTAAATCGAAGGCCTGAATTGAATCCCTTTCAGTAGACCACTTCTCCATTTCAGGTTGCTGATGCTTGTTTCCAAGCTACATGATGTTGTTCTTAAGGTGAAAAAAGTGTTCTGAATAGAAAAAAAGAAAATTCTGAACTGACCTTTAAGAAATACTCTTGTTACATGTTTTAAACATTGCAGTGATAAGGAGGAAATGTTTTTTCTGAATGACTATACTGTACCTTTAATGGTTCATTCGTAGTTCAGAATAAAATCTGAACTATTTGTTGTTCATTGTTGTTATATTCTGTTCCAAGGTTCATAATTTGAAAATTGACTTTGGGGACTTTTTGCTTGGTCTATTAAAATGATTCATGTTGCATTCAACATAAATTGTGCATACACAGAGGAGGTTTAGCACACATATTCACAGTATAATAACTAAAGTGAATTTTGTATAAGCTGCAGTTTGTGGCAAGGATGCAGTATCATTTGTCTTAATTTTTCTTCAGCATTACATTAGGCTGGTGCATTTACGTTTCCAGGTATGGCTAAACACTTTAAAACTTTCTTTTTACAGCATGAGTAAACAGAGTATCAAATCTACATGTTTATATGATGTAACATAGTAATGCCTTTTTACTGTCTAAAGTACACATGGATTTACTTTCCATTTACCTTCCTGCACAAAGGCAAATGCAAAGTGCATGAAATATTCACCACCTATGAATCACATAGTGTTCCTATTAAAAAGATTATAATGTTTTGTTTTACCTTTCAAACCATGACATGGTAACAGTCACTGTATCTAAGTGGTTTTGTCACTCGAAACAGACAATGTAATATACAGCAAGGAAGGAGAGTGCTTAGTGTTTAATAGAATTTTAGGACAATCTACTTTCGACTAACTAAATAATTACAAGCTGAGATATGATTTCAGATAGAAGGTTTGGAAATATTTATTTTGCAAAATCTGAGTAAGTAGATTTGCCAGAACAATGTGGATCACTCTAAATACGCGGAATGGGAGAAGAGAAACCAAGACTGTAATCTAACTGTCACCCTGTCTTCACTGAGTCTTAGAAAAAGTTCATCAGTGGTTTATGCACGTATTTAAAAGCACATTTAACATTTGTAACATGAAATTTTTGAGAAGTTATTTTAACTTCAGCTGTACCAAGTGTGTTTTTTCACCATAGTTTTCCCTTCTCCAGTGAAATTTTCTGCTCACACCAATTTTTAGTATATAAGTGCCAATGCCTGAGGCTTAAAAGCACTCAGAAAATCATATCTACAGACAAAACGTGTGAGCAGACAGTGCGGACAAACAGGCTTTGTGTACAAAAATTCTTGCATCTTATAAGAACAGAATGACCTGAATATTCAGGAACAGATAAATCCCTAGAAGTTAATGTTAGCTGGCTACCAACAATAACAACAACAAAGAAAACCTTAAAAGTAAACAACTTTCACTATATAAAGACCAATAATCCAGAACAGATTTTGTACAAGAACAGATAAGAAGCCGTTATACACTTAACATTGCATTATTGAAGGAGATAAGTTCACATGGCAAGTTTAGCCAACACATTATTTTGTCATCAGGATATGAAGAAAATAAACTTTTCTTTATTTTTGATGGTTAAGGCAGCCCAGAATGATTTCTGAGATGTAATACAGAGTTCTCTAAACTCTAATACAATCTGAGAAGTGTTTAAAACTGCAATATACTTACACTGACCTTATTCTGACCATCAAAATGGACAGAGGTGAACCACACCTTCAGTAATAAACCTACCAGAGCAATAAACCTTCATGTCTGAATAGCAACAGGCTCTCGCTATTCTGTCTGGCCTCAACAAAGTAACATGAACGCTCACCTCAGAACTGTTTTCAATTTTAACTTTGGTGGCTTTACTGGGACCTCTGTCATCTACAATGGGAGAGCCGGTTTCCACCACCCTGGCATTAAACCAGCCTGACATCCTGTCCTGGGTTCAGCAATAGCAGTCATTCTTCTTCTTAGTAGCTGGTGCAGTGCTGTGTTTTTGACTTTCAGCCTGGGAACAGAGCTGATAACACCAATATTTTCAGTTGCTGCTCAGTAATATTTTGTCTGGCCAAGGACTTTCTGAGCCTCATGCTCTGCCAGGGAGGAGGGGAAGCCGGGAAGAAGCAGAGACAGGGCACCTGACCCAAACTGACCAAAAAGATATTCCACACCACAGTACATCATGCCCACTATATACACTGGGGGCAGTCACCTGGAAGGGTTAGATCACTGATGGGGTCAGGCTGGGTATCAGTCAGTGGGTAGCAAGCGGTTGTACTCTCTTGCCTTGTTATTTCCCTTATTATTACTGGTGGTAGCAGCAGTGGTTTGCGTAATACCTTAGTTACTGCACTGTTCTTATCTCAACCCGTGGGAGTTACATTCTGTCGATTCTCCTCCCCATCCCTCCAGGAGCGGGGAGGGGAAGAAGGGGGAGGAGTGAGAGACTGTGTGGTTTTCCTAGTTACGGCTGGGCCTAAACCACGACACATCCGCTGCAGAAGAGCTGGTAACTCCCATACAGACCACATTATAATAAGAGCCAAATTTTCAGCATCTGACTGCTGCTTTTTTCTTTCTTTTTTTTTTTCTTTTTTTGTCCTTTTTCTAAGTATACCCCAAAACTACCACTATCATATAAAAGAACATAAACAAGTATCAGAAGACTGCATAACTAATTACACATGGCCTATTAGGCTGAAGACAAGCAGTTTCCCATTGCAAGCTTAAGTATTAAGGGTTTACTTCATCCCTTATACATATTCGTATTTTACCCCTGTGTCTGTTTTTCTGTCAGTACACCATAAGAACAAGAAGAACAAAAGTCACCTTTTCCCAGTAAAAAACTTCTCGTTATGGTGCTCAGGTAGTACAGCACATGAGCAGCATGGCACATGCTGGAAATAAGCTGCACCACAGCACCTATGTGCGAACAGCAGACTGTGCGCCTGAAGGGTGAAAAATGTGTGTGCAGCTCAAAGAAACACAGCCTGTGAAAGGCTGATACATGTCACCCAAATCCATCCTCCGAGGGTAAATTTGTGAAAGACATGGAAGGCAAACTCACTTTTGGGAGATTACAAGTTTTTAGGACTGGGACTACTTTATTTGCAATTGGCCAGAGTGTTCCTGCATCCAAGGTTTGAGAAAAGGCAGTCATGCACTGGAATAAAAGTGAAAGAGTTCACATGCTATCAGGCAGTTTATAGGTTCTTGATATGTGTTCCCGTCACAGGCAGGGCTTAAGAGAGGTAATCCTGGCAGATTACTTTCCATACAGTATTTCAAGACCATGTATCTGCAGAGACCATCTGAGGCCAAAAGAGAGAGAAAAAAAAAACCACAACAAAACCTAAACTAAAAAAAAATTAAAAACCCCTCTTGCTTCACTTTTGTTCCACTTCCATCAAGCAGAATTTTCTCATGAACATGTTTAATAACTGCTATTTTAACTATAAGCAGCAAGGCTGTAACACCAGTGGAAGAACGAGGATAATAACAGATTTTATAAAGACCCAAAAAAATGAGCAGCATAAAAAATCTTGAAATAAATATGGCACAGAAAACTGGAGTCAAAACACATATTTCCCTATTTCTAGGATACAGTAATAATCAAACTGAGAGGATTTGTAATTTATTTTTACTAGCTCTGCTTTCATAAGGAGTATCAGTTTCCTATCAAATTTTGAAATCATATAAACACTTCTTAATGTCTTGGAAATATAGAAACACCTTTATTGACTATACTAACTGAAATTCAGAAAATTCAAGTTAAAAGTGCAGTGTACAAATGAAGAACAGAAATCCATGTAGAGGCACTTAATTCCAAAATGCATTCAGAATCATAGAGACACAGGTACTGTATGTGTTAAATCATATGGGGAAAAAATAAAATAAAAAAAAATAAATCTATATTTTAATCTTTTTCGGTGCAAACAAATTATCTTATTTACTACATGAATGATTTCCTCAATTTGACGCCAATCTTTGGAGGCAACTTCAACCTGTCTAAATTAAATAGTCTGCAGAAGAAAAGACTAGATTATTTATATTATAGAATACTGTTAAAAAATAAAATTGAAAAATTACTTTACCATACGTTGCAAATAAGAACATGCACATCACTCCAGCTTACAAAAATCTAATTTTACTTTTTCTGTTCTGGGAGAAGTTTGATAAGTAGGAAACATGTTTGTATATACACACATATATATGTGTCTGCATGTGTAAATTCTCCCCAGAGGGATAGCACCTAAAAAAATGAGAAAGTCACAAAATTTTCTTGTATCTATGTACCATGTGATTATAAATGTTGCAATCATAAGATCCTTTTGGTATTTATCTTTTTATCTGGAATAACTGCACTGTGTATATACAATATAGATAAACCTCATATTTCATTCTGTACCTCATAAATAAGTCTTGGCCTACACTTTCTAGAGAAGTCACATTTCTTTTTAATACCTACAAGCACACTGGAAAACAATCATTATCATAATAAATTGAAATTATTCACTGAAAACGTATCAGTGCCCAGATGAAAACAGATAAACATTTCCTAACATCTAATTTTCAGATATGCAGTTCTAAAGTCAAACTCACATTGTCTACTCATGCAATTTTACAGTCCACCAATATAGAAATTTTACTAAGTTATGGCCTAATTACACAAATACCCACAACAGACAGCAATACTTCTCCATAGAGATAAGTCAACCATGCATTATACCATTCACTTCAGTATACATGACCTCCTGCACTGAATGCTTACACAAGCAGCCCTCGTATACCACAAATATTTGACAGAATAGACAAAACTATCTGCTTTTCACAGAAACCCAGGGTCTGTTTCACTACTTGGTGTAAACTCCACTGCAAAAGGCTTAGCAGCCCCAGATGAATTCTTATGGAGAAATATGTTCCTGCTGTGACAGAAAGCAGGACAAACTTGACGTGAAATTATCCAAGGCTCCCAGTGCTGTGCTAGCCAAGGAGGTCCTGTGTCCACCCAAGAAACACTCTGCTTTTCCCACCTTCTGCCAGCCACTACATCCCAGGTGATTTCATGAATAATTACTTAATTTTTTTTTTTTTGTGATTTGCCCAAGAATTTTCTTAATTTATTGCTTATTTTGATAGCAGCAACTACTAAACTACTGAAATTGCAACTCACTTAAAGAAAAAAGAGGAAAACTTTACAAAGAAAGGGCATGAAAGAAACAAAAGAGAAAGGATGGTTTTGTTTTCAGTGTATGCATTTTTTGGAGGGGGAGCCTTCAAGAATTGATTTACCCCTTACAAACCCTCATAGTTTGACAACTGTTTATATACAATGAGATGTACCATCCATAGGAGGCTGTAGTGCTTATACATTCCTCTTAAAAACATTAAACTACTGTAATAATAACATTCTTTAGCAAGTCCTGTGATCTCCATTTAACAAAAGGGAAAAGAAAGGCAGGAAGAGATGACATCCCCATATGAAGTCCTGTACTGTTTCCATGGTAAAGCTGGAAACACAAACACATGAATGCCCAGTCCTTGTGCTAAGAGGCTGTCAACACTCTCTCTTGAAATGACATCCCTTCAACTGCTTGGAAGGGAATGGTGTTCAGTAGCCACAGAGAGGTATACATGTGTCACACCTAATGTGGCACAGAAAATGGGCCACATTCATTGCTGGCATAACATAAAGGGTTTGTACCAGTCATGAATTTAGGCCAAAATCTCAGGTCATGTGCTATATCTTACTACCCAAATATTCTTTCATTCTCCTGAGTTGAAGAGGTAGTCTATTCAGTTTGTTGCTCAGAAGCCTGCACAGCCCTGCAGCAAAAAGGTTACATGATCAGTACAATAAAATAATCTCATGACCTATCTGAACCAAAGTACCTCTTTTTATTAGTGAAACATTTTAGAAATACTTCTGAACATCAGTTAAATGACTGCTGAAAGCACTGCATGAGAAATTAAGAAACTCATAGACAATGTTACCCTCATCAAAGCAAAAAATAAAATTTGCATGAGTATCTTGAGCATAAACTGAGATAATGCAGACATAGCTAAGTCTTTAAGATCATGCAATGTTGCTGTAACAGGTGCTAGCAAGAGAATGTCATATTAAATTCAAATGTAATGCTCCTCTAATGACACATTGCTTTACACAGAATAACTGAATTTATATCTAAACTGAAGCCATAGTGATATTTTCAACTATTAAGAGAATAAAACTGATCAGCACACAAATAAGTTAAATCTGAGGAAAATGCTGAGAAAATGCTACTGGCATTTCAGTATTGTAGAAAAGCTACTTTGAGTATTTAAAAAGAAATGAATCACTACTGAGAACAAACTAAACATGGATGTAACACTACACTCATCATAGAGTCCTGGTAGACCTTACAAGCTGCATTGGAGCCTGCATGAAGCTACAGCCACTTAGGTTTATGACCACCATTATGAAATAGCTCGACTTCTTGAAGTCACACAAGTGGTATGAGAGAGAAAAGGCCAGGAAAGTACGCCTGAAGTATGCATAAATGGTCCATATGTCACACATATGAAGACACTGTGGGACTTTTCCAGAAAATATTGTGGGAAAAGCACCTTCACTACAACTTCATATTCTTGGGTCACTCTTTCCTTCCCTCTCCTTTGATTTAAATATAGTGAATCTCAAAAAGATGTAAGCCACATTGCACCCAAGTACTATGGCCAGCCATTTAGTTCTTCATGTTCTTTCCATGTGCAAAACAATGCACATGGAAATGTCAAGGATTGTTTCTTCCAAAAAAAAATCCCTTTTCAGAACTATCAATGAGTGCTTGTACTGAAGATCAAATTTGAACCATTCAGAACCCTTCAGTTCCAAATGTACGAACATTCTTGGATACACAAAAGGCTAATATAAGCAGCCACTTTGACTAGAGTCCCATGGAAAACACTGGGTGACAAAAGCCCCTTATAGCAATCTGCAAGAAGAAGAAATAAATTAATCAAACTGCCAAATGAAGAAGGCTGGGTTTGACCTCCTTCTGATCTCATTACTTCTCTATTACCCTTTTGAAAAACATCCTCTTACAAAGATCACTAATTGAAGATTATGTGGAGGGGAATCACACCTCTCCATCACCCTGGTAACTTTGACTCATTTGTCATTCTAATAATTCACTTCTTTTCCTTTCTGAACAGAGACATTAATAGACTATCATCAGTTAAAAAGGCAATTTTTCCATTTAATTGCACTCATTAAATACTGCATTAGAACAACTGGAAAAGCAATACTCTCAATATTTAATCATGCAATAACAATAACAAAACATTCTTCAAAGCAAATGTGGCAACATACAGGATGATGTGAAATGCATGTTGCAACTTTGGAAGTATCAGAATTTTTCTGATAAAGATATTTGAACCTTTTTTTCTTACTTTGTTTGACAATTCGTGTGTGTAAGAAGTGGACTAACAGCACTGACTACAGCTCACACTAGAGAAAAAACAGTGGGCAAACTCCTTTTTAATTACCTCATCTCTCTTGCCAGTGAACCATAACAATAGAAAGGGTTTCATAAAGCAAAACAGCACATAAGTGCAGCTGGAGAAAACACTGAACATGGATGGATTTGCACACTGTTTTACTGGAAAAAACTGTATCACTTTGGAACGTAATCAAAGATAAAAAGGTTAATCACACTGGTTGCTAGAGTGACTGCCATGGGCACAGTCATCAGGTGTCTATTTGCCTGGGATATCTTATTTTCTCTCTTCTATAGAAATCATACATCAGTCTTCAGTGTAACTGCATTCCCATTATAGAAAGTTCACTGTAGTTTAACTACTAACATAACATAGTAGGAGCTATAATAAAACCTTTGTGTTGAGGAGGTGTGCAGAAAACTTAGAAGTGCCTGTTTCAATTTCAGATGTTACAACACACAATGGCTGTCAAGAAATGTTTCTATTTTTACTGCAATTCTATCTGTAAGCGTAAATACACAAAGCCCAGTCAAGTAGTCAGGCTAACTTCAGTGGGACTATTCCTGTCGATAGATACCAATTTATCTGCCATTTCTGATTTAGCTTTCCTACAGCACCAAATTATGTAAATATTTCATTTAGGATCTGATGAGCACAGCAATCAGGGTTGGTGACTGATATCCAAGCATGCTTTCTCATTCTAGATTACAGCTTTTGAAACTGAGCAGGTTAAAATTTTTAGAAGGGAAACAGACAGAAATACCAGAAAGCCATTTGATTGGAACTACACATTTGCAGATTGCCCATTACTGTTGCACACACTGAGTAGTATCCTCACTTTATGAATATTCCAGCTCAAATCTATCAGGCTATCTGGTAGATACAATGCTCTGTTTGCTCAGTGGAAGAAGTAAGAGGTAATCAGTAAAAGGAAATAACAGAAGTTTTTAAAAAAACGTTATCTGGGATACCTTTGCTAGGAAAAGATGCACCAAGGGTAGTACCTCCTTAATCAATTATTTATTCAACACTTGCATGTGAGTAACCTTATTGATTCCAGTGAAACTAAGTGCTAGACCAATATGAAATAAAATGACAGCAGGACAGGAAGTCAAGAAGCATCACGCAAGGCCAGGTCAGAAAGGCTAAGATGTATAAGATAGTGGCATATTCAATTTAGGAAAAAATGTAATTTAGTTTTATACTTCTAACTACAAATCTTAATATCATAAAATTTTCAATGACAAATCTCTATGTGTAACATTTTACAGCCAGGGAACAGTCCCTGAATAACTATAGTACATGAATCAAATACACAGTGATACCAAGGATTTTATTTATATATAGATTTTATTATAGTTATTTACACCTAGCTTTTATTATAGTTATTTATACACTACTAGAACCTATATAACTTGTAACTTGTATAAATTCTTACTTACATTATATATAGCCATTATTCTTTTTAAGTAGAATTTTACATCCCTTTAAAATCATACCTAACTGTTGTTAAACTAGCAGCTGTGGTCCAGATTGGGAGCTAACAAACATCACATGAGTACGTATGGCAAGAAAAGAGCAGGTAATGGGGCAGCTGGGGCGAACATGTTTCACCATCATTTATTGTTCTGAAAAGCATCATTTACAACATTCAAGAGCAGAAGCATAAGATGTCTCCATGGGTTCTGAGATAGAAAGTGCTTAAAAAAAAACATTGCTTTTCTTTCACCCCAAACTCTCTCAAGCCAGACAGTTAAACAATAATAAACAACACAAGATACATTCTAACAAGCTAAGTTAGTAAAGTAACATGAGAAGTTTAAACTGTTCACAGCACCCACACAAGGACCAGAAACATTTGCAAGCCCTACTGTTTTAGTATAAAATATTATGCCTGAGGCAAAAGCAGAAAGTGAGGCCAGACAGGCTACCTAGGCACACCTTGGAATTTCACAGGTAAATGCATATTTAATCAGTGTTCTCCTCAGAGTTGTGAGGTTTTCATAACCTTTACTGTTTAGTACTCAAGTTGAACATCTAGACATAATGATTCAGAAATAGCTTGTATGAAAAGAGTAGGTATGATACACAAATTAATGATACATAATGGCTATATAGAAAAAAAGAATGTCTTTTGGAAGGGTGATCTAAAAAAGGAGAAAGACTGGCAGAATAATAAGTCTAACAAAATGCCATAGTTTTATACTTAAGCTGCAAGTAAATAATCACCCATAAAGCCGCAAAATACCATCATGCTTATTTAGAAAGAAAGGAAGCATTCATTTTCATTCCAGTTCAGATGTAAAATTGCCTACAAGAATAACACTTGAGAACATGCTTTTTCCTTCAGAACATGCTCTTGCACAAATTCCAGCTGAAGGTACAATCAGGCTTTTAGAGGGGCACAGGGAGAAGCAAGCGATGTCTCCCCCTGCACATGCGCTTTCCAGATTCATCTCTGTAACTGGCTACTGCCTAATTCTCATCATGAGAATAAGCTGTATGCCAAGGCTATCTTGTGGTTAAAGAAAATGTAACCTCCTATGCTCCATTATCTAAACAGGCTTGAAAGTGATTTTCTGACACCCCAGCATCCTCTATATATTTTTACATATAGTACAAGCAAATCTGGTTTTTCAGTCTCTAATCCAGTAAGTGCAACACACTAGGGTTGTTCTTAATGATACAGCAGTAATCTTTCATCTTGAGAGAATTCAACTCATTTATCCATATTGATTGCTTGTTTGGTGTTGAGATATGATTTTGGTATTTTAATTTATTACTGATAGAGCTGCTGTATCAATAACCCCATCTTCATTCTCAGATGCTCCTTGTTTCAAGCCAGCAGATGGTAAGAAAAAATGCCGTGTGGCAGATCTTCACATTCTCACTAAGAGCAAGTGAGTCAAGACACAAAAGGCACAACAATCATCAGGCATTTCATCCTCAGAAAACACTCAGGAAGAAAGAGATAAAGCACAAATGGACTATTTTCTTTATTAACCCATTCCAACATGTGTCTGACTCTTTTTCCTAAATATATGTGCACAAAACTCCATTGGGAAAGCAAAAATATAAACAGGTTGAAAATGAGAACAACTTCACATAAGATGAGTCCATTCATGCATATTAAGTTCTTTAGGTGGGTGCAGCCATATTAGTAGTACCCAAACTCCTAATTGCTGATGACAGAAGGGTATACCACAGAAAAATTATTCTGTACATATTCTGTTACTTGCTCTCCCTCTTTAACCATCTGCTATTGACCATCATTTGAGACAGCACACAGACCTAATGAATTTCCAATTTGATTCAAATGCTGTACTCAGATTTTTAATACTAAAATCTCAAACAATAAAAGCAGGCAAAATGGCTTTATATCAGCCATTATAAGACTTTCATTCTAATGGTTTATTTCAATCACCTCCAGTTTTGCATAAGCAGCCCAGAGAAATTGAGTCAATATACCTGTATGCATATAACATGATTTATTGTCTTCTCACTGGATACATCAAGTGTAACCTTAGGTTGATGCTTTATCGATTCAATATCTATCATGTAAAGGATATAAAATTGGTTTCCTGCTTTTAAGACCAGCAGTCCACAAATGTACAAACTTCCTTTCCAGCACCTGAACCCTGTACTGTGGGCACAGTGTAAGCAATGACAAGGACTAGGGTCAGGTAACTTTAACTTCAAAATCAAAATCCCAATCAAAGCACACAGAAATGCAGAAATTAATAGTTCAGGAATAGGAATTTTACCCATTCAAAGAAACTTAGGAAAAAATGGACTAATGGACTCAGTTACTGGCTGGGCTTAAACCATGACAGTACTCTTCACTATTCAGTTATCATTGTGAATATAGCAGAACATATACCTAATGCATTTACAAAAAATATTTCTCATTTATGTAGCTATTTGCTTCAAAATATTTCAAAAGTTAAAGAAATCTACGTAGAACATCTAAACAACAACAATCTATGTATGGGAGGGATTTTGAAGGTAGCAGAGTCATGGCAGAGAAGAATGAAGTAACTTCATTAAAAGCTAAAGTAGCAGCACATAAAGAAATAAAATTTGCCTCTAAGAAGCCATAAATCCAGTCCAAATTCCTGTGTTCTCATGTCTTTTTATGTTTATTTGGCCGGAAAGGAGAAAAAAATTAAAACCTAATTTTTCAGAAAGACTAGTAACAAATCTCAATGCCAGCAGAAAACAAATAGAGTGATTTATAGAGCTGGAAGAAAATGCAAACTGGGTCACCTATGGTATAAACAAAGCGAATGCTACTACAAGCGAAAAGTAGATCATTTAATATAAATAAATAAAGCACAAGTTGACTTTTAAAGCACTGTTTAAAAACAAATGACAGGAAAAATATCCCAAGGTTTTGCACTGTTAAATGTTACAACTGATAAGACTTCAAACAGGCCATCTGGTGCCATAAGCGGGCAACCATCCTTCAGCCCTGCTGGCATTCGTATTCCTTCTGAGGCACTGGCAGGAAATAATACGAGGAAGGAAAAAAAAACCCTAAACTATATCATAGGAAAACTAAATAAAGTAGGCAAAGGATATGGACACTCTGGGGAAAAAAAAAAAAAAAAAAAAAAAAAAAAAAAAAAAAAAAAAAACAACCACTCAAACAAAAAAAATAAAAATAAAAAATCACTAGTTAGCTGATAAAACACATTTTTCTTCTTGCTCTGAAAGTGCTAAGAACTTCTACATGGAAACACTGCGAAAACATGGCAATACATATCAGAGAAACCTACAAGCTACACACTGTTTTCAAGCACAGTAGGAAAAATACTTAACGTTCTTCCCTCCCTTTCAAATCTGCTAAAAATCCAGAGACTGAGATACAGTGAAGTAGATGTTTAACTGTGTGCAACAGGAGCAACTCTTTTCTCTGGGTATTTCCAGGCATCTCAGTTGCACAGTGTGTAAAATATTCCACTTGTGTGACCAGTCACTGCAAAAGAAATTACATGGAAAACTGCTCTTTTACCAGCATAAAAAGGGAGGGAACAGGGAAGATAAATTCTCTGTGCTGCTACAGATAAGAGAAACTACTGGGCAAAAGTGAAAGGGAAAGCTAATTACTGGGGCAAGCTTAACACACATGCACCCCCCCCCATCACAGGCACCAGCTCAGTAGATAGGAAACTGCTTTACTACATGTCGAAGAGATCCACCAATTCTCTCAGAACAGAAAAACCACTGCTAAGGCAACAGATTTTCTAAGTTAATGGCCAAGGACTATATAAAAAGCTAGTGACTATCACACTTAAGGTTAAATGCGATGGTACAAGCAACAGTTCTACAGTTGAAAGCATGGATTAGTTGAATCACACCAAAATTTATAAGAAATTATCTTTAAAATATATATATATATCAAACCACAATTTTTAGTGTCATTAGTATGACAGAAATAAGGGGAAAGTAAGAATGCTACTTGTACTTCTTTAGCCTTTCCAATAAAAATGTATTTAGCTGCTATACAAACATCTACTGTCAAAACATTTACTGAGATTAAAATGATAAATTAAGTACAGCAAATTAAGTAATTTAGTAGCTACATAAATCAGCACAAAGAAAAAAAAAAATTTGAAATATTCCAAGCTTTCGGCCTACATTAACTCCCAATTTGCATGTCTGAAGAGGATGTTCATTGCAACTACACTGCCTAATAAGGACTCAGGGTCTGTCATAACTAGACCGTCCAAATGACACAACCCTTTTCTCAATTTATAATCACAGAAACAAATATATTGATATTAGAAGAGTCTTATAAGATGTTGAATTCCTAGTGACACTTCAATAAACTGCTAAGGTAACTCAGTTTTCCTTACAAACAAGACCTAGGAGGTTGCTTAAGGTCAGAAACTCATGCAGTGACAGAAACAAGAAAAAAGAGTTACAAATTCTGGGAATCCTGGTTTACAGTCCTATGCTCAGCTTATGCACAAGTATATCTGAGCTGAGATTTTACAACATAGGCAAATACATTTATCACTTGGAAGAACAAAAAACCAAGTTCGGTATTCAGACAAACTGTATTGAGCTGATAACAAATAAATCAATTTTGAGGTTTTTAGCTCCTTTATCAATAGCACTCTTACAAATGGCGAATTTTCTAACAAGAAGCTTTGACTGCTAACTATACAATTCCTACGTCTATTTTTTTTTTAAGAGTGTGCCAGATTATGCTTACCCATATAAAACCAGCATAAATTCACTTCCTCTGGATTTACACTGCTGTAGATAAAATTCGTTTCTTAAATCAATAAAACAAGTTTAACGAAAAATAAAATTTAAAAGTTACAATAAAAAGAAATGATTTTCCCATAAAAATGTAGTGATACATGTCAAAGAACTACATCTGAGAGTACAGGCAGAAAAGTACTATTCTGAAATCAGTGGGGCTAACTAGAATGATATTCTATTAAATAGAAGATAGTGTATCAGAATTTATCCCTGATATTAAGCTAGAAATCTCAAAATTACTTTTACTGGAAACTTCTTTTTCTAGTCCCAGATCATTGATGATTTATTTAGATGCCACAGTCTTCAGTACCCTGTGCAGCCTGCCCTGCAACCTCATTTCATGCACCCTCTTCTCTGTGACTCAGCAGCTCCATCCACACTCCTGATTGTTTGGCCCTTCTGTCTTTACCTGAGCTCTTTTGTAGGCGTATCTATCTTCAGCCCTGTCTTCTAGAGGGACCTTGGATCTCTGTTGAAACCTCGTCTCAAGTCCTGTCTCTGTACTCATCTTCTGCTGCTCCTGCTGGGATGCCCTGGATAGATCCTGGATCTGAGTCACCCTTAAGCCTTTTCTGGAACTGTCTGGGGAACTTGTTATCACCACCCTACTCAGGAGATGCTGTAAGACTGAGCCATGGTGGATGTGCTTGGCTTCTGGCTCACCCTCTTTCACAAAGCAATCCTTCTCTTGCTGCACTCTAGCAGTAGCATTGGTGTAGCTTCCAAACATTAACATAACACGCTGCCAATGTCACTGTTTCTCAGCAAAAACTTCCTATGAATCTTAGCATTCTTTTCTGGCTGTTGTATTCTTTCACTGTTTTTCAAGAATTCCCAGTTCTTCTAGGAGTCAGATTTCTGATATAATTCATTCTATCATCTCAACATGAAATAAAAACACATCTTCATTTCCATCCACACTGAGACCAATTCAAATTTATTAAGGCTTCCTTGATATTCAGTGGTATCTTATAAGCACTGAATCATCATGAAAGCTACATAAGTGAGAGCCTGCAATCCTAAAAAATACCCAAAACCCAATCAAACAAGAAGTCCTCTGAGAAGTATACATCTCCTATAAAGCACAAAGTTTTCTAGACTTCCCCAGAATGAGCATTGTACATCTACTGCTCCTCCTTTCCTCTTTGGGTGATCAATCACTTCCAGCAACAAGAAGAAATGGAAATAAGTTCTGATATCTGGGCTTCTGGGATGGCTAGAAAACCTGCAGTCCCTCCTCTCATGCTAAAACCAAAACAGTAACAATGAGAAAAAGCTTCAGCTTCATAAGCTTTTAAGTTCCCCACCATTTAAGTGCTGGCCTTAACTTTTTCTTGGATTCCTTACATGCTATTGCTGTATAATACGCTCTGCAGCCAGCAAAAGTCAAGGACTATCACTATATTTAAAGACAAAACACAGGCATTGATATATATTTATTCAGTAATCAATAGCACATTAAAAAATTAAGTTCTGGAATGCTTTCTTTCTTTGGTCCTCTAAGGAACAGTGCCATACATCATTACTTCTACTTTTCATACCTAAGTTTTTACAAAACCTGCAATTTTGTTTAAAAAGAATTAAATCCAAAACCAAAAAGGGTATCCACTGTCTCACAGTATAATTGTTACCAAAGGAACCTGAGAGATGCTTATGTTTGCAGAGGCTTTATCATACAAATTGGAGGTTAAAAAAGTAAAAGGAACAGTGATAGAAAAGTGTGTTTTCAAAACTTGGGCACAGACAGTGGATAGCTACACCTGTCAATCCCATGACATTCAGAGGAATTTTAAGCCCTGCAAACCAGACTGAACCTGTTCTGAAAAAAATTGGCAAAGTAGATGGCCTACTCCATGTCACACATCCATAAGCCTGCTTAGCAGAGATCGAGTAACTTTGCATAGCCTGTGTCCCTCTTCCTGGCCTGATTCCTCTGGCAATGGAGTATAAGCAGTTTACTGAGAGTTTTACTTATCTCCGATACAGTAAGAATACCTGAAGGATAATGTGACAAATGATGAGCAAAGGACATACAGAGATACCAATTCCAGCATACACAACACTCACCTTTGTATAACTTCAGATGCTCCAATGACCTTTTGATAAATCAGCAACACAAGGGCATTATATTGAACAGTACTTATGACAGTACTTATTTCTCTCCAGTGTAAAAATCTGTATTTAAGCTTCCCTGTGAGATGGCTCAAAGTATTGGCCACATTTTACACTTTTCTTGTACTTAAGAGCACAATACTTTCAAACCTTCACTGCAAGGAAGCGAAATTGGTTCCTGCTGTATCACAGAATGTAGAAGCTATTTTGAAGGATATTTTCATCACACCAGAATACGAGACAAATGCTCGAAAGCCCTGTAAGCATTAAGACAGTTTTTGAAAATTGCTATCAGATTTTGTGCTTTGTGGTATAATTAACACAGGATGTAAAATTGCCAAAATATCTGAGAGAGTAAGATATATTCTAAGTACTTCAGGAGGCAGCCCAGCAAAGCTGTTGATCCATCAGAAGATCAAACTGAAGCTGAAAGCATCCTCCAGTTTACACAATTGTAAATCGAAGGCACGAGCCATGCAATAAATGCAATCTGGATAGTACATAATGACTCTGATTTGGAGTGAAAGGGCATTGATAACTCTGCACTAGATAAAAGTGAAAGCTCTCAGACAATATAGCTAGAAAAGGGTAAAAGGAAATTTGATGGTTTGCAGCTTAAGTTCCAACCTGATCTCCCGTAACTAAACTCACACTGAAAAGAGGACACTTTCACAAATTAACATAGCAAAGAGAAGTCTTGTCTTCGCTGATTTTTCCCCACTACAAATAAGTTTACTCCACATAACTGAGGAAAAAAACATTCAAAGAAATTCTGGAGTTTAATAAATGGCAAAAAGAGGGGGTTGGTCAAATTTTAGTCTGCTTGACCATGCAAACTGTATTGAATCTGATAATGTTCATGAGAGGTCTACCGAGGGACTTGCATCCTGTATGAATTATACCCAAGGCTCTTAAATTCATTTGAATGCATTAATTCCTAACCTAAATAATAGAAAAGTAATATACTGTTATTGTATTTTTAAATATATACTATAGCACAATGCACAAATAGAAGAGTAGTTCATTTATATCATGTAGATTCATTAAAACCAAAATCACCTCCTAAGTCTGTGCGTGCTGATTTTTCAGCTGCAAACATTCATATTTCCCATGTGTAGGAAAGGCATAATCTTATACTTAGGTGTATTCAAAGCTTTGAACTTGATATACATATAATATTAGAGAAGGAAAATAAAAATATAATGAAAGATTCTCTATTTCATGTGTTACAAAACAATATGTTTTCCTCATTAAACCCTCAGATATGAATTCTATAAACCATGAAATTACCTTTGAGCCCTTACTGAAATAACCAGTTCACAAATAAATGATCCATGCAGGAAGAAGAGAAGATTAAAATAATAAGACAAAGTTATACTTTTATATCAGCAGTCAAAAAACCAACCAAACAAAAAAGATTCAACCAAAGAATATTTACAAGTATAGACTTACACAATAGAGATTTTAGTTGAACAGGTAATCCTGAGCACTTTAATTCAGCCACATTCTGAGCCAGCCATTAGTTGCATGTTCCAACATTATGAGTAATTAACTCCCACTAGAAATAAAGTTGGTCAAGGGAAATGTTTGTATAGCATTTGTTCCATTAGAGTTCCACCAATAAACGTTTATCCATCCTTTTGCAGAATAAGTACCTAAACAATTAAACATTGCTCTTTGGGTTAACTGTTCTTTCTGCCCCAATATTGGAGAACAAGTTAAGAGGAGAGTTACAAGGCTGACTTCCCTGAAGACTATCAGGCCAATTTTCCAAACGTATCTAGCTCAAGAGCACTTAATGCCATTAAAATTGATCCTACAAAAACAAAGGCAGATTTGGTAAACTGAGAAAGAGCCAGCTAGGAGGATTGGTGGCTTCCATCAGAGCTCAGAATCAACAGCTTTCCCCTTAGAAACACACTATTCCAAGGTATGTCACTCCACAGAAATTATTCTTCCTCTCATTCTTCAGCATTCCTGCCCTAGTTTTCTCAGTCTCACCCCATCTCAAGGCATGGATTTTCCTCAGAAGTCCCTTGTATCAACAAAGTGGTCACAAATCAGTCTTTTTTCTGGTGCCTATACACAACATTTTGCTATTTTGGGCACTTCGCTGCAGTTGGGTACTGTTTTGTTAAGCTAAGTGTGCTTCTGAGGTGTGCAGCCCCCACTTGCCAGAATGATCTTGACCCCTTCTGCCCAACAAAAGCAGCTTTGCTGCCTTCCCAATGAAAACACGTCTTGCTGTCAAACTACAGGGAACAGAGAGAAGTCCAGATCTGAAAAGACCTTAGATAACCCATAGAACACTGAGAACAATCCACCGTTTATACAATATCCCATACTGCATTTAAATAGGGGTTTAGTGGGTTTCTCTCTTTTCAAAACATTTTACCAAGGTCATGAGCAACAGCAGATTAATTTTAGAGCTATGGAAATTCAGGAACAGAAAAAGAAAATTATCACACTAAATTATTTGGTTTTCTAGGAACAAGCTGCAGGTTCTCTGAAGACAGAAACACAAACAAGAAGCACATGTCCTAACATCCTTGAATTGAAATAAAAACAAACAAACAAACAAACAAACAAAAAAAAAAAAAACCACACACATACAAAAAAAAAAAAACCACACAAAAAAGACCAATACCGGCAAAAGATAAGAAAATGTTTAGCATTGAACATATAAACAGAATGACATCACATTACATGATACAGAAAGATGGAGGAGAACTACTGAGGCAGAAGGACGGGAGAATGCAAAGGTTGGAACTCAACACCAGTCAGAGCAAGGGACAAACTCATGACAGTGAACAGCAAGCAGGCTGATTTCACCACCAGTGACAGAGCTGGTACTGCTTCTTGCTTCCTGCTGTGCCAGCTTCAGCCTCTGGCTGACCCCTCCATTCAGCTACTTTCCCCAAAAAAAACATGTGCTTGGGAAAGGCTATGCTGCTGGTCCCCAGGGAGCCTCTCATGCACAGCTTTGAGTCCGCTGAGCATTATAGAGGAGAAGCCATTACGCTCCACTCAATTAAAACAAGGGGCTGCAAGCATAATTGCCTCTATTTTTTAGAGCTGCAGGGTATCAACCACACAAAACAATAGCGATTCTTCAGGTAATCAAGTGCCAAAGCCTTTATGTCAAAACCAGCATTATTTACCTACCCTACAGTGGTAACAACTCTAGAGCAAGACTAGGTTGTGAATTCTGCTTGGAAGTTAAAAAACAAGAAAAAAAAAACAAAAGTAGGGAATTATGCACTGAAAATCCATCAGACTGAGCCCATAATTCCGTTAGCACTCTGAGAATTTAGCATCTAACTTCGGCTATATACACTATGTACTCAGCCTACTGCCATTCCATTAAAGTGCAGCAGCAAATATAAATCATGTGTTTTGGAAATAAAACATCAAAACTGGAGAAGCTTCCAATTCTTTATTTGATTTGGAAGTCTTCAGTAGAAAGGCAAACTAGTATTCTTGAAAATTTACTTAATACTGACTTTTATTTCTTTTAGTAGTCCCAAAAGTTTAGGCAACTAATTTCAGGATGACATGAAATTTTAAGACTGAATTATAAATCCCTAAATACATGGGCTTATATGTTGAACACAGTGGCAAAATCATAAAACAGACTGGTGTTACTAGATGTGCTTTCATATATCTGCCTTTTAAATTTTGCACAGATAATTCCAATAAAACCAGCTACAAGCTAGCTCCAGCCATCGAGACAGAAACTTAAGTTAGCACATATTAGCAGCCTGCAGTGGGCAAATGTTCAAACACATTATGGTTTTAATATAATTATAATTGTTGAACATGTTCAACTGATTAAGCACAAATATTTTGTTTATCTGAGATGCTGCCAAAAATCATGAGCTGCAGTCAAACTAACATGATACTGTAGTCCTTCTGCAAAGGATAGCACTAAATCAAAGGAAAAAAAAACATGGAGAAAGCCAAAGCAAATATCTTATCTGATATTTTCTAAATGGTCAAATACCATATTTTAAAAAATTTACTTGTACAGATATAAACTGCCACAAATATTTATTCGATAAAATTCACATTTTAAAAGTTCACGGCACCTACAAAAAACAAGGGCTTCAGAATAACTTTCTGTGCATGTGTCTTTTTTTCTTCTCCAGACCACAGATATCAAGATTCCACAAAGCACAAACATAATGCGAGTAACTGGGAAACAACAGTTAAAGGCTGCCGTGACTTTAGCATTCAGAACAAAATTACTCTGTGCCTGCTTTTCTGCCTCAGCTGCACAAACACAAAAATCTTTTTAAACAACCAGATGATCTCCATCTTAAGAGGAAAAAAACAAACCACTACAATTTGTCTTTAAGAAAGAATTATTAAAATCCCCTGTTGTACAACTCCTATTTAGACAATTTGCAATGCTGCAAAAGCAGTTTTTTTGAACAGTGTCCCCTAAATAATTAAGCTGTTCCTTTTACCATACTTCCTATATTACAGAAGTCATTTTCCTACAACAAATCAATAACTCATTCCTTATGTCAGTCATTTTTCTCCATTTAACTGAATGGACTTAAGTCCAACACTGAAAGTTAGATTACCTTTGAATTATGTGTGTGATTTAAAATTCAAAGTACTTCACTAAGGAGCTTTTTAGAGTGACCACTCTACAGCCTCTTCATATAGACAATCCCTTACAGACCTTCCCGACAGATTTAAAGCAGAACAGCAACTTTGAAACAGTTAAAAACGTGAACATTAAGAGGAAACAGCCGTCACAGACCAGAGTCAACACTTTTCTTTATTTACAGAATTAAAAAGCTAAGCAACTTGTGACACCATTCCTAACACCCCACATGCTTTCAAATTAATTAATAATTGCATTGACGGTATAATTTAATAATTCAGTTTAAGCAGCTTCAAATGACCTTTTGTTTTTGTTGTTACAGACCCTATCAGTTAAAAATTCAGTCCCACTATTAAAATATTTGAAAACTGTGCTTATTTCTTAAATATTTGAATCAAAACTAAGAAATTCTAAACTATAAACTTCTCCACATTTTGATAAGTGAAAATAGAATATCTTAACAACAGCATGTAGTTTACTCACAGGTTAAGAGAAACACTGGTACATTTTACATAAGTTCATAGCCTAAAATGTATTCTTATTGGAAATAAATCACTGACAAAAGAATCATTGATGTAAACAAGGAAAAAAGATATTACATGGAAAATGTCCTAATAAAAAAGTTCAAATTTTGTGCAAACTGTAAAATTTTCATTATATTATAGAAAAAAAAAATAAAATCCTAGAGGCCATCTTCAAACAGCACAAGCCTGGAAAATCTGCATCAATTTAATTAACTGTCCTATCTGAAAAGAATAAAACAATTTATTCTGTCTTTCTATATTAAAGGTATGGATTTGGTCACACTGCTTTGTCATCTGTTAGTTGTCTATTAATCTAAGGCACAAACTGTTGTGACATTTGTATCCTCCAGAAGTAACAACCGTTCTTTCACTACCTGTCCTACTCTCCATCTTAAGTTTTTTAGAAAGGAGCTTCCTGGTCTGGTTTCCTGCCTCCAACGTTTCACACCAGTAACTACAGCAACTTAACACCCCCTGTTGCCGGGCACTGCATAAAGTCATCAAAGAGAAAATTTTTCATCTGAAAAACCTGATGACTTTTATTTTTACTCAGCTTTATGTTATTGTCACGTTTGAGTTCCCACTGCCTCCCCTGAAATGAGCAATACAGATAAGCACTTGATGCCAAGATCTCTGATGTGGGGATATGCACAGCCAGTCAAATCAGAAATATTTTTCACATTACCACACACATACAATCAATCAGTGTTTTTTAAGATGTCACAACTACAAAAACTGCAAAAAGGGGATTCTTTTAAATGCAGAAATTCTAATTTCTCAGCCTTAGCATCATTCTACCATACTCTGAACCTCAGCATTACCTGAAGCAATTAGAAGAAACCAAAGTGGCAAAGTAGTGTTAGGTAATGCTTTATCTTCAGCATTCTGGAAGCTCAGCAAGACTTCCATTCAAAGCTGCTCTCCACTCCATTTCTGCTCAGCACCCTAAATCTGTTCTTTACCAGCTGCTGATGCTCCTTGTATTAAACAGAGAATTTGTGAGAAAAGCAAAACTTCCCACTGCGTGTTAGCTTTGCATGAGAGCACTTGATCCTCTCATGGTGCTCTTCGGATGTTTTTTCATAAATATTTTTAATTTCAGGTAAACACTGGGGGGGGGGGAGGGGGAGAGAATCAACATATTCAGTACTAATTACAATTATTGCAATTACTTAAAAGCAAAATGACTGCACTGTACAGTTTTGCTAACATAACATTACTTACATTAATGTTTTACTGAACGGACTACATTATTTTCTGATTGTTGATCAACAAATTGCTTAACTTTGATTTCTTTTACATCAAGAAGTAGAAAGGGAAACAGCATGAGATGTTAGAATTAATCAGCTGATTTTACTGTAAACTTATTGATGGGGAAGCTCTTGTTACTAAACTCACACACTTGTACAGCTATCTTTAATCAATTTATGAAAAAATAGAATTAAACAAAATTTTAACCATTATTGGCTGAATTATTAACAAGTTATAGGGTCCAATATTTATACAGCAGGGCTGTAATTCTTCTGCATGTAGAGTTTTAGTGAGATCAAAATACGATTTAGCTTTAAATCAAAAGATTTGTTATTTTAGTTAAGTCTAACAATACTAGAAAGTAAAATTCCTCAGCTGGGGCTGTAATATTTGCTGAAAAAAACCTACTTCAAAACATTAATCAAATTTTTCGCCTACTGGGCAGCCATATGGTAAAGCAGCATGTGAAGCTCACAAACTTGCTGATCTTCTGTAACTGGGTGCTATTAATTACGCTTGCTGCATCCATCTCTTAGATTTTCGCTTTGTGAAAAAAGTATTTATTGCAACAGCTTTTACAAAACAAGGGAATGAAAATCACAATTGATTAATGAGCTGAATGGAAATATTTCCATTAGCAGGTTTTTTAAATGAGTAAGAATTAATACCATGGGTAAAAATGAACCCTACTTGTGTTTCCACACAAACATTTTTTGTTTGGTGGGGGGTGTGTGAGTGCATGTGCGTGTATTAGCAGGAAAAGGGTCTAATATGCATCATTCAATGTGTCGGGTTTAGGTGAAAAACAATAGGATTTAAGCTAAATAGTTTACTACTATAAAGGCTGAGGGCTTCATCCACTTTAGTGCTAGATTCCTTACTATGAAATTGAATTGTTACTCAACTGCAAATCATATTTGGTTTCGGTTTGGGGTTTGGTTTTATTTTTCAAATATAACTAAGAGTTTTCCCAAAATCCAGAGAAGTAAACAATTCAGACTGATAGTCTCCGTTTTGTCTTTAATTCCTCAGGCCACAATACTGAGGCTGTTTTGGGATCTCAGCCATAAATCTAGTTAATCATAAATTACAGCTAGAATATAATCCTTGACACTGCAGCCTTGTGTGCCAGCGAAATGGACTCTCAGGAATTACTGAAAGAAGACTCTAGGGGTTGGCCAGAAAAGCTAGCAAATAAGTTCAAATTGGGTTAGTTCACATACAAAAATCCCAGCCTGGGGAAAGGAGAGGTGATACAATTAGCCACTGTACACGTCCAGAGCAGCAGAAGTCATGGCACACCTGTGAAGATTTGCCATATCATCTCTTCCGAGTTCGAAAGGATGATTTTTCTTGCTCTAATCCTCACATTAGTCTCCTCTACAAAACTAGTTTATTTCAACATTTGGCAGTGTATGAACTTCATCCTATGTAACAAGGGCTACAGTTAGAAGAAGAAAGTGAGGATTAGTTCTTGAGAGGGACCGGTGATTCTATCAAAAGCATAAAACCCAGACTCAATCTTTGTTTTCACCCAACGTAAACGAATGAGACTGAAAAAACAAAACTGCTCTAACCTGAAATATTCTGCATATTTATTTCTCTCCTCAGATCCAAGAAAAAAAATAATAACTGGGAAGTGAAATATCAAAAATATTCAAATAATTTTAAGAAATAATTAGGCGTAGTAATAGTTTTCACTCAAACAATACTGGTAGCTTACTGCAGGTGGAAGAAAGGGAACCCAGTCTCTTGAATGTAGATCTAGGACTTGCTAGAGTTATAATTTATTAAAAAGGACCCACACAAATACAGCAACTTAATGTGGAAGGAGACAAAGAAATCTTTGCAGTAAGAGACTGCTGAGTGATTTAAAATATTATATTTTTCACAGACTGTCAAAACACGATACTCAGATATGCAAAGGAGTTAACTCCTGTCCTGCCAAGTCACCTTCTTGAACTACAGTGTAAATTCCTCTTCCTCCCTGAAGTCTTTATGCTTTTTAGCTTACAGAAATTTAAGCAGATAATTATCAAAATGGTAAAATATTTAATTACCAGCTACCTCAAATTACAAGGCCACCCACTGGATGACATTTCATTCATCCTATACGTATATATCTGTATGTATAAAAAAGAGGAAGAAAAAAAATCAAGTAACTTCCAAGTACTAGATGAGCAAGAGAAGTTTTACATTAAGAACAAAATTTAAATAGTGGGAAATTATATTTAAAACAAACATATGTATTACACTGAGCATGATTCCTATTATAGAATAGAAACTACAAAAATCATTCAATTTCTAAGTCTCCTTTTTCTTTCACCTTGTGTCATCCCAACTCTACCACTTACTGCCTTTATAAGCAATGAACAATAAGATAATTCTTGTGATTAAAAAGCTTGAAAGCTCTAAACCTTTAGAAGGAAAAAAAAAAAAAATTTAAAATATTAGTATGAAACCTTCTAAACAGTTTTAATCAGTAACCCAAAATGCAAGCCACAACTTTTCATCACCTCTTGGGTGATCTCTGTACCTCTCCTGCATACATTGACTGTCTGCTTAAAAGTTTAAAGAGCTAACAAAATGTTTTAACGAGATACAAATCTCAGAGATCATTAATCAATATGTTCAATGTTATTTGTGATAATTCATCATGACATGATATTAATGGGTTACTGTACCCTTCAGAGGTGAGATTAATGCAAATGAGCAGCCACAATTAACTTTACTGCTCCCAACTCACAGGAATGGACAGATGATTATAAATGACAACTATATGTCAATTACAATATCCAATAAAGTGAAGCTTAGAGGGCAATCTATCTCCTTTTATAGTTCTTGCTTGACATAGCTGAATTTAGCTCAACCCACTGTTGTCACAGGGTAACCACTGCTTTGAAGGAGGGGTCAAATTTTTAATTTTCTGTTTCTCAGGAAGGAATTCCAACTGCGCATTTGAATGCATTGTCTGAGGAAGGAAAGCGGCAGGAAACCAAGACCAGATGTTGCCTTAGTCAGCTGAAGAAAATTGTATCTGTTCTCAAATAGCAACAGCAAGGCCACAAAGAAAATAATCTGTCCAGCTGTGTAATATAGTTATTCAATTAAAATAAGACCCAAAGTATTAATACAGCAATCAGGAAGAATTTACATTTGGTAAACCACTTTGTCATACATAGGTTGCTAAGTCCAGGTTAAAGATGCTGAGCGAGGTGTAGACTGGTATGTGCATTTTTGTATACAAACAGTTATTGCACGATCCCCTCTTGAGCACCAAAGCAATCAAAGCAATCATAGCAAAACTATAAGACTTCACAGGAAAAAAAAAAAAAAAAGAAAAATTTCTAGTGACATCAAAGGAGCTAGAAACAAAGATGTTAGATGCTCATAAAATACACACGGCTGGCCAGACGGAGGAGATTTTGAAAACACAACAGGTAAAATATATCATTCTGTACGTATATATTAACATATAAGATATATTTACAAAACAAAACAAAAAAACAAACAAACCAAAACAACAAAAAAAACTCCATATGATTTCCAGAATAAGTTAAACCTGCTGGATGTTCTTGGATAAATCAGGAGTGCTTGACACAATTTTCTTTGAGAAAAATAACTTACAGGAAGCCTCTTGCTTTCTATTTCACTTCCTTAGCATAAAGCATCAGGAATTTATTTAGCTCTAGTTAAAAGAAAACTAATGAAAAGTGATTTGTGATTTATTTCTTAAATTATCTTCTCTGCTTTTACACCCATCTGAAAAATAAAAACAAACCCAGAAGCACCTGCTTTCATGGCTTCTGCTTTAAGTAACCCCTAACTACAATGAAAGTCACACACAGGCATTGCAGCCTATAGAGACCTACTGAAATCAAGGAAGAAGATAGTGGAGAGGCAGGGTATAGAAGCACCTCACAATATGCATCAGCAGCTCCACTTCGAAAGTGTTCAATAAAAGTCAGTGGGGGATTTGGCGAAGTAATCTGTTAGGCACCGTTCAGGCACTTATACTAGCACATCCCTAAATTTCCTTCATGCAAGTAGTAAGATCAGGTATGTTCATATCTGAATACTGCTAAAGGACAGCAAGAAAGTTCCTGATTTCCTTTAAAGCAATTAGTTTCCAAAAGCATCTCTCTCCCCCATCTCATTTTGTTTAATCATCAAGAAAAATGGTTTTCAACTGAATAAAACTGCTGACACCATTATCATCATTTTCAACTTGGGGAAATAGGAAAAATTCTTTACTGCTTCCAATATGGATGATAATACACATTTCTGTAATACTATTTTGTCGAAGTTCCGACACATTCTGAAAAAAACGTGGTTTTGAGAAGAGTTTCCATTCTGACCTCTAAAAAAACTGAAGTCTATAACTACCCCGTAAAATAGCTTTGATAGACAATTAGCTAGCATTTTAACTACAAGCAGTATGTCCTATACATCCTCATCAATCCCAAATTCATCATCAGAAATAAGGTGCATTCCATAAAAATAACACGCTACTTTAAGCACGAACAAATACCAGATAAATTCATAATTTAAATAATGTTGACGTGAAAGGAGGATTTCCTTTTGGATTTTCTTTGGTTTTAACTAATTAATCAACAAATTTGAGTTGGTTAAATAAAACCTCTTCCAACGTCTCCTATTTAATTGCAGTTTGGCACTAACAAATATATATCAAAATTATAGCATCTCCCTTGACAGGAAGCTCCTTGCTTCCACACACAGTTATGGCTCTCTGCAGAGTAACCAAGAACTGCTGACAACCTTGAACACTGCTACAACAATATTACTATACTTGGCAGAGAAGTACCCTTGCGGCAAGAGAAAAGCTGTAATTTTGACTGTCACTTCACATTACACTAGATATTATTTCACTGCATACACACACACTCACAAACTCTTAACAGACTACAGTTTTCTCACTGTCCAGCTCTTCTCTTATAAACGACAATATAATGCTGTTGACCTACTGGTAGGATGGCTAATAAAGCCAACATTTAATACCACTAAATATTTTCTTTTAAAATACAGCTAACATTGACTGTCCTGAGCTCATCACCTCATACTGCTCAAATAGCTTAAAGTTATTTCATCTATGTTGTTATTAATTTCAAAAGAAAATAATATTTGAAAATAAAGAGGAATTATAATTCAGTTGGGTTTTGATGATGCTTGAATAACTAATTGCTGGTATCAAAAACATTAACAACTTAATCCACAAGCTGCTTTGGTAAGAAAGTGATTACTATACTCAAAAAAAAAAAAAAAAAAAAAGACACCCAAACCATCTTTATTTGCAAGAATAACATAAGTGCAAAAGTAACAATAGGTGATAAGCAAGTAGGAGTAAAAGGCATAGCTAATTTACAGACCTCTTCTCTGGGCCCATTGAGGTAACTAGGAATATAAGTATGGAACCACTTAATTGAAAAATTTTAATTTTAAGTACATAAGTACATAGAGCAGAGCCACTGCTTTAAGAGGTACAAACTGTACAAAGATTATTACTTTTGTGATCCAATAAAAAGACTGTTTGGTTCTTTTAGCTAAGATCCAATTCTAGGACTCTAAAACAGCTTACACAAAACTTTCCTCTTTAGTTTTTATTTCATATGCTGCATTTATTCAATACATAAACTGCTTCTTGATTTCCAAAGAATTCTGCATGTATATATTCCGAATTTTCATAGCAGCATAGCACATTAACGGAGTGAAATACAGTCATGATCAGTTACTACAGGTAAGCCTAACTTGTAAGAAATCAAGTTATATGTTTTGGAATACTCTGGTACCAATTCATTAAACTGCAAACAATTCCTATGATTTTGTTGAAAGTAAACAATATTTAATTAAGCAAACTGGATTTAAACAGACGTAAACAGCACCTGGAAACAGATATTACTAAAAAAGCTTCATTCTGATTTTACTGTTGTTCTGGCATATTTTGCTTTTACCTTTGTGTTATTGATATAGTGTTTTCAAATGCATTTATAAAGATACCATCTCACTTGTGTTGTTTGGATAAGGAAGCATCATTGAACCTCTTTGCCCTTCTCCAATAAAACGTATCAGAAATTTCAGTTCTGTCTGCTGACCGCACCACATTTAACAAGATTCACAAATGAACCCAGAGTAAGTTTCCCACTGTGACACATTAATAATAAGTTCCTTACTCCATCTATCCCAAGCCATGAATATGTAATGTTATAAAATGAGTCCTTTTCACACAACAGAACCTCAGACGTGAATAAATAAAAACTATCCATCACAAGCCTGTGAAAAATTAATGAGAGTTCTGAGACATAAGAAAAATTGGTTACTGAGATGATAAGGTCCAGTATGTAAAAACTGCATTCCTCACCAACTGTAAATTTTATAAGTTTACAAAAAGAGTTAAAAAAATATATATCTTTCTGTAGCACATTTACCATAAGAAACAGAAAAGAGGAAAATGCTTTAATGGTGAGACGTATCTAAGTAATCCAGACAGTATTTAGAACCAGGAAGCAGATCAAATACTGCCATAACAAGAAGTTACATTTCCAGTTAGAGCAGAGTTGTAACCTTAGATATTTAGAAACAGAGTTCTTATTCCATTTCTTTTCCCTTCAGAATGGAAATCCCTGATGAAATAAGGCACTATATCTCCCTAAGCTTCATTTACTTATATAAAAGAACACATAGAAATAAATCCCTTTCGTTCATGTTGGCGTCTCTTTACTGTACCAGTATAAAGTGAAGGTTTTAATTTCTTGATATGCAGTAATCTGTTCTGCAATATGAAGAAGAATAAGGAAAAAAAAAAACATTTTTCAAGAGTCCATCTGCCACTATGTTTATTAATACATTTTTCCTAATCTTGCCCAAAAACCCATGGTGATGTCTGAGGAGTACAAGTGCTGTGCTAGGACTAGTCAAACCGCATTACCAAGAAATGCTGGAATTTTGTCTTCAAATAGAGAAACAAGCAGATAAAAAACAAAGACACACTGCCTAAGTCCTTGAAAGACTTTCCCCAACACAGACAGCACTTCCTAAACTATTCTACCAACAGACTTCAGAAAAGATCATCTGATCTACAGTCAATTTGTCGAAGTGTTAGCCATTTTAATGCCTAGTGGCTAAAATTAAAATGGTGCCTCATGATACCAAACTAGATCACTTATTTTTCTCTAAAATCTGTTTCTGCTCACTCGGCTCTCACTCATTAAGTTTCTCTCTTTTATATCCCACCGTCATTCCCACTCCAAGAATCAATGAGTTCCCCCAGGTTTGGCCTCCCAAATCATTAACTACTGCTTTTTTGTTTCTGACTAATAAAAACCTTTTGATTCCTCTTTGTTTACTTCAGTGACCATTTTCTGTTAACACTCCCCAGGCTACATTCAGTCTGTGTGAACATGCAGGACAAATGTTAAGATTCCGCCTTTCCCAGTTGCTGCTTGCGTACGAAATGATGAGATTGGCAAGGGCGCTACTGACCCCTCTCTTAGTTAACAGGACAGGAAACCATAATGAAAAATAACAGTAGCACAGCCCACCTCTGTCCCCAGTGTACAGATTAGATTTCTCTATTAAGGAGTGGCTTCATCACATAAAAACCTGAACAAGCAGGATGTTTTATTCTTGGTTTCTTGAAACTGGTTATGTCTGAAAGGATGGCCTCCAGAGTGCTGTCAGAGGTGTCTATCTGCAAAATAAATTACCTTTTGAAGTCTGTGCTGAGAGTGATTGAGTGACTGTGAAGAAATATTTATTAGTCTTAAAATGCCAGTGGATACAGTTAAGGAACTATTTTTTCTACAAAACTCTCATAGTCTCAAAGATGACAGAGAAATATGGCACAATCCACTTAGACTGCTGGTGTTGCTTGATGGAGGAACAGGCCCCCTCTACAACAGATCAGTCCCTTGTTCAAAATTCCTGTCTTCCAGACTTTCTTCTGGTGTTCTCTTGGTCATCTTTGCCATGAGTATTTGTCTTTTCTCCATTTAATACTACAAATGCAGTAACTCAGGGTGGGGGAGGGCAGAAATCATTTTAAACAGACAAAAACCCAACAAATAAACCCCAAACAAAAACCCTGGCTGAACAGTCCATCCCCATAAAGCTTTTCTTATCATGATTTAAAAAACCCTACAGCCGAATAATTTCTATTACAGCCCTGATTTTTTGTGTACTGTTTTGTGGAGCAACACCTAACAGACATTATTGTAGAACATCTGTCATTTAAATCCTTTGAATTGCATTCAGAACTAAGGATTCTCCCACATTTTCAAGGAATTTTCTTACTCGAGTTTTTTTCTCCCTTTACTGGTGAAATTTCACAGTCTCTCAAGTATGCTCACTGGACTACTTATAAGACCTTGCTGCTTAGACAGGTATTAGATTTCCAACTGTGCCAATGCAGCTGAAGATTTCTTTCTTAAATACCCTTATTGCAGGCTGACCTTTCTTGACTTGCTACACATATTTTGCAGGAGAAGAGCCTTCAGGTCCGTAATCAGTCCAGTCATATGCCTGCCATACCTATATAGGCACACATGGCAAAAGCCTCCTAAATATCTTTGACATATATTACTACACCTTGAGGTCAACTGACATATCAACTCCAGTGAAGAAGGGCCAGCTGAGGGTTGATTAATTTCCAGACATATCTTAACCCTTACAATATCCATCAATATATGTGAGCAAAAGACATTGAAATATGCTTTTTATACTAAGGGAGAGAAAAATAACAGACACTGCTGTTTGTTCTTGAGTTTTCTAAGTCACACTGGACAGCAGCAAAGGACAACCAGAAAGGATTTCAATATGCTATTTCTGTCTGAGGAGCAGCAGTCCCTGTAATGCACTTCCTATGCTGCTGCAGCATCAACGCTGTTCTGTATTTTCATATGATCTATATTTTCAGTTATTTGGCACCAGAGTGGTTGCATTTGGCAGTGCAATAGATGAGTGGGCAAAGCACGAAATTAAAAGATATTCTTCCCGCATAGTGCTGACTGTGCAAAATCTCAGCCAATAACAGCTAAACCCCACAATGTTTATTTCGAAACTAGGGCAATATACCATTAGTTCTCAAGTTAAATTACATTGATTTTCAAGGAAATAACAATAAAATTAACCCATACATAGAACAATCTCTTGGTGATGGATGACAGTGTTACAGCAACCACCACACCTTACGCAATGAATTCTCCACCTTCAGACAACTCCCCCTGGGAAATCCGGGCAGACCTGTATAGAAGTTATTCTGGGGCCAAAAAGGAGCTCCCCGCTTCACCACCTCAGCAAAGACAGATTCCATGACCTTCTGAGAAAAGCCTATATATAATTTTTGCTGAATAGGCCCCCCAGTTAACAGCAGAATCCAATTTGTAATTTAGCCTTAAATGCACACTCCACAAAAAGCTATCAGGTAAGAAAAAGACCTGACATGTAGATAAAACTGCTTTTTGACACACGTAAGTAAAAATAATACTAACGGCATTCGTCAAATTAGCCATTTGAAGAAAACATATGCTGAAAAAGTTTCAGTATATAAGCTTTTATTTTGGTTTTACATTTTTTCGACCAAGAAAATATTTATTACAATAATAATAAATAATTAATTTTACTGGCTGCAAGCTGGGATCCTTTCCTGGTTAAACTATATGCAGTGAGATGGCATTTAAATTATATGAGAGAATTGATTCAAATGGCTTCCATTAGCAATTTGGCAGGCTGCTGTGAATTGCTCCTAATCAATTTTAAATAATGCTATTTTATCTGCGAATGGAGGCATCCTCACGTTAAACATCTCCACGCTGCAGAACTGTAAATCAGCGGCCAAAATAAAAATTTCTTCCTATCTTCTTACAACTCATTGTGTTTAACAGTGTGCCATCAGCGAAACTAATGCAGAATAAAATGGCCACATGTGTCCTCAGAGAAGTGTTCCAGGCTCTAAAGGTTTTCTCTTTTATCTTACGTTAATGAATATTTCGAACTAATGTTGTTCTAGGCCACTTTATAGTACAACTGTATCTTAATTTTGCTTCAGATTTTATCAGTCAAGAGTAATTAAATCCATTTGATCTGTAAATATTCAGCATTCATGCAGCATAACCATTCGAAGCAGGTGTGTTTGCATTATGAGAATTTTTATTAAAAATAATGAATAAATGCAAATATGTCAGCAGACATTCAGAATATTTTGCTTCTTGTCTCTGGTTGTTGTGTAGAGGAGACATTTGCAATTTCAGATGAAACTTTTTTCCTGCAAAACTGAAAAGAGAACAAATTCTACATCTAATATATCCTTTAAGTAGCATGAAGCATGCACTTTCATGATGGGCATAAGAGGACAGATACAGAAATTAAACCACAGCAGTTTCCATTAATCTAGGGACATTGTTAAGATAAACCTGTAAATATAAAACATTAAGGGTGAAATATCTTAAATCTAACCTGTCACTTCAATACCATTTGTTTCAGTTTAACTTCATGTGTCATGCAAAGACAGATCACTGGTTTAAATGCTGCAAAATTATGAGATGTAAACTCAATAACAGTTTCAGATGGCCACAATCTGCATTGGTTTGACACATCTGGCAAAACAGGTACTAATTGAGTCATTAAGTGTGCATTCCTCTCTCCTTTAGAATAGAATCTCAAAAAAGCTTGTCCTAAAATCATTGTTTCAATCATCCTGGTATTCTGTCCTTAGTTTGATGTCCTTGCAATGCGCAACTCTTAATGGATGTATTTGATACTCGGTGTTTAAAGAAAAAAAAAAAAAAAGCCAACAACAAAAAGCCACAACAAAACAAAACTCAAACATTCTTCTTATACACAGATGATTGAGCCTTGGTTCAGAAAGCTTCTCAAATATGAAAGCAACATACTAATGGCTGCAAGAACATTATAATGAGACAAAACTAATGAATTAAAATGGAATTAGTTTAGAAAAGCATTGTTTAAATGTGATCTGTTTATATCTTAAATCATCTTCCTCACAATGCAAAAGTAGATAACAAACTGCCATAAACTAGAGAATCTTCAGAATTCTGGAGATGAAAGGATGTAGAGGTAGACAGCACCATCTCCTCTGAGGACTAAGCAATGCCATCCTTAAGGTACCACTAAACCTGACTTGAAGTCAGAATGTATTTCTACACTGTAACATTTTCATGAGCTAATCTCATCCCCAAATCATTCTGAGAAAATATGAGATCTGCGTTCATTTCTCTCCTCAACCTGAGGGGCTAACATAACCTGCAGAACCCACAGGAATCTATCCCAACCACTCAGCTGTAGCTCATTCCACATGTGGTACTACTTCAGCTCTACTGCTGAGTTTTAGCTAATGTAGGGGGAAAACAACAGAAATAAATTGTTGAAAGTACAGCTAAAAGATACTACACATGAAGCAGCTTATTTCCAAACCTAGTTTGTTCTGAGTCTGCAATAAGCTGCAACCATGCTCTTAGCATTGTTTTAGGGCACAAGATATACAGGGCACAGGATCCACCTCCACTGGCAGAGTTTGCCCAGTGTTCGGAAGCGCATGCTGCTAATAATAGTGACACCATGCGCGCTACTGCTGGTGTCCAAATAAAAGCTGGGGAGTCTAGCTTTCTGCCCAGCAAGACTCCTGACAAATTCCTTTACAGCATCTTCACTTAAACCAGACAGCAGACAAAACAGTCCAGTCACCTATAAGAAGTAGAGATGGCCACCACTGCTGCCTCTGGATTCAGCTCCAAAAAGATAATTTATTCCTCATTCTCTCAGTTTGTGTAGCCATATTCCTGAAGTAGCTTTAACCTAGTAACAACAGACTCAGCATATCAATGCAAGCTAGCTACCCAGACTTCCAGGGTGCCATGCACATTCTGCAGCCCGCACTGGACCCCAAGCTGCTATGAATACATGCTATAAACCCTTCTTTAATTCAGTTTAAAACCTGTTGAAGAATGTCCCCATTGCATGCCCTCACACTTTGTACCATGAAGAGAGATTAAGTGAAGCTCAGCATTGGAATATGTGGAGCCACAGTAGCTACCACATGGTATGACATTGGAGGCACATGCAGGTTTGTTTTACCTTTTAAACAATGTCAACCCTGAAATATCTTCCCCTCTCTTTTTCTTTTCCACAATTTAAACTTCCATTCTACTGGACACATATTAATTGTACCAATTGTTATGTGAATCCATAGCTATCACCTACCCTCAAAAATCTTTTTATCTGACAGCAGGGATGATACTGTATCATCTTACTGTAAATTAAAATGACAGTTTCTTAGTTAGCATAGTGTGAATATACAAGATGATAGTACTTATTATAATTAGAAAAGTAAGTTCAATCCAGACTCAATTATAGTGAACAGAATATTTACAGCAGTACATTTTCAAAAGCATTCATATTCTTGATATAGTAAAATAATATTAATACCAAGAACATCTAGATCATATCAGCAGGTGCCAGCTTTAAAATATATACTTTTCTTTCCATTATGAAAGCAAAGACACTGAAAAAAGATTGTCTCTCTCTTCCTTTCCTTGTGAAACCTACTTAAATAATTACCTACCCAAAATGGAAGCTGAAAATGCCTTCTGATGTGAGAAACTAGATACCAAATTTTGTCTTGCAAAAGATTTTCATGGTATGTTAACTACTGCAAAATAGCGGTTCATTAATATCTCTATTATTAACATAACCTGCAGAGGAAGCAATTAACACAACCTTAATGCTAAACAATCTTTGAACTCAGCACATTTGGACAAGACTACTTATCAAAAAATTACTGTTCTTATTTCTGTTTGTTGCTAAACAAGGTAATTCAGTCATACTTCCCACAACAGTATTATGCAATGATCCAGTTCTAATGTACACTAGCATTCAAGAAATTAGATATAGTGAAAATCTCTCATGACTACTTAAATTTTAATCACTTTTTTATTGTTATATTGCAGGAGTCAAGAGTAGAGTAAACAATGTTCTTAACCCCACTGGGCCTTAAGCATGTACTCCTTACAGAAATGCAAACATGTTAGCAATTTGTACTGTTTAGAGATGCTAGAAAAGTCTGCCGTCATTCAATACCCCCTTATATCATTAAAAGATTCTTATACAGCTCATTCACTGTCAGTTCAGATACCTTAAATCCATCAATAGTATTGGAAAATATGGCTAGATTATGAAAAAACAACATTTGAACTATTGGAAAATATGGCTAGATTATGAAAAAAACAACATTTGAACAAATCTTTAAACCAACTTCTTAGAAAAATATTTTGTTTGAAGATTTTTCACAAACCTGACAAGACAAAACAAACAAGCAAATGGAAAAAAAAAAAAAAAAAAAAAAAAAAAAGCACACAAAAACACATTGCCCAAGCTTGCTAAAGTTATCTAGGATTTCTATTGGGAATAAGTGTTGTAGAAATAAACAGTGTTATTTGGCTGGCTGAGCAAGACAGCTAATACATTTCATCTTCCATGTCTTTTACAAATATTTGTCATGAACAGGTTTGTATCTATTCCAGAAACAGAATCCTGAAGGTTCAAAATCACAGTTTAATACACCAGTTATGGCCATGTGTTTGACCTATCTCTTCCTGAAACACAAAAGCATAAACATGTGAATTGAACCTACTGGTGTTTATACAAACTGCAGGTTTAAGCCATGGGTGCATCTGCTCTTGAACATAACTTCATGGTGCTGATGCATGTAAGGTCACTCACATGAAATTCAAATCCAGTGCTGGATCCACTATTGCTTCTACTGGACAAGAATTTTCTCACCATTGCTACATGCCAGATTAGGGAAAAAAGGCAAAAAAAACCAGAATATCTCAGTAAAAAGAGTGTCTATGAATAGGTGCAACGGAGACAGAGGACCCTGTAACCAAGGGAAGATAAACCAGTGCTTAGGGCCAGCCACCATCAAGCTTGTTACCAGCAGGCATGCCTCAGAAATGTCCTCTGGAGGCTAGTTACTAAAGGAGACAGAGTTAGGACATCTATAAGAGTCCTGAAATATATTTTATATCTTATTTAGAAGGAAGAAAAAAAACACCTTATGTAATCTCCTTTCATGGTGTCTCTTCATACTGTCTCCTATTGGCAGGCTTCAGAAAACTCCTCACATCACCTAACCTAGGTATTTGAATCCCCCATAACTTAGAGATTTTTTTTCATCACCAAGCTGTATCACCTCTCAGCCAACTTTATGACACTTTGAATAAACTATACAAATAAAAACTATGAAAATTTTTGGACCTTCACTACCTGTATTTTTGTATCATTGGTAATGTATTCTTCAGTTTAGAAACCAAAAAAGAAACAGGTACAAAGGCAAGACCTTTTCTGATATTAAAGTGTCTGATAAATATCAGCTTTATCTACATGCCTCATGACATCTTATGACATTTTAAAGTGTATTTAATAGCTTAAGAAAAAAAACCTCTCTAAATGGCTTTAGTCATTTACTGTAAATGTCCACTATAGGTCACATGCTCATCAGATGGAGTACATTTAGCATGCATTTATGGGCTTGCTGTTGCTTTTCAAAACAGAAAGATATAAATCTTAATACTCTCAGTTCTAATGTATGGATACAAGCCATTAATCACTCTGACAAACATATGTAGGCTGTAATTCCATATATGCTTTAAGAATAGAAAGCAGACAAATACAGCTTACACCTTCAGGTATATGTGTACTCTCCCTAAGCTACATCATTTGAAATTTGGTAAAGAAGCTACAAGATGTGCTCTTCCTGCTGTCAATATCATAGATCAAATTAGGTAAGACACCAGCAGGCCACCACCTTTAAGGTATTTTTGGTTTGCTGTGATTTTCGAATAAGCTAAAGCAGCCAATGAACTTTCCACCATGAGCTGTCAAATTCTTTATGCAGATTCAAGAAGTCTTCATTTTCCTTTTTTATTTAACATTGCAAACAGAAAAGAACATTTAAAATAGCAGTGCATAAGCACCACTCTTACAGATCCCAATTCTGTTTCTACTAAAATCACTATCAAATTAACAGCGATTTCAGCAATCACAAGTCATATCATAAACTACTACCTCACATTTTATGACCAGCTTTCTTCTCTGATCCTGCTACTAGAAATATTCCTATTCTAAGAAAATGAAAAAGACAGGTTTAATTTGATACATTTTCACATTATTAATAGAAAGTCCCCCAAACCCTGCACATTAATTTTCAGACAAGCATTACATAACAGTCTGCTAAAACAACTGACTACTGCGCATCTCAGCCTTAAACTTCAGCAGTGCAAGATAATAAGAATATGTGATGCTCTTAATGGGTTAGTTAAAAAAATATTTGTAACCAGTCAAAAGGAGCTGTCTGATAAGAAGGTAAAATTAAATTGCAGCCATTTTCTTGCTAACCTAAACAAAACAGGATGCAAAAATTATTGCTAATACTGACAGGTGCTATTTCCCCCGGGAAAGCTTGCAACACATTCTCTCAGTGACAGCATTCACCAGAGAAGCAAATGTTTCCGGTATGGATTGGAGGTTAGGCTAAAAACTTTAAATCCTGTTTACAATTCTGGAAATGGGGTTAAACAACAGTAACCAAAACAAGTCTGACTGTGAGAGAGGGGGATGGGCAATGTCAAATTTTTTCTTCCCCTCTTGAAGACAAGGACAGGAAGGAGAATCAACAGAAAGCAAAATACCTCTTCAAAAATCACATCTAAGTTGTCTTTACACATGGAAAAATGGACAACCTTCCCATTCTTGTCTCCTTTGCTCTGATCTTGCTCACGCAACCTCTCTTTACATCTTTCAATGCATTTTTTGTATTCCATGATGGGTTTCTGCATCCCCATGCTTGATCCTCTGTACTCTTTCAGGACAACCTCTACTCTATCAACAGTTTCCTATTCATTCTCCTTAGTTAAATTTTAAGTCCAACTTCTTCCACAGAGCCTCACAAGTTGATTTCCTTACAAGCAAAGCCCTGCATTCTAGCATCTATCCCCTCACACAACTTAGTGAGTTTGAGCAAGGACTTTCTCTTCTCAACACCTTGCAAACAAGGATGCAAAAAGATCTTAAACATGTGCACCTTGTGTTCAGCAGCTCCATTTCATACAAACATTTCTGTAAATTGCTGATTTCCAAAGCGACTGAGTAACTAATCTTTCCAGTGATTACTAAATAACTCTGATTCTAATACAGATTTTGTTATCAGAGACTTAGGATATTTTAATATGAAAATCTCTTTGTTCCTCTTCTCATTTAACATTGTCAACTTCAGAACATGTGTAGCTTTACACTTTAGCAGTATTTAGTGTGTCAGGGAGGACAAGGGAGAAAGCAAATAAGAAATTTTTGTCAAATTAACAGATAACACATGGGAGACAAAGGTAAGACATATCAGGAAAGACTACTGAGTCAGAAGAAACAGCATGGTTAGATGAAACAGCTGGAGATTACAGCCAAGCCAGCCAGCCATGGATGGAGTGTATTTTGCACTGTCTCCAAAGAGTGGAGTAATTTGCTGCAAGCAAGGGTAAGCTTATTTTGCCTTGAAGGCCAGATTTTATTCTGCAATGCAACATAATAATCTCAGCTATCTTATGTTTTGCTTACAGCTCAGGCAAAAGAGATGCTGAATTAAAAGTGGGGAGAAGATACCTATGTAAATTAAAAAAAAAAAAAAAGGGCAACAAAAAAAAAAAAAAAGACCTAAAAAGCTAGGAGGGGAGATAGGGAAAAAATTTAGAGTGCATTGAGTACAAGCATTACATTTCTTAAACTTGATCTATAGCTACAACTTTGAAACAAATTATGAAATTAAGGTTTCTGAAACCCATTTGCTTGGAGATGATGACACACAAGACACTAAAAAACAATTTGTCTGCACTCCAGTAGAAACTATAAGCAATATCAAGAGCCTTTGTACATTTAAAAACAAAACCCATCCTCTTTTAAAAGTCATAAATAGTACCATGTAGAATTGTTACTAATATTGCAACTACCCATATTGCCCTAGTTCATACAGGCAGTACCAATAAAATACCCTCCTCTGAGTCAAACCCTTCCAAAGTATTCACTTAAAGAATTATCTACATTAGAACCATTAACCTCAATGCTCAGCATAGCTGCAATTCCTGACACGGGCAATGACTTCAGAGATTAAATGCCATTTCTGAAAAAAAAAAACAAAAAAAAAAAAAAAAAAAAAAAAAAAACAGCAGGTTCTGCAGAGATATAAAGATTATACATTTCTAAAGATTTTATATTTCACTGATACTGGGAAAAGAAAGTTTTCTATAAACAGCACCTCAAACATGAAGAACTAAGCTACCTTAAAGATTTAGACTCTATTGCTTTGAAAATGAAGAATACAATGTTCACTACAATAAAAAACAGAATTCAAAGGATTATTTCATGCTAAATGCTTTGCTTACAAATGGATTTGCGCTGTATTTTTACTGGAACTTTGCAGTGTTTTGTAAAAACACTAATAAAAATGTTCATTATAGCTTAGGAAACACGTGGAAAGAGATGTCCTTAACCAAAGTAAGGCTTGTTCCTTGTTATGTGAATATCTATTTAGACCACACACAGTGGTTAATATTTCCCAAAGAATATAGCTTTTTACAGCAACCAGGTCAAAAAGACAGTATATCAACTTTCAACTAAGTTAAAAATAATGCAAAAATGTTTAAGTTACATCTCCAAGACCTCATCAGCTTTCAATTTAAACGGCTGCTGGGAACAGTACACAGAATTATACTTTCTGAAGTTTTGAAATCTGGGGTCATCTTTCATAATAAATAATCCAATAAAAGTGCAGTTAACCTCTAAATGAATAATTTCACCTAAAATAAAGCAAAAAGTAGTTTACTGACACAAGCTAAATATAATGAAACTTCAAATACTTTTGAAACTTAACCAGCAGATTTACAATGCTACAAGAAGCTATCAGATTTTCATCACTGAAGTCAGAGCAATAATTGAGCCCCCATTTTAACTGCAAAACACACTGATGTCTTTCAGCACAAAAAGCAGCCAACTCACGTTAGTACTCAGAGAATAAGGTTTTCTTGCGGTTGTATTTATTCTTTTTAAAATATATTTTCTTCTTCATAGCCCTATACTTGTTATAGCTCTGCACACCCATTAATACACTATACAGAAAGACATACACATTTTCTGCTAAACACTAATATTTACAATGCTTGGTATATTTTTACAAACATTTGACAGGTTTCTGACAAGAAAGACAAGGAGGAATATTTCCTGGCCCACACATTCCCACAATCACCTTAGGAGAAAAGAATCAGAAAAGAAAACAAAAATTAGATTTGTTTTAAACAAGTGTTTTCTTTTAAGGTTTTTCTTCCAATTGTGATTAGAATGCAAATTAAATTAAATAAATTCAAAACATTCTGAGATTCTCCAAAAGAAAACCAATTCTCTTGATACCATCTTTGCAGGTTAAATCTGTAGGGGAAGAAGAAAATTTGGTTGCAATAAGGAAAACTTAAGTGTTCAAGTGGGAGTAAGACAAGAACTAAATGAATCTCAGATAGTCACCCATCCTACTACTAACACATCCTCACTACCATGACACAGGCTGCCATTTTCAAATCTTGCCTGCACAAGCTATGACAGAAATCCTGAGGCAAAAATACATCATATATAATTAAAGACTATACCCATATATTAACAGAAGCAGAGTTCTCACTCTGTAATGCCTAAGGAAGAATACAAAAATATGACACTGCCTTGGGATACTCTTCCACTCTCCAACTTAAAGTTTTATCTCAGGACATCCAGAGTCAGAGATAGCACCTTGGTGTCTAACAATTTAATAAATTTCATTTCATTAATCTAACTGCTCTTGAATCCATGTAACCTTCAGCAGTCATGAAATCCAGAAAGTTTCAACTTTGGTGTTTCCTTCTGCAGAAGTGCTCAAAGACAACTTTGAACAAGGTTAATTTGAACTGGTTTTATACGCAAAACAAAAAGCATTCTGATAAAATCCAGAGCAACAGCAAAAAAAGGCATGAGAAGATCAGAGTTGCACTGTGAACATAACCACATTTAATCAGTTAAAATACAGAAGCCTAACTCTTCAGAGAGTAAAATTCTATCAATTTAAACAGAAAATTCAATTAAAATATTTCATAAATCTGAGCAGAACCTTTAGGATTTGACTCATTACTGCTACTTATTGCTTATTTTTAAATCTTTCTCAAGTATTCTTATACCAACAAACAGATGCCCACCACAACTGATGTTATTTGCACATTCAAAACCATAAGTGCAGCTGCACAACACACTACACTTTTTTAAACAGAGGAGCAAAAAAAAACATGTCTCATGAGTAACTCTTAGTCTGCCAGAAAATCAATTACAGATTGCTTCTGCAAAAAGCATCTGAAAATCTGCTTCCAGTCAACACAACTTAGCCATCTGGTTCCCACAAATATCTGCCAGGAATGGGCTGCAAAACCAAATTAATGGTGATTACACAAAAATATTAAAAATTTAATTTAACTTGCCAATCATTTTTATAGTCCTTCACGTGCACATGGAAAGAATCCTTCACTAACTCCTTTGAAGTTAATGACATATTTAACCCCCCGTAGAAAAATGGCTACAACTAAATTTAGCAGATTTGTTTTAAATTAGCTTTGTCAACATCACTGCAAAGTGTTAGGAAGGATACATCAACTGCATGGTCTTCACGTGTTCTTCAGTTAGAAAATAAAGGGTACTTTTCCTCAGTAACTGTTTTAGTAGTAATTTAACTTGCTTAAAAACAGAGTGATACCTCTAACTGGCTTATGAATGCTGGCTGAATACAATTTTGGACAACATCAGAGGTATCAGTTTACCTACTGATAGCTATTTGTGTTCACCAACTGCTCCATCACGCTTGTTGCCAGTAACCCAAGTCTATTCTAGATGCTATACGTGCAACCAACTATTCCAACACTCCTCCTCATGTTTTTCCTCTTTCTTTCTCAGTATCCCAAGCAGCCAGTTTGTAAAAATTTGCACTGTTTAATGACTACCAAAACAAAGTTAATCTTACAAGGTGTCACTTATCATCTGGTCCTTTTTCAGCAAGCACAATGAAGGATGCTGATAACCACATAAGAGATACTAACCTTAGGCAGATGTGCAAATAATCTTTCCACATTGGCATAGTGCTGTAATTTTCTCTATCTATATTTTTAAACCAGAAAAAAAGTGTTCAGAAAAATCCCAGAAACGGTTTCATATTTCTTACTGGAAGACTTGCAGTGAATTACAATACAAGGTGTAAATAATTCTCCTTTTAAAATTATCAGAGAGTCCTTCATTCCATGCATTAAAAAAAAAAAAAAAGGCAAAAAACAAAACAAACAAACAAAAAAAAAATAAAAACACAACAAACAATACAGATTCGAGGAAGAAATGAATGAGAGGCACCACCATTACTCAGCAGACAAAGCTTTATCATTCCAATAACATCAAATTCCTTTTTTTTTTTTTTTCCACAATTTGATAAGGTATAGTATATAAATCTACGTATAGTTTGAAGTACAGGAATCTCAGGCATTATTTCTGTTATCAGAACTAGATTATAAGGTACTGTAGAGCCCACATTTTTATTAAATTTAGCTGGGAGGTTTTTTTTCCATTTGGTTGTTTTTTTCCCCCAAAAAAATACAAAAGTTATTTCTCATAGCTTTTGATTTAAACAATAACAGCTAAAGGAATTGAATTAAATTACTTGAACCTCATTTAAAGATATACTAAAACCTAAGTGTACTCTTTAGAGGAAAATAGACGTGTAAAATGTCCTAGCATATTAGGAATCCATATAATTGCAAAATTGTATTAATATTTCAGAATTATAAGTTATGATCAAAATAAAACACACTTCTGTAACACAAATCATCAAAATAGTGTCAGATAAAGCACGGAAAGCTGCAATGGTCTAACCATGGTTCAGGAGGGATATTAATTTACTTTTGAGAAATGGGCTTCAAAAAATAAAAGGATGACATGCATAAATCCAAGCAGACTCCAGGATGACTAGAGCAGTAAGCTTTTGTTTGTCTCCTTTTTAAATCTTTCCCACAGGATGTCACTATTGCTCTGTGTCAGCAGTGAGTGTGACCGACAGGTATTGGGTAGCTCAGTACCCAACTCTCCACAAGGCAATATGACACAGATAGTCAGGTATCTTACAGGTTTTTTTAAACAAGATTATAACAAAGAATTTTCCCTCTCAGCTGCCATTTTACAAGCGTAAATATTTGCTGAGCTATAGATGAGTTAAAACCTGCTACAGCCCTTCCAGTTTGGAGCACTTCAGTTTTTTAACACTAACAATGTTTTAACAGTAACAAATGTGGAAATAGTGATGATAGTGTCAGTATGTTGCACATATTTAAGTAGCTCCATGCTGCAACTGAAGACATTAAAGAGTTCTTTTCTTTAAATTCCTAAATTTTCACCCTTTAAGGCTATGCAGTTTATTTTCCAGATATTCATGCCGTTGGATAGACTTTTTCCTAACAAAATAGTGACATCTGGTGGTGATAGTCAGAAATGCCAGCTTAAGCATATTGCACTTCAGGAAAGTCTACAAGCCTACCACTCTTTTAAAAGTTACAGTCCAAACCCTACCAGCTTCTGCTGCTGCAGTCACGTATCATCTCTGTAAGAGATGGCATATGACAGTCATCCCACGTCAATTCAGATATTGATGTAATCCCTTTAGAGATAAGAAAAGGCCTTCACCTTTCCCTGCCTTTAGCCAACCAGCCAACCTCCCACCACTACACTGTTGCGTGTCAGTCAGACATTAAGCTGTAGGTTTGGAAGTAACTTCACGAATCACACACCTCTAGCAAAAACGTTTGCAAGAAAAAACAAAACCAATGAGAATAAAGATTTTAAAATTCAGAGGGACAAGCCAGCCTTAGTATACTAACACAGGGAAGTAAACACGCAATAGATCTTAATCAACATATTGCTAATCATATTTTCAATGCTAACTCTTTAAAAGTCAGTTTTTTCAGTGTTTCTGTTGTCTAATCAGTGCCTTAGAGAGATGGATACCATTTTTCAAAGGTTTTCTTGCTATTTGTTTGGTTTTGCTTTGTTATTGCAAATATATTTGCCTCAGTAGGGGAAATAAATATGTCCATATTTGTTGACAGTTCAAAAAAGTTAAAGTAGACTTGTTTGGTTTTGTGGGGTTTTTTTAGCATTTTAACATAAATCTTTTCTTGTTACAAACATAATGTGAATGTTTTGTACAGTTCTTTTGCCTGTTAGTGCTGTTTAGTGGATACCGATACTTGATGAACAATGTATTTATAAAGCGCTGTACCTGAAACAAGGAGTCATCAGCAGAAATAAGAAAAGAAAATCTCCCATTTTGCCATAATCCTATATGCAATGGAACAGTAACAAAGACCAGGTGCACACATGTGTGAGTTATTTTACACAAGAACAGCAAAACTGTCACTGTGGTCAGCAGTCTGTGAAGAATATAAACTAGAAAAATTACAATGTTGCAGAGGAAAACCCCCTAAAGTAATTACTGAAGTTTATTTAGCAGAATGTGCACCTTTGCTACTCTTAAGTTATTAGTGTTACAGTTTGTGTTACCAAACATTTTAAAACCCTGCCATCTTCAGCCTTGCAGTTTAAGCCAATTATGCAACTTCTAATTGTGCTCAGACTGAATTAAAGCCAACAGGAAAATATTCCATGTCAACAACCCACTGATCCCAGATACAATAATTCAGATGTTCTCCTTTACATGTTCCAAAGTAGCCATTCAAAATGACACACAACGGGTCCAGTGCTCCAAGATACGGAAATCAATTTCCATTCACAAAATGATGGATGTAATAATGCATCTGTAACATTTCTGAGAATACCAATTCTTGAAATATTTAATGATTTTTCATGGTTGCAAGGCAGAATTTAAAACTGAGATGAATCACAATCCATAAGGCAAATGACTATACCTTTCTCTTTAAAAGCCTCAAGATATTAAAGACTGTCCAATAACTTTTTGGCATCTGACTCTTGGCGTGGGCCGTTCTTTCGCCTAACTTCTGCGAGGAGTTGCGCAACAAGAAGATCATAAATAGCTAAGGAGTCAACAACCCAAAACATGCTGTTGTTACAAAGCAATTTATTCTGAGATTTGGCCAAGAACTCTATCAACAACAAAAACTAAACCCCTTCTTGTTCACTGAAATTATCATCCTTCTCCAAAAGTAAATAACCTTTATTGTTTCCTTAACTGCTTTCTGTATATATTCTTAAAGCTGCTGCTATATTGTAATGTGAGTTAAATACTGTAAAACTGCTGCTAGAAATAAACTTTCTGAACTCCTGCACACTTCAAATGACTGAAGGGATTAGCTTGCTACTCTACAGTTTTCCACATGTTTTCACACACCTTGATACGGTTTAATCACCAAAAACTATCAACAGTTCATATTCAGTCTAACAGGTCTAAACCCAACCAGATCTGGAGTTTTTCCAAGAACCTTGGGAATTTTCAAGGCCAATTCTCTTTGAGATTTGGAATCAATCAGCCAGGAATCAATCAGCCTCCTTACCAATAAAGGGGGAAAAAAAAAAAAAAACCAACAAAACAAGCATAGATTTAAACTTATGATGTCAGTTTCTGAAATCAAAGGAAAACATGACAAAACCAGCTGTAAAAATAGTCACAGAAAAAAGAGTGGTCATGTAGGAGTTAAAAAAAACCTACACAAATTATAAAGCAGATATTACGGCTTCTCATTTCAGGCGCAATACCACAAATCTTAATCATGCAAAGAACTGCTTTGTTTCCTCATCAAAAGATAGGGAACTAGAGGGAAGTTTTAGCTCATTTAACTCATTGTTAATGACAGTGCAAGAATTCTTTCATCAAAATAATTTAAAGTAATGTATTCATTCCTTTATATCTAATTAAAAATATCCTGTGGGGCAAATCCAGATAAATCCACAGTCACCTTGGCAAAGATGTGTTAGGTTAGGTCTCAAAAATCAAATTCCACAGGCTGCTGCATACAGGATGAGAGATCGGATGGAGAAGTCTATGCACAAGAATCTGCACCAGCTCGCCACAGAAACTCTGCCAAGATTGTACATTTCATGTGTGTGGAACTTGGCAAAAAGAGCAAAGGTGGAAATCATGATTATTCACATTCCCTGACCATTTTGCTTCTATAGAAGTTAGCACTGAAAAAGAATGAAAGAAATATTGCAAATAATTCCAGTGCTGTTCAACACTGAAAGAAAAAGAAATCCCTTCCAACTCCATAAAGGACTTCATGAGTCCAACACAGTGACTGAATAACTGAACTGGACATGATTTGGATCGGGATCCCAACACACAGTTGAACTACTTGAAATGCAATGTTGATTCCCCAGCTTTCTGTATACCAGAATGGTCCTTTAACAAACTAGCAGCATGAAAAGAACAGGTTATGCTTAAATAAAGCAGAAGTCACAATTTAAATACTAGACTGTTTGAACTTACAAACACATAAAATATAATGGAACAGTAAATACTTTCTCTTTATAAAGTAATAGTGATCCTGAAAAATCATTCTCCAGGCAGCAAAGTTTTCATTATATTCTTACAACTAAAACTTCACTTTTTTTTGGTAACAGATTTCTTAAGACTTATAGACATTAGGTTTACACAGCTAAACAGATCAAGTAGTTTCACTAGCCTGAAATACATACAAATATCCATTCTGACACGTCTGCATGTGTTTTCATGGGGTGAAAACACATTCAGGGGTTTTGTGGGCACCTGTCAGAAGTCTCTAGACTCATGTCTATATTGGCCAATGAGTTGACCATGTTGGCAAAACAACCACCTTTCTACTCTCTCTGAGCTGTTAAAATGAAGTTTAGATTTACTGTGAAATAATACTCATTATTAGGTTTCACCAACTAAAATAGAGGATTAGAAAGGATTGAAATGAGCATCATCACCACGAGATACACTTCGAGACATAGATCACAAAACAGTTTTGTGTTCAAACAAGGAAAGCATGAAATAAAATGTTTGCTTATGGAAAGGGTAATATTAGATATCTTAAATTGCTGATCTATTTTCACCTTGTTTATGTTTTACTGTGATGTTCAAAAATTTGACATGTTAATATGATTACTATTCCATTCTTTTACTCCATCACTTCCAGATTATTATTATTTTAAATCAAGGCAGGTTAAATGTTTCTAAGGGCTACAAAATCGACCTCACTGCTTTCTCCTTCAAGAACAATTATCTATTGCACCTATTACCTATGCTGCCTATTGTCCACCATTTAATGGATTAAATCCAAGTTTTTCGGAAGCCCTGATTGTTCTACTCTGGCATAAACCAGGCACAACCTTGTAAGTACAACACACTATGGTGCATCACCGATATAAACCACAGCTACTACATTTCAAAGGCATTTATTTCTTTTTATTTCCAACTGATATCGACCAATGACTTCACCTACCCATGGGTATCATTTTCTGCATTTCTGAGTAGCAACACAGGAATAAAGACCAGATTTTTAGAATTTGTTTTACAATACTGACCACAGGACATTTCTTCTGACACAATCATTTTTTTCTGCACATAGATCTAGAAGGCAGCCCCAGAAGCAGTTATAAGTATTATAAAGTATTGCTTTAAAAATATCATTCCTCAGACTGTAATATTTTAAAGGGAAAATGAACATGTAAATGAAAATGTATTTATTTGTGTACTATAAAAATATCAAGAGAAAGCTACAATACAATGAGGCTTATCCCCCAAAAAATACAATTTTCAACAATTCATTTGATTTTGAAAGTTACAAACCAATTATTTCTTTTCCAACTATATTCTAAACAAAACTGTGGTCAGTATCTAATAAGTGTTTTAAGCTGCTTATCTGTCCATTCCACATCACTAGTGATATTTGCTGCCTCCTTTACCTTCCTCCACTCCTTTCAGCTCCAGAAACTATTACTTGCTCACATTCCAACTGTGAATGCTTCACTCCCTTACCATTTGACATGTTACAGCCCCAGTATCTACCTTGCACTGGACCATTCCAGTAGTTCAGAGGCTGAGACTTGGAGTAATTAGGGAGAGGAGGAATTAAGAAAATATCCTTGATGAAAGGAGCTGTGCTCCTTTCCCATTTGGTAACTGGGTCTGTTAACTTAAAATTTACTATCAGTTAAATTATAACCTGAAACTCAAATGCTAATCTACAGCCACAGCTTCAGATACAACCATGTGATAACTATAAAATATATTGTAATTTTATTCTTTATATCTTCTCTTTCTAGAACATTATATCAATCAGGGACATGTACTGCTTCAGTTCATTATTAAATTTGAGGTGACTTGTTTCACAATGAAGTTTCTCAGGAACCTTAACAGGATTTGTTTGTTTGCTTAAAGTGCCATAACAGATACCCTGTTTCAATAAAACTCAAAAAAAACTGACCCTATTTTCAAGATAAAAAGAACCTTAAGCAGATTTAAAATGTTTTAACAAAGGTATTTTTAGAGGGGGGAATGTTAACTAAAGTTTGTCTACTCTTAATTCATGTTACTTTAACACTAAATTCAATAGATAAGAATAAACCAGCACTCAATAAAGTGCCTTAGCCACCAGACGACTTGTATCATTCAGATAAACAACGGGTCTGTATTGCTGACCAGGATCGCTATCAGGAATATTACTTTTTGCAGTATTATAGTTCCATTGCTTTTCCATCAGTGAAACTCACCCTCTTAAAACATAAACAAACTACTCATTCGCAAAAGTGAGATTCACCGAGTTAAAAAATTAAGTTGTACAGATCAGAAATGTAATCATGGGAGACAAGCTCTGAGAGTTTTTCAATCACTGTGGGGCTGCATCAATTTAAAGTCATGTTACATTAAAGAGAAAAACGTCTGGGAAAGTCTCCCAGTTGTCACTTTAGATTAGATTTGTTGTTGTTATCAGACTGTTCATTTTGTAGGCTTTTTTACATTTTAAAGGTATTGCCTCATGCAGCTACACACTGCATAAAAAAATATCTAACATGCAATTTTTTTAATCAGACTGCCTACAAATTAGGAGTTTGCACAAATTACCTAGTAGTCTAAAAAACCCAAACCTATGCACGCACATCTTTTCGAAGCCTATTAACATTTAAACTTTAATTACCTTGGTGTCACAGAAAGGCCACCCACCTTAGTTTTTCTTCAAACAAAGGTCAACAGAAAGTTTCAATTCTTCCAAGAATAAAACAAAACACCTTATGGAGACCTGCTGTTGTTGGTCATCTAAATTGCTTTTTTTTTGTTGCTAAGTACATCTTCAACTACATTAATGGATTTACTCATGTAACCTACATTATTTCTATTACAATGTCTCTCAGCATTAGGCTTTTGTATTAAACAACTGCATGGTATGCAGAAGATATATGATTTTCCTACATATAAATAAAACTGAAGAATTTTAGTTCATTTCTGCATGATTTCATGCTGACTGCTGATTTACGGCATTCACCAAAGCTTCAGACAATTCCCTTTATTACTCTGTTTGTCAAGCTCTCATATAAAAAGTACTTAAACGTTACTGTATGTACTCACATTGTCAAATACAGTCTCACGCAAAGGAAACAAAATCACTGAATATGCTGCTAGACGTCACTGTTTCGAGCAAATATCCAAAATAATAAGCATACAGCATATTAATTTTGAATTAAATTGCATAAAGGCATTGTAGATACTGAAATTTTAGCCTCTGGTATGAAATATTATTATTATACAGTTTTTAAGTCTCAGATTTCAGTAATCATAATCTTTCTGGGAAATGAAGTTAGTAGCACACAATTTCAAATATTTACAGGATGCTCTTTAAATAAAATACACACCTTTGACCTTGGCCCTAACCTTTGAAAAGTGGAAGACAAAATACCAGAATGTTCATAACAACCAGTATCCTTCTTGCAATTTTCCAGATGGTACAAATCATTCAAAGACTTTACTAACAGGAAACAAAAAACTTGCAAAATGCAACAGTAAGTTGATAGCATATCCATACTGACCTCAGCAACATCAGACTACCAGCATGAGCAGGCACAGGATAAAACCTGTTTAAATACCTTTCATGTCTGCAGAAAATTTGGCTACAGAACCCAAGATTACTGAAGCAAAGTCAGCTACTTACACATAGTGGAATTTGCTCTTCTATTTTGTTTTTGGGGTAAGACCATTTTGGTGAGACTTCCAAATCATGAGGAAATCAGGTCTGTTGAAGTCATCCATGCTTTCACACTACTGAAGACTGCCTTCCTGCACACGACTGGAATAAAACTCTCTTCTACTATGCAGTTCTTGAGTGCTGGCAAAAAAAAAAAAAAAGCCACTTCCCATCTTCCCAGGTGCCACAGAGGTACTAAGATGGGCCTGACTAAACTCAAGCTCTAAGACAAACCTTTGTGCTCCAAGAGAAGACAATGCACCATCAACATATGACATTTTTAAGTTTACTGCTTACTTGAGACCTAGCGCACTTATGGAAAAGTCCAGAGAGTGACATCCAAAAATAATTAACAATTTTCAAACTCACTATGGTTTTTCTAAAGATGGACTTTAAGCCTTGTAATGACCACCAAAAGTAAGAAGAATCTTACCCTGAAGTGTGACCACTTTAACAAGTTGTGTCTTAGAATAGTACATCTTTAATTGAACACCATAGCCCTAAATCCATTCTGGTCCTACAGATGCCTCTAGTTATTTCATTTTTATCAGTGAAGAAAATGAAATAAAAAGTATTTCATACTTAACACCAAACAGACCATATTATCCCAGAAGACGTGCTTAAATAATTTAGCTGTTAAAAGAATCTTTAACTATAAATGTACTAAATTCAAGCACAAAAGATTAACTACAAAAGAAATTAACACTGCCTTAGGAAAGAGAGATAACATTTTTCTAAAGCATTTCTAAGGCTTTTTGATATGCTATTTTTTAGAATTATATCTGGAGAGAACTAATATTTTTAAATGAGACTTTCAGAGCTGTTCAAGTTGGAAAGTAACATCTGTGCAAGTTCAAGAATTCTGTGGAACTTGTTTTACTCCCATTAAAAAAAAAAAAAGAAAAAAAAAATAACAGTACACAATCTTCACCCATTTAAAGAATAAATACCAAGCAATCTGAATTTATCAATAGCAAGATATTTAAATAATATTCACCTAAAAAAATGTTGCTCCTGGCTCTATCAACAACTTTGTCACAACATACCAAAGCAAAACGACATTTTTTCCTGTTAACAAGTTAAAAGTTTCCAGGGCTCCATCACTAGTCGAAGCAGTCTGTTTGCATTCTCCAATACAAACTGACAATCTAGTGATATAGTACATTAAAAATTCTCTGTAGTATTGACTGCCTGAAGCTGATGCTCCCTTGCTAAATGCACTGCAGTTCAATTAACAGCTCTTCAATATACAATTTAATTTTTCTTTCATCTTGATCCACAGCCGAGCTTGAAATGAGGAATGCTGGAACAGATGTACTTTAAAAATTAAAGCAAGTCTTTATAAATAAATCTATCAAACTTGTAACGATTTCTGCCATAGCAGGACCAAATAGATGAATCTGAATGTCTGGGACTTTAAGGTTTATGCATTGTTTTTCTCAGCCTTACAGGGGTCCAAGAACTCCCCCAGGGAGTGGAACAGCTTTTGCCTTACTGCACCATTCTTTGGAAGCAGAACACTCTTCTGCTGCCTTTGTATATATTTTACACATAAAAATCCCACTTATTGTTAATGTCACCAGAACTGACTCCAGAAGTTTTAATATTTCTCTCATTTAAAAAGGTAACCAGAGAAGTGAATGGCATCAGTTTCCATTACCAAATCTACACTCAACAGGGAGACAGCCAATTGAAAAGTAAATATTTAATGTATAAATACTAGGCTAGATACATTACACACACACACACACACACCCTGCAGAGTTAAAAGAATCTTTAACTATAAATGTACTAAATTCAAGTGCACACAGTACACTTCAAATTTTCTCTAGGTAGTTATGCCATTTCACAGGAAAATGTAAGGTTAATTTAAACAGGACAGAATGAAATATTGCATTTCAAAGTTACTCTAAGTGGGACACCGCTGAAGGAAGCTATTAATATCTCTTACAGTGTACATGCTCAAGGAAACATCATGAATCAGCTCATTTCTCATAGGTATATTATACAGATTTCAAAATGGTAGGATTTACTACTGTTGATCAGAAAGTAAAACACTCTATAGCTAGAGGCATTTTCTACTCTAACCACATTCAAAAAAACAAACTTGACAACACCTACTGCCTTAGGTAGCAGAGAAGCACTACTGACATGGAGGGCCACCAATCAGCATAAGTTCCAAAGGCAGGAGAGGGCTCACCAAGCGAACATAAGCAGCGTTACAACTGTAATCGGTTTCTGATTAATTCACTCAAATTGCCTTTTCTCAATTTATACATTAATGCATAGTGAAATACACAGATTTACCTCATTTCTGTCCACATTTATAATGTTATTAGCTCAGATGCTGAGATTTTATTCTTAATTGTTATACTCCTTTCTTCTTCATGTATTTTTAATCACCTAATCTACATTAGCAATTTGAATACTGAAAAAAAATCTTTATAACACTAACTGGTCTTCATTATTGTCACCGTTTCCTTTTTCCCTTTATTTCTAGTCCTACATTTAAAAACGTATCTCAGTACTCTATTTTAAATTGTCACAGAAATAAGATTCAGCATTTACAGTAATTAACTCATCATTACTTTGCATAACTACACTAATTGGTATGCTCTACAAACCTGCAACACTGCAGAATTAAAAATAAACATAACAAAGATATAATTTACAACTAATCTCTACTTACAATTAAAGTTAGTTTCAAGATTTATTTCATTCTTTTTTCTTAGCTACAGCAGACAGTAAATGGGGTGTACCACGTTCTGCTTTGCAAACACCTAGATTATAAAATATAATTACACAAATTAATTAGAAATGAGTACATATGTTCATATCTTTGTTTGTAACCATAACATGTTAAACACGACTACATTAAGGAGCAGTTCCTAAAATTTATAAGATGGGACAACCAAGAAAAAGTTGAAAGCTCCCTGACCACACAAGGTACAAACGTCACACTGGCACAGAGAGGGTCACCAACACTTAAATTCTCCTAATGTCCTATTTGGAGGTTGCAGGAAGCACACAGGTCATTCTTCTACACAGCAGACTAGCAGTTCTGTGAGAACTCAGCACACAGTGAACCACAGCAGAATACAAAGTCCAGACTGAAATTTTCCCTGAACTGCATCATGTACTTTCCTTCCCACCAACTCTCAAGGGTTCCCTGATGTCTATAAGCATAAAATCCTTCAGTTCTGCTCACTGACTGGATACTTACCCTTTCACAAAGCTCAATACTTACAGGAACCCGATTATACTAAGGATCTTTATCCTTTCATTATAAATTTCCTTCTAAAATCTCTCTGGGAACAGAAGTTATTAGACAAGGAAGGGCAGATACAGTGACTAAGTGTGCTTTGGATCCCTGGGAAATCAGACTAGAGATGACTCCAGAAAGCCAGGGAAAAAAAGTCATCTGTATGTTTTCTTTTAAAATCAAACAAAAAGAGTGTTTATTCATCTGCTGAAACCAGACCTGTACCTGGCTGCACTTTCCTAGCAGCATCAATTACCACAAATATACTCTGATAGCATTTCAAGAATGCTTAAAGCTTGCATCAGCAAGATGCATTTATTTCAGTTCTACCTTGGCAAAATAAAGGATATTAATCATAAGCTTTTTTTAGCAATTTAACTGCATCTTCATAAATAGCATCTACCAATACAACTGAGCTGGGTCGGATATGCCCCACCACTCTATCACGTTGTCAAGAAACTGTAGTGCAAAACTTAGATGAGATTTCCTTTGAAGTTGTCTAACACAGTGTGTTTAGGACCTTTAAGTACAAATAGCTCTTTGTCATCACATCCAACATCAAGGACTAAAAGACCCAAAGATTTTTCAGTTAAAACCAAACTACAGATCACAATGCATCCCTTTTAAGAACTAGGGAAAACCAAAACAGCGGAACTACCCTACAAAGCGCATAGTTGTCATCTGTATAGCAGTAAGGACTCAGAGGACCTGAGAAAGCACAAAGTACAAGTTTAACGTAAAGACATCCTAATTTATTTTCATACTCAAAATTAAAATAACAACAGTTCTGATAAGCATACTCACAAAAAAAAAACAAAAGTATCTAGTTATACATTTTATGCTATATTTTCCTTTACATGCTAGGATCAGATCCTCAAGATTTATTTAACTGGTTCAAGGCTTGTTTTGTACGGCTCTAAAAAAAAAAAAAAAAAAAAAGCAAACAAACAAACAAAATATTCCTTTTGCTATATTAATTCAATACTTCTATTTGACAGGCAAAGTTTATTGCTGAAGTTAATGCTGTATCTCAGTGACCTCAAATGAAATATCAGAAAGAACAAGTTAAACACACTGTTGCTTCTACAAAATGACACACCAAATATCTTTATTGAGACTAAATTAGTAGAGGTTTAGTGCAAAAATCAGAACATTTAGATTGTGGTTTCCATGTAAGTTTTCATTATGAGCATCCCCTACCAATAGAGTAACATTAAAGGAAGAAGAGCTTCTGTTTAGAAAACACAAAGGAAGTGTTTACCTGTTCATGCAGGGGTTCAGAGTTCTCACATGGCAAGGCACCAGTAAAAATCAAAATTACAAGTAACAGGACAAACTGCATTCAGAACTAACGCACTCTTTTCTCCCTAGCACAATTGGGAAAGCACACATGTGAAGTGCTTCCTTCAAGACATAAACCAGAAAAGGGCTAAATAAGATTTTTTTTTAACTTACATCACCTCATAATGAACAGGTAGTCATATCTTGTGTGTACTCCCTCAACACAGCTATAATAAATCTCAGTAACACAGTTCTGGATTTAACGAAAGAAAGAAACAAGCACAGGACAGTACAATCACCTTCAAATGTTTGACATTGAATAACAAATTATGGCAGATATCAGCAGGTACCTCAGCACTTGCAAATTAAATGTGGACAAATGGCTGCAGACATATACCTGAAGTCCTGCTCCTTAAAAACAAACTTCATGCATATGGATATTTAGGTCCTGATCCAAAACTCTTCAAGGCAACAGAAAATTAATATTTTCAGTGGACTTTGGAAACAGACCTTTTAATGAATAATATAAATAAACATTCTTTTGAATAACAACACATTGATATACCTTAGGTTGACAGCCTTTTACTAAATTAAGCATAATAAATTTTCAGCACAATGGTATCATGTCATTTTACCCTAATGTCTTAACCATCTGAGATAAATAAGCAGATAATAAGCCATCTTATTTATATGAAGATAATGTCTGGGACACACCAAAGGTTTCAATGATTCGTTTGTGAAATTACCTAAAGAACCATGACCGTTTTGGACTCCACTTGGAGCAGTTTCTCCTTGGACACATGGCAAACCATGGTTCTCATCATGCATTGCTAAAGTGGAGATTTACAAAGAAAGCAGTGCAATTTCTCACAGCCAGCGCTAAATACAACAGGGTGAGGTAAAAGACAAAGTAACAGGATATTGAATGGAAGTCCAGGGGATCAAGCAAAGGTCAGTACTCTTCTGTCCCCAGCTCTCCACCTCCAAAGGTAATTATCAGGATAAAAGGAAATAAAGGAAGAGAAGAAATTAGAAAAGATAGTAAGCTAAGCAAAAATAATATAATGCTTCGGCTTCATAGTAATAAAAGATTTAGAAACATCATTGAGAAGCAAACAAATTAATAGTACCTTTTGAGCACTCTACTTATCAAGCCTACTTTTCTATATATCTTCTGTATTCCTGTTGAACTCCATCTATGCTATTTTTATGCCATTTATGCTGCTCTGTAGTCATAAGCCAGATAATTATCTTCAGTTTTATAAGCTATTGTAGATCATGAACCAAGTCAGTGCTTCTTTTCATGCACTCACATTAGTCCCTCATCACTGAAAAAACTATAAGTGATCCAGTAACAAGCATCTTTTTTCTTCTTTTTCTTTTTTCTTCTTTTCAATGCATTACAATTATGCAGAGTTGTACTATACGGTGGTGGAGTTGTTATTTTCCTACTCTACCGTATTCAGTGCTACAGTAGAACTGATACAGACCTTAACATTTTTGTCTTTATCAGCAAGTATCCTTTAAACATTATCACACTGTCGCAGCTCTATAGATACATGCAGTATGTAAGTAGAAAGAAAATAATCTCTCCTACATTTTCTTTCCCATAAACTCAACCAAGAAAAGTTCCTCCTACTGAGGACTCATTTAACATATTGACAGACTGGCTACAAGCCAAAGAAAACAAATCTTAAAAAAACAGCTCTTCACACTGCAGACTGTGTGACCCATCAAACCAAACTCTGGTATCTGAAATAATTTATAACTCCAAACGCATGAACGCTGAGGCATCTCTTTGCATTCCTTTTAATTTCTGAGTAATTTTTAGAGTAAAGGCCCATTTCACAATCCTAAGTGACACAGAAATCCAACGAAAGAACACATACAAGGTTAGCAATAAGTGTGCATTTTACTTAACAAATATGACTACATTTTACTATGAAATATTAAGCTTCTTCGAAGTGCTGAAAGACCTATGACCATACAATTATTGCCAGCTAACATACTATTTACAACTAGTACTAGCAGATACTCCATCCTGCTCACTTCTGATAATGAAATCAACTAATAAAGTTGCCTTTTTACTGTGAAAAATCAATTACATGGAAATCTATGAGATCTTGAACACAAACATTAGGTTTTTCCTTACTTTCTATAAAATTAAAACAAGGAACCAATTTGAGGACAAAAATGACCCACCGAATTTCACCATGACTTTCATAAAAAATTATCACAGTACATATTAAATCATTAGTGAGAGGCAATGCTGCCTGTTAGTTTTAAAATGCAGAGAATGAAACTCATTGCAGAAGCAAAAGAGGGCCAATAATATAATTACAAGCCGGTGCCCATGCAGTCTGAGTTAATGCCATTATTTGACATTGCAAGGCTATGCCTTCTCCCATGAGCCGCGCTGGAGACAAGGTTCACTCTAATTGGTTCCAAAGCACAACCTACCAACCACTGCCTTCCTCCGGCCCAGGAATGGTAATTTCCACACGACTGTAAATAGTGTTTGCAAACAATACAAACACGGTAATAAGAGGCTAGGTGGGTAATTAATGTGGTTACAAAGCAGCTTATTTGCATTTTTATTTAAAACTGCCTTCTTTAAAAAGCAGTTCAGTTTTCTTTTTGCAAAAGGAGCCTTGGTTAAGGAATAGAGCAGTAATTACTCTCTTTAGGGGTTCTTTTATACATCCTTTAGGGAATTAGAATGAAAAGATAAGCAGAATTATAAAGGGAATCATGTAAAATATGAAATGCACTATAAACACTTAGTACTGTATTTACCATAGGCTAAGCTTGTCTTCTTCATTAATGGAATATATTGCAAGCTTATGTTACAATCAGATTAACTGTGAAGAAGGTTTAAAAACATATATATCCAGCACCTTAATTCCCCCGTTCCTCTCCCAGAACTGACAACCAGAAATTCAGCGACAGCAGAACTCAGTTCATGTAGGAATGCATCTACCTGGACTACAGTAAATGAATATTCAATGTCAACACTAAACAGTTTGAGAATCTGAGACACAAAGGTTCAGGGGAAAAAAAATCAAACCCAAGTTACACTAGTATATATAAAGTATCAGTGAAAACAAACTTCTCTGCACCCTACCAACTAAACTGAAGTTGAATGTACAAAGGCTATGTTTCTTCTGAAGACAGATAGCTACAGACAGGCTTTTAATACTGTTGAGCAAAGGTATTTCTTAGTGCCACTGAGCTGAAAACTAAGCATGAAGTGCAGTTTTAAAGGGGTCATTCTGTTTTATTTTTATGTTTGGAGGGAAGTATCAATTTTTATTTTTTTTTTTGTTAAAAAGCTCATATTGCATTTAAGCAGTATTATTACAAAGCTCTAGGCATGGTAGGGATTTTGTGATTCTCTTTTCCAGATTAAGAATAGCAGAACTGTGCTAAAGAAACAAATCATCAAAAAGATCACCTCAACATTTTTATGTATAAGATTCTGCTGACATAAGGAAAAAATAAGGAACAATAAAATCCTATGACTTCTTTCAAAATTACATTTTAGATTTTTTTTTTAGGTGTGTGGCAAATACTGGAAGGTGAATGGAATTACGAGAGCAGAAATAATTCAGTCAACATCTCTCCTAGCTATAAAGCTAATCTGTTGCATTGTTCTTTTCCTCCACCAGCATCCAATTTTTTTTTCTTAGTAGAAATCTTTCTGCTTGCCCTATCTATGTTTGTCAAGAAGTCCCAATTCATCTCAATATGCTTCATTATATGGGTTCTCCTCATATCTGAGAAAAAGATGAAAGAAAGCAAAGATTTCCAACTTTTACCGAGTAGCTCCTCCATTCATATTACCAGACCTTTAAAAATGCTATTTTCTACACTTGTAAAAATTCTATAGCGCTAAACCACTTCAAATTCCCTTCTACCTTGCTGGACATCACTGAAGTTTCTCCTGCATGTATTACCTATATTACACCATTAAAAAGCATTCTCTACTTAAAGTCATGACAACAACATAAACCAGAAACTTACAACAAAATAAAAAGCACTATAAAATATTTACATCTATTTCCTTAATCCTCATTTATTAAATAAGAATGGAGTTCTGAGGTCACTTAGTATTAAATGCTTCACTTGTGAACACTACACTGGAAGTCAATGAGACTGCAGAGTGTAGTAAACATAAAGTATCATGAAAAGTACCATCCTCCACAGAGTTCAGAACCAAAAAGCCTTGGGCCAGGACGTACGCTATTTCTTACATTAACTTCTCCTGTAAATTGTCACATGCATATAAAGAATTTATATTAATGATCTTTGCTTTATGCAACTGAAATTATGCATTTCACTGAGTACCATATAGCAAAGATCAAAAACTGACTCAATATACCTCTGGTCCTTTTCAAGTAGATAAAAACTAAAATATAACCTTTCACCAACGTTGGGTTTTTTTCCTTTTAATCCACTTTCACATTTAACATTCACTTTATTCTGAGTCCCAGTTTTAACCAAACCAGAATAAAAAAATTTGAGAACCACAATGAGAAACATAGCAAACATAAAATTAATTAAACATTTTTAATTTAGCACTGTTTATTGGAGTTATAAGCCATATGAGATCCTAAATGCTTGGAAAATGCCCACTAAATCCTTCAAAGCCTCCTGCTTTCACACTGACTGGTTTTGTATTTCATAAATGTAATTACTTTAAAATATTTCTGTATTTATCTTGATAATAAAACTCTACCTTTAGTACAGCAACTAGTACAATTAGTGCAGAGCTAACTACAGATGAAGATGTAGGTATGAAACAGTTCAGCTATAGCCAGCACATCAACTCTCTAACGAAGTGTATCAGTATTCAGAAGGATGCTCAACCTTGAAAGTTAGGGCCTTAACACATCTGCTATACAATTCAGACTTTATTTTACAGTGGTTTCATTACTAACCATAAAAACTATAACAGTGGAATTGTATAAACAACTGAACAGTGTTTTTACTGTAAAATATGAATGCAATATAAATATTTGCCTTTCCCTTTTCTCAGCATCTTTCATGAGAGCAAATTCATGCCATATGTTTAGAGTGTACAAAAAGTAGGTCTCAACAACTCATCCATGTAGCTGTTGATTACAATGCTTAATTTTTTTAACTTTAGGGGGGGAGGTTTTAAGCAATTTCCTTGCAAATTGTTAGAAAGCCTCTTGCTCTTGTCAGTGGCTGCATTCCCTGATTCACAACTGGTTTTAGAAGAACTTGAAGACCACAGATTTCCCACAGATAACAAGATCAATAGCTCTGACAGGTTGAGTGAGGCATGTCCATCTGAATAGCTACCATCCCAATATAGAAGCCTGAAAACTGAAAAAGAAACTGCCACCTCAGAACATGTCAGGAGAGTTCAAAATACAAAAGAAACTGCTGTCCAGCTTCTTATACCAGCAGACTGTATTAAATTTAGTCTTCCTTAGTGCTGTGTATGCATGCTACTACTGCTTAAAAAATTATGACTTCCATTATTTAACAATTCACTGTCCATCTGTATTTGGAAAATAACTTCACAGCAGACATCACTCTCTTAAGGTGTCTCAGCTGAGCAGGTTAATCACAGGAAGCTAGCAAATTCTTTAACATTACGGCCAAAGTCCAGCCATACTTTCATACTATTCTCAGTCAGCTGTTACTAGCACCAGCACTGGTTAAGTTTTATACTATCAAGTCTCTGCTGGTAACATAGGGTCTGATTCCACTGCAATTACAGTTAATTAAATGATGCCTTCACTTCATAAAGATCTGGATTATACCCTTAAAAAGAAAACAAGCCTTATGCTCAGCAGTCAAACTCACTTTAACCCACTTCAACTAAACTCACTTTAGTTTGAGTGTCTGTGGCTGCCATTGAGATTACTCACCACAGACTTATTTTTTCTTATGACATTACCAATTATCTTAACACAAAGACACTGCCTTTCCCTGTGAGGCCTTTTCCTCATCACAAGGTTTGGATAACTACTTTATCTTGATTCTTCAGCATGATCACTATTCAGAGCACTGAAGATGACTGAAGATGAAATATGTCTCTACACTGCAGGCATTTATAACCGTGTACTACACTGTGATGGCATGTGAGAAAATAATACATAGGTTCAGAATATCATGCTTTGAAACAATACAATTTTTTATTACAAAATAACACAATATTGGACATAATATTTTCATAGAAATGCATGTGCTTTAGCAGTATGATATTCTGAAATACTTTGTATTTTGCAGAGATTACTTTTAAGAGTTTGAAACCCTTTAACTCTGTGAAATAGACTGTGGCTTTATTCAGTACTTATTACATCTCCAAAGCCAACTTTTACACGTCCTTCAGATTTTTCCATAACTGACAATCTGCCACTAATCATGATGAGATGTCCTCCCTCAATCATTCATGTATGTTAATTCCAAGAACAATGTATTTTGCTGGTTCTGATGTAGTCTTACATGGTTTTGGTATGGAAATCCTTTATTAATAGTCTGACTGATTTACAGAAAAAGCACACAAAATTAATATCCAATAGATATAAAGGGAAATTATACTTCTGCATCAAGATTAGCATCCATTAGTACCAACAGACTAAAGAATATTTTACAGAGCTATTCTGCATTACACACACCTACCAAAAACTCGTAAACCAAGAACATCAGTGGAGACAAAGCACTACGTGGGAACTCAGTCCCCCTTCCTCAAGGAGACACGCAGAGTTGACAAAGGAAAACTGTTGCCCACGTTCTGTGCAGACATGCCCAGTTTGCTTCTCATCTTTCTGAGTTTCACAAGATTACAACTGGAATATAAAGACTCACTTATCAAGTTTTAATTTCATTCAGTTACCTAATCAGCAAGAATATAAATCACTCCTTAGGTAGGGAATATTTTAGGGCAAAGGAATACAGCAAGTAGTCATGTTTATTCTGTTGGTTTTCTTCATAGCCATTCTATCTTCTCTTGTCACATCTCTACCTTGTAAGTTTCTACATATAAAGCAAACCCAAGTTTTCTTTTTACAGTTTAATCTAATCTTTGATGTAGCTGTAGGCTTAACACTGAGGAATAATTACAAAAGAAACATTATACTTTTTATGAAATATTAAACTTACAATTTATCTTTTAATATCTACTTCAAAGACTATTTGACAGGAATAAATAAATGAGATCTTCTTCGCAAGGGAAGCTGTGATTTATGAAATATTTTATTCATTCATATACTTAAGTATTTTCCTGAGAATACTGCTAACATCTGGAACTACACGGTTTTATCCACACATTCTGCTCATACTCAACTAGAAAATTATATCAATAATAATGTAAAATAAATTACCTAGCTTCTCTTCCTGAAGCATAGATTTCAGTGTTTGTCAGAGCAACTGTGTGTACAAACAGCACTGTAGCATTTTTCATTAAGCCTTAAAGTCAATTAAGCTATGACTTAGAACAATCAGTCCTCCTTTGGAAAGTATTGATATTTTTTCTTGGTTGCTTTCAGTCCTTTTCACTACTCAAGGAGAGATTTATGTTTGACAATTTCTTACTGATTAAAATGAATAATATCACTAGAATTCTAATTTCCTCTTTTCCAAGCAAGAAATTATCAAACAGTTTTAAATTGATACTGAATGTCATCGTGCATGAATAACAGTAATTTTCAAGATACCAAATGTAAAACTATACTGATCTCTTTTTTTATCCACTACTTCTTTATCCGCTCTTCCTTTTTGTCTCTGTGTATCTATATAAAACATTGGATTGTACCAATATAATTCACAATACCTCCCTATAAAAATTATATTTGACAGACTAGCTTAACCAGTCACATTAAAACTTGTCACAACGCTTTACATAAGGCAATTTCCCTTTATCTGCAACATTAGGAAAATTCTGCTGCAGTTTAGGAAGAAAGTAATTGGAATACTGCAGGTTGCAAATAAATGTTAGTTATCTAAAGTAATTAGCAGGTTTGTACAGACAATCCCTACTCAAATGGCTCAAACTCTCCATAAAACAGCTTGTCAGACAAAACTTACTAAAAAAAAAAAAAAAGTTTTCCAGATTTGTCTCCAAAAGCGAATCAAGATGAGTTTGAATTTTGTTTTTAAACATAATGGCAGCTAATCTGAAAAAAAACAAACAAACAAACAAACAAACACCACCTACTTTATTTTCTCCCATTATTCCCCCTGTTTCCTCTAGATCTTAACATTCAGGTTTTTCCATTTAGCTGTCCCATTTTGTCCTTATAAAATGGTGGCCCCAGAGGAGAGCCACGACAATGACCGGGGGCTGGAGCACTTCCCATATGAAGACAGGCTGAGAAAGTTGGGGCTGTTGAGCCTGGAGCAGAGAAGGCTGCGTGGAGACCTCAGAGCAGCCTTTCAGTATCTGAAGGGGGCCTATAAGAATGCTGGAGAGACTCTTCATTAGGAACTGTGGCAGAAATTAGGACAAGGGGTGATGGGTTCAAGTTTAAAGAGGGGAAGTTCAGGGTAGAGGTAAAGAAGTTCTTCCCTGTGAGGGTGCTGAGGCGCTGGCACATGGTACACAGAGAAGCTGTGGTTGTCCCACCCCTGGCAGTCTTCAAGGCCAGGTTAGATGGGGTTTCGAGCAACCTGGTCTAGTGGAAGGTGTCCCTGCCTGGGCAGGGGGATTGGAACTAGATGCTCCTATGGTCCTTTCCAGACCAAACTACTCTATGATTCTATGAAATAGACTCACTAAGGAAACAAGCCAGATGGCTTTTCCAAGTACTCTTAACTACGCCAAACTTTATTTTTAAAAGCTGCATTACAGTAGGATTCATTTGGGGGACTTTTCTGTTTTGTTGTGGTTTGGCAGTGGTTTGTTTAAGACTTACATTTTTTTCTGTATATATTTCAGGCTTTACTTAATACACACTATCAACTAGATAATTGTATCAAAACTTGAAAAAATAACAGTTGTCTCTTTATACATTTTTAACCAGTCTTCTTGCAAAATAAGCTGAAGTCTCTTTTGCATCTGACAACAAAAAGAATGAAACAGGAAATATTATTTATCCAACATTTAAACCTTGACTACTAAGGTTTTTAAACCTTGAGTACTAATGTTTAAGTACTCAAGGAGGAGTATTTTGTCCCACAGAAAAGCCAGTAAAGGACAAACACTGCTTTTGGTAGCATACATGTTATTATAGGACTACCAATTTTATTTACAGCACAGTACATTTATGACATGTAAACACACTAGCATACTATATGGCAAAGATTTTTTTTAGTTAGAAAATACAGTTCACCAAAGAAGAAGAAACAGGGTTTGGACATTCAATTGAAGAGTAGGAACATATTTACCAAATTTCCACCTCAAAATTCTGGAGGAAGACAGTATTTATAGTGCAGTTTAGAGACTTAATCTCAAAAAAATTACAAGAAAACATAAACCAAGTAGCAGCAGTAGCACAACTGCTGCCAAAAAAAACCCCTACCTGAATAACATAAACATGAGGCTTTCTAAGACTACATCCTAAACAGCTATAAGTTAAAATAAAACTGGCTCCAAATTGAAAGGTCAACCCATTTCCTCCAATAATTTTGCCTTCCCTAGGAACAAAGGAGACAAAATACTGTGGATGCTTTAAAGCTCTTTATAGCAGGATAGTCACAGCTACATATGGAGAATTTAGCTGAACCATGGCCAGAGATTGTTCACGCTTTTCTTAAACTGATTTTAGGAAAGAATTTTCAATTAACAACTTCCTGCTTCATAGTTACACCTATATGCCAAAAATTAATATTTCACATCAATATTTTAATATTAGTATCAATCAATCAAATTAATCTTTGCCTCTTAGTTTTCAGAAACTGACTTTGGGGCAGGTTTTTGTGCTTTACAATTTGATGTAAATTTTAAGCATCTTGTAATTCATCAACTAATTCTCTCCTGGTTACACACTCCAAGTAATTAAAGTTCAGTAATAACTTATTCTTTCTGCTCCAGCACCTGCATTTCATTTGTTTATTTTCCCAGAGTCATAAATCTGAGGGACTGTCAAAGTGCCATAATATTAGTGCAATAATCAAAGTTAATTAGTCCCTCTCAATAAACAACAACAAAGCCATTATAAAGATGCATTGAAGGTTTTCCAGCTACCCAGTTTACAGATGAAATTCTTTTCTGAACAATTACAGTTTGAAAACTGTTAGTAAATAAATGTAGCATTTCTGAAGTAATTTGACCTTCAGCAATCTTCATTCAATTAACAATCCTTTAACTTTTGGTGAGATAATATAGGCATTAAGACAAGTACTCCTGAACTCCTATGCCTTCTAAGTGCTCAGACATATGCTTAGAATTCAGGAGGTAATACGGTTTTTTTCCAAATAAAAGGTACTCGGTACCAGCCTTATTTTAGTTACATTAAAAACATTCTATACAACCACACTTAGCTGGATTGCAACTACTAAATTCGAAAGAATATCACCGGCTATCACACAGATAGATGATGTTTAAGCAAGACACACTTTGCTTGCTGCTATTGGAATTTTCTTGGAATCTCACACTATTGAAATAAAAAAAACCAAAATTAAAGCTTTTATGTGAAGTATTGAAGGGGGAAGGAAGATATTTTCCCCTCTCAATCCTGTACTATAAATCATTAATATCATCTAGGCAAGAGAAGGAGACCTAAATCCAAAGACTTTCTTGAAAAAACTTGTGGCTACAAAAATTAGCAATATTACAAGCATCACTTCTTTGGCAATACTTACTTGTAAGTAAGTGCTGTTTGTTTTGTACTAATAAATATTATAATTATCTGTTGACTACTTATGTGCAAATTTTAATACTACAGAGTGCACTCCCATATCATCCAGGAACAGTTGAAGTATTTTCAGAGCTTGGGAAATAAAGCTAAAATACTCATCACTAACTTTAGCAAGAAAGAAACAGAATTCTGAGAATCTGATCCTTCAGTTTATTATCCAACTAAAGTGCAGAGAACTGTGTCAACAGATTATCTCCTGGAAGTCAGCAGTCATAGCAAGCTCAGACAAAAGTAGCCTGCAATCTTATTAGCAAGTAAATGTGGGAGGAATAAACTTGGAGCACTGAATAATTTTTAACAAGGGCATTAGAAGATTCCCCCCCCCCAAAAAAAAAAGGAGGGGAAGTTAGAAGTCAAAGAAACAAAGGAGTAGACAGTACCGAAGAGCTAGTATTTGCATGACAAATTGAAAGAAAAATGAAAGATAAGAAGAAGAAATGGGAAGGGAAAAATAACGTTGAGGCAGACTGCATGGCAGCAGTGCTGTTGGGTCTGATGGACTAGGAAAGGAGGTAAACATCCTTGGTTTTGAAAAGTCTAAGAATGATCCGAAATCTGACATAGTATAAAAACTACGGGCAGATAGTGGCTGTCTTTGATATGACTGCATACATTCTCCTTCAGTTAGTTACAGAGTTTGGTTCTGGAAATTCCTGCCCTAAGAACTATGAACCACGCCTCAGTGGTTCTTCTAAACATTTCCACCCTTACAAAGCATCTGTATGTAGCATGGATAACAACATGTCAAGCCTCACAGTCCAATATGGCCATACAAAATGAAAAATCTTTATCACTGATAAACCACTGACTGAACAGGCTTCTACAAAATAAGAAAAATGTCTTCTTCCTTAGATTCTTGAATGGCAATGTAATACCTCTTTCACTGCATTAAAGACTTCATGTCTTATAAAGCACAGCTTAGTGTTGGACACTGCATACATTCACTTACCCATTCCAGGAGAATGCGTTGTACAGCATCATTGCCTCTTGACATATTTCTGCAGGCCAGGATAACATATGCCCCGTGCAATGCGAGAGACTTCGCAGTTTCAAAACCTATGACAAAATATTTTCCTAGTCATAAATACATCTCAGTTACAAAATTACATAGCTATAAAATTACCTGAAAAGGTAAGCCAGCCACTTAAACACACTAACGCTATCTGCAGTCTGACTACCTGTTTGACAGTCACCTGGACCCAGCTTTTAAGAGCACATATGAAAAAAGACACCTCAACTGGAGGAGGTTTGGGGACAATAATTGTATGAGTTTTGTGCAAAATAGACTTGGGATCTTCAAAAAGCAGACTCAATTCCCCTGCCTGGCTGACTTCAGTGGTTAGAAGAGCAGGATTATACTTACTCCTTACCTGACAATGAAGAATGGGCCATACGAAGAGACTACAGAACTATTATACCTGGCAACATCACACTGAAAGTGATAGAGTATTCTAAAATTGAGCTCTGGGCTTTTTAGATGCACAGTTAACCTTTGATTCATCAATCTGAGGACCACCTGCAGCAGAAGGACCACCCAATAGGATGTGTGAGGGAGTAAGAATCAAAATAACATTGAGGTTACTGCTACTTTTCTGATAAAACACCACCCCATTTGTAGAACACTGCTCTGCAAAACTGGAGACCAGAGAAGTTAATGACCAAGTGTTAAACCACACACAGGAGGGTGTTGTTATGCTCATGCTTAGAAAATTAGATTCTATCTAAGAAGATCTGTAATCCAAATGTATGTTTTATTATCACATACTTCAAAATCCTTGCTTAAATTATCTGTGTAAAATCAGCTTGGCTTTTGTCCCATCATCAACAAATGAATTTTGAACAAATGTGAATTTTTTCACAATTGTTCTCATTATGAATAATCAACCAGATATCATGCAGCTTCAATATGTTGGTTACAGTATCATGGGGTTAAACAGGTCACGGAACATACCAAATGATAGACAGAAAACATTATTCATGAAAACTTTCCTTTTGTATAACTCTCTGATACAACTTAATCTGCAAGTACATTCTTTCCAAATCTGAAACAAGTGGACAGACAGTTCACACTTTGCTGCAATTAAAGTGGAGGATGAATCTATATCCCCGGGTTTTTTCTTTCATCCATAGAACAAAGTTTCTCAGTGAATTTCTAAGCGACTGTACACAACCTTTTTATGCAATACTGTTACTAATTTCTTTCCCATTCTGCATTTGGGCACTTAATTTCTCCTTCCTAAAAGGAGACTTCAGACTAATTTCAGTCTGTTAATTTGGGACTGTACTGCAATTTAATAAGATCAGCTCAAATTATGAAAGTGCCCACCAAGAGCTGCAGCTTTTTCTACCTTGACATCATCTGCAAGCTTTGTGAGCATACTCTGTTTCATTTTCCAATTAATTATGAAAAGCTGCACAGAAGTCAGTCCAAGGTAAACTTCATTTAACTGGAAAAAGTCTGTGAGAATTTACACCAGGAGATGACGAGTTCTTGGAAGTGCAGAATGCCCATAAAGTGCAGAGAACTGAGGCGGAAACTGGGTTTCTATCAGGATGAGCTACTACACAGTTGCAATGTATTCAATAGTATCACCGGGTGCCCATCTCCATGGAGAACTGTAACAACGACATAAATTTCCATCCAGCTGAAAGAGGCATAACGTATCTTAATGAGTTCCAATTAGACAAGCTTAAACTAGAAAATGAAGAATCCAACTGAAATGCTCAGCAATCTGAGTACATGAAGAAGAGAGGAGGTATATGTTTCCGTTTTCTGACATTGTCCATGTTTTCTTTTTAAAAATTGTTTACCAAAAAGCCAATTAAGGTGGGTTGTCTCACTTCCAAAACACCCTGGAGCAATAAATTCAGTTACAGCACAAGACATAACTTACATTATAGAAACAACAGACACCAAGACAAATTTATATCATTTTCTGCAATTACATACTTACAGTATTCAAGTCCAAGCAATTTCCTTGTATCTCTTTTAAAGCCATTCATTTTACCAAGCAACTTCAATTACCTGGGTAATTCATTGCATGCACATGAATTCAGCTACAGCACATGCAAAGATTTCCCCTGTTTCTAATTCCACTTTTAGTGTATTTAACTAAAATTTTTCATGTAACTAATGTAAGACACCTTGTACCACAGTAGTATTAGCTAGCCATATGCTTCCTATTCTGCACAAAAAAATACACTTATTTTGACCAGCTTGCCAGAAGTTGGAATGCCTGGGATTACAGTTTTTCTATTGTTTTACAGAGATCTAGAGCTGATGGCCAGTTTAATTAGCTAAACATGATGAAGTCTTGCTAACTCCACCCCATGTCACACTGTGCAAAATACTAAATTCCATGCCATTCTGTTACTGTTAATGACTTGATTCTCATTATAAACTAAACTGAGAAAGATTCAAATTTAACCATGTTACATGCTGCAAGTGTAGCTAATTTTAATGCCAACATGGTTTTCCCTGCCAACTTGGAGATCAGTGTTAAACACAGCTCTTTAGGATGTATTCACTCCTTTCTGGTCTACCCAAAGGATGAGCCCTCACCCTTAGGCAGACATGTTCTATATCTTTCAAGGAAATTACGTGCTGAAAGAAAACTCTTTTCAGAGGATTTTTAAGCAGCAGTCCATCCCTCCATTCGAAATACTGTCATAGGTCAAGTGCTGATATGTCTTTCCATCAGACATATTTTAAACTACAGACTCATTCGTGAAAAATTATGCATTGTATTTAGGACAGCCAGATTTATGCAAAATAAGGAATACAAATACAGGTACCCCCCACCACATAAAGGTTAGAATTCCAAGACTGAATTACTAGCTACAGGTATAACTATTTCTACTTGATCTATCATTTTGTGTAGAGCATAATTTATAAGGCATCTTTTGCCTCAGACTACCTACCAGTTAAAAAATATCAAGAAGTAATAACACAATGTCTTCTTCACAGAGCTAACAGGTTTAAGTATGATCCATCTACCAACTTGCTAGCTCACAGGACCACAGCATTTTTATGTATGCCCTTAAAAATAAATCTTTATGGACCTGAAAATCCTCATTAAGCAACACAATTAAATACCTTTACAGTTTAAGAAACTACTATGCAGGACCTTTGAAGAATGCAGATTCTAACTGAAACACCTGAAGCAGGAATTTGGAAGCACCTCAGCATTCAAGCCTTGTTACAACTTCATCTTTTTGTTTCTTCTGCAAAAATTAACACTTCTTTCCTCCCACAGTGTCATATCTCTAAAAGAAGTTAGGAAAAGATTCTATAAGGGTGGAAAGCTTTAAGAGATTTACTGTGTTAAACTAAGTTTGCCAACACTAGTCCTTCAGCAAGATGTAGCCATGCTTTCAGTACATAGTAAATTTTAAAACCTCAGCGTAACACAGGGATTGAGTATTTAAAAGTACAAAACTATTTAAACACTCTAAAGAAAGAAAAGCCTTGCCTGTCTATAAAAACTACACTGAATCAAAATCCACACTGAATGTGGTATCATATACCAAAGCTAAACCACAAATATAATAAACACCCAAACAACAGTAAAACTGTTAAATAGAAAGATAAATCTGAATAACTATGTTAGGGACATGCATAATTAAGGAGCCACAGCAACCGTAATTCTATCATAAAAGCAACTCTCTGTGGACTTCAAAAGAAACTAAAATTTCTTTAAAACTTCACTTGGTCTGAATCTGCAGTCACCAATGTGCTCTTACAGGGACACAGCCCTTTCACAATGAAGGAACATTAACAGCAATGACCCTAGTTTCTTTTCCAGGAAACAATCATATCCTCCAGTAGTGAATGTTTCCTGCATCTGCAACAGGCTACCACAGCTGCAGAGCTATTTAACCCAGGTAAAACAGCACAGGCTACAGACAAGAACTTCTGCCCCTCACATTCTGCCCAGCCACACCTGCTGGCAAAGAGCCTTATATAGATGAAGGAAACTACGCCCAGCCCAGAAGTATTATTGTTCTGTGCTTCGCTTGTTAGATTTCAAAGTAAGGAGCTCAAAAGCAGATGCAAAACTTGAATAACTTCTTACAGAAAAATCACGGTTGTATACTAGCTTTGTTTTGTTTTGCTTTTAAAGTAGGAACAACTACATTAGAAAAACAACATAGGACAACATCCTTGAACATCAAGGACAGCCAATTATGAAGAGCAAGACAGATGCTTCCCCCAGATGTGACATAGCAACATTTAAATAATGCACACTTTGGAAAAGCAATCACAGTGCATTTAAATATACAATATAATTTGGAAAAACTAAAATAGTTTTAGAAAAATAAAATAAATCTCAACTGATTGCCCTGGAAATCTTGAGAGACAAGACTGTCCTTAGACTGTCTACTGATTAGAGCTGAATGAGCTCTAATCTGACACTCAAAAGTGAAAATCCTGTTTAAGGGATACATGAGGATAAAAATGATAGCATAGCTCTCTACAGCAGCAGGTAACCTAAAAGACTGGTAGCAGAACTAACAAGAGAGCTATAAGCACATGGGATTTGCTACATACATTTAAAACCCTCCCACCCTTTACTTCTACCATGATTTTTACACAGACTCAAGAATTAGCCCTCAGTTCCATTCTTCATCTTCTGTGATGACTGTTCAGCTCAATATTCTCACATTCTTTACTATCTACAGTCGACTACTGTCACTAAGTTTTGGGGCAGACTTTCAGCTAACGGTCTCAATTAACAAGCAGTTAGCATCGCTCAATTAATGCCAACTACATTGTGTCAACACATTCCAGATGAGTATAAGGCTCTGTGAAACAGTGCAACCTTCTCTGTAAAACAAAAGGATTCGTGGAATGGAAAAACAATTCAGTGATTTCTTGTTTAAATAAAGTAACATACAGTTATTTATAATTGGGGAACATTTTGTAAAGAATTTGCATCAAGCATTTAAATGTTTTAAAACCTTGTTTTATTTCAGATATAGAAAAGTGTGAATACACAAGAAGAAACTCAAAAATATTTCAGACAGTAGCAAGTTTGCTTCATCTTCTCTACCTTCTCACAAACACTCCAGGATACCTTGTATCTGTCATTTACAACGCATTTTAAACAGCGATGTATCTTTCTTTGCAAAAGCTCAGCCCTCAGCGTAAAAGCCTACAGGGTTACTTTGCATTTAGAGTTTTTTTACATTTAGTTTCTACAAAGTAATTTCTTTTTTGTCTCCACTGATAGAAGAGCTCTGGAGGCCCTGAGATTCTAAAACATCTTCAGATGTCCTTGAGGAATGATTTAAGGCTGTCATGAGTCCAGCCGTCCTTAAGCACCATGTCACAGTTTGAATGTAAACTAAAGTAGAGTCCAGAAGAAAACCTTCCTTTCCATAACAGTAAGCACAGCAAGATCAGGTAAGTGGAATAGGAAGTGAAAAGTATTGGCCTGCTTGTGTTATGTAGTTCTGGCTTTTCATACACAACATGACTAATGTGTATTAATTTCACAGCTGTGTTTAGGCTTTTCTTTTCCCCCCACTACACAGTTCTCAAACTTCCATGTTGCTTTCTGAATTGCTACAAACATCTACTGGGTTCTTAGATACCTCATTTGCAGAGTGAAGTGTGTTAATTTTCAGACTACATCTGCTTGGTTTTTTTTAACCTTTATATTTTCCTTTAATATAAAAATGGGTAAGAGACTTAAACAAAATCATTCTTTGATAAGCTAGTAGTTGGAAGACCCACTTATTTCCCATGTATGGTATTATAATATTGCAAGTAAAAATCCAACTTCCAATGAATAGGAAGTTGTTTATTTGTATAATTTGATTCTTCTTGGGAAGGATCAATAATTTTATATGACCTTCATAAAGTAAAATCAACAGTTATTTTAATTAATTCTGAAATCCAGAAAACATTAAATCTTAGTTAAAACATTTTTGGCACTAACCTTACATGAAAAAAAATCCTTTCTAGCCTCTTTCACTCAAAAGCAGTATAGCCAGTAGTACAGGAATTTGCATTTAAACTCTGATAGTGTATAAATATGTTAAGAGAACTGAAAGGAGTGTAAAAAGAAGTATGCCACTTTTTCTTGTTCTCCTTATCTGAGTTCCCTCCATGTTGTGGGTTCGGCTTCCCACCCACCCCCACCACCCCACCCCCCGCAGAGCCTCAAGTTATGCCGGGAAAGAGAGAAAAAAGCTGGGGGAGGGGGGACAGGGCGCCTGACCCGGGCTGACCAATAAGGTTATTCCGTACCACAGCACGACATGCCCAGGAGGGAGAATACAGGGCGGGCTCTCACTGGTTCGGTCGGGAGTCCAAACGGTTGTAATCTCTCCCTTTGTAGTTACTTTGTCATTATTATCGTTATTGGTGGTGGCAGTAGTGATTTCTATTGTATCTTAGTTACTGGACTGTTCTTATCTCAACCCATGAGAGTTACATTTTCTTCGGTTCTTCTTCCCATTTCCCCCCCATCGGGGGGGGGGGGGGGGGGAAGGAGAGAGAAGTGAAATTTACGTCTTAAACCACGACAGTTTTTGGCGCCCAACGTGGGGCACTTAAGGGTTCAGATAAGGACAAAATAGCCACTCATCACAATGCTGATTTATTGGCTCTCAAAGTTGTTGCTCTGGTTCTCACAGGTTCAGTGTATGATACTTTACTTACAGCCGGTTCTTCTTATCTTAACGTTTTTCAGATCTGGGTTTTGGGTTAAGATTCTTGTTACATTATACAGTATTGCACGGATTGTTAATACAAGAGACTCAGTGATCATGAAACTGACCCGGTTTGTGTTTCCAGTGTGGTCACCAACTCTATACTTTGGGAGGTATATAATGGAAGTTCTTAGCAATTACACGTCTCTTTTCACCTCCTTGGGTGGTCAGCCTGTGAAGGAGACATTCTTTTGTGCTCCCAGCGCCCCCACCAGACCGTTTACAACACCATTTGAGAATTCTGACGGTTTTGAATGGCCTTTAGACACTCTTGAGATCTGCCTGCTGGTGGTGACGGGAATTATCATGTTGGCACACATACTGAATATGTTGTACTCACAACTATCTTGTCTGGTCTGGAGAGTTAATCAGAGTAGGGTGTGGGCCATGTCTGGGGTTAGTCCACAATCCAGGGTGGCCGAGAGATTTTTCCCAAGGTTAGACAGTCATGAGTGGCAGGGTGTGTGGGATAGTATGGGCAAGTATCGAGGCCAGTGGGCCCCTCCAGTGCTTTGGAACTTCACCAATGAACAAATGCAAAACCCAGAAAAATTAGTAAAACACTTAAAGGAGGTGTGTGATCATTCTGGTCACACCAGAGATGGACAAATCATGGCAATGTGCTGGGGCTCGGCTTATGCTTACAGAGCCCTGTTTAACACTGTCCAGCATCTTCAAAAGGAAAAAAAACGTCTCTGGATCTGAGGGCGGAGTAATGGACAGCGCAGTTAATCCAGCTCCAAGTACAGCAGCTACATCACCACCAGCGACAGGTACAGCCACGACTCAAACCCCAGTGACAAGTACGGCAGCTACCCAAACCACAGTAATAATCACCGCAGCTAAACCAGAGGACCAACTCATACCAATATCGGTTCCCTCTGTACGCAAGAGGAAAAACAAAGAAGAGGCAGGAAAGATGAAACAAGACGAAGAAACGTCACCACCTGGGACAGCATCTGACCAGGAGTTATTACCACATGATGAAGAAGAAGAAGAAAAGGAAGAGGTGACTTCTCGATCTCGGACCTCAACCGAGCTACGGAATATGCAAAAAGACTTTACCCGTCAGCCAGCGGAGTACATCATCACCTGGCTGCTCCAATGCTGGGACAATGGGGCTGACAGTCATGAACTAGAAGGTAGTGAAGCCAAACAGCTGGGATCACTTGCCAGGGAAGGGGGAATTGACAAAGCAATTGCAAGAGAGAAAAAGTCCCTCAGCCTTTGGAAGCGGCTCTTGGCGGCTGTGAAAGATAGGTTTCCATACAAGGATGATGTTATGAGTCGTTCGGCCAAGGGGACTACTCTAGAGAAAGGCATCCAGTCCCTGAGAGAATCAGCCATTGTAGAGATGATCTATATTACCAAGCCGAATGTTGGGGATATACCCATAGATCAATATGAAGTCGAATGTACATGTCCCATGTGGTGGAAATTTACACGGAATGAACCCCCATCATATGCCAACTCACTGGCAACAGTAACCTGGAGTGACATAAGACCACCAACAGTGGATGAAATGATTTATAAACTCCGAGCGTTTGAAGACAATCTCACCCCTTCCATCATCTCAGCTGTGGAAAAACTGTCCCAGGACCTCCAACAATTGAGAGACGATCTATCCAGCTCCTCACGTGTACCAACACACGTCTCAGCTATTAACAGAAGGCGTCCTACTGTTTGAGAGAGAAGATATAGAAGTTATACACCAAGGGCCACCCTATGGTTTTACCTGCAGGATCACGGAGAAGATATGATGGAGTGGGATGGAAAGCCTACTTCAGTTTTGGAGGAGCGGGTGCGAGAACTGAAAAAGAGAGCAAAGGTCAAGTCTGATCACCCCATGAAGGCTGCGGCTTCAGGCTCTGGTGAGCAGGTTCCTAGATGGAGTGGAAGAGCAGATTTTACCTCAGCTCCTCTGATAAAGAAGAATAATCCATCTCTACAAGACGTGAGTGACCAATGTGATGACTACTAGAGGGGCCCCGCCTCCAGCCAGGTGGAGGTAGGGGATAATCGAACTTATTGGACTGTGTGGATCAGATGGCCTGGCACATCAGTCCCACAGAAGGATAAGGCTCTAGTAGATACCGGTGCACAGTGTACTCTGATGCCATCAAGCTGTCAAGGGGTGGAACCTATTTCTATTTCTGGAGTGACAGGAGGATCCCAAGAGCTGACTGTACTGGAGGCTGAAATCAGCCTGACTGGGAGGGAATGGCAAAAACACCCCATTGTGACTGGTCCAGAGGCTCCATGTATCCTTGGCATAGATTACCTCAGGAGAGGGTACTTCAAAGACCCAAAAGGGTACCAATGGGCTTTCGGTATTGCTGCTTTGGAGACAGAGGAAGTGGAGCAGCTGTCCACCTTGCCTGGTCTCTCAGAGGATCCTTCTGCTGTGGAGTTGCTGAAGGTCGAAGAACAACAAGTGCCAATCGCGACCGCAACAGTGCACCGGCAGCAATATCGCACCAACCGAGACTCCCTGATTCCCATCCATAAGCTGGATTGGATCTGTAGATTGGAGAGTCAAGGAGTGATCAGTAGGACCCACTCACCCTTTAATAGCCTCATATGGCCAGTGCGAAAGTCTAATGGAGAGTGGAGACTAACAGTAGACTATCGTGGCCTGAACGAAGTTACCCCATCTTTGAGTGCTGCCGTACCAAACATGCTAGAGCTTCAGTATGAACTGGAGTCAAAGGCAGCCAAGTGGTATGCCACGATTGACATTGCCAATGCTTTTTTCTCAATTCCTCTGGCAGCAGAGTGCAGGCCACAGTTCGCTTTTACTTGGAGGGGCGTCCAGTACACTTGGAACCGACTGCCCCAGGGGTGGAAACACAGCCCTGCCATCTGCCATGGACTGATCCAGACTGCACTGGAACAGGGGCAACCTCCAGAACACCTGCAATACATTGATGACATCATTGTGTGGGGTGATACAGCAGAAGAAGTCTTTGAGAAAGGGAGGAAAATAATCCAAATCCTGCTGACAGCCGGTTTTACCATAAAACGGAGTAAGGTCAAGGGACCTGCAAAGGAGATTCAATTTTTGGGAATAAAATGGCAAGATGGACGCCGCCAGATCCCCACAGATGGGATCAACAAGATAACAGCAATGTCGCCACGAACTAATAAGAAAGAAACACAAGCTTTCTTGGGTGCTGTGGGGTTCTGGAGGATGCATATCCCGATTTACAGTTTGATTGTAAGCCCTCTCTATTATGTGACCCAGAAGAAAAATGATTTTAAATGGGGCCCTGAGCAACAACAAGCCTTTGAGCAAATTAAACGTGAGATAGTTCGTGTAGTAGCCCTCGGACCAGTCCGGACTGGGCCAGATATTGAAAATGTACTGTACACCGCAGCTGGGGAGAACGGTCCTACCTGGACCGTCGGGCATACAAAGGATCTGAGGCCAACTACACCCCAAATGAAAAAGAGATATTGGCAGCCTATGAAGGGGTTGGAGCTGCTTGGGAAGTGATTGGCACTGAAGCACAGCTCCTCCTGGCACCCCGGTTGCCCATGCTGGGCTGGATGTCCGAAGGCAGGGTCTCCTCTACACATCATGCAACTGATGCTACATGGAGTAAGTGGGCCGCATTAATTACACAACGAGCTCGAATAGGAAATCCCAGTCGTCCAGGAATTCTAGAAGTCATCATGGACTGGCCAGAGGGCAAAGATTCTGGAAGGTCACCAGAGGAGGAAGGAGTGATGCGTGCTGAAGAGGCCCCACCATATAATGAACTGTCAGAAAGTGAAAAGCAATATGCCTTATTTACTGATGGGTCTTGTCGCACTGTGGGAAAGCCCCGTAGATGGAAGGCAGCAGTATGGAGTCCTCAAAGACAAGTTGCAGAAACTGCTGAAGGGGAGGGTGAATCGAGTCAGTTTGCAGAAGTGAAAGCCATCCAGCTGGCCTTGGACATTGCTGAACGAGAAAAGTGGCCAGTACTTTATCTCTATAGTGACTCATGGATGGTGGAGAATGCCCTGTGGGGGTGGTTGCAGTAATGGAAGCAGAGCAACTGGCAGCGCAGAGGTAAACCCATCTGGGCTGCTGCACTGTGGCAAGACATCGCTGCCTGAGTGCAAAACCTGGTGGTCAAGGTACACCACGTAGATGCTCATGTACCCAAGAGTCGGGCTACTGAGGAACACCAGAACAACCAACATATGGATCTAGCTGCTAAAATTGAAGTGGCTCAGATGGACTTAGATTGGCAACATAAGGGTGAATTACTTTTGGCCCGGTGGGCCCACGACACTTCAGGCCATCAGGGCAGAGATGCAACATACAGATGGGCTCGTGATCGAGGGGTGGACTTAACAATGGATACTATTGCCCAGGTTATTCATGACTGTGAAACATGTGCTGCAACTAAGCAGGCTAAACGGTTAAAGCCTCTTTGGTATGGAGGACCATGGCTGAAGTACAAATATGGGGAGGCTTGGCAGATTGATTATATTACACTCCCACCAACCCGCCAAGGCAAGCGTCATGTGCTTACCATGGTGGAAGCAACCACCGGATGGCTGGAAACATACGCTGTGCCCCACGCCACTGCCCGGAACACTATCCTGGGTCTTGAGAAACAGGTTTTGTGGTGACACGGCACACCAGAGAGAATTGAGTCAGACAATGGGACTCATTTCCGGAACAGCCTGATAGATACTTGGGCCAAAGAGCATGGCATTGAATGGGTATATCACATCCCTTACCATGCACCAGCCTCTGGGAAAATCGAACGGTACAATGGGCTATTAAAAACTACACTGAGAGCAATGGGTGGTGGGACTTTCAAACACTGGGATACACAGTTATTAAAGGCCACCTGGTTGGTCAGCACCAGAGGATCTGCTAACAGAGCTGGTCCAGCCCAGTCAGAACTTCTACATACTGTAGAGGGGGACAACATTCCTGTGGTACACATAAAGAATTTGCTGGGGAAGACAGTCTGGGTTATTCCTGCTTCAGGTAAAGGCAAACCCACTTGTGGGATTGCTTTTGCTCAGGGACCCGGATATACTTGGTGGGTAATGCGGGAAGATGGGGAAGTCCCATGTGTATCTCAAGGAGATTTGATTTTACGAGAAAACAGCCAATGAACTCAATTGCATGCTGTTGCTTGCTATGTAATTTGTTTTTTTTATAGCCCATCAACTAGATGTCTTCAAGTCATCCGCGACTGACCCTCAGACCATCATCCCAACAAAGAACGAACTTTGATGAAACCAGACGAGTTCTGCAGTAAAGGAACAATCAGCATCAGCAGGCAACGATCCAACACTGCACACAGCCTCCCCTGCTCTGAAAGACTGCTACAAAAGGTGGAGCCTGACATCACGGAGTGGATGGACTCAGCAGCTTTATAGGGATTGGTCCAGGCACTAAGGGATTATATCTGTGTGTGTGTGTGTGGATGTGTATATGTATATATATATGGGATGGTATTTTGAAAATGTGGGATCTGAGCATGATGTGAATGGTACGGAATAAGGGGTGGATTGTTATGGGTTCAGCTTCCCCCCACCTCACCACCACCACCACCACCACCACCACCACCCCCCCCCGCAGAGTCTCATGTTAGGCTGGGAAAGAGGGAAAAAAGCTGGGGGAGGGGGGACAGGCGCCTGACCCGGGCTGACCAATGAGGTTATTCCATACCACAGCACATCATGCCCAGGAGGCAGAATGGGGGCAGGCTCTCGCTGGCTTGGTTGGGCAGCGAAATGGTTGTATCCTCTCCCTTTGTATTTACTTTGTCATTATTATTGTTATTGGTGGTGGCAGTAGTGATTTCTATTGTATCATAGTTACTGGACTGTTCTTATCTCAACCCATGAGAGTTACATTTTCTTCGGCTCTTCACCCCATTTCCCCCCCATGGGGGGGGGGGGGGGAAGGGAAAGGAGGGAGAAGTGAAATTTACAGCTTAAACCACGACACTCCAGAAAAATGCAAACAACTTCTCAGACACTTCCTCTTGAACTAAGCATAGGCCAATATCCAGCACTTCTATTTCACTTTGGATTAAGATTTCTGGGAGAAGAGATATATTCTTACTATTTGTTCAGTGTCTTTCTGTAACACGCACCCATCACGTTACCTGGAAAACCTATGGCATGTACAGAACCAGCAGAGACCTTGGCAGTTTTAAGCCATCAAACAACAGAGGCCAGTATGTATGCCCTTTTTTAAACCCTTAACACTCTAAAAGCAAGTTTTATTCAACCATCAGAAAGCTCACCTGCTACATCTGGTCATCTTCCAAATCTCACTTTTTTTTTTTTTTTTTAAGTGCAGAAGTAATAAGTATCACAAAAATATTTTTCCAGGTACAAGATGTTATTCTCTTCAAACACCCTTTGCTTTGAAAACAAAACGGTACATTTTTCCTGCATCAAAAGTAAACTTGAGTTTTAGCTAAAAAGGAAGGAAATTAAAAAAACCCTGACACAATATACAATAGGGGTTTTTTTAAAATGCCACATGTAACCTATATGAAGTGTAATTTATATCCAGTTTTACTACAGAGGAGAGTTGTGAAAAGGTTAAACACTTAAGAACTTGCAACAAATCATATTTATAATCCAAAATAGACTCTCATTCCAAGCACTGCATCTCAGTGAACAGATTAGGTGGGTTTTGATTTTGGGAACCCAAGAGAACCACATATAAATGGAAGAGAGACTTGTCTCCTAGACATCACTAGATTTATTTCAACTTAGAAGACCCAAACATCAGTGACAATGAATCAGATCTTATTCAACACTTCCTCAGAAATGAGTTAAGCAGATTCAAACGTGCTAAAGATAAAGTGATGAAGAATTCAGAGTTAGGTAAGCTTCTTTTCAGGTTGAAATACTGCAATGATTATGTGTGATTTAGGAAAGAATCTTCTGCAACAAAGACCCTTGTTTCCTGTGTTGGTGGCTTAAGGGTACAACATCCAATAGATCTTTCACATTGAGTGATAGCAACCACATGCAAAATACCACATCATTGACAAATTCATACTTCCCAGAGCCCTAAAAGCACGATGCATTCTGCATCAGGACTGCCTAGCCACAAGCACCCCACTTCAAGATGGATATTTAGGATAAATCTTAAGAGACACATTATTCAACTTGCTCCAAATGCATGTTTACAAGCAAATAAAGCACCAAGATATTTTTAAGAGCCTAAGTTTAAAGTGAGCTATTTGCAGGAAATCCTAATGCTGCCTTTGTTTCTGTGTGTTTGCAGGCACATGCTAATGATACATAGTGATATTTTTCATCGAAAAGTTTGATGTTATAGGAAAGATACATCCTGCTTTTCCCTTTGTGTGTGAATTGGACAAGAGTATTTTTCTTGGAGCCAGGAACCACAGAAAAAGCCAACCAAAACGAAATAGGATGACTAATGCGCTGGTTCTGTTTTCCATCTAACCAACTTAAAAAATCTGTACCAATTACACATAACACTTCTTTGCAACATACTCTCTGGACAAGGCAGTAGAATAACTCAAAGTTATTCTTAACAATAAGTGCATTGCCACTGTCACTGACAAAACTCAAACTACTTTGTTCCATCTGAAGGGAGCACAACACTGAACAAATATGAATAAACATCCTTAAAGTGATGGGATTATAAACATCTGTGACTTATTGTTCCTCTAAAAAAATTTAAAATGCATCACTGGAGGCAAAGAAAGCTGAATTCATAAGTGAAGATGCGGCAAGCAAGCAAGCATACAGAACAGTAAGTATGCATAGGCACAGTCAGATCTGGTATTTACTCTAGTTGCACTACCCAGGATGTCCACCAGCTCACTTTAAAACAACGACACAAGACACAAAGAAAGCTTGGATTTCAGTCCTTTCTGCTTAGTTGGAGCCTAATACTGATAATTATCTCAGCTCCAACCTACAAAAAGGCACAGTGCAGCAGTAGACTCAAACACCCATTTCCTACCCTTTTTGTTGCACAGGTGCTACCATCTAATATAAATATTTCAGTAACAGCTAAAGGTTCCAGTCTGGAATTAACACTGTTGTGAGATATGGCATATTGAATACAGAGACAAGCTACTTATCGTGTCCCATGATAAACCAAAGACCTTGGTTTAGCTGTGCAAAGACAATTCCAAACAATCATTACATATCTCTCTCTAAAATACATGGAAATGACTACCCTGAAAACCTGTGGTTTTAAATAAGCTAGATGGAGGTCCTGAATAGATGAAGAGCGTCCAGAGATTGAAGTGGAGGAAAGAGAAGGAGAATCAGAGATGGAAAATGAATTTTTGGTGAAATCCCAGTTTTGTCTTTCGTACCTACTGCTTGCATTGGATGCACATTGTGACCAAAACCCCCAGACAAAATGATTCAGCCATGCAGCTTCCGTTACAACTAATCTCAAAGCTCTGTTTAACCAATATATGCTTCTTTCAGAGAAGGAAGAAAAAGAAAAGTCTCAGCCTTCGTATTTTATCTTGCTTTTCATCATCTATCAAATGCGAGGATCATTCTCCTGCCAAAACCCAAAGTTTTCCTGAATATTTTTTTAAATGAGTCCAATGGGCATTATCAGAGTGACATTTTAGCAATACTAAAATCCTTTGCAGAAGCTAACAGTACTAGCCACATCTTAGTATGGAACCCGCAACTGAAATTTACTCCGAACTTTGTATAAGTGTTTCTTCAAGCATAGAATAAATGCATGTTTTCTTGTGATTGTCTTTAAAAATGACAGTGTGGCTTCTTGCAAAGAAGTCAGCCAGTCTTCCTGACACAAAGCAATCTCTGTACTTAAAATATATACCAGAATTTGGCATTTGGCTTTATTATTTAATATTTAAGGAAAATTTATTAGAGTCTATTTTTCTGTTTAACTTTTTCCATTGTAACAGATAACATATCATGAGGGAAGACAGGCATCAGAATACGAAGCAATTTGGCACACAACTTCACATGTTTTAAATAAAAATAACTTCTCCATCTAAAAGTGCTTCTACATGTATTTTTACCAAGTCAAACAAAAAGAGCTAGATAAATTTTAAAAAAAAAACCTGAGCTAGCAACTTGTTTTTTTCAGGTCCCTTTAAAAGAGACCTGAGGTTGGTCTCAAAATGAGCAGAACCCTTTTTAGTGTGACATATTCCTAATTTTAGTAAACCCCCCTAAATTACTCTATTCAGAATTGGATAGTCTTAAATTCATAAGGGATAACATAACTGTAGTCTAACAAAATATTTTAATACGCTACTTCTATTCTTATTGCAAAATAAACACTTCCAAAATAAACATTTAACTGAAATCTAGAGTAACAGAAAAAAAAAAATCTGCCTGCAATGTAAGTCAACATCAAACCAGCATCTCAATGAAATCTAGACCAGATCTCAGTAGTCAAATTTGACATGACATTTAGGGCACACTATATCCCAGTAAGTAACCACTCCTGAATGTTTATAGTCACTATCGGATAACTAACCTTTTTGTTGTTGTTCACTTGTCTAAATAAAGTCATTCTACTTATAAGTACCATTACTTAAATACATTATTAAGGAAATAAGTAACATTTTTGTGCATGCAACTGAAGCTTCATCACTATTTGACAGCAAAGCTGAGGCAAGCTGATGAGAAGCAGTGCCAACAAAATTTAAAGTCACACATACACAAAAACTCATTAAGGGTTTACCTAAAACCAGTAGAGAGCACCAAAGACCACCATTAAAGAGATTTGAGTTTCTCGCAAGTCCACATAGTCTTGAAGGGTTTGTGTTCTGGAAAAGTGCCAACGTTGGGAACATGCATAACTGGGTTTATAAAAAGTCTGATAGGATACTCCACATCAACTAGGTATCAAAAGCTGTTTTGAGAGGCATATATTTTTTTTACATAATCCCCAAAACTTTGGGGCTTCCCCCCCTCCCTCATTGTTGCTATTTTTAACACATCTTGTTAGACAAGCTTACTCAAGTGACCAGAAAAAATGCCAGATAATTTAAAATTTATCTTTAACTGTCTCCCACAGGCCTTTTTTTTTTTTTCTTCCCCTCTCTTAATCAGAATTTAAAAAGAAAAAAAGAGTTCCAAGTTCAGAGAAACAGGCTTGGCGAACTCTCCTTCTCTAAAGCTATTCTTTATATCAGCAGTAGCTTTAGGCAACACAACAGCTTTCCCTACCAAAGCAAAAATGGAGAAAAAAAAAAGACAGAAGTTGTCTACTTTCTTTTCAAGTACACTTCTATTCTTCTGTTAGCCAACAGTATCATAGGTTTCCGTACTGCTGAGCTGAGCCCTAATTAAACATAACAAAAAAATTAGTTGCATGTTTTGAATCTCCTTTTGGCAAGTACAACAGTGCAATGTTAAGAAAAGAAGTAAATTTAATAAAGAGGAATCCTTCATCCAAGGCAGAATAATTAAAAGACATACTGTGCTGTCAGCTAAAGTGCTAGATCGTCCAAGCTTTAATCTGTAAGGTTTTTCATCAGAAATACAGAGTGTTATGTAAAGATACTGAGAAAGTACAAGATAAATTAGACCAATATTTTTCTTAAAATAAACTTGATATTTATTTATATCAGTTACACAGTGAAAGATTTTAAAACATATACTAGACACTTTACAGATAAATCATAAAACAAGGTTCTGTCCTAAACAGCTCACAATTTAGGTTACAGAAAAAGGTATCTTAAAGAACCAAACATAGACAGCTTAGTCCTGTTCTAAAGAGCTCACAGTTTATGCCATGGGGAAAAGAATAGAGGAGCAAACTAAAAAAGTCAAACAATGCTACTTGATTCCTGGCAGTCAACACCCACCTTTGTCTTTGGGGAGCATGAGATAAGCCAATTCTGTTTAGTTATGCAGCAAAGGAAGATCTTAATACAAGAGTCATTTCAGGATTCTGTAAAAAGCACTGGATACAGGGAAGATGCAGTTCATTGCTGCTTCTAGTCCAAGCAAGCAAAAACAGTAGATAAGAGACAGCCAGAGAAGGGCAAGATAACAAGACCTGAAGGTCTGAGAATTTATACAGCCCTTGGTTACCTCAAATTCTAGATTTTTCTGCACTAGATTGTATTCAGGGTGGGTACCAACCTCCTAAGGTTCAAAACTGGCAAACCATTTGGGTATACTTTAAACTATGAAGGGAAGAGGGAGATGGGAAGCTGTTATACAACTCAAATGATCCATCATGTGGTTCCAACATACAAAAGTAAGGCAGGAGATGGAGTTCTGAAACAAAAGATGAAGAATAAGAACAGTGTTAACAAAAAGTGCCTGTAAGAAAAAGCAAGAAGAGTGGAAAAGAGCAAGAATTAGAAGAAATTAAATTATAATGTAAAGCCATAAGCAAAAAAAAAAAACCTCTCTGCTGCACTTTCAAGGAGGTCGCAAAAACATATTATGCATCTTTTCACACCACAACTTGTGTATATTTTTTTAGATGTCATTTAAGGTCTACCTGCTAGCACCAGGGACACCAGCAACCCACCCAAGAGCTCAGTGACAACAACCTTCTAAAACAAATGACTAGTTACAGCTATACCTTTGGTACTATTTTTTTTTTTTTTCAGCATCCAAGAAGTTAGACCTTGCCAATTTGGGGTAGAGGATGTTAAATCCAAAAATGAAAAAGCCTACAAAGCTTTAGATCTGCAAAACAGGAAAAACTGCCAGGTGAACAAGCATACTAAATGCTTTCTAAAACCTACTGAGTTTGTGCTGATATTGTACTAATCTTGAGTCACAAACTGCAACATTACTGTGAATTAGGTAAAAGCATTACTTCTACTGATAGTCAGAATCTGGTGTTGCACAGTTCACTCACAAGCACAATAGAAATCAGCCTGTACAGCTCCTGATCTCATATTCAGTCTGCCTTGTCTGTGACAAGTTCCCTGCTTAAAGACCAAATCTTAGTTTGCAAGTATGAAGTCTAGTAAGTGTTATTAATTCATCAAATTACATCATTAACCATTATGAAGCCTATCTCTGCCTTACATTCTAGATACATAACTTTTTGTTTTGCATGAGACAAATGTTTAAATACTAGATAAAAAAAAAATACAGATTCAGGAAGTCTAGGTCTCTATTCCTGGGACCAATAGATCACATTCAGAAACAGATACAGCAACAGACCTTTCTCAAAGATCACAATCTTCAGTCACTCAGGATGCCAAAAGTGTGCTGCCAAGTAGGTCATGAACATTTTTATGTACTCATTGCCTACCTAGGCACAAAATAGTCCAAATTTACTTTCAGAGTTACAAAAGCTTCCAAAAGAATAAGGTTTATACCCCAGCAACTGTTTGCAGCTGGACACAAACCCAAACAAATACAGCAGTTTTTGGAAAAGTTTTCTTTACACATTTCTAAGTTGCCATATTTTCAGCTCTCAATATATTTTGATTACTCCTTCTGCTAACGAATTAGAACAGCTTTCAGAGGAGTCTACTTCTTATCCTACAACAGAATAATCCATGCCCCACTTTAAACTGGAATATGGATATAATCTGTAAACTTAGGTCAGTTACTGAAATAATATGCTGATCTGTAAGCAAAATAAGGCTAACCACAAATTTCTCGAAATCGCAAATAGCATAATGTCTGTAACATGAAAAAGTATAGAAGTGAGAAATGCTGCTAATGGCAAAAGAACAACATAATCAGAATGTTTCACAGTTCCTGAATCTTTGAATAAACAATATAACAATTCTTCAATTTGGTTACATTAGAAGAGAACTAGAGATCCTCTTCACAAGCTTTTAAAGAAAAGGTTAATTTTTATACAAAGGCATTTTGACTAATCACAAGAGGAAAATGTCCCACAAGTTGAACTTGAATTTAGATATCAAAAATAAAGGCAACAGAGAATATGATGATAAAACTGCTTGCATAAAGAAAAATAAAGCAAAAGTTCCTTCTACAAAGATAACAACCTGGAAAACTAAAAGGTTTCTGAGCAACATTCACTTTTTCCTGGGCCTCAAGTCACAGTACAAGCAAAAGATTTAAATAAATACATCAACACCGAACTGTGGCAATTCCTTGTTCACATGGATATTATTACTCTCAAGACAGTATGGTAACAGCCAGAAAACCTAACTTCACTAGTTTTTTTAGTATAAAGGAAACACTAACTAAGAATAAGAACTTAGAAACACTGACCATGGTAACTATACTTAAATTAAGGATAGGAAATTTAATGTGTATTACTACTCAACCATTCAGATCACAAGACAGCCAGTTTGTAGGGAGCCTTCTGAAGCAACAGATCAAAGTACTAAAAGCTACCGTGTAGAACTATAGCAAGAAATCAAAAGCAGCTAGATGTTACAGGAACAGAAAAACTGAGGTGGTACTGCTGAAAAGGAGGCTATAAAGATCTCACGTATTAAAAAGAAAAGCCTATAGAAGAAAAGGAAGAAGAAGAAACAAATCTTTCACAGGCAGAATTAAAATAAAAACAACAGGAAGGCATAAGACAGTGTGTGCTCAATAACAGAGCTAAGAACTGCAGATATCATTAATTAAAAGAAAAAAATAAATCACATAATACAAAACTACTTTAGCTTTTGGTAATCTTCCCTTCAGAATTATTCAAAGAATGTGGTATTTTATGTACTTATTTTCTTAAGTCACACACTGTCTTTTAAAAAGGTTTGCACATCTTAGACTTCAGGATGAATATAAGATCAATTTCTTTCTCATAGTACTACTCCTATTCCATAATTCAGGCAAAATTCTGGCCTCACTAATTCTGAAGATGGTAGCAAGACTCCTGTTAATCAGGTCAGAATTTTGATCTTTATCTTTCCAGGCTCTTGCCTGCCTCCTTTCACTTCCTTCTTGATAACGATTTATTGTTCAGACTTGAGCATCAAAACCTTATAAATCCCTAACAGAATCACACATGGAGAGTTTAAAAGGGACATAAGATACTGAAATAATTTCTTCTTGCGACCCTACAGCTTAGCATGGGTATAGTCACCATGAACTTCTTTGCTGGTAAGCCAAAAACACCATGGCCATTACTGCACATCTTTAGGCTGTAAGTGGAGTTGATAGTATCTAAAGAAGTCACTAAATCTCAGAAGATATTGTCACTAGAAAACAGTATACATTTAGCAAAATCTTCTGTCCTCAGCGTTAAATAAGCATTCAGAAAAAAAAAAAAAAAAAAAACCAAACCAACAATACAAATGTACAGATGAAACTACTCATGTAACTCTTGCAGGACAATTAGCTTTCAAAACACAAAGACACAAGATGATGCAGAGAGCAAGTTCTGTGTTGCAGTGAGACAGACTGAATCATGCAGGTTTTTTCATCTCTGGACCATGAAATACACATCACATAACAAAAAACTTTATGAACTTAAATATTTCAAAAGACAGAAAGCAATCAAGTTATATAGCAGCCCACTGAAAGTCTTTTCAACTTTCAAGTAACAGACAAGAAAGTAAGCACCACGTATGAAGGTTCCTATTCTACAAATACATTATTCCCTGTAACAGGGTACCATAAAGTACAACACAGGCATATAGCTCAATCTCATCCTTTATTAAAAGATTCCATTATAACTAGTAATCATTACTGAACCTTTTACCTCAGATGTAATTTCTTACAAGTTACAACAAGTTTCACATGCATTATGAATTTCAGCCAAGGTTGATGAAGTTCAATAACTTGGCTAACCAACCATGTGTACTACTCATTACAGAAGTAATAAATAGACTCATCAAAATGGACATGAAAAAGCAGTATGAACATCTGACACCATTTTCAGCTTATTCAATAAGACAAATAAATTACAGAAGTCCAAAAGGACCTTTTAATATTTACAATATGTAACAAGTAGACAGTGGAGCCTTGCGTAAAAAGCAGAGCGATATTACTATTCCACGGTATTAAGCCAGAGTTATAAAAGAGCAATGGCACTCATGGAAAACTCGATCACTATGACCTACTATAAATTTTCAGGATACAGCATTGAAAATTAAAGAGAACCCTTTTCTATTAACATTATTCATAGTTTGAAAATAATAGCTTTTAGTAGTTATCTGATTGTTCAAAACACATCAGAACTAATCCCTGACTGACAGCTACTAAGCTCCTGCAACAGAACATGTTAAAAGTTCCACCCCACAGTCACATTCTCCTCCACTGCTTTTCTATACAAATTACCCAGATAATGTACCCTAGCCAAAAATATACTTCCTGTGAAATCTAGGCTCTCCTGGAAAAGCTCGGTACTCCCAATTCCCCAGAAACACTGATACAACAAAATTCATGCCTGACGCAAAGTTTTAGACTTCCACAAAGAAAATACCTGGAGAAAAAGTAAAATATAGTGAAGTGGAAGTTTGGTTTCTAAGGTGTGTTTAAGCAAACAAAACTTCTATACAGACATCAATACTTTAATGGTAAGGCTACTTGTGGTTTCAGGCAATGCATGACAAGTTTGGTCCATGGCATGCAGATTACAGGGATTAAAAAAATCAGCATTTAATTTCTCAACATTACTTTTCCCATGAATTCTTCAGGAAGCAAGCAGTTTTTCCCTGAGGAGAATGAATGTCTGTTGAAGCCAGAGTAACAACATGAAACTGAAATAGAGGTGAAATATAGTTGAATATATACAATACCAAACTGTATTAGCTGAAGGATGGTCATTTCTCCCCCTTCACCTTCCCAAATCAACAAAAACTAAACCTTCATTGCCACCGTTTCACTGGTGAAGGATGGCAAGAAAACAGTCCCTAAACAACACAACTACGCTGGCAGAAGACCCTGCTGTAAAACTTCCATCTGCAAAAAGATGTTTTTATTGGGTAACTTATTTTTCTCATGAGAGATTATTTTATTCTACCAGGGCTAGCCATACATACATTGACTGTATCCAGGCCAGCTGTGCTTTTCTGCCAATATACTGTGCTGCTTATAATAGTGAAACGTGTTACATGGAGCCTAGAACTCACAAAAAAAATATATATATACATCAAGGAATAACCCTTTCATGCTTTTAAAAGCCCAATAAATACAGAAGTATCTTATGAAAACAATTTCTGGGACAGCTAGGACTTGGCCAAGAAAAATAATCCAAGGTTATATACTGCTGATCTGTCTGCCTCACAATAAGCTTTGAACCCAAACCTCCATAAATAATATCCACTTCAGTTCTCCACATGTGAAACACTTCCAGCATGAAAACATACAACCATGCAAAGGCTGTAAGAGTTTGTTCACCACAACTTATGCTGGTTTAGTGAGAACATAAGATGCATGTCCTTAGCAAAACCCCGGTTATTTCCCTTCTCCCTGCACCATCACACTGCAACATAATTACATACAGAAATTCTTCTTAGTAATAGGCAAAAGTTTCAATTTATTAATCCCCAGAAAATCATGCATTTTTGAACACTAATTTTGATTCAGACAACAAACTCCTCACTAAATTGTGGAAAACGCTTAGATAGTAGGGAAAGACTATTCAAGAAACATTGTCACAATCTTGTTCACCCATGCCACATCCCTTCTTTCTGCTCTCATAATAACAAGTGATGCAAATAGGAGGCAAGTATTGGAAAGCAAACATGCTAGTTTTTATTCATCATAATAAAAAACACCAAAAAGAAGCTTAACTTAAAAATCTTTGAGAAAAGTTAACAGATTTATAGAATTGAGGGAGGAGGAAAAAAAAAAAACAAAAAAAAAAAAAACGCACCAGACCAAAACCAGACAGATGTATTTTCTATTAAGGATTATTTTTTCAAAAGCTAACTATACAACAAAAAACAGATTTTTTTTTCAAGGGTGACAAAATTCAGGTGTTATAGCATAAGAAAAATTCCAAGATCATTCAAGATTATCATAAAGTGAATCTGAAACAGAGGACTATCTTGAGCTGGAGTGTTGTCAGTTGTATAACCTTTAAATACTATTTCACCTCAGAACAGTAGAGAGAAATTAGAAAATAAGCTTCATGCTTTCAAAGAAAAATGAGCACATTTTTCAAGGAAAATTTGCCATCTAGGTCAAAAATGGAGCTGAACAACTCCTTACTGACAGATTCAGACAAACATCTGCTGCTTTGACCACCACACTCCATGCAATCCAGTGAAAGACAATGAACAAATTTAAGACAGTCAGACTAATGCTATTAAAATGAGAGACCTCAATGGTATTTGTAAAGGTGTGTTTTATTCCTCCCATACCATCTGAGTTTGACTTAAATGAGACCATTCACTGGTCTAATTAGTATTCAGCAAATGTTACCTTCCCTGTGAAGGCCGATAAAGCCAGTCTCAGGAAAAATCCTATGTTGCCCACAAGTAATCTCAGTAACTTCTGGAACTAAAATGGTTCCCCATATTCACAAAATCCTCTTTTCTGCATGTACAAAGAAATCAGTTTTTGATTTCTTAAGAAGTCAAGGCATTCTTTTTCACCATATTTTTCCTGTCTACTGCCAATAGATTTAGACCATAGCAGTGAAAGCTAGCCAGCATCTATTAGAGACCTTAAACAGTCTTCACAAGAAATTTAGATAATCTTTAAAAGTTTAATTTTGTTCCCCTTATGGGCAGTAGCTTAAATAGCTATTACTCAAATAGTTATTACTCAATTGGCATAAGAAATATAACAAAGGTTAACCACACCTGCCTCTATTAAGGCTCTGAATGTAGAGACTGCTTTTAACTGCAAGAAAGAGTCACAATAAAACTCATACAGGAAGTGCTCAAAAATTACTTTACTTCGTACAGAAACCACAGCTCAGAAATCAGGAATTCAGAATTCTTAAGATATTCAATAATATATCCCACAATATCACTCCATATTCCCAGAATAAAACAAATTCTTAACTAGCTTCTCCCAGTATGAAGTACAAAAGCATATAGTCAAAGCACAGCAGTCTGGACACATATATTATACTGTTTATGTGCAAGTTAACTTATTTTTTATGCCCTTTGAAAAAGAGAAAAAGGCAAAAATACCAAAAAAAAACCCTTATTTTTTAAAACTATCAAATGATGACAGGAAAAAAATAAAAAAGTCTTGGGATCTGTCTGAATTAATGTAAGCACTGTACAGTTACTGAAAACAGAGTCCTAGCTTCCAACAGTTTCCAGTTCTATCCCCTGCCTGATATCTGATCTTAGATGCTACTGATCCCAGAATTAACATAGTTAATCCCACATCCCAGACCACTAAAACATTACTGGCTTTTTCCATTAAGGGAGACAGTAGAGTTTCTAGTATTTTGACAACAGCATGATTTAAGAGGGGTAGCCATTCTACATTGCTTACAGATGTAAAGCATTCAAATTACGTCCCATATGAGAGAGATTTCTGAACTGGGTGCAGATGATCCAGTGAAAGGAACATGATAAACTGCAGAGCTACATAATTTGTATTTATCTCGAATGCACCACCATGTGTGAACAAAATCTAATCTTCTACATGTTACAATGATGATTAATACAAAGCAAATTATCAAGTTACCCATTGCCAAAATGTTACCTTGTGCAGTTTCACAATGTTCAGTTATATTTCTGTATGTATATAAACCCTCACCACAAGCACCTATGACATTTGATACAAGGAATACAGCTCATTAAATATAAAATACATTTCAAAAGCCCAAAACAGAGTTTTAGCTCTAAGTCTCTTTCTGTGATTTCATTTACCTGATCCTGAAGTACTGGCTACATTAATTTAAGGGAATGCAAATCAGCCATGAGCACAGCAAAAATCAGTTCAAAAAGAAAGAAGGAAAGAATTTAGCTGCTAACCGTATTTTAGTAATTAAGAAGAAAAAAGTAGGTTGCTTTGTATTTCCTTGCTTTGTAAAAACCCATGTTAATAAAACATGTCACCTTCTGCTAAAATTTACTAATCATTTTTGTTGTAACTTAATCAGAATCTTAGAGTTTAAAAGCCTGATATCTTACAGTCTAACTTACACCATTTCTTCTTACTATGTCAAGCTAGCTTTTCACACTGAAAACAATATACTAAGAGTCATCAGGAAGAAAAAAAAAAAAAGCTATGAGAGGAATAAACTAGAAAATTCTCGTTCATTATTTATAAATTAAAAGGACAGTTATTCAAAACAACTTTTTACAATCATAAAGCAGATGTTTATGATAAATTATAAGCATGTTTTCCAACCTTCTGCATCAGCATGACAAAAGTTTTAATACTGAACTTCTGTACAAGAGATAAAAAAATACCATAATTTCTTACATCAAAAAGAAAATGCACACCAAAAGCTCACTGAAGCAGTAACTTGTCTTTTAAGTACCGATTAACAGTAAATAATTTTCCACTTTCCTCCTGGCTATGACCTCTTCATTTGTATAGCAGTAAAAGTACCTGAAAAAAATAGAGAATTCAACCTAACCAAACATTAACCAACAATTATTTTGAAGAAATAACCTGAAACATTTCCATGATTATAAAATTATATGCTTCACTCTGAAAAATCAAAAAAAAAAAAAGCAAAATGAAAAGCCACATTTTGGCTGAAGCTTCTGGGTTTCATTCAGTACCTGAAAACAATTAAGCTGTTTATTCAGGACATCCCTTATAGAAGCTATTAACAGATATATTTTGTCCTCCATGCAGCATAAAAAATCGAATTCCAGTTTGAGCAATGGTTTAGTCACGATTATCAATATATTTTTGTGATAGAATCTTCGGAAAGCCTTAAGAAAAAGCCTACTTTGTGGAATCTGCCTGACTGCACAGAACATACACATTTTGCCCTTCCATAATGTACTGCAATACTACTTACATTTTGCTACTCATGCATAGTCTAGTAGTCACAATAGGTTAGATGCAACTGCACCAGATACTGAAGACAGAACACATTGCACTTTCAAGGTCATATAAATGTATGAATCTTAAAAACAGATAGCAATATTTATACAAGTCATAGAAAATTACATTAGCTACACATCTGTCTCCCTAATATTAAAAACAAGTAATAATTTTTTTTTATAATTGCTTGACTTGAGGAGATTGCTTACACATGCTGTTGACAGTACCACATCTCTTTACAAAATTATACCTAGATGAACAGATTATATGCTTTCAAAAATTTCGAATTCTAGCCCCAACAATTAGGAACACAAACAACAAAATTACAGGAGCATTTACTAAAACCAGGAAAAGCAAGCACACAGTCTCTTTTGTTTAGTATATTCAAAGAGCAACACAGCCCTCTAGTGGAAAAGTTAGAAAATACGACTTCATTCACACAAGATGCTAGGAAAAGCATTTTCACTCTCTCCTGACATTGAGACCTCTAAAACAGAAAAACAAAGATCACACAGAATTGCACACTATCTTCAGCTCCTCATAATGGACTAAGTCTTTCTGAAACGAACAAACTGACAATTTACACTACTCATGTTTAAACACAGATCAAACGAGTTTTTAAAAACAGGATAGACACAATGCGACTAAACTGTTCAGTAAGTCTGTCTTGCTCCTTTTCACCTGCTCCTTTACCGTGAATGAGAGCTACCTCAACTTCTAATGGGGTTCTCAGACTAAAATTCTGATTGAGCTGAAAAAAATAGATGAGAAAAAGATCCAAAGAACAGTTGGACTGCACTGTCAGAAGAAAAAGCTTCCAAAATTAAGAAGGGAAAAAAAAAAAAAAAATTTATGAATTATTCTTGATTTGCTTGATCTCTTTACATTTTCAGAACAGAATAAATCATTAACCTTTTCCAAGTTGCTAATGAAAACTAATGAGAGGCCAGTAGGTTTGATACCACCAGAACTCTATCACTGCTGAAGTCATCCAGAGTATTCCTCTGAAATTCAGTAAGCATCTCTGTTTTTCAGAAGCTGAAATTTTTCATCTGGCAAGGTATGCTGGATTCCCTGTATTAGATTCACAAATGAAGTGAATTAACGTATCATTCCACCTTCGTTGATGTGGTTTTAACTTTGCTATCTTAAAGCAGTGTATATAGATGAATTGAAAAACAAACAAACAAACAAAAAAAACAAAGCCAAACTATGCTCGTCCATCTTTCAACGTATTCTCAGCATTTTCCAAACTTTATCATTCCTGCATTTTGACAGACCACAGCCAACCAACTTACACCTTGATCTTTGTCCTACCCATCTTGAAATGAAAAATTTGTCAACAAAAAAAAAGAAACAGATAAAAAATAGATACCATAAAGTTAGTTTCAAGTATAATATGGAAACCAATTTTGACAACCATTAATGGATTGGGCAATTATTTTTCTTACATTATTAAGTACAAATGATCAACAAGTAATACTTTCTTTTTTGATCACTTTCTACTTACTGGACAGCAATATTCTCAGGGAAATATTTACATTTGATTCCTGAAGAAGGCATGTTAAGTTTTCTGAAAACACAGTAATTCTTTACCTCTCAAAATACTCAGGGAAGGAATTACTAGCTCAAAAATACAGATTGATTAGAAGGACTATCAACTACACAAAGTGGAACACCCTTAAAGTAACTGGGGAATAAGCTCCAAAACTGGAAGGACTTCACTTAAGCTAGCTAATTAGTATTTCCACAGTGCCCCAAAGAATTGTGTAGACATATTAAAGTTCACAGGGATCTCTACATTGCGATCCATTACAAGACACTGACACGTTCAAAGCAGTTTGCCAAGAGTCACAAAGCATGGTTAAGAAAGCTAAGACTGACACATTTTAAGGACTCAGACAACAGAGTTCCAAGAAAACTTGAAATTCTGCCAATTAATGAGACGAGAACACTGTTAGCCAACTCCAAAGGAGTATTCCCCTCACACAGCACCAAGGAGTTTGAACCTTGTTTTTCTCCATCAAACACATCAATCCGATGTCACAAGCGACACAAGCTCAGCTCTTATATCCTCTGCCAGAAACCCTTTGAGCTAGGACTAAAAAAACATAGCATATATCAGAAACATAAACCCGACAACTGCCTTCTCCTTAATTCATGCTGTATGGCAATTAGCATCAGACACAAAGCCTAGGACTATAGCAATACCACCTTCATCACGTATTTGCTACATCATCATTATCGTTTTGGATTCCTTATGCCTTAACCTCATAGAGCAGCACAAGCCCAAGGTTTATTTCACTAATGCTCCCACTCTTCTTAGCACGCTTCTGACCATGGCTGATATCCCGCCCTCACCTACTAATAGAAATCAAGTATGTATGTATGTGCACGTGTACATATATCTGTGCATGAGGTGGGCTGATGCCAACCTGATGAAGTTTAACCATGCCAAGTGCAAGGTCCTACAGCTGGGTCGGAGCAATTCCAGGCACAGCTCCAGGTTGGGCAGAGAAGAGATTCAGAGCAGCCCTGCAGAGAAGGACTTGGAGGTGCTGGTCGATGAAAAAATGAACATGAGCCAGCAGTGTGTGCTTGCAGCCCAGAAAGCCAACCGCATCCTGGGCTGCATCCAAAGCAGCGTGACCAGCAGGTCGAGGGAGGTGATCCTGCCCCTTTACTCTGCTCTTGTGAGACCTCACTTGGAGTATTGTGTGCAGTTCTGGTGTCCTCAACATCAAAAGGACATGGAATTGTTGGAACAAGTCCAGAGGAGGGCCACGAGGATGATCAGGGGACTGGAGCACCTCCTGTATGAAGACAGGCTGAGAAAGTCGGAGCTGTTCAGGCTGGAGAAGAGAAGGCTGCGTGGAGACCTCAGAGCAGCCTTCCAATGTCTGAAGGGGGCCTATAGGAATGCTGGGGAGGGACTCTTCATGAGGGACTGTAGTGAGAGGACAAGGGGTAACGGGTTCAAACTTAAACAGGGGAAGTTTCAATTGGATATGAGGAAGAAATTCTTTACTGTAAGGGTGGTGAGGCACTGGAATGGGTTGCCCAGGGAACTGGGAACTGGGTTGGCCAGGGAAGTTGTGAATGCTCCATCACTGCCGGTGTTCAAGTCCAGGCTGGAGAGACCCTTGGGTGGCATGGTTTAGTGCAAGGTGTCCCTGCCCATGGCAGGCGGGTTGGAACTAGATGATCTTAAGGTCCTTTCCAACCCTAACTATTCTATGATTCTATATATGTCACAAGCAAAGATTATCTGGTGCAAGGATATTGCTTTCTCACTTGTGATCAATCCAGATTATAAACTAAGGGAAAACAGTGGGAGGGGGAAATCTTGACAAAAGAATTATACACCTTGGAATAAACCTTAACCACTTATGAAACACTTTCAGCTCACTCAGCAACTCTGAATGGCAGCTCTTCTCCTGCTGAAGGCAAATCATTTGAGTCCAGGTAATTCTTATGTGTGCTGAGACTGCACAGTTGCATACAAAGCAAATTGTCCTGCTGGACACAACGTAAAGACATACTGTACCGAGAATCTGGAATGTGCACCTTACTAGAAACCACAAATTCCTCATTGAAACAGGTAAGTACAACACTTGCTGCCCTAACTGCAACACGAATCTGTAGCAGGACATCACGCAATGACAGAAGGATGCATGCTGTTAATGCCTAAATAGCAAGTCACAATAAAGCTCTAAGTTCTTCATCTGCCTCCTGTGGGATAACACTCCCTAAAATAATTAAACGGGAAAGATCAAGAAAATTCAGAGTGGTAAGTCCTGCTATTAACCCCTTTTCCGGAACACCTCCAAGGTTTTCCTATGTCCTTATAAATTCACTTAAGTCAAGATCCTGCACTAAAAAGACCCCAAATAATTTGCATAAGGACTCTCAATATTGATATAATCCTACCACAAAGAAAAACCCAAAGCACAAAAGGGAACACAAGAATAACAGTCACCTAGGATTTAGGTAGATCCCCTCATTTACAAAAAAAAAGTTCAAATCTAACACCAAACCACACCAGTGTTCTGATATTTGTGGCTCCTCCACAAATTTAAGCCACAGAAAAAGACCTAGCCTGTGCAGGCTGCTGACTGAAACTTCAAACAGCCTAGAAAATTAAGTTGGAGAAGAAATCCTGTCTTCTGAGAAAGGCAGAGCCCATAAGCACCAAAGCCATAGTATAAGACAACACAAAAGCAGCTAATTAGATTTCTCACCCACTATAGAAGTAATACTATGTAACAGATACCTAAACAAGCTGAATATCTAAGAAGATTTGTGAACACACTGGAAAATACAACTAACAAGGATTTCGAAAGATCATAAACGAATGTTTTTGCCCTGAAGGACCACTGAATATGACACTCTGACACAAGTTCATCATCAAGTTGATCTGGAACTACTTTCAGAGATAAAAATTCTATGACCTCCTTGGAAAATCTCTACCTGAATTTACTTCCTGCCATTAAAAAGTTTTTTCTGAATACTTAATCTAAACTCCCATGCAGTCATTCAAACCTTAATCCTTGCCCTAGACATCAAGGCCATAAAAAGAAACTTCCTGTCCCTTTCACAGACATCCTTTGTATATTTTGATAATGTAAAATGCCTCCATCAATACTTGTCTAGGTAAGAATTAATCATTTCAGAACATGATGTATTTCCTGTAGCTCTCTTGAACCTCCAAATTCTCCACACTTTCTTAAAAAGCAGTACACAAACCTGAACAAAGTTTTCTAACAAGATGTTTCATATGAAAATAATGCAAACCAAGTTTGAACATGGAAAGTACACAGCTATTTAAACAAAGTAGCCTGAAAGATAAGGATTGCTATATTTACCTTATGTAATCTTAACCTACCTATTCCTGAATTTGCTCCTGTGATTATAACCACTTTGCCACTCAAATCAAGGCCCTGGAGTATTTCCATTGCAGTGCTGTTTCCATCATATTTTTGCCTAGTAGTAGGTTTTACTGGATTATCTTCAACTGTAAAGGCCAGTCTTGGGTCAAGGTAGGTAGTCCGTTTGTTTATATGGCTGCAAAAGAACATAAAAATTCAACTGCTTGGACCCTTCTGTACTCTGCACTGAGATTTAAAAATGTATCTCAACCACTGTTCTGTACAATCCCAGTGGATTTCTTAAATTCCCAAAAATTCTTTTGTTAAAATGATGCCAATTGGGGTTTTTTATCGTCAAACATTCTCCCAGTTATAACAGTGTCCATTAATAATTGTATTCACATTCTTCACAACGCTGTTCTGAACTTCATATGAACCCATGACCCAGAAAGCAGAATTTTGTCAAGGGAAAAATCTCATTATATTGGGAAAGATCATGTTCTCTTAGGAGCTCTGTAAAAGCAGTCTACACTGCTCCCTTGAAACAATATACCAATGAGAAATGTAGCTTAGTACTTTTTCCTCAAACAACCAAAACCAAACAGCTTCACATCAGCTTAGCAAATAGCACAATTTAGGTCTGGCTCACCTTTCTAAAACAGAGTTTTCATTTTTCTTTAGACAATTATCAGAAAAAGACACTAGGCCACAACTTTCAGCCCTTAATTATAGTACAGAGAGCCTACACTTACTATTTTAGCCTGCAAATATTCTTCATTCTGTCAAGCCAGTTTAAGATAACTACCCCATTTTGACCCTGCCATTGAAAAGATACAGAAGGGAATGTTCCCAGAATTCTCTCTTCTTCCGTGACGTTCCCTTTCTAAACATCTTTGCTAGCTCAGTCTCAGCCCTGCTCCATTTTTGTGCTTTACATTGCAAGTGAGTCAGAGTTGCAGCAATTTTCATCTTGTATTTTAAGCAATACCGCAATGTTAATAATCAGCCATGAAGTTCCAGATATGTTTTTAAAGTTAGCACAGAGTTTACCCATAAAGGTATACAAACAAAATGAGCCCACATAAACAGTGACTAGCTCACATTTTGAGATGTGGATACCCAAGACACTTCACTCCAGCCCCCACATTAGTAATTCTATGCACACGAGAATTCAGAAAAATACAAATGAGTGTTTAGACACTGCTACAACTGTAATTTCTGCATATGGATTATGAAATTGTATTTATTAACTTGCCTTTCCAGCTGATAAGTCAGTGATAACTCAAAAAGGCTACCCAACATGATACACAGTTGTGCTACTTGTCCACGTTTTACATTTTGACATACTTACTCTACAAAATAGACTTGTCCGCTTTCATCAGTCTCCTGCTCCCACCCATATGGCAGACCTAGGAAGCATAAAATATTAACTTTTTTCAGGCATTAAAAGTATATTCAGATTTGAAATGATTTCTCAGAGAGATGTGGCAAAATTCTGCATTATTTCTGTAGGTAATGCAACTACCTGCTGCACTTGATTATTGTCACTTGAATGAAGGATTGATATCCTAATCATGTGCAATTGCTCTCTAATAAAAGTACAACATACAGAAGGTCTGGTACAACTGTAATAACTAGCATATGAAGTATAGAGATAATCTAAAAACTATTTATAAATATTATTCCATGTTATAGCACAAACCAGCAAAATATAAGCTTGCTTCCTACTACATACACATGTCTATACTGCATACAGTTCAGCTATCCCTGAAAGTAAATTTCAAAAACACTGAACTAAGTGCAGAAAGTTATGTGTAACACATATCAGTAGCTGGAAGATCAGAATTCTCAAGTGGGTATGGGATATGTTAAATCGAACCTAAATGATTCTATGATTCTATGAAGTTGGAAGGACAGATAAAAGAAAAAAAAATGACAAATCTTTACAAAATAAAATCTTATATAAAAGACCTTACAGAAATACTTAACAAATAGCATTCCCAGTATTTCTAATCCTGGCTGAAAAGTATTCATTTGTAATTCAGTTGGCTCAAAATATATTGAAAACGCCAAAAGAAGTATGGCTTGCCAACAGTACAGTACATCAACATACATCATATAAATGCTTCCGGGAAGATATAATTTAAGGCAATGATCAAAGGTCCTTAAGAAGACATTTACCTGTGGAAGTGTCCTGCAACACAGGATGTCTTCTGATCTGGCACAAGCTTTCAGTAGAGTTAGCAAAAATAAATAAAATTAAACTAATGTGACTTTCTTCTGTGCCAGGAATGTTCTTTGATGAATATAATCCAATTAGAAATACTACCTGATAGACAGCAGGAAATCAGAATGCAATCAGAGAATCCCAGCCTCATATAGTCAATGGTTTACAAGCCACAGTAAAACAATCCCTTTATCCAGGAATTAGTCCTTCGGCTTTATGGAGCAATACAAGAAAGCCATAAAACTGCAAAATGATCACTCTACACAGACATTATCACATAAGTAAAACCCCACTGAAGTCATTTTGCTGTATTTTACAAGCTCAGTTTGCCTAAGTGATTATTGTCAACTAGAAGATCAAAATGGACAAGAGGTAACAGGTTCAAACTTAATCAGAGGAAGTTTAGATTGGATATAAGGAAGAAATTCATTACTGTAAGGGTGGTGAGGCACTGTACTGGGTTGCCCAGGGAAGTTGTGAATGCTCCATCACTGGCGGTGTTCAAGGCCCGGTTGGACATAGCCTTGGATGGCACAGTTTAGTGGGTGGTATCCCTGCCCATGGCAGGGTGTTGCAACTAGATGATCTTAACATCCTTTCCCATCCCAACTATTCTATGATTCTATGACTCCAGGAGACCCAGTTCCTGCACAAATTCGGCACAAATTCCAACTGATGTTTGTAACATAATTTCAGTTTGTTACAAAAGCTTAACACAAACCTCCTGCAACACGTTTCCTCTTCCCAGATTTTGGATGTTCCCATTGTGTTTTTTCTTCCAGATGGCTGTAGGAAAAGGACAGTGTAAGATATTAAAAAAATGCCTAATAATTCTTCTGATGTAATCCAAAGGTTTTATTTTCATACAGTAAATAAAGATTAACTCTTCATATTTTTTAAATACTTGGTTTGACTGCCACAAAAAAAAGAAACATGTCAATCTCTTGTTTAAGAAAAGTCAAAACTGCAGTGAGAAGTCATCAAGCTTCCATACTGCCACAGTTCTGAAAATAAATAACAAGAGAGCATAGGAGTCTATAAAAATTCAAATAAACGTCTGACTTCCAATATAAGTTTTGTTGTTTATGACAAGAAAGAAGCCCCAAAAGTCATTCAAGAACAACATCAACAAAGAATAACATTAACAGACTCGGAAAATGTCTCAAAGAGACAGTGATCCTTGCAGGAAAAAAAAATAAGAAAAAAAGGAAAACAAAAAAATATATCAGAAATTAGTAGAAATATTAGAAATTTTTTCAAATCACAAAAGCACCTTTTCTTCTACTTTTGTCTAATAATACTGAATTGCAAGCTATGAAGTAAATATGTCTGGATTTCTACATGAACAACTGCAGCTTTAGACAAACAAGTTTATCCAAAGGCCTTGACTATTTATTTAAAATGGGCGATAATGGCAAAATCTCTTCTAATTCAGAGATTTTATTCACTTACATCACTGTAAGAGAATCAACATACTCTATCATAGTTTTTCTGCACTACAGGTTAATAAAGTGATGTACATAAAAACAAGGCCTTAAAATACTCAAAGTATTAAAAAAAAAAAAAATCAGGTTTAGATATTTTAAAATAATAATCAAAAATCAGGGATTACTTGAGAAAGTGTCAAAATTAACAGCTGCCTAAGTATGAAATACATACTGCCAGCATTATTGAATAACTACAGATAGAGTACCAACAATTTGCACACAATTTATTGTATTTTTTGACAGTATATTGTATTACAAGAATCAGCTGGTGGGCTGAGGTTAAATAAGTACACATGTGTGACCTGCAGTGACATGTGAACTTCAGGGCATTCGTATGCTAAAGACACAAGATCATAAGTTACTTCTGCCTGATGAGAGATACCAAACTACCATAGTTTGACAAATGCACTCCCAGCCACCTTTAGTACTTGACTGCATGCACACTTCACTCAAAGACTTTGAAAAGTCTTAAACCAAAGTAACCCTATTCCAGCTAGGTTTAAAGATCATATTGTTGATAAGGACTAAAAAGAAGTATCCAGAATATGCAGAGGTACCAAAGATACAGAGCTCATTTTAAAGGTAGCAGCAGCATAACACCTTTTTGTGTCAAGTATTTTTTAGACACATGGGGCAAGACAGGCACTAAAGACATATTAACACCATGTCATTACCTTAAATTGAATAAGTTAAGTTTCATAACAGTTAAAAAACAGACCTATTGAACTAATTGCTTACTAAGAGTAAAACTTACTCTCAGTAGCATTATTATTTTGTAGGTTTGCTACTTTCAACAAGTGATTGTTTTCTGAAAGAGCTTTTGCAGTCAAAGAAAATATAGATAAGTCTGGCCTAAGGAAAACAAACCTCTAGAGAGTATCTGCAGACTGTACAAAGTTCAGGTAAACTAAAACATTCTGTCCAGTGCTTGTAAAGCAGAACCTGGGAGGAAGACACCAACCCACCACAGGTGAGAATGCACTAAACTTTTCCCCCTTTTTATGGGATGGAATAAATCCTGCAACTTTAGAGACTGAAACAGATTTCAAGAGCAGCATGGCTATAGATACCACAAGAAAAAAAAAAAAACAATATATATATATAATCCACTTAGCCAGTCCTATAGTCCATCCCCTTCTGTAATCACTGGGGATGCAGTGATTTTCAGAGCAGCACAAGCAGATGGTGCTAAATACAAATTTTTATCTCTTGTCAAAGGTGCTGCATACTGAAGAGCGGGGGGGGGGGGGAAGGCGGGGGTATATATAGCATTTAACTATATATGATAACATACCTGTCTCTCCTCTATTCCTACAAGGATGAAAAACTCAGCAAACTATAATATTGTGCAAGTCTCAACCTGCCACATGTATAAATATTCATCAATCAGGGACTGTAGGGACAGGACAAGGAGGAACGGGTTTAAACATAAACAGGGGAAGTTCACATGAAGAAGTTCTTTACTGTGAGGGTGGTGAGGCACTGGCACAGGTTGCCCAAGAAAGTTGTGAATGCCCCATTCCTGGCAGTGTTTAAGGCCAGGCTGAAAGGAGTCTTGGGCAAAATGGTCTAGGGTGAGGTATCCCCTCCCATGGCAGGGGGGTGGAAACAGATGATCTTAAGATCCTCAAACCATTCTATGACTACCCACGGAACCACTCTGTGAAGGGCAACAGCGGCAGCCGTGTGACAGCTCGCTGCTGCACCCAGGAGGGGCCAGAGCCGCTCCAGCAGCGCTCCCAACACGAGGAAGGGGATGCTGTGGCTCTGTCCGGTAGCGGTCAGCATGGCACAGACCCGCCTGTCCGCTCCCCTCAGCTCCTCCGGGCGGCACCCCTGGGGCTCGGCCCCGGAGGACAGCACTGGGAGAGCTCTGCCCACGCTCAGCGCTCCCCGGAGCCAGGAGTGATCGCCGTACGCGGAAACCGAGGCACACGGAGACCGGTCCCGCCACCCAGCCCTGCCCCAGCCTCAGCCCCAGCTCGCCGCGGCGGTACAGTGCAGGAAATGACAGCTCTTGCCCCTCCGGCCCCACGCTGAGGGGGCAGCAGCGGCGGCGCACCGATGCTGCTCCAGGGGGGAAGGCGCGGGTGGTCAGGGGGCTGAGGCCGGCTCGCCCCGCTCCCTTACTTGGCGTAGTAGACCCAGCCGTCGCGGGTGGTGCGCTCCTCCCAGCCCGGCGGCAGCTCCTCCTCGCTGTCCGTGTCCTCCAGCCCCGCGTACTTCAACGCCGCCATCGGGACGGGCGCCCCGCACAGATCCGCGCCGCCCGCCCGCGGCCTGGTGCCGTACCGCCCCTTCCGGTCGGCCCAGCCAGTGGTGCAGCGCGGTGGCCCCGGGGCACCATGGGAAGTGAAGTCCCGTAAGGGGGCCTGAGGACACGGGCTCAGGCGGGGGCAGCTGCGGGGTTTACCCGTATCTCTGAGGTTTTAGCCACTAACGAATGCAGGGATGCGTTGACATCGTCACGGGTGGCACAAGAGCCTCAGGTTCTGGGGCACTGCATGTTCCCAGCCCTCTATGAGGACCATGAGGCCCAGAAAGTGATGAAAAATTAACTGTTCTTTCAGCAATTAGTTGTCACCTCCTGGTTTCTCGGGTGAGGTTCTCCTTCATAGCCGTGTTAGATAGAGCTCCTCCGTGTTTGCTTTGCTGGTTGAGGAAAGACATGACTAAAGAGAGGTCCCTCACAGCGGCAGGAGGCTGCAGGCTGCCTCACCTGCCCCTGGCAGAGGCTGTGTCGTCTGGACACACAAACACAGCCAAATACAAACACTGATGTGTCCCAGGTCAATAAGCTGCCAGTAACCTGTACTAACTCCTGGCCTGGCCTCTGAAGCCTGGTCAGCGCACTGTGCAACTGTGACAGACGAAGTACCTCGTGTGTTGCCATTACTCATCTCACAAGGCATACACCTCTTACCTCACTGCTTTCGATGCCGTGCCTGTTTGCTAAACATACTTGTATTTATTTATATAACCAAACCGGCTTTCGGCGTTTGTGATGGCATCTTCCCATCGTAGTGCTTCGGCAAGTGTTTGAAGCTGTTGGACAGAGCCTGTAATCACTGAGGGCGACAGCAGGGGGCAGTGCAAGCCCACGAATGCAGTAGAGCGCTCTCACTCCTTTGGGTGGCGTTTCCATGCACAGTTTGATATGCTGACCAGTATGGCTCGCTCACTCCCTACTAATGGCATGCATATCTGTCTCTGGAAAAAGCAGCCTGTGCTTTTTTCTAACTTACTGCTCCCATCCCTTTTGCATGTTCCCCTGAGGAATTACTCCTATTAAATTATCTCCTTCTAGAAATAAAACTTCATGCATCATCAAGAGCCAGCTTTCATGAGGGTATTACTGGGAGTATCTAAAACAGGCTATGATCATACTCTCATGGGTAAACATATGGTATAGGAAACTTCAGTGACATGCTCATTTCTGGCCCAGGGAGCTTCTGGAATACTCCATAGGTGACCAAGTGGAGAGAAGTGCCAGGTCTCAAGAAAATAAATTGATTAAGTCAATATTTGAAATACAGAAAAGGAGTGTTTATCCAGCAGTAATACTGTAGAAGAAGGTAGTTGTTAGTTATCTTCCTGTTACAGTCTGTTAGTATTCAGCCTCCAGCGTCCGTGACTTGCGCTTAGTGGGAATGTAGAAATCATTTGTCTGACAGTTATACTGTCCCAACCATCTGTATTGCATGGATGCATTATGTCCTAAATGTAAACAGCAGCATTATCGTATTGCAGTGCTAAGGGTGTACATTGCACTTTAGGAAGAAAAACAGAATCTTAAAGTGAGATACATGCATGTATACACCCATTAAATATTGTCACTGCCTGGCACTTACAAATGTTTATGGAATGAAAAGCAACAGCTTTGTTTGACAGAACTACATGGATACTAACAAATTGTCTTGAAGTCCTTGGTACTACAGTAATATGAAACCACATGGCCTAGAGGTTTATATTGTTTTCAGTGCAATTTCAGTTTTTACAAAAATGCTTAAGTAACCCCACACTTCCTTCTGAAAATTCAGAATCAACAGAGACTCCAACAGTTATGATACATGGTTTCACAAATATTTCTTCCCCTCTACTTTCAACCACTTCCTCCTTTCCAAGAAGTTTCTACTGTGGGAGAGGGAAGGAGGGGAGGAAAGTCACAGCTTTTGACAATTTGGTGACTTCTGTTTTTTACTTAATTGCTTTAAAGAATGTTAAAATTCAACCATGTATTTCAATTTTTAATGGAAGAATTATTCTCTTTCAGAGGTCAGATAAATCTACCTATCTTTTCAAGTTTTTATATCAATTATCTACGTATCTTACCTACTTAATCCAAATCAAGAAACTTCATGCGGACATATGAGATTAAGGTATGATTTCAGTGGGGTCTGCGCAAGTTCGAGTTTTTGTCGGGTTGTACTAAATTGCAGAACTAGTTCTGTTAGGTTTCTTAAATGGCAGAAAGTAATTGCCATGGTTTCTGCAAGAGCAGGGCTGTAACTTTAGGACAGGAGACAGAGGTCTGTAACAGTTTTACCACAAATTAAGGCACTTTTTTCAGATCCTAGAATTATAGGAATTACACAGTCTTCCTTCTTATAATTTCTTCCCTATCAGCTCTCTGTTAGGAAAGCAGGAAATCATATATAAACTGAGTGTATGTACTTATCTTTAAGGTATACATCATGTGCATTTTTCTGGCTGTTTGTGAGGGGTTGCTTGGGGTTTTGGTGGGTCTTCTGGTAATAGCAGTTGTGTAAAGTTACTATCCATCTTATTGCACTGCAGAAAAAGAATGGATCTCTGTATTATTTCAGGGCACTCAGTCATCATGTTCATTCAGACAGGGTAGAAATAATCCATTCTGCTTAAAATCTTCTGTCACTTCCTTTCAGAGTTGTATTTTGGCAAATAGTGTTTCAAAGATATAATTCCAATCCGTTGCTGCAACAATCCTGTAAATTAATTCTTTTGATGGTTCTAAGCCTCAGAGACCAAGATTAATTCCACAGCTGCCAGAAAGTGGATAAGTTGAAATGAGAAGATGTTTAGAAATGGTTGTTGATTTCACAATAACATAAATGTCAATTAAAATCCTAATCTCATTTTTGTTAGCTATACTTTAAACCATCAAAATCAAATGTATTTGTTTAGTTTCTCCATGAGAAACATTGACAAATTTGGTCATATAATTATACTGGCAAGCCTAAGGCAACAAAACCTTAACATTTCTTTAACATTTGTCACAGGCATATATGCTTTGCTGAAACATGACCATTGTCTGTCAACAATCTCAGTGCTGGTTTACCTGACAAGGATTTGGGCACCAACAATTATGTAACAAGAGAAAAATAATTGTGACATTGCAAAAGTGTTCAGATGACACAGCAAAAGGTCTATTTGCCCCTCTATTAGAGTATGTGTCTATTTGTTATGAATCATGATTCAGGAGTATGACAAAAATCTGAGCAGCCCTCAGCTTGTAAATTTTCAGCAGCTGCCAAAACATGTTTGCATAGGCTACAGCTGATTCTTTTCAGGTGAAAATTCTGCCTCCATGACTCATGCCTTTCTTACCTGAGCATTAGATACAAGCAGCGTAGTCTTATAAGGCTGTGATTTTAATCCACTGGGACATCCCTGCCCATGGCAGGGGGGCTGGAACTAGATGATCTTAAGGTCCTTTCAAACCCTAATTATTACATGATTCTATGATTCTATGAATGTTTGAGCTACTGCCTAGTGTGAATTTGCCATATCCTTCAAGTGAACAAATTAGTGTTGGTTTTTTTTGGGTTTTTTTGGGGGGTTTTTTGGTGGAGTTAAACTCAGCTTTCTATTAAAATGTTTACAAGGTCACTTCTGACTTTCTTTCAAATTAAAAAAGCTGTTTAAATTCTTGAAATCCCTAATTTTTTTACTCAAGTTTATTTTTAGAAATATATAGAATTCTACCCTCCTTCATTACATATAATAACATTATTTTCAACTCACTTGCAAAGTTAATGAGATTCAAATAAGCTTTGTTATTGATGATCTTTTGTTTCCTCTGAAAACAACATGAAGAACATCTGGCATATGGAATCAATCTATTAAACCTCTGTAGCAACTGCAGAGTTGGAATCCCATTCATGAAAGTTTGTGTTCTTTTTTTTTGCTTATTACATTTCCAAATAAAACAACATACTAACAAGATGCAAAAAAAACCCTGTGGAATGCAATTGTGCCTTGAAGAAACCTCAGATAGGCCATATTTGAATATAGTAAAGTCTGCATTTAAAAATTAATTTAATATTCATTTGTGGAAATTAATGTGTAGGGTGATATTAGATGTCCTTACCTTCAAATTCTGATACATTATTAATAGAAATATTAAACTTATTTAACCTGATTAAAAAACTAATGTAGGAAGTTGCATTTAAGCTCTTTGGTAAAAATGCCAAGATGGGCCAGAGTTTGTCTTTTTGTTCATCATTCAGGAAAGAACTTTCTGTCACTCTCCAGAAGCAAACCTTAACCACTGCGGAACAGTAAAAGTCAAATAGTCAAAAAGATAAGGCAGAGTTCAGCCAAACTTTCAGCCCGTGTATGTGATTTTTCAAGAACTTGTAAGTTTTTGCCTTATGGACTGATAATTTTTCATGCTACTTGTTTCTGTCTGAGCTTTGTGTATCCTCAGCCTTGAGTGCTCTTGTTCCACCAGTAGTGGCACTGACAAAGACAAACACATTGATAATAAAGCATTTCCTTTCTTTCATGCTGCATGATCAAGATGTCTCTTTTTTTTTTTTTCCATGTCTTTATCTGTACATTAGCATGCAAAAAAGTCTGCAAGATAAATTCCAAACTTACCAATGTCAAATTTGTCATTCTGCCACTTTCTTCTGCAATGACATTGATGCCCTCATTGATCGCAGTTATAAACCTCCTGTGAGATACCATATCTCAGTTAGTCTCTTACACTGGGTGCGACACAAAGTCAGTTCATTCACCCTGGATTCTTTATCAACCTTGGACACGTTGAAAGATTGATGGAATATTCCTTATAAACTGGTTTAAAAAAAAAAAAAAAAAACAGCAAACAACAGTCAAGCCTCCCTAGGTACAAACCCCGTATTTGAACACACAGAGAAGTATTTACTCACACCTACTAAGTAATTATTCATCTTCCAGGCTGCAAAATTGGACACTGATAAGCTAGGAAAAAAAAAGGAAGTCAGCTATCTAAACTCTTTTAAATATTTGGCTTTAATTGCTTTTCGCAAACAAGAAAGTGATTAGTGGGACAACAGATTAATGGTAGAGTTCTTACACCTCAGTGCAATGAACGCTTTAATCCACTCTTGGTTTTGCAATCTCTCCCTGAGTTCAGGGATGCTACTCACACATCTGAGGTTAAACATGGTAATGTTTGCAGCATCAGACCTAGAAGGCCTGGGAGGACATCTGGTTCATTTTGTTGTTGTTAGTCCAGCTCCTACCTGAAGCAGTGGTGAGAAAGATAGATTATGCCTACGCAAAATTACTGGAAGAAGAGGGGGCATCACCAGTACATTTTAAAATGAAGATAACAGTTGATATTTGACCACAGACATGAAAATGTTTTTATTCTGAGATATTTAAAACCATTCAGATGGTTTGTCTACGCTTACTCAAGAGAATTTAAAGAGATGGAGCATGACTAAAAGAAAATACAGGAATCATCATAACTGTTTATAAATATTAATCACCAATACCCTTTCTTAATCAAATTAGCTATCACTTCTGATTAATCTCACTTTTAATGAGCTTACTCACATTCCAAACAATTGATGCAGTGCATGCCCGATTAATACAGTTCAAGTACAGCTGTTATTTGAATTAAACTCTATCATTATTCTTAGAATAATTGTACTCTTCTAAAATTATTTCAGCACAATAGCCCATAGTAACTAAGTAACTGCATGCTCTCTCCTTGATCTTGCAGGCTAGTGACCAGGACTCTCTTATTTATGAAAGCAATTCATTAAAATAAGTACTGAGCACTGATAATATAGAATCACTTTACAGCACTGTGGAAGAAAAGATATTATTTAGATACAGGATCAAGAAGATCTAGTAGAAAAGATTTTATCTCCACTAACCAAAGCATTCTAATCCATATCAAACTGATAGGAGAATAGAACTGCTACAAAGAAAAAATGGCATTTCTGACAAATTTTTCAAAAAAATTGTAGTGGATTTTTTTTTTCCATGGGCTGACTGCTGAATTATGTCAAGACAAAACAGAACTTATATATCAGAGAAGTTAATGCAATAAGGACTGCACTAGATTTATCTTGCTTAAACCATTGATAGCTAACACAGTGACATTTCACTTGTGAGAGATTTGAATCCAACTTACATTGTAAAGAAGCGTTAGTGTGTGATACATTTGCATAAAGAAGTGTTGTAAATTCTTCTACACCCCCCTCTCAGTTGCCTTTGGATGGCCATGCACTGTTTAAATCTGTTTAAATATCTTGCTTTTGTTTCCTTCTCTCTCTGAATCGCCACTGGTCATACCAGTGAAGCGCATCACATCTGGTTTGTGGTAATAACTATTTCCTTGGTAAGACTGTGAGTGTTACATGCAATCCTGTGATGGTGTTTCACGCTGTTGGATAGTACTTGATTTTAAAGGTGCTTCATCAGGTAGCTCAGGCTATCCTCCTTGGTGAGAATGACACTTTACCTCTTAGAAAAACTTTCATGAATGAAGGGAAAAGGGACCAAATGTCTAAATTCAGCTAGATTTCACTCACATTGCACATAGAATCATAAAATCATAGAATCAACTAGGTTGGAAAAGACCTTTAAGATCATGAAGTCCAACTGTTACCCCAAGACTGCCAAGGCCATCACTGAGGCCCTCATCTACTCTGTTTTTGAACACTTCCAGGGATGATGATTTAACTGCTTTCCTGGACAGCCTGTTCCTAATATCTGATTACCCTCTCTGTGAAGAAATTATTCTTATTATGCAACATGACCTTCTATATCATTCAAATTTTGGTGTAAGGCCACCTATAACAACAAAACAATGGTAAAACAGTTCTTAGGGAATGTGTGGATTATGACGGGCTGGGCAGTAGGTTTAGACACAATAGAAGAAGGCTCCTCGTGTAAGACTTATTGAGTGTAAGAAGGGATGGAGAGAAGCCTGGCAGCACAAACTAGTGACAAATACCTTGGTTTTGTAAAACTTCTCTATTAATCATTAGTCCTGCTTCTTTATTTGAAGTTAAATGGTCTACAGTCTCACAGAGCTGAAAATGTGTCCTGTAGAGTCAGCCTTGTCATCTAAACAAAATAAATTAGTGTGAGGACTAATGCATGTCCCTGAGGCATTTCACTGGGTATTTCTCCTGAATGGTCTATTATCTTCTGTTTATGGTCCTTCAGCTAGTTTTTGTTCTGTCTGAGAATCAATTTGAATTCAGTAAAGGGCCAACGGTACGTTCATTTATATTCCTGACATCTACTGATTCTGTAATCCAGGAATAAAAAAGCAGTCACAGTTGCTTAATCTACTAATTTAGTGTTAAGATGATCTAATCAGAACAAAAGCATTTTTATGGAAGTGCAAATGAATGAACACATTGGATTTCATTTCAAACGCTACATGATGGCCTGGCAAACACAGTGCATTTCACTGAATGACATGTCCTTACTGGAGGAAAAATTACAAATGGCTAAAATCTCATGTTGGCACCAAGTAACTGGATTTTCAAAAAGGCTTAAGTTATTGAGAGCTGAATGCTGTTGAACCTTGGATCTGAGTCTGAATATACTCTTAGAAATCTGGTCATGAGTTCCCTTGAAAGTCTAGCTTTTACTGCAGAAGATGTTTGAATTAAGGTATGCACCTTACTGAATGAGAATATATGTTCTGTGGTTTTGAAGAGGGACCAAAGGGAAAGTTACTTCCAAAAATAGTCTGTACTTGTACAATCTTTCAAAAATGAAAAGCACATCTCTAAAGAATAATGGTTAACAATGTGCCCTCATTACTCATGTTTAAATTGCTTTTTTTGGCACAAAACATTTCTATGCTGGAGTCTATATTCTGGAGTTGGAGAGAATCCAGCATTTCAAATCTCTGATCAAACTCACAAAACTCTTCACAATTACAAATTACAATTTCAGGGTAAAATGAAACCCTCAAATATATTAATAAAAATCTTCAAACACACACTTTTGTACTCCTAAGCCAGACACAAGACTCTAATGGGGATCTTCTGCTACAGATACTCGACAAGTGCTTGGAATACTCAAATGTAGCATATGACAGTGTTAAAAAGCAGATCTCAGACCTCTCAGCTAAAGGTCATATTCCTGAATGTTTTTCACATTATTCATTATCTTCTAATACCAAGTGTGTTGCCTTTGGGAGCAAAGCTTGATAACATGCTATTTAACTTTTTCCTCAATAAAAGTAATTGTGTCTTGATCTTACAGAAGAATGGATGGTGGAGAGGGATTCTTCATCAGGAACTGTAGTGATAAGACAATGGGTAATGGGCTCAAAATAAAAGAGAGGAAGTTCAGGTTAGGAAGAACTTAAGGTTAAGGAAGAAGAAATTCTTTACTGTGAGGGTGATGAGGCGTTGAAACAGGTTGCCCAAAGAAGTGCTAAATGCTCCATCTCTGACAGTGTTCAATGCCAGGTTGGACAGGGCCTTGGGCATCCCTGCCCATGGCAGGTGTTGGAAGTAGATGACCTTAAGGTCCTTTCCAACTTTAACCATTCTGTAAATGTGAGGACCTGTCCCAGTTCCTGACGCAAGGGAGAGGAGCAGAGATGCCAATGTAGTATGCATTCCACCGTTGAGCAAGAAGGTGGAAAGAAGCGCAAGTAAGAGAAGCTGGTGTTCTTGCCTTACCAAGATGTTTCCTGTAAAGTTTACTGTATCAACAAAAAGTATTGAAATAATCTTTTTATACTGCTTGGTTGACATAGCAGCTAAGGAAGACCTGTGAAACAGTCATATGTTATGGCAGCTGGTCTGCTCTTGCTTTCTCAGGATTGAGTTTAAAGACAAAAGGTGCACCTGTAGCATCTGAGGCAGGAAGCTCTTGACTGCAGAGCTTCTCAGCTCCTTGCTTACTGACTACGTAGCTTCTAAAAAAGGAAACTCACATTTAGCTGTCTCAGGACATGTAACTTTGAGGATTTGAGACTGTAGACATAACCTGTTCATTTTGTCCTGAAAAGTACCCGTTCTCATCAGCTGTTTCAGAAAGGTGTGCTATATTTGTATATTTGCTACCAGGCAAAGCTGATCAGAGATCAGGTTTTCATTCTTTTGGATCCTTTCTCCCTATCTCCCTTACCTGCATTCAATTTCTCTTTCTTCTTCTCTCTGAGGAAAAAAAAAAAAAAAAAACAAGAACAACAAACAAACAAAAAAACCCAAACAAACAAACAAAAAAAAAAAAAAACCACCACAAAGTCAAAATTTTCTGCTTAGTTTGATCATTTTTCCCCTTCTAGTTTTTTGGTGTAACCACAAAACCAGACAAACCATTATTCATCCAGCTCTACTAATGAGCTCCTTTCTCAGAGTTTTTGTACCCTTCATAATGAAGAACATCTGCATCTTGTGTAAAACTTGACATTTCCCTGCCTATTCACCAATGGCCTTTTCCTCTTTTTTTCCAGTGACTGAATGGATTAACACTCAAATACTACTAATGCAATGCATGGGAAATGAAACTGGCCGAGTTTCCAGAACACTCTGTTCTTACTACCTTCCCTTAATAGTTCAGTAGAATTACCCTATTCATATGGTAATCTTTTCCTTCTAATCAATGCTTCATATGCAACCTTGCTTATTCATTCCTTCTTATTCCTACTTGCCAAGGATTGGCAATGAGATTGTTGGGGGTATCTGCCTTTCATGATGTTAGAGCAAATTAACAATGCTGGCAGCATGCCAACAAAAAAGATGTTTTTCATTAATTAACACTTATAAGTAATTTGTTAAAGGTTACAATGCTTCATATATGCCTTAATAAACAGCTATTACATGGATCAGCCAAACAATAAATTGCTTGTAACTGTAAAAGCTCATCTAATGTGCTTAGAGTACCCCTCAACCTTTCTAAAAGCACAGGGCCACCTACTATCCTGAAAAAACACTGACTGCCTAGTCCTGTAGAAATGGAGCAATGTGTGCATCACTACCATAATGTGTCTCATATGAATTTAATGTATTTTATTATTCATATTAGCATGTCTCTTTTTATTTTGCTTTGATGGCTTGGTCATGCGCATAGGATTGTTTGTGAGGCCATTTTTTTGTAAGAGAGAGAGACCATATTGCAGGCCATGGTGGACAAGGTGCTTCTTAGCAATGTCTTTTGACTGTCTCTTATAATGTTCCAAAATGGTTACTATGATTCCTAGTAAAGAATATTCTCAGCAAATGTTGTGTTTTAATCAGCAAAACAACAAACATGCTAGTTGCAGGTTATTCATATAATGATTTATTATAAGAATGGGTTGATAATATCAATAACTTCACAGCCAAGACAAAGTTAGGCATCCGTAAACATCTTTGAAGATAACATTTGAACCTCTGACTTTGGTGCACAGAACAGAGGAAGCTGTTTCTCATTTAATGAACCAACATAATTATGCCTAGAAACTACAGACTTCATTGCCTTAAATCTTTGCTTTAGCCATATTCTTTTAAGAAATGTTTTAATATTGTGTAGCATGTATGAAATACATTTGCAATAGGAGCAGAAGTAGTTTTGTTTTGTTTTGTTTTGTTTTTAATTTATCTAACCAGTTAAAATTGAAACATTATAAATATACAATACATAGCTGAACCTGGACAAATATCTTAGTTGTCATCAGACTATAGTGAAATTAACTGAAGTAGTGCCTTCTCCAACTTGAACAGGTTTCTTAAAATGAATTTGCCTGCAGTATCCATGTTTGTACTTCACCATATTGCTCCCTGCTTAATTAGATGCTAGCCACTGCTTGTTTCATGCTTTTAATCTTGATATTTTTTCACATTGCTTTAGCTAGCTTAGACTGATTTCTCAGCCAAATATATAAGATGGTAATTAGTTTAACAACATGTTAGATTTATAGAGGAGTTCAACAGCAACTCATTATTGGCTGCACTAATCACGTAGAGCTCACTAACATAATTACTCTAGATGTACTGGAGTAAATATAATGTTTATCAATTGAATGACTGGCATAGTGTTACCTGTCCCAGGAGTCAAAAATAAAGTTAATTTGATATAGCCTTTTTCATAGGAGAGGAACTGATGGTCTTTGACAGAGGACAGGGCAGTTCTGGCAAGAACAGTCCTTGCCCTCCTCACTATCCCAGCTGCTGTCTTTGTTAAATGGCACCCAGATACTTCTGCCTGGTCAGTCCCTGTGGTACTTCCTTTCATGTGTCCTCAACAGCTCTGCTTGGGATGGAGGTACACATGTGCTGTAATTCATCACACACCCCAGATCTGACTCCTGGGAAAGAAAGATGAGCTAGTGGCTGAGCTACTGGGTGCCGAAGATTTCATTTTCTTTTCCTTGCTCAATGATGCTTTATTTCAGTCTTTTATTTCTTAATGCTTCAGCTTCCCCTTAGTAAAATGGGAATAATAGTCTTCTGTCTACCTGGACTGTAACTTTTTAGGAACCAGCACTTTCAACAAAACATGGTCTGTTTCATTGAAATAGATTGCTGGGGAAGCTGTCAGTGTTCAAGACCAGGTTGGACGGGGCTTTAAATAGACTGGTCCAGTGGAAGATGTTCTTGCCCATGGCAAGGGGATGGAACCGGATGAGCTTTAAGGTCCCTTCCAATCCAAACCATTCTATGATTCTCTGATTCTATGTACACAAGAAGGCTCTGAATACAGGGCATGCTAGTATTTTAAGATAGATTAAGTAACTCTGATTGCATATATAAAAAAATAAAAGCAGTCATCTTTTGAAAAGGCTACCTCTGCAGCTGCTGGGCACTTCTGGTTAAAGCTGATTCTGCCCTAAGAAAACAGCACGATTCTTTAATACTTACCTCTCTGCTTTCTCAAGAGTCCCACAATTCCTGGTTTTATTCCTTCTTATAATCTTTTTGTACTGCATTCCTCTAAAAGCAGAGCCCAGGACTAGCAGGAATGCATTTTCCTACCAACATGTTTAATACATGATAAATATCTTTTTTTCTTGACAGAAAGTGTGATCAAAACCATACTTCAGCTGATTTTCTAGATGTTTTGAACAACATCTCAGAGCAGAGCAATACTCCTGATATTGCACACTAACCCCAGCGCAACAAAAAATTGCCAAAAGATACCCACAAAATGGAACTTTAAGAACATATCCTAAAAATCTACACATTTCACAAAGTGAGGACCTGTTGTCAACAAGTACCATGCAGGAGATGCAGTCCTTACTCAGAGGAAGTGCGTAGAGCCAGGGCTTGGGAGGGAATTTCGCCGACCCTCTACAGTGGAGGTAGCAGGAGTCTTCTCAGCTTTGGGATCCCCTTTGGGACAGTCACGGGGGAAAGGGGCGCCCTCGGGGGGTGACTCTCTGGGGAATCGCTCCTCCTCTCCAGGACCAGCTGCGGGCCTCTTCAGCACCAGGCTTAGCGGACAGCGCCCCGTGCAGGGCCGCCTGCCCAGGTGGGCGCTCCTGCCCGGCATGGCAGCGGCTCCGCCGCTGAGGGCCCCGGGGGCAGGAAAAGTAATCTGGGAAATAAACCCCCAAAACCAGCCAGTATTGGGCTGGCCATTGGGGAAATCTGTGTTTCCCAGGCACACAGGTCCCCCTGTCCTGGGAGATGCCATGGGGTGGTTTGTGAGTGCTGACAGAGTGCTAGAGGAAAACACGAAAGCAGCGTGGCAGCAACTCATGTTTTCGACAGCATATTTGCAAGTTACTTGATCACCAGTAAGGCTAGTCTGATTCACAGCAGTTATTCCTTTTTCATGTGTTGATAGCGCAGAGGGAGATTTAAGACCCCCTGAAGCAGATTGTTTGCCTCTTTCCAAAGGTGGAGAGTCAAGGCTTGTACTAGCAAGAAAATTCTCATGCAGTTCAAATGAGGCACAGCAAAACCCCCACAATACTTTTGTTCTGCATAGCACATTTCTTCTCGGGTTTCAAGGCAGGAAACTACATGTGTGTGACGCAAGTAAATAGGCTTTTCATAATCAGGTCATGACTGTGCGTGTAACCCCATCTGTATCCCATGCTGAGTAGCTACCTCCTCCTTCCATGGGGCTTTGAGCTCACCTAAGTACACGTATGCCTCATCTGCTGAGCTCAGAAAGGTGTTTATAGCTGGGATGCAGAACTTTTATTTGGAATTACATTCTCCAAACCTTATCTTGAAGTCTGGTCTGAGAGGACTTCTCCTTTTATAAACACAAGTGAAAGGAACATAGCTTTCCCAATAGCACAGGCATCTTTGTGCTCTATACAGCTGCCTTAATCCCAGAAGAAACATCAAATTGGAAATTAAGACAAGGGAAGCTGAAATTTTAAACCATTTTCCAACATTTTAATGGATTTCTAGTTATTTTTATGTAGCAAACATTTGGTTATTTTCCATTTTTAAAGCTTCTGCTGCTGAAATCCACAGCACACATTAACCCATCAAATCACCTGTGCCTCAAGCACAGCTGAGAACTTTTCACTGAAACCCAAGCAGTCAAGTGGGGATGGGTGCTTGATATATGCCTATAAGCTTGGGCTGAGCTTAAATATGAGCAGAGCCTCTACAGGGGAATTCCCCTTGCTCTTCAAAGGTAATGGTCTCTGTTGTTGTTCTATGTTATTCATAAATGCAAATTCTGTCTTTCAGATTTAGGCAGTTGCATTGTATGATTCAGGTAAATCCTATGCCCCTGTGACATAGCAACAGGTGACTTTATAGCAGGTCTGAACTTACTGGGACAACAACAGAGCCTCAGAAATACTGAGTGCCACACAAGGTACTAGTGCATTGCTGATAGACAGGAGGAGTTTAACAAGGTTAAGTTTTGCCCTAGTACTAGGGAGAGTACTCGATAATAGGTCTTTAAAGTATCTTAAATTCTAGATCTGGCTACAGAAGAAAATTTCTGTGCTCCCAGAAAATTGCCTTTCCCAGGGGGTTAATGTGTATGCATGAAGACTATGGAAAAGAACACCTGGAGAAAAATAAATGGAAGGAGTAAGTGAGAGAAAGCTGAAAATGGCAGTGACTACAAGCACTGTGCGTACATTCTTGTGTATAAGGCCACCTCTGGGCTTGGCTTTGAACTGTAACTTCCTTCCATTCCAGAATGTTCTATGTTGTGCTTTATACTCCCCCTTAAGCTCTCTTACGAAGATCAGGGGCACATCAGCAAGCATTGGCTCTGCTGCACAGTTTGAAAAGCTTGTGAAATGCTCCTGGGCACCTTTAGGCTAATATCAGAGCTTGTTCTTCAGTTACTAAGGAGTGTAACTCTGTAGTACAACTAAGCTGTCAGCCGGATGTTGCTGCTGGCAGTCTTTATTCCACCACTGACTCCCCTTGCTGTTGGGCAGTGTCAGCAGGCTTACTAGGAGGAAGATTGGCCTGGTTTAATATATACAAGGCTGAGGTGGTCAAAAAGAGAGAGGAAAGAAAGGAGCTGTGCTGTTGAAACTGCTGTGAAATGTAGCGCAGCTGAAGCCGTACCAAATGTTGCTGGATCTGTATCATTTGTAATGAACAGGATGAAGGAGTTTCTCCTTCTGACAATCTCTTGCAACTACCAGCACTTCTGCTAGAAATAAATTGCTGCCGAAACACACAGTGAAGCAGAAGCAGAGAGAGATGAATGCTAAAATGAATAGCCCCTTGCTCTAATAAGAGAAGAGTTGCCTGGGGATGAAGCAGAGAATAACAACCTTATCCTGTGCCTCCCTATGTAGTAATCCGCCTGTGAACATCTTTTTTTTTATCGGGTTGTAAAGGCTGGGGAGGGAGCTCACTGTGGGCAGTTACATGCAGCCAGCTGCGTTTTCCTGTAGGGCAGGAAGGTAGAAAAATGGGATCTTCCTTGGGGCAAGACAAAGGAGGAGGGAACGACAAGCACTTGAAAATTAGTATGAAGTCATTCAAAAAATGTCATTTTCTATTTTCTGTCGCAGGTACTGTAGGTTTTTGGACTTGTTACATTGGATCTTTTTCCGTCAGGGAGCAACTAGAAACAGTGCTTGTTACAGTAACCACATTGAAGTCGCTTCCACTCTGCGTTCTCCTGTTATACCACTAGGTGGGAGTGTTGAAGCTTTTTTCTCTGTTGGCATTGCGGTATGGCGCGCAAAAGCTGCTGTCGCGTGTCCTGTTGAATTCACCGTCACCCAAACAATTTCCAGCTGAACCGTAATGACTACAGAGTGTGCAAATGGGAAGTCACTAAGTGACTGCCCACTCCATGACAAAGTACCCATCTTCAGGGAAGAGTGCTCTAGGGGAATGTGAAACTCTGGTTTCTACATCTCTTTTACGAGTTGCATTTACCAGGGAGCAGGGGTCCCTGGTTCACAGTTTTGTGTGCCTTTTGCAGAGATAAGGAGCCCAAAGTTGGAATTTGAAGGGAAAATGTCACTGGGAGATGGCAGGGGATTTCAGAAACTAATTACAGAAGAGTGAGGCAAAGAAGGAAACCTCTTCTGCTTGGGTGGAAAATATGGGCAATACTACATGCTTAACAGGAGCGAGGAAAAGAGGGAGTAAAGGCCTAGGAGAACTGATGCAGCAACAGGGCAGAGCAGGCCCATCAGGCAGCAATTACGCACCCTCACTCATAGCTCACTTCACACATGTGCATTCACTCATGAAAGGAAAGATAAGGGCAGTTAATCTTATAGGACAAAGTTTGTCACTCTGCTATATTTCTACTTTGTTTTCTCTGTCTTGCTCCCATTGCAGGCATTTCTGGAGGAGTTTTTTTATCCTCCTACCATCTCCTCTCCAACTCTACCCACCTGAGTTTCAATCCATTTTTCCTGATCAGTTTACATTCATTTGCCATTTCTTAACTAAGTATTCTGCTGAGAAACTTCAAATTGATTACCAGTTTCTTTGAGTTTTGTCTTTGTGCAGTAAATAACTGCTAAACAAATAGTTATTTCTGTCTCTGGTATCTGCATCCATCAGCTGATAAACATCCACCAACAGTATCTACAAACATTTTCCATTCCAGACTACAACTTTAGAAGCTTGTCTGAAATAGATTGAAGAGGGTTTATAAATTTATAAACCTTTTTTTTTTTAATTTTTTTTTTTATAAATTTTAAAGTTTATGAATTTATATACTCCTGGAAAGTAAATAAATTCTGGAATTTGGGGTTGTCATGGGTTCAGCAGTAGCAGTCATTTTTCTCCTTCTTGGTAGCTGGTGCAGCGCTGTGGTTTTGATTTTGGGCCTATGAACAGCACTGATAACACCAATGTTTTCAGTTACTGCTGGGTAATGTTTTGGTCTGACCAAGGACTTTCTGAGTCTCATGCTCTGCCAGGGAGGAGGGGAAGCCGGGAGGAAGCAGAGAGAGGACAGCTGACCCAAACTGACCAAAGAGGTTATTCTATACCACAGTACGTCATGCCCAGGATGTAAAAACTGAGGGCAGGGACCCAGAAGGGTGGGGAGCTCACTGCGGAGTCGGGCTTGATATCAGGTGGTGAGCAGTCATATTCTCTTTCCTTGTATTTCTCTTGTATTATTACTGGTGGTAGCAGTAGTGATTTGTGTTATACCTCAGTTACTAAACTGTTCTTATCTCAACCTGTGGGAGTTGCATTCTTTTGATTCTCCTCCCAATCCCCCTGGGACTGGGGAAAGAAAGAGGGGGGAGTGAGTGAGAGAGTGACTGCATGAGTTATATTGGCTTAAACCATGACAGGGGTGAATGTTCAATCTGACTGAAACTATAAAGATAAGCTAGCATACTGACATGTCAGACAAGCCAGAAGTAAATGAGCCATCCAAAATCACTGCAGATTTTCAATCATGTCAAAATGTAGGTAAAAGGTATATTGATCCCAACCTTAGCAAAGGTTGGTAGATTTTTAAAGAAAATTGGAGGGATTTGAAGGGAAATTGGAGGAACTTTCTGCTCCTTTGTAAAAACTCTGGAGCTAAGTGAGAGAATTCAGAATCAAACCTGTTTTACAAACACATTAAGTGAAGAAAAATGAAGTAATATATAACACATGACAGAGGTGCATTGAACAGTTGCATTTCATACAGCTGGTGGTCAAGCAAGGATCTAGATTTTGTCCTGTGGCATGTAGGTACACTAATAAAAAAGAAGTATAGCGTAATGTGCCCAAAGATGGTGCCCTTTTGAATCCTCAGGTCCTAGGAAGAAACAGCCTTCACATGGATGCAGAAGCTGCCAAAAATACCACTACAATTAAATACCAGTAATCATAAATTTATTGCGTAATTTAAGAAAATCTTTTGCAACTAAAAGAAGTAAATGTAGGAATTAGCCTCCAAGCAGCAATATATAATATATTTAATATATTTAAATGAGATTCCTTTACACAAGAAGGAAACTGCTATTTATAACATGTATGCAAGTCTCTATTGTGAGGTTAAGAACAGCAAAGAATAACTAAAACATTTTACTTCATTTCCGAATATTGAGCGTTAAATTGGGAAAATTTGTATGTGGCCAGATGAGCTGTAGTTTGGCCTCACTTTTTTGTGCCAAATGAGTGTGCTGCCTGCCATGTAAAGGGGGGTGAATGAGCGGTATCATGCCCAGAAACAGAATCCTTCCTCTCTATTTGTGCTTTCGGGCACTGTTAGTATGTGTAATGTAAAGCCTTTTTCTGATCCTGCAGGAGAGAAGGCTTTTGCAGACCTTGTTAAGGCATTACACAGTGGAGGTGGGATCTAGTCCCACATTGGTTTCTTCTATGAAAATGTTCCAAATGATGTCTAATATTTAACCATAATTGAGACATTTAGAAGCAAACATGTTTAGACTAACTGATGTTTTAAAACAGGCACTTCTCCCATTTTCTAGCAGTGTATCACTTTAAACTTCATGTAGTTTAAAAATTAACGACAGATTTTTCTGTTTAATTGGGCTTTTTTAACCCATGGGTAAAAAGCTCTTGATCACAGATCCATCCTTTTAATCTCTGTAAGCATAATGATAATTTTTCACAGGAGATTATATAATCCCAAGGTCCCTCTTAAGCACTGGAACTGAAAGGATTTCAAGCAAAATCTAACCTACCATGGAGATAAAAAGCACAGAAATAAGAGGTGAATGCTAGCAACCTGAACATCAGGCTGAAATAATATGCCAACATATGATATAATGTAGGTCAAAACGCAATATATATTCTTGTACATAAAGAGAGCACTCACTAAAAATAACATTTTTAGCATCTGAATAGAAATAAATTAATAGAGAGAACTTCTGCTTCAGGAAACAATGAGTACAATGCAGGGGATGGATATTTTTAACTCTCCAATGTCAAAGTGGGAGGGGTTGCTCACAAGCAAACCCTGCATGTTAATAACCCAAAACATGGTCATGGTTATTTGTAATGTAATTATGGAATCAGAAATTCACAAATGTATCTTTTGGCAGTACGGCAGACTTCGTCCACCCACTTGCCTTGCGATGACTGGGAAAAAAATACACAATTTTCACGCTTCCCCCCGTTTGGTTGGGCACGATCCCAGTTGAAGTACTGTAGAACCATGCCATTGACATCAACAAATTTCCCTTCATTTATCAAGTCATTAATACCCAACCAAAACTCAGACACTCTAGGCATACTTTTCTTGCCATAATCTCGAAGAGTGTTTGTTTCATCATTATTCCTTGGGATAGCCAGTGTCCCTCCCTTGGCTATGCAGTCTTCATTGGCTTCATGAAAATGTTTGGTGCTTTCTGACACAAGGTAGCACTTCTTATGGGCCTTTGTCCCACGAAGACAGACTGTGAATACATATTGGTTTGCATGTTCAGTAAAAGACTGGGCTATAGCTTTGAATAATGTTTCTTATAAGTGATAATTTTCATTAAGGTGTGTTGAGAATTAAGCAGACAAGTCACTCAGCAAGTGAAAGGCTCTTGCCACCATAGAGTGGTCCAGGAAGTGGTAGTAAGACTGGACTTACCTGCCATTCCTTTTGTTCATGTAGGACCTTGTATGCAACCAGCATGTTGACATGTTGTTGGGAAGCCTAAACAGACTGCTCACAGATGATCTGCAAAGCACCTTGGACTACAAGTGGTGGCTGAAAGCTGCTCCAGAGAAGAAGTACTTAAGAGGAAGGACAGATAGCTGCCACCTTAACACTAGAATATGCTTTGGAGAATCTTTCCCATATTTATTCTGGAAAACCTCAGGCATGATCTTGAGCCCCAAAAATCCCTCCAACAATGTAGTTCTCTCGAAGGTTTTCTATTTTGCTGTTTCAGAACACTAAAATATAACCCAGGACTGTTGTAGGCGTCTTATGCCTTTTTTTATAAAATAGTCCTGCTTTCACACATTTTCACCTTAATTCATCAGTCTTAAAAGTGATGGAATGGATGAGGCATGGATGTTTGCACTGTTGCCAGGTACAAATGGTCATCATGAAATCTATACTTGACTTAATAGTAAAAAGACAGATCTAATGGTCTTTTCATATTTACGTTTAGGTGCCAAAAAAAAAATGAAGTTCTGTGCATTAACGAAGTTTAGATCCTAGCAGATACAGGCAGGAGAGAGAAGTGGTATTTTAAATGTGTCCTGCTCACCAGAAATAATAAATTTTGATTTAAAATTCATAATGTAAATCCCTGGGTGATTGACAAATGTGTATTTCTACCTGTAGAAGAGTACACATTCACCTCTTCAGTTCTTAAAGTCTGGTCTTCCCAGCAAAGTCTGTCACTTCAAACACTAAATGAGGTAAGGTGACTTAACTCTATAAACACTTCAAAAAAATATACATTTATTACTGAGCTTGTCTGACAATCTGAACCTAATAATCTAAACATTTGCATTTATAAATCTGTTTGCTTTTAGTTCTACTGGAACATATCAGGGAAGTCTTTATGTAAAGTCCAAATATACTAGAACATTAATTTGGCATACGTTCTGTAACTGGAATTGCTTTGCAGAACTGTTGTCATAGTTGTTCCAGCCCAAGTTCTGTGTGAGCAGGTTTGCAGGAGTGAGTCCTTAAACTTCGCATTCCTGCTCTCCTAATACACAGTGTGAAAAACTGATTCTATGAAGAAAAACACAAGAAGAGAACCTTCCTTGAAGTAGTGTTCCTTCTGAGCTAAGGAAGTTAACAAAAGCCTTGAATACACTCCTGCAACAATTATTTTTAGAATCCTGCATGTGACTCCTTCCAGATTATTTCATTTATTGCTTAAACTCATCTTGTATTTATATTTGAAATGTCATGAAAAAATATGAACATCTTCTGTCCTTATGTTTTCTATAATCTGTTTCTAATTCCTGTCATCTATTCTTGTAAAAAAAGTAATTATGTACATGATCAACAGGATATGGAAATCTACTTTGGGTCATATCCTATGTCTGAGTTTTTAGTACTTCCAGTTGTATTCATTGAGCTCCTTAGCTGCATTATCAGGGTCACTATTTTATACTAGGGCCTATCTTTCAAATTTTAACATTTCCAAATGCTAATGGCCAAAGAAAAGTAGTAAACATATTTGCTAAATATTGAGTTCTTTAAAAAATTTATATTCATGGGAAAGATCAGAAAGACTTTATCTACTTCAGCAACTGCAGTAATAATGGAGACTGTTCCTTTTTAGGGGAAAGTATGTGCTTCTAAATGGTGTATGGCAATATTTCATGGTATGTAGAAAGGAAACCTAGGAAATTTGAGCAAAGAAGAAATCAGATTGTAATGTGTGTCTTGGAAATGTCCGTAAGCTGAAAAAGCACCTCCTTTTTCAAGCATCATAAAGCCATTAATAAATACAGTCAGAGCTGGAGGGGTGATAGAGCTCTTTTTGCCAGATTTGGAATCCAGTTGAACAGTGTGGGCTCTGAATTTAGAAAATAGCTCAAAATAAGTTTTGAGGATATAAAATCTCCTGGCTCTGGTTTAATTTCTAAGCCACTGCATGCTTACTCTCAAGTTCCTTCTGGAAGCGTTACAAGAATTACTTTTAAACAAGAGTTACTTGTCTAGCTTGGGCTCCTTCTTCTGAAATGTTCTTATTTGGCATTTAAAGTACAAACATTTTGCAAAGCTCAAAAAGCTTTATGTAACTCAAGACATGAAACAGAACAACCCAGATATTACCATCCTTAAGGAAAATATGTTCTGTTTCATGTGAATTATGTCATTTCCTCTGTAGTGTCCTCCTGTACACGCTTAATTGCCAAGTTCTGCGTCAACAGCTGTGAAAGAGCACAACTGTCCAGTAGGTGCATGTGTATTTACCCTTCTTATTTTGTTTGGAAACTTCCATCTGGCTATTTAAATACTTAAAGGAGTCTGCACATTGATACAGGATATTTCTGAACTCACAGTGGGTATTACTGTGAAGTTTTATGGCAACATTCACATTTGAATGTTGGAAACTCCACACCTTAAAAAGTCTCAGTCCTTTTAGCTTCCTTTTGTGAGTATTCTCAGACATTTCCATGAATATTTTTGCCTTGATGATTAGCCTCTGTCCGTATCCAAGGGGACCTGTCTCCCTGGCCATCTAAAATCTCAAAACCAGCAACTATCATTGTGTTACCTTTGTGTGAGTATGCCTAAAAATCACACCTTGGTGTTGTGCATAGCAAAGATTATCACAGTTCTTACTCCAGATTTATTTTTGCTTTTAGTGAAGAATTATTACTTGTACACCTTCAGTTCAGACTTTACTTGACTGCTTCCTTCAACATTTGTCTCACCATTACATCTATGGCACACTATGCTCTTAAGGAGTTATATTTCTCAGTCACAAATTCCCATTAAAGAGAAGGATGGGAGTGAAGGAGAGAGGAAAGGAAGTGGTAACTTGTAGAAGCCACTGACCATGTAAGTTGCTTTACCTGTCTGAAGTGCTTGCATTTCTTTCAGAGCATTTACTTCTCGCCACAATTTGTCAATCTGGGTCTTTAGGTCATCTTTTTCTTAAATAAAAGAAATACAGAGAAATGAATAAATATGTACATAAAGAATATTTTTAAAAATATGTGTGAAAAACTGTTTCATAATATCATAATATTTTTGCATTGCTATATTTTGATTTCTGTTAGATTCCTCCTTAATGAAATGATTCCTGTAGGATTCCTATCAAAAAACAGGAGGACTTTACCTTCACATTTTACCCTCATAGTTTAAATCTCATTTTCAGCTGAACTTTTCCCTGGTACCTGTTTGAAAACCATGGATTTTTGCAGCTAATTGTTACTTAGCATGCCAATATGTAATTTATGGCAAAATTTGACTATTTATTTGAACCTGTACACCATGCTGTGTATATGTGACACAAATCATATCAGGACACAAGTTGTCTTTATTCAAAGAAATGTTATTTCTGAAAGGATGAAAGTTTCACACAACTCTTAACACAGTGAACAGCTAATACAACCAGAATTCACAGTATGAATTTATGCAGACAAGCCTGCTGAGCTGCAATTTCTCCTTCCCAGGAGGAGCCTTCCTCTCTTCATGAGTACAGAGAGGGCTTGGTGACTTAAGTCACACAAATATAGTCTGAATCACCACTTTGTAGCACTTACAAAAGCATCAGGAAGATGGTGAGACAAGAAGCTAATTTGCACATAACTCTATTTTCATGTCATCTTTTCCATTCTTTTTTCTTAATCATTATAATTTTCTACCACCATCAAACAACTAGCAGGCATGTTCCCATTGCACAAGATGACAATTTGATTGCAGCAGTAACCAGACCTTTCAGAAGCCACAGTAATGAACATGAGGAATAAATAAGCTCTTTCACACATAGAAGAACTAACAAAACCGCAGTTCCTACAGATCTGGGTTACATCATCTAATCCTCCAGCTGCACCCCAGAAAGCTCACATCCATATTCCCTACTGCATCTGGGGATAACCCTAGCTGTCCTTCATGACGCCTTGGTTCCCCAAGGCAGGACGCCCAGTTCCCCAGTTCGTGCTACTCCCTGCAAGTCACAGTTCACAAGACTCCTTCCATGTTCCTTTGTCTGAAAAGAGACAAAACCAGAACAAGCACTCCTATTGCAAACATTTCAGAGTGGGACACTAATGCAGACCTCTTCTCATCTCCCCACAAATATTGGGAAACATTTCCTCAGGATCTCCATTCTTTTGCCAAATTGTTTCCAGATAAAAACTTCTTAGTGGAAGGTTAAATGTGCTGGCAAAGCAGATGTATAAGCAGCCTGTCTTTAGGACACCAATCTTAAAACCATGGAGATTCAATAGGAGAAGTATATGTAACTGTATAGCTCCGGAGCTCCATAATCATGTTGTACAATGGCTTTATCAAAGCTGTGAGTTTTTTCATTGACTAGGATCTTAAATATTTGCCATTGGTGTAACCTCCATCTAACCTTTTTTTTTTTTATTAGAAATTAGTCTTTAAATTAAATACACAGACATTTTCAAATAACATTCAGGAGTTTTGTATTTGCTCTGTAAGCTTTGCTCCAGGAATTTATGCTTTATCCTTTTCTGCTAATACTTTTTCATTAGTTTGACTTGCCATTTCACAGTACTTTTCACACAGGTAAAATTATATTCCACAAGTATTAGAGACACATTCTGTTAAAATTAGGAAAGGGTCCAAAAATCTGAACAATAACCCTTGGAGAGTGAATATTTTATTTTGTTCTTTTCTACCATATGTATATAAATTTCCATTCTTCTGATCTTAGCCACTATAACTACATAACGAAGAATGATCAGCCAGAGTCCTCTCTGAGCCATACCTGTGAGTCCTAAATAATGTTGACAGAGATGAATAGGCATAATAGAGCAAGATATTTACAACTGTTATACAGCTCAATTTCCATAACTCTTTCTTGAACCCTATTCTTGGCTTTGCTAACTCACATAAAAATATTTTCAGGCTTATACAAGACAGACTCAAATGTCCTTTGCTAATAGCATTTGTATAACATTAGTTTCTGGTTTATGCAATGTCATTTAAGTATATAGTAAAGTTGCACAGTCTGTAAGCTTCTACCCCCCCCTCCCAGTTAAAACCCAGTACCTTTCACTCTACGTTTGCTGTGCTTCTTGGCTTTGAATTTGGAAGCCTGGCTGATGGTCTGATCCAGCAGCAGTATGCTTATGAGTAGAAAAATCCTAAGTCCAGTTTGTGCCATGTCTCTTTAAAAGAACTTAAGAAGAAGCTTCAAGAGATTCTCTTCAGCAGCTATGAGAGAAAGTCACATAGGCTCATCTCAGTAGGGATGGACTGAGGTCAATTTTATAAAAGTGTGGTGATAGGGTTGGCTGCACTCTTTGCTTACGAAATGTGTTTAATACTTCAGCTGGCTGTAGAATAAGGCACCCCCTTGTTCTCACATCTCATCTGAAATTCCTGTTTCCATACTGAGTTCAGCTGGGACAGGTTGCTTTTACAGAGGCTGTACCACCACTGAACAGTGCACTGATTCCCACTAATAAGCACCGTATCTCCTGTTTTAACTTTGAAGCTAAAATGTACGGAAAACAGCCTGCACCTTGTGCAATGCCAACCTCAAAGAAGGGTGGAAAACCTCTACAAATGTAACATGGTCCCAAGCTGGTTAAGTCATGACAATGGTCATGATCTTATTTACACCAAAACAAAAAGGAACACTGAGTAAATACAAACACTGCAGCTACACACACAGAGAGTATATATATATTAATATCACATTATGTGAGGAGTGCATTTATTATTTCATGAAGAGTTAATAAGTGCCTAATAGATATGACTGCATTTCTGGTTAAGAACAGTATGTGCTGTAAGCTGGGGAAAAAAAAAAAAGACAGCGACACTCTTCCAATGGTTTCAATGTCCTGACTGTATGGTCAGAAGAAGAGTAAAGCACAGGATGCTTGAAGCAGGACAGTGTCTCTCCGGACTTGAGAGGGTTCTCTGCATTCGGATCTGTTTTGTTTGCTGTTGGGCTACAAGTTTTGTGGGGCTGCTTTTTAACTGGGATTGCTGTAAGTAGTAGAACCTCTCACTGACTTTGGTGGAAAAATTAAGTTGTCATAATAATGTGTCTATCTATTACTCTTTTTCTTAAATTGTTGAACTAAAGCCACCACTGGGTGATGCGATGCTGGCAGGCAGAACTACAGCTACAGCCCTTCAGGGCTGTTGTTCCAGACATCTCTTTACCACCTCTGCCTTGGTTACATTCTGCTGATATTGACAGTTTTTTTCAGAACTGTAAGTGCAAGAAACTTATTACTTTATTAAATGAAAGCTGAGATTTAGAGACATGCTGTTATACTTCATGAGTGCATACTGGCTTTTTCCAATCCCCCTGTACAGTCTAATAACACTTCAGTACTTATAATGTAAACCACACCTCCAACATCTGTTTTAGATACCTTCAAACAACTAGCTGTATTCTAATAATCTGTTACTAGTAAGTATCTTTTAATCATTAATAAATTTTTCGTAAATGCATCCTGATATGATAAAACTTAGTTTCAGTGGTCCTGCTTCAACATGTTGGAGTATATTACACTGTGTGGGGAAACCTTTGGATCAGCAATGCTATGTCCTCAGTGCTATTATGGAATATAGCACACCAGAGGTGGTTCTTACAGGGCCTTACTCACTCAGAACTGTCCAAAAAAATCCCTCACACAGCTTCACGTTTCACTACAGTTAAATGTGGAAAGGGTTGTCATTCCAACCAGCACACCAGAAACTGAAACGTGAGCTGTTAGAGAGGAAAACGGGGAGCTTTGCAAGGGTCTGGTTCAAGATTTAATCTGTCATTTAGAGCTAACCCTAGGCTCGGGGTTGATCCATATTTTATCCCAGTGATGTTGGGGCATCAATATAAGTTAATTAAGGACAGACAGCTGAATGGATAACTGCCTCCAGCTAGTTTTTCACTTGGTGCCTTCTCAGGAGTTGTGGAATTGCCCATGAAGCTGATCCTGAACCACTGCAGTTTGTAGCCTGACATATTAAACTGGTGCTAATTTGGGGTTACCTTGATAAAGGAGCTGTAAACACCTGGAGCCATTTTATGTGGAGCTAAGCTGTCCCACAGGCTTTGAGAGAGGCAGGACCAATAGCTGGGGTCAGCAAGCACTTTAGTGTGCGTGTTTAATGACTCAGTACCAGAATGTGTTTATTCCTGCACCTAGGAACTTGCGTTTTCTAACACAAGCTTTCTTTTCTTTTCTTTTCTTTTTTCTTTTCTTTTCTTTTCTTTTCTTTTCTTTTCTTTTCTTTTCTTTTCTTTTCTTTTCTTTTCTTTTCTTTTCTTTTCTTTTCTTTTCTTTTCTTTTCTTTTCTTTTCTTTTCTTTTCCCTTCCCCTTCCCCTTCCCCTTCCCCTTCCCCTTCCCCTTCCCCTTCCCCTTCCCCTTCCCCTTCCCCTTCCCCTTCCCCTTCCCCTTCCCCTTCCCCTTCCCCTTCCCCTTCCCCTTCCCCTTCCCCTTCCCCTTCCCCTTCCCCTTCCCCTTTCCCTTTCCCTTTCCTTCTCCTCTCCTCTCCTCTCCTCTCCTCTCCTCTCCTCTCCTCTCCTCTCCTCTCCTCTCCTCTCCTCTCCTCTCCTCTCCTCTCCTCTCCTCTCCTCTCCTCTCCTCTCCTCTCCTCTCCTCTCCTCTCCTCTCCTCTCCTCTCCTCTCCTCTCCTCTCCTCTCCTCTCCTCTCCTCTCCTCTCCTCCTCTTCTTCTTTTCGCTTCTCTTCTTCTTTTCGCTTCTCTTTTCATTTCGCTTCGCTTCACTTAGTTTTCTTCTCTTTCTGGGAAACAAGTCTGACAAAAAAACATTTGCACTCTACTGAGGCAAGCACACCAATCACTAGAAGTGGGGGTATAAAGAAGACACAGATTTGGTATTCTGAGAATCCTCGGCCAGGAGCCTGAGTGAAAACCTGTGCTTTTTTGAGTATGCTATGTTATGCCCTTTTAAAAACAGACTGAAACTCTGTTTTGAAAGCTTCATCCCTCTGGTTCAGTACTTTCTCTGACTGCTTTACCAGTCTGCAAGTAGCTCAGCTGGACTTAGCTCCTAAAACCTGAATTACCAAGCCGTCTTTGCACAAGGGTATAGGGGCTCATTTGTCTAGGGCTTGTGTAAAGGACCTGAGAAATAGATTTCACACTTATGACTAATCTATAGAAAACAAGGAAACAAGTTTACCTCTTGTACACAGTATATGGGCAGCAGAGAAAGAGAAAAGTCAAAAGATTTTGCTGAGATGGTGTAAATTCCCACTGCTACTGTGAGGAAACAGGAAATGGAACTACATAGGAGGCCTAGAGCCTCATTGAAGTATCACCTGGTCCATGTATGGTCTTGAAACCAAAATTACAATGTAATTTAGAGCTGTAAATTTTACTAGCATAATTACAGTAATATAATACAGCTCAGAGTGTGAACACAGTTATTTATGTATTTATTTATGTATAGAAGTAATATTCCTCTTTCCATAACAGTATGTGCTACACAAATATAAATAGTCTCATAGCTTTATAAAGCTGCATCCAGACTAGGATGAGATTGCACTTTTTTATTTACACCAGTATAGCAGAAATTCTCCATATAGATAAAATCATAGTCTCTCTTGAAATGCTTAGTTCACTTCAAAGCAGTCTTGAAGTACTTTCTTTGATAAGAAACATCTTGCGAAAGCCACAGAAGCTGTACTACACACACACCTGAGGTTTTGGCTCCTGTCTCCCCACCTCATTCTGTTCACTTTCAGACAGCTAAACCATTCAGAGCTTAAGCATCCTTTGGTAAAAGGTTTATTTCAGTTTCTCCACAGAGGTTCTTCAAGGTAAAAAGTCTATTCCTCTCAGAGACAGTTATACCTTCTATGCTTCAGCAAACTGGCTCAGAAAAACTCTTCATACAGCTGTTTTTTCCTCTCCATTCTCAGCCATCACTAGGTTTGTGGAAAGAACATGCAATTGGGCACAGAGTATGAGAAGCTGGTGTGAGGTGAGGACAGGATGCTGGGTTAAGATCCTGAAATAGGTCTGGCTACAGGAGTCATTTCCTGTTGTGTGAAGTAAGATCCTGGGTATGGGGATCATGGTCCTTTATCTATGCCCTGAGGCAGTAGAGCTACAATTGAAACACTACTCATAAAATATATCTTTAAAGAAAATTTATGCTTCAATTGTTGAAAAATGAAGTGCTCACATTTCTGGTAGACTGGCTTTATTTTACCGAGATCCACAGTCCCCTCCATGCTTCAGAGCTAATTTTGTTGTGGCATGTTTGGGAAACTGATGGGCTGTGTCTGTTGAAATCATCGCAAAATTTTGGTTTGTTTTTTTAAGCATTTCAGGTGTAGAAAATTCAGCTCAGCATGGGATTTGGGGGTGGGTAAGAAGCTTGTATGGGGGTAATTATTTGCCCCTTCTACTCAAGAGTGTGAAGAGAAATTGAAAACTGATCAGGGATGTTGCCAGGCCAAGGAATTTCAAGTGGGGCAATCCAAAGAGCCAGTATAGACAATAAAAACAGATAACACAAAAATAAGTAAAAGGTTTATCACCTTCCATGGCAGAGTTTATGTCTGTCTCAGTGGTAAATGGGATCCACTGGTTGATTTTCATTTGTTTCAATTCAATGTGCCACATTTTTCAAATTCTGGTAGTCATGGATTACGTTGTACTCAGAAAATTACTGTATGCTTGGTTCCTTTGGGCTGGCAAAGTCTTTCTTAAGGATTTGATCTCCATCCAACCAGGAATGAGGCAGAATTACGGTTGACATCCCAAACCCAAAGTTATTTTCAGGAGATCTGTGCAAATGCACTCTGCAATTAGAAAAGGAAAGGGCTAACCTTATGGTATGTGAAGTTTTGTGAAAGTCATTAATGATATTTTGGACTTCTGCAATCAGTTCAATTTTTTTCCTGTCACTCTAATTTGCTGTTTTGAAAGAAAATGTTCTGGCTACAAGTGATCTGCTCTCTCTATTAGAATTAAATGAGGTTTCAGGCTTATTGCAAAGCCAGGACGCCCACTAATGACCTGCACTCAATGTCAGGAAGTGTTCAGATGAGGACACTCGTGTCCATTTTAGCCATGTGATGCTGCTATCATCATGCCTCACTTTGGCATTGTGACGCTGCTAAGGGGGTCAATACATAGGCTTCTCGATGTGGTATTTTCTAGTTCCAAAACTAGCTGTTCCTACCTACAGGTCTGCTGCTTTTCACTTTCCTATGCTGCAAATAAAAGCTTTAAAAAATTAAGATACTTGAGATGTAAATAATGTGTGTGTACTGAAAAGATGAATCAGGGCAGTATTTTGAGCTTCTGGAATGAGTGCATTTTGTATCACTTATTTGGGGTCTTTGTCAAAAGCATCTCATGACTGGGTCTTTGCAAGCAGAGAGGAGGGTAAACAACTTGCAAGAGGCAGCAGAAAGACTTGTCTTCCATCTGTTATTCATATTTAAGGCAAATATTATCTTGTCAATGTGACCAAACTATTTCACCTGTACTCCTTTCATTCTCTTGTAATACAATGAATATAGTTGATAGGTTGTAAAGCTGAAAAAATACTAATTATCAAAGTCAGAACAGGTTCAGAATTCAGAAGAGATTCACCAAATCTATGAGAAGCAATGTTATCAAGGCCATTGCACTCTCTTCATGGTTACCTATTCCATGCTACTCTTCACTGATACAGTTGCCTTCTTACAGTGTTCAGATATCAATAAGGGGTGGCAGTTGCTAAATCCTTTTTCCTTCAGGCCTTTAGATGCAAAAATAAGTAGGTGCTGAGTGTTTTGATAGCTGTCATTGCCTATTGCTTTAGGCAAAAAGACCCCAAAGAAATGGTTGATTGTTTAGAGTTGAATGTTTTGATGGCTATGCAAAATGTGCAAAGGGAACAAATAATAATCCCCCTCAAAACAGAGATTTTTGAAGAGCACTGACTGTGTGTCATCTCTAACAATAAGGGGCTTCAAGAGAAAACCTAAAGCCAAGAAACTGCAAAGTTTCTGTGCAGTCTGGATGCAAATAGAAGAGCTGAATGGGGTCTTTTAAAAGGCTATTCCTGTGGACTTGGCAAACATTCCAGGTTGGGAAATATTGGAAGCAGCTCAGCTTGTTTAGCCCTTGGGAGGCTGTGAGAATGTGTTTCTCTTTCTCTTTTGTAAACACAAATTACCTGTTGTGTTAATTTTTCTCCTGTAATTTGTGCTGCCTTTTTCCTCCCTGGAAATGATCTGAAAATGTCCTGAGCATTTATTTTCTCCCTTTAAGTATTGTAATTTTGATCATCACATTTTCCCTAATATGAGGTTTTCAGCTTCATATTAACATGACTTTAATAGGTTCTGCTCATCTTTATGTGTGTCAAACAAAACAATTTGGGCAAAGCCTTGGTTTAGCTCTCCAGACAGCCTGAATTAGGCATTCACAGGTTCATAGCAGGTTACCAACAGAGCACTTTTGCACACTGCCAGTAGGGCCAGTCAGAGTGGGGATTATGCTTTGGCTTGTGTAGATGTTTGTAGGATTTTCCTATACCAGATGGAAAATCAAACCTTCTCAGGAGTGTGATCATGTCTCCCTTTGGTGTCTGCACTTCCCTGAGGACTTGAAGGTTCTGCTCAAAGGCTGAGGACACCTGCTTTGACAACTCAGGAACTCGAGCTCTCACCTCATTTGGGGCCATATGGCTTCTGAGGTCCCTAAATCCTATACCATGGCCCTTCTACAGAGGTGCTCTCAGACGCACTCCCTGTGCTGCTGCTCCCACCCAGCCAGTGTGGCTGCCCATTGACAAGGACTTGCTTCAGCTGGGGGCTGCCAGCCTGGCTCGAAGCAAGAAGCCAAACCACAGCTCTGCAGTTCAAGGCTGTCACAGGATCTGTAAACAGCTGACCCTGCTTTACTTTGTCTTAGAAGCAGCACAACCCCATGCACACGCATAATCAGCTCATGCACCAGGCCCTGGGGTTGGAAAATATGTGATGCAGTCCAAATAAAACACCGTTCTTTAAAATGGAAGTTTTTAGCTGCCTGGTCAGGAAGATAAAATAATACCTAAATATAAATGCTTGGGAGAGGTCTGTTTGCCTCTGAGGGCACACTCAAGCAGTGAGGAGTGAGAAATGATCCTGCAGAATCACTGCGGAAGGGGCTGTTGGGGCAAACATATACTGCAATAAGCCCTACACTCTATAGTATGCATGTCCCTGCTCCCATGACGGGATGGAAGCGCAAACCACCCATCCCCAACTGGGAGACGCTCACACAGGGATGCCCAGAGCAGAAAAGAAAAACTGTTCCAGCGCAATTTTCGCTAACAGACCGACATGTCAACTGAGAGACGCTTGTCTTCGGGCATGCTGCCCTCTTGTGAAAGGTCGGTGGTATAACATGCCCTCCCGCCAATTCTGCCCTTAAGGCTGTGTGCTCATGATGCACAGGCGAGTTGCATGCTGTCACTGCATTAGATTTTGCTTCGAACGCTGTCCCCAGAATTTTCCCGATTACAACACAGGAATCTGTGAGGGCTTTTTTTGAACTCTTGATCTCTTTTCCCTTCTGAATTTTAGCTTTGGCAGAAGAACCATGGAAGGTAGTGGAGCGTCAGCCCTCCCTCACAGCAGTTGTCTGTAAGGATCTGAAATCCTAGTACATATAGTGGATGAGTATTGTAGCCAGGCTAGTATGGCCTCTAGTGCAGACCACCAAAACATATATTCACCTATCTTTTCTGATATGCTCTGTAGTTTGTTGGCTGTTACCACTCAAGCTATCTAGCAAAAATGCGTCTTGTCATTGTCTATAAAATGTACTCACACTTTCTACAGTGCAGACATACCCTGGATGAGATACTGGTGGTATTTAATGACCAGGATTAGTCCATTTCAGAAACTGCAGGTTGTTCCAGGTCCTGCTCTATATGTGTGAGAGAACCCCAGAGGTTTTAAGTGAAAAACTGAAGGAGTCAGCAAGAAGGTGGCTGAAGTTAAATCTGAGACAGTGGGCTTATTTGCATTTTAGAGAGACTTCAGAAGTATGGATTATGGGTCTGGACGTCGCACCCTTCAGAACAGAAGGAATTCACGCTGCAACATTCTAATAGCTAAAAGTAGCTGTTGGTCATGAAAAGGGGGATAAAAGCCCTCACTTCTCATCTTCTTTTCTTCCTGAAATCGAGATTCCTCCGGTACTGTTAGGGTATACTCTTGTACATTGCACCTCTCTGTGTAGTGCTATGGGCTATGTATTACTGCCCATACCTTCCATATGTTTCCAGCCCAGTGCATCATTCTCTCCCTGCGCCACAACCCCACAAGCCAGATGCAGCCAGAGAACCCAAGCTGTGGATTTATACTGTGAGATTAAGCAGTTGGGGAATTGCAAGTGGAAGGGCCACATGCAATGACAAAATACACAGTGTTCTGGTAAGATCTTTAAGCAGGACAGAGAGTCACAATGTGGTTTGTATGCAAGACATTTGTAAACAGGATTTGTAAGGGAAGGAGGGAGAGATCTGTGTGATCCCCTGTGCTCAACTACAAAGGCAGCTCCTGCTTACATTCATGCAAAGCCTGAAACCTGGCCCAGCACATGATGCTGCATATCGTGCATGTATGTCTTTTGCGTGACCTTACACACTAGGGAGGAAGAAGAGTTCAAAAGCTACATTCAGACTTGAAGTTTTTAGAGACTCCAATTTGACTCCTGGCAAATAGACCAGCAGGAATAAGCAGGCTATTTATTCAAATATTTTCAAATAATACTTTCAAATGGAAAATATTCTGGCATTTGCCAAGTAATTTAGACACTGTAAACACAAACTTCAGAGAATTCGTCTTTATTTCATTATTCATTCTGTCATGTACGTTCTTACTGCAGTTTATTCTCATTTCCAGCAGATGTCTTAAGTGCCCTAGGAATGATTAGGAGAGCTTTGATTTTATATTGTTTATCCATCACAGTAAAAGAGAAAAGACAAGGCTCTCTGTTTGCTTAACACTCAGGGTAAATTGTCATGTCCCCCCAGTTTCTATAATGGGCAGGATGTGGTGTGGTATGGAATACCCCTTTGGTTAGTTTGGGTCAGGTGTCCTGTGTCTCTGCTTCCTACCGGCTTCCCATACCCCTCCTCACTGGCAGAGCATGAGACTGAAAAGTCCTTGATTGGAGTAAACATTACTTAGCAATGATTAAAACCATTGGTATTATCAGCGTTGTTCCCGGGTTGAAAGTCAAAAACACAGCACTGCACCAGCTACTAAGAAGGAGAAAAATGACCATTACAGCTGAACCCAGGACAGTAAATCCACTCTATTATCTTACATCAGTGTTACCCAGTAAAGGATCAGGTTCAGTCTAATTATACATTTTCAAGACACTTCATTACTGTAGGAAGTGCTGTTGCAGGTGGACATCCACCAGGTCAAACATTTTTGTACAATTGAGGTTTCAAAAGAAATGGGAGATTTTTTGTCCTGGCTTTGTCAATTTTCTGTCTTCAAATAATGCTATGGGCTTTGCCTGGGTTGAATCAGCTTCATATAACAAGTTGACATGTTTTCACAAGTTACATGAGCATCTGAGTGATTAGATTTGCTGATTAATCTTCTAAAGATATTTAAATCTCAGAAGCACATGTGTTTGATACCACCTTATTGCAGTCAGTGAACGAACAGGTTAGGTTTGCCTGGATTTGACATTCACTGCCCATGTTCATGTTCAGTGCCTCTGCAGTCACAGGACAAACCTTAATTGCAGCTGTCATACCCATTCCTGCAGGGCCAGGTTCCACACTGACGAGGAGGCCAAGTCTTAGGCTTTACTTTGCTCCTTGCCCTGTGCTTCTACTCCATAGCTGCAGTGCAGTGCAGTACTGGCAAGCTCAGGCTGTTTGCAGCCATTTGCCATGGTTGCTCCCCTCTCACATGTGTTCAGCAACAAAACAATGGAGAGAGCTGCTGTTTTATGGCTTTATCAAGCCTTGTGCTCTCTCTTCTTCAGCAGACTTGCATGTTTCTGAAAGTTCTCAGCCCACAGAAATGGGGAAGGGGAAGCTCCTGTCAGTTAAATCCTTGCTAAAGGCAATAGATTTTTGCCTGCAAAAGGCAAACAGCCTTTGCTCTTTCTTTGATAACTAATGGCAAAACAGTGTGGGAACATCTCCTCATGCAGAACAAAAATGATACCAGGTCACCAAAGCCGGACATGTAAAAGTGAGCCAGTAATACTTGTGCAGCGGTGGATCTGAGGTAGTTCAGCCTGCTGAGGTGGCATGACTCTTCCCAATATGAGCTGTCAGGTTTGCACAGTGCCTCATGCTGTAACAGAGACTTAACAGCATGGGTCTCCATTAGTTTGAGGAGTTAGATGTTGCACACTGATTCTTGAGATAGTTGCTCCCCGGGTTGCAAACAATGAATAGGCAACCGAGGTCTAGGGATCTAATATGACCAGGAAACAAAGCAACTGTTTTAAAGAAAAGCTAGCAATCTTTCAATGCAGAATCTGTAAGACAAGTGCTTGTTTTGCAGATCGAAGGTTATACAATTTGTCACTTGGTACAGGGTCTTGGCTTGCCTTTGCATGCTGCCACTCTGAGAGTCTCTTGGAGCATAAGAAGCAGCACAGCTGCAAATGCAGAGAGGTAGCTGCATTCTCTGTGCAGGGATTTTCCATTTTTACTTGCTCTCGTAGCTTCATAAAACCTGCATAACCCAGTACAGCACCCTCAAGGAAGATAATTGGGTTTGGCAATGTATATAGTGTATATTAACACTAGGAATTGAGTAAGGATGAAAAAAAAAGAATCCTGTGTGTTTTTTCCCCACCGAATAAGTTACTACATGGAAATAAAAAATTGACAACTGAATTTTTAATACTGCAGCTAAGATTAGTTTCATTTAGAGTACCAATCAGTTTCATGCTATCCCTATCAAAGCCAGTGCTAAACATCCTCTGAGATTCCAGTTTGAGTTGAGTTTTACCATCTTAATGGGAATAAGGAAGGAAGGTTCCAACAATTACCCTTTTATTATCCTGTTTTGCTTGATGATTAGCAAACAGAACACCGTGTAATAGCTTCAGACATTTCTGACATGTTGAACAAAATGCAGACCAAAAATCTCATATGAATCATATTATGTATGCTTTATTAAATTAACCTACAATGCCACGGAATGTGCTGCAAGAAAGTCAATAGTGAAATGAGACTAACATGTAACTTGTGAACAGTGAGAATTTGTTAGAGGAAGCATCTCACAGCACAGCCAGTGGTGTCTCACATGTTTAGGTGTGCAGTTGCAGACTTACCATTCAAGTGAGACCTTAAGGATAATTCCTTCTGTAAATCCCCTGTCACATGCCTGTGCTGAGTCCCTGAGTACTGCCTCTCTCTAGTGACACACTGGATGCACACACCACTGATGTAGAGGTCCAACACCACTTGGCAATCAGACATTATTATGACCTTTATTTTTACATCCTGGTTTGCAACACCCTTTCCCATCTGATCCTCAGATGGAGAAATCCCACTTCCACTCATGAGGTGAGGATAAGCTAGAACAGCTAGATCTGCACTCTCATTTGAATCCAGGCACTGCTTGCTGGAAAAGGCTGCATTTGAGGATCCAGGTTGCTCCTTTTCCTGTCATGCCCTATGTCCTGGGTTCAGCAGCAGCAGCCATTTTTCCTTAGTAGCTGGTGCAGTGCTTTAGTTTCGACTTTCAGCCTGGGAACAGCACTGAGAAAATTACTCAGATATGCATGGAGCGGATAATTAAGAAAATGTAGAAAATGCTTATAATAGCCACATTCAATGTTGGTTCAGGCTCTGAGCTGCCCTATCTCATGAGAAAGCAAGGAAAACTCCAGACTATTGTCTCTCAACTGCATGTATTTCTATGGGGCTTTCCTGACAGGGTCTCTGCTGAGGGCATTCAGCATAAGGTGCTGTGCATCTCCTTTGCTTTGGAGCAGATATGATTTGAGAGACAGAACTTCCAGCTCAGTTGATAAGTTTAATCAGGATTCCTTCAGTAAGTGGAGAATTAAATGCCAGAGAACTGTTAGTCCTTAAACCAATTGGCAGTATTATGGCAAGTCATTCAACTTCATTTTTCCTGTCCTCAAATAGAAATGGTCCAGGAACTCAAAGGGATGTGTTTATACAACCAATGAGATCTTTTACAAGTAGCAGGAGACTTGGTTAAATTTTTTTTTTTATTATTATTATTTATTTTTTTTTTACGGTGTGAAAATAATCCTAATCTAAAATGCAGACATTAGAAGGAAAAAAACAGCAGCAGAGAAAGAGAAAAATAATCTGCCAAGGCAAACCGACTTAGAGAAGAAAACCACTTCACTTGTCACCATCTCTTTTCCGTGCTGGCAACAAAAGAAATGTTTCCTCCTAGAAGCCTTGGGAAAGCATCAGTTATCTGACACATCCACCAGGCCACATGATGCCTGTATTACACACAGCTAACTTCAGCCACCGGCCTTAACAAGTATTGTTTGGGTATTAGCTTATCACCTGGCTAGCCCAAGGGCTAGCTGTTTCAGGGAAAGTACAGCAATCCTTATAAATAATGCATCTAATGTATTTGCTGTCTCACTCTGTTCTTTTAAGGCAGCTAAGGTCCTGCATCATTTACTGCTGCACTATATAGTGAAACACATCTCCCCATGTGGGAAATGTATTTACAAAGATTAACCAGCAGAAGAGCACAGAATGATTTGTAGAGAAACCTGCGGCTTATCAGGAAAATGATGTTTGGCAGGGACACAGCTAATGTCTGGCAGAACGTAGCACATTTCCAGTTCTGGCACTTGGAGAGGAAGAGCTGCTTCCAGCAGGGCTGCAGGTAGCAGGAGGCTGATTGATGACAGCTAGGGCTTGGACCCAGGACCAGCAGAGAGCCCCTGTGCCTGGTGGGCACAGCAGCTCGCAGGAGCTGTCGGTATGGATGGCACAAATACTTCACAGCTGCAGCTGTAAGAGCAAACCTGTCCCCAGAGATGCACTCGACTCCTATTCCCCAGTCCCTCAGCAGAACAGGTTTTCTGTCACTGTTTTTCCTAGGTTTTTTTGTCCTAATTGTACTTCAGCATGGTCACTAAGCAAGAAAAGCTTTTCTGGACAGATCAAATCCCTCCTAATCTCAGAAGGAAAACCAAGCAGGCCCTCACCCCTGCAGCTCACCCTCAGTCACAGACCTCATCCACCCAAACCACCACCCTCTTCCCATTTGTATAGCTGGCAGCTGCTGTTTCTAAACTTTGAACTTTGCTTATAAAAGTATGCAAACACAATCTTTTTTAATTCTTTGTGCTACTTATTTTTAAAAAGTGCAAGTTGTATTAATGGTTTTATACCAAACCAGCTTTAAGTATCATATAGCTAGGCTTGTGCCCTGGTTTCTGCTGGGATGGAGTTAATTTTCCTTCTAGTAGCTGGTGCAGTGCTGATTTGGATTTAGCTTGAGAACAATGCTGATAACATACTGATGTTTTAGTTGTTGCTAAGTAATGCTTAGGCTGGTCAATGACTCTTTAGTCTCTCATGATTTATCAGTGAGGAGGGGCACAAGAAGCCAGGAGGGAGCACAGCTGACCCAAACTAGCCAAAGGGGTATTCTATACCACAGCATGTCATGTCCTGTATAGAAACTGAGGGAAGTTGGCTGGGGGGGGGGGGATGATCACTGCTTGGGGATGGGCATTGGCCAATGGGTGCTGAGCAGCTGTACTGTGCATCACTTAGTTGATCTCTTTCCTATAATAATAAACTGAATGTATTTTCCATAATAATATAGGAAAGGTATCTCTTTCCAATAATAATAATAATAATAATAATAATAATAATAATAATTTTTATATTTTACTTTGATTTCAACTATTGAAGTGTTCTTAGCTCAACCCATGGGTTTTTACCTATTTTCTGAGTCTCCTCCCCATCCCCCTGGAGTGGGGAATGACAGAGTGGCTCTGTGGCACATAGTTGCCAGCTGGGCTCAAACTATGACAGGCTGCCACACAGGACTGCAACAGACTGGGCAGCGATTAAACCCCAAACCACCCCACACCTTCCCCTTCAAGCATAGAAATAAATCATAGAATCATAGAATAATTAGGATTGGAAAGGACCTTAAGATCACCTAGTTACAACCCCCTGCCATGCCCAGGGACACCTCCCACTAAACCATGCCACCCAAGGCTCTGTCCAACCCAGCCTTGAACACCACCAGGGATGGAGCATTCACACCTTCCCTGGGCAACCCATTCCAGTGCCTCACCACCCTCACAGTAAAGAATTTCTTCCTCAAATCCAATCTAAACTTCCCCTGTTTAAGTTTGAACCCGTTACCCCTTGTCCTCTCACTACAGTCCCTCAAGAAGAGTCTTTCCCCAGCATCCCTATAGGCCCCCTTCAGATACTGGAAGGCTACCATGAGGTCTCCACGCAGCCTTCTCTTCTCCAGGATGAACAGCCCCAACTTTCTCAGCCTATCTTCATACGGGAGGTGCTCCAGTCCCCTGATCATCTCGTGGCCTCCTCTGGACTTGTTCCAACAATTCCATGTCCTTTTGATGTTGAGGACACCAGAACTGCACACAATACTCCAAGTGAGGTCTCACAGGAGCAGAGCAGAGGGGCAGGATCACCTCCCTCGACCTGCTGGTCACGCTCCTTTGGATGCAGCCCAGGATACGGCTGGCTTTCTGGGCTGCGAGTGCACACTGCAGCCGGCTCATGTTCATTTTCTCATCGACTGACACTCCCAAGTCCTTCTGCGCAGGGCTGCTCTGAATCTCTTCTCTCCCCAGCCTGTAGCTCTGCCCGGGATTGCTCCGACCCAGCTGTAGGACCTTGTACTTGGCATGGTTAAACTTCATCAGGTTGGCATCAGCCCACCTCTCAAGTGTGTCAAGGTCCCTCTGCATGGCATTCCTTCCCTCTGGCATATCAACAGAACTACACAGCTTGGTGTCATCGGCAAACTTGCTGAGGGCGCACTCAATCCCACTGCCCATGCCACCGACAAAGACGTTGACCAAGACCGGTCCCAACACCGACTCCTGAGGGACACCACTCAACAGCTAAGGTGCTGCAAATTCTACTCGTTACTCTTGGGCAGAGACATGATTCATTGCTTTTCCTACATTCATCCTCCAGCTCCTCATCATCTGTACTGCTCTCACACCAGTTCCTAGCTCCTGCACAGCACACTGGTGGTGCAGGGCCCAACACGGCACTGTTACAAACAGCAAAGACTAAGGCAATGTATAGAAACCCATGCCATTTGATGCCAGGGTTGACAGACATAGGCCAGGAAAACATGAAAGGAATGGCTTAGTTAGGATCAATCGAACGTAATCAATCAGCACAGCAGCTCAGTCTGAGGAGATAAAGCTACATCTGCATTTATACTCTAACATGTTCTCTCAAAGAAGAACATCAGGTTGTTTGCCTAGGTGTTACAAATTACTTGCAAAAAAGGTGATTTGATTCAGGCAGCAATTCTAGTGTGCTGATTGCTTTGGCTCTTTCTGCAGTGAAACAAAACGCTAGCTCACACTAAGGACTTGTGTGCTGCCAGGGGGATAACTCCTGCATGATTCTGCAGGAGCTGGAGGTTTGAAGCATACTGTGTGCTGGCAATCATGGACATAGTAAAAGAATCTTTCCCTACAAAAAACAACTAGGACTAATCACTAAGCTTATAGTGAGAGGGGAAGCACTAAAGGGAGGATGAGACTCAGGTTTACTTTCAATGCTAGGATGATTTTTGTATTTTCTCTGGTCAGATGCCACAGGACAGCAGCCTGCAGCATCCCTGCTTGCCTGATAGCAGCCTCTGTGTGTCAGATGGTATGATAGTAGAGTTTAAATGGCTCAGTGGGAAAGCTGGTAAAAGGCACAGCTTTACTAGTAATCACAGAGAGTTTGCAAAAGGCTGTGGCTGTTTCCTTTCAGCCTTATGCTGACCTTGTGATTAAGAATGCACTGATTGTTATTTGCTTATTAAGACTTGAAAACAGAGGGCAGAAAATTACTCTTCTCCTCTTCACAATCAGCCAAGTGTTCATATGAGCTTTTAGATTACAGAGCAGATGCTGTGACTACTGAAGTGACGTTTTCCAGGGACCTTACAGGCTTTAGAACAAGTCCTGCTTAACTGGAATGAACCAAAACAAACATTTCCTCTTTGTTTAGGTATTAAACTGAAGTGCATTGAATCATTTATTCCTTCGTGCAGGGACACCTCTAAAGCCATGTACTCAAATACAGGCTTGAGATAACTGTAGGGTGTGGTAGCTGCAAGCAGTTCTTTGAAAGAAAAGGGGTAAGCCTCCTTGCATACCCAAGTTAAGATCAAGGCCTAGGGAAAGTAGGATTTTATTCAGTCATGTCCTCCTGCTTTCTATTATTAGCTAATTTGATGGTGGCTGTTTTGGATCCTACTTTAAGATTATTCCCTTAAAGTATCTTCATCTCTGCAAGGAACTGCCTCTCTGAGGATAATTTGTGAGTCAACTCATCTCCCAGCACAATCTGAGTGCTCAAATTCTGGAAAACAGTTTCTATCTGTAAAAAAAATGCACCTCCCTGAACACTTCAGGAATGGTGCTTATAAAGTGTTTTCAATTTCTTAGATTGCAACATCCAACATTTTATATCATTTTATATCGATAATGTTCTGTAAAGTAGCACACTCAGCCATTTTATTAACCTTGATGTACTCTGTAACAAAAACGACCAAAAAACGTGTATATTCCTCAATGACAGAAACGGAAAATAAGACCTCAAGTTTTCCTCTCAACCAATTCCAAGTCAGTTTCCTAATGTGACCAATATATTACAATAAAACATGTAAGACAAGGGTAATGCTATGCTCCATATTTTATTTATATTTTTATGTAAACATAATTTGCTTTGTAGGCACAATATAACAGAAGCTCTAAAGCAACAAATACAATTAAACAGTGTTTCAGTTCACTTCAATCAGGCTTAAGTTAAAGAAAAGCTTTCACAGTTCCTTTAAGGCAAATTGAGAAATAATTTGTTTCACTTGAAGAAACAATCCAATTGTCTTAAGAGTTGTTGAAAAACACGGTCAGTAGTAAGCACAAACCTTCATTTCCTGTCCCAGTAACAAGTCTCAGCATCGTCATTTTGGATAGTGTGCCCTCTATCACTTCAGATGTGATACTACTGTTTGTGGTATTCTAAAAGGTACTTAGGGCATGTGGGCCAAATTCTGCTAGCACAAATCCTGCTTCCAGAACAGATACCCAGAAAATTTCCATTCATTTCTGCAGTAACCTTCATAAATGCCATGTTTATACCAGTAAAACACAGAGTAGAGTTTAGGTTGAAGATGGTAGTGCTTACCTGTGTGGCACCTGGGTAGATCCAGAAGTATTCCTTTGTACTCACTGCAATTACCTGATATTCTGCTGATCAGAAAATGGCCCTAACATTGGTATGGAACAGCATGAACAGTATTCTTGCCTTGCTAACAAAACCAGAAAGAACTAGCAAAAATGATTTCACTTGATTGTTGTCCCCATGGTGTCTGTGGCCATGTCCAAGATCCCCTATTTTTATTTCTCTTGAAAGGTAATTTAAGTGTAGAGCCAACTATAACACGGCTTACAACAGAAGAATGGATTTGCTACGCTGCTTGCCCTACTAATTTAAGGCTTTGAGAATGCCACTTTACTGCCAGCTCTAAGGTCACCAGCAATATCGCTCACTTTGGCGTCAAATCAAAATTTCTAGTTATGTTAAGGTTTGTTGCAGGACATCATTACACTAGCTGCAAAACAAAATTGGCCATGTTTCCAACTGTTGTCAGCTTATGAGTCGTGAAAACTTAATGGTTTTTCTTAAAAGCCCAAGAGTCAAGCCCAATTTTTTCTGTGGACAAAGTTCTGTTTGGGCCTGATATGGCACTGGAAGTGTGTGCAAGTTCAGGTTGAAAAGAAATCAATTATAGTGAAGTTCTGCATCAACATCTAGAGAAAACTAAAATTCTGGTTCAGTTAATATTTCAAAAGCTCTTTTGGCATTTTTCTCCACAGTTATTTCTTCTTAATATTTCTGAGTTTAACCCAAGGGAAAATCCTTCTGGATGAACATTCTGCACAATTATCTGGTATTAGAACAGCAACTTCATGAGTACAGTGTAAGGAGAAGGACATTAATACTCAGGAAGATGAAACAAACAGTAAAACCAAGAATTTTCTTAAACCACACATAAACATCATCCAGACCCACAAGTCTTTTCACATTGAGAAAAGCCTCAGGAGCCCTCCTGCTCCACTCTTCTGTATTAGCTTTTAACTTCTATCACTACAGGATACTTGTAGATTTAGGTGAACAACTAACCATGCCTGGGAAAATACTTTCTTTTGAAAAAAGAACTAAGCAAATGGCCCATTTACTTTTTAAAGAGAAATGCAGTGACACTGTATGTTTCCTGTTTGAAAAAACAGATAATTCAAAGAAAGACACATGGCATTAAATAAGATCTCTGACATTCCTGTTTCTACTGTAGGTGACTGCAGTCATTTTAGAGTATTTGCTTTAACAAAACAATTGAGGACCTAAGTAGCTGCTGCTTTGATAGGTGAAAGACATGGAAAAAAGATTTACTTTAGTCATGTGTAGATATAGATTCCACTAGTGGGAGGTAGATAGGACTAGCTGGTCTTTGAATACTTGATTCTGCAAATAACTACAAACACAGCTTACATATGGAGCAGAGCTTCCGATGGAACTACTTATCTAGATAAGGTTATCCCTGTGCATAACTGCTGATGGGATTAAGGCCTAAAACTCATTTTTAACAGCTCCTAATTCTGTAGGAGCTCAGCTCCAGCTTGATAGTTAATCAACACATTAGCAATTTCAGAGCAGTTCTTCCCCCATATTGATGAGTGATCCTTAGCAATATGATTTAAAAATGAGATTTAAAATTGGTTTGTTTTTTGGACACAGAAGAGTCATTGTGCCCTTGGCAGAAGACGTTGATCTGTCAATAACAATACTAACCACTACAAGCAATTAAAGTTCTGGGTCAAAAAATAGCGACTCACTGTCCTTTTTCTTTGCCTAACATACGGGGTGATAGCTCAGATCAACAGGAAAGCATGACGAGTTGGCACTCAGAATGAAGTATTTAATTACTAGTGCTGATGACTAATGTGATTATACAATATGAATTAAAGTCTCTCAATTAATGGTTTCTTGCCCAATTTCATATTCCACAATTCTAAATGGGATATTTCTGAAAATGAAGACAGGATTGCTTACGAAATGATAAAGCATGTCTGAGGAAAATGAAACCTCTTTTTTGCCACTTTCATCTGTGGTTCATAAAAGGAAAACTATTTTAACACTGAAAATCCTCAAACATAAAATCCTCCCTCCAGTTACTATAATCTTCCAGACAGCAAGTGGGTAATTTCTTATTGTTACTTTTTCCAACTTGCAAAAAAAAAGGCCAAACTTTCCAAACAACCTTACGCAAAACGCTGGAATTTGCATGAGAAGGATGCCCATCTAAAATTACACAGGAATTTAAGAAGACTTTTAAACCAGAACAGAAAAATCCATGGGACTCCTACAGGGAAATTGGTATTACACAGGAACGTCATAATACTGCACTGGATGAGAATGGCACTTGAGTTCAAAACAACAATGATCAACAGCTCATAGCTCAGCTGACTGCAGACAAATACAACACACACTGTACTAACAGCATTTGTTCACTGATGCACAGAATAATTTCCCAGACTTGTTCCCTTCTACCTCCCCAATCTTTCTGTTTCCACCACCTCTGGCTGTTACTGGATGAATGGCATGCGCTCTTTATTCTCATTATCCCCTTCATGGTCTTCTTCTTCTTCTCCAGCCTCACTTGTCTCTGTGCTGTCATTGGCCATCTGTAGGACGAAAGATGAAGAACATTAGAGCACTTTTCACAGTGTTTCATTCACTCTTATTTCAGTTTGAGTCATTTGAAAGAGTGACTTTAAAAATGAAAGAAGATATGGCTGCAACATGAAAATAAACTTTCTGTGCAAAACTTGTGCTGGCCACTACACCACTTCCAGCTAAAATTGTAAGCTGTTCCCCTGCTGCTCACAGCTGAATTTACGTAACAGAAAGCTGCTCCATAGGACAATTGCACAAGCAGACTCTGATCTGTGCACTTGTACTGATACTGAGGCTCTGAGATAGGAAATACAACTGTGCAGGAAGTTCACACAATGTGTCAGACCTCTGGTTTCAATGCCTGTATCTGCTCTTCCAGTAACACTATTCTTTAATGCCATCTCATGGATGGGATCTAGCCCCACATGAAGGCACAGTGCCATGAAAACTCAGACCAGTGGATCTGTACATGCTGGCACAATATACCCACAGCAGTACAAATTTTGGATCGTACAGGAGTGGGGAGAAACTGCATGCCTGTGGTTTTACTGAAGATGTCCGTACAGGTAACTAGGCAGTTGCAGAAATTCGTAGTTCAGGACAGTGTTTAAGGAGCACATTGTGTTTTTCGACATGCGAATATTTATTATAAGCTGTGTAAAGTTGCAAGACTCTCCTGCACTTCAAACTGTCTCTGGAGGCACAACCAGAGTGTAAATTGAACAGGTGGTAATATTTAACAGCACAGATTAGTACGACTGAATTCTCTTATACACCAACATTACCTCTTTTAGGACACAAGAAGATTCCCGTATTAGCCTATAACTGTTTCAAAACCAACTAAGCAAATGGCCCATTTACTTTTTATAGAGAAATGCAGTGACATTGTAAGTTTCCTGTTTGATTACTAGTCTCTGTTGGAAATAAGTGTCTTAAACACAACCTGATTTTAATGGAGAAAAGCAATGGGCTGAAGTTCCCCACATTTTTGAATCAATACACTTTCATGAAAGTGCATCAAATTTGTTTTCCCCTTTTAACCAATGGCTATTGTGAATACACAGTATCAAGAAAACAGGGGGAATACATGCGTTAATGTTGTGTTATGGATTCTTGTTTAAAGTTTCCAGATACAATTTAGCTGCAAAATAATGTCCAGTTTCCACATGTGAGGTCCCAGAAGCTTTCTTTTTCCTTGCAATGATTTTGTATGATTTCTGAGGCCAGTTTCAGAGCAAGCGCAACTAAGAGCTTAACTGCAATTCTAGGCTCTTTTCTGTACTTTTGAAACAGAAGCTATCTCAAGTCTGAAAGCAAACTTCAGACATCAGCAAAGATCTGAAGTCAGATTTTCATTACCTTCTTTACTGTTCTTCCCTACATCATCAGTGAATGTGTAGGCATGAGTCTGACTTCCTTTTACTACTGCTCTCTAATGTTTCAGCACCATGTCAAGTACTCCAAATGCAGTGGATCAGAGCTCCACCACAACTATCTTCCTTCAGAACATTTCTAGAAGGGAGTATTTAGATATTGTGCTTCTTCATATACTATAAAAAATTACAAGACATTTCTACCAAAGCTATACTCTGACTTCTTGAGGGAATCAGAAAGCACTTCTATGTTTGTACACTGCAGTAATATTGACTGTGTCTTTTTCTGTTTAATTCACTTATTAATACAGGAATTCTGCATTATGTGAAATGTCTATTTGTTTTCCATCACAGGGACAGAAATAGATGTGGCAGTTTTATCCTGATCTAACATTTGTATCATAGAGGCAGAGTCATTCAGTATAGAAAAGTAACTTCTGGGACTCAAGGAATTACAGTTGTATTTCACTTTGTGTTAAGTATATGAACTATCATTATTGGTTGTATTTAGGTGCTGTGGATTTAGAAGAAAACAGTATACAACCAAAATCATAAGAGACATGTCTCCAAAAGTCCCTACCATGTTTTAACCTCTGTGACTGTACACCATGTACATAGTACTTTGCACTCACCAGAGGAGTGGGTGCTTTCTCCACATCCAGAATTAGTTTCCCTATGTTTCCTCGGTCATGGATTCTCTGCATGGCTTCCTTCACCTGAAAGACAGATAAGCTATTGGTAATTTTCAGGCACATACTAAGAGAATCCTAAACTCCTTCCTTCCAAAATCAGCAACATTTAAGGCATGTTATGTGCAAGGTCATTCAAACAGCTGCTTGAAAGAAAATGTCACATATTTTTCAGAGAATTGGTACGGCCTGATTTTTGCATTGTATTTGTCAAAATGGGATATGAGTCTTGATGACAGTTTCTGAATAGCATAATACATATATAATGTTAATGGAGTAGAAAAGCAATGATTAGCTCAGGTGAAGAGAGAAATACAGGCTCAGAGAGTTAATCCTTAGAGGTTGCTCATTAGATTTTTTCTTTGCAGAGTATTTATCAACAAACACTACTTTCACTGAAAGTATGAAATGATTCTCTAATTGACCTTTGATATTTTCCCATTCATTACTTTTTTATTCCTATAGAGAGAATGCCATATCCAGGCAGCGGCTGTGATTAATGCAAAGCAATGGTGTATTTAATTTCTTCTTTTTTCCACCTTTTTTTTCATTTTGAGTAAGTAGTGTCCTACTGATACCGCTAAGACTAGACATATAACAGCTGGCTGCAATTAGCACATGTGAGAAAGGTTCAAAAACTTCTTACTAGCGCACTGGAGAGGAGTTTATTTCGATGTATGACATTTCAAAACTCATAAGAGCTCAGTGCTGATGAACTGAAACAGCGTATGCATTGCACTGAACGTTCAATGTGCAGCATGTAGACCACCATTAAATCACTGAAAACTGGAAGATGTCACGAGTTCCCCCGCTTTCATGGTGAGAAACTTCAGGAACTGAAAAAGTACTGTCTCATATCACCATTTTTTGCTGGCATAACAGGATATGTTGAGACAAGAAACAGTTTTATGTTAACAGGATCTACCATCTGTGACATAGTTTTATTGAATATTTTAAGAATAATGGTATAGAAGTTTGAAACAATACGCTGACTTGGGAACAAGTGGGTCCCACAATATATTTAAAAGCCTGAACTGGGGTCCAGACACCTAAGACAATTACTTAATGTCTAACACAGAAGGAGGTACAAGATTTTTAAAGATACTAAGTAAACACAGATTTCAACCTCCAATTACATTTAATGGATGCTGTGCACAAAATGCCTTTACCATCTGTTAGCCTTATTTTGAAAGCCGACTGCAGTGAACTCAGTATTACAATCTTAATTTTGCAAAGTGGGTCCTTCAATTAGTAAACACCAGATTTGACTTAAAACAAAAAAACATTAGAACAGAACCAAAAATGCATTGGAAACCACAGTGACTATCTAAGTTAGGGCATTACTGAAAATTAACCTTAGAAAACACAGTCTGACATTGGATAAAATGTTGACTTCTAATTTATGAAGTTCCCTTACAGTATAAACAATACCTAACTATTCTGTGAGACTTGTTCTACACAATGGACAATATTCTTTTAAGAATATCCAAAAAACACTCTGAAGAAGCAGCAGCTCCATTACTTTCTGTTACTCTTATTAGCCAAAATCAAGGTTTTAGGAGTCTAGGGCACAGCATAAATAACCAACCTGTATGTGACATAACTGGAGAAATCAGCAAACACTCTTGTGTGGCCACTGAAAGTTATTACCAGAACTTCATGTGGAAAGCAGGGGATACAACATTTATTTTAATTTGTATCATATCATATTAAGCAACACAAATTTGAGAAAATGTGCTTTTCCTGCATTTTTATGTGCACAGCACCAAATGTAAGACACTGGAGAAAGGCTCAGGAGCTGTTTCCAGGACACTTGTAAGTAGCCTGCAAATGCAAACAGCAAGCACAGGCAAAGGGAACAATAAAACTTGCAACAGTAATAGTGGCTATGGAATCCAGATGGAGCTATTAAAATATATTAAAATTTTGAAAAAAAGTTTGAAGAGCTGATATATCTTGCTGCAGTTTAAGCCCAGCTGGTAACTCAGAACCACACAGCCACTCACTCACTCCCCCCACCCATTCCTCCCAACCCCAGAGGGATGAGGAGGAGAATGGAAAGAATGTAACTCCCATGGGTTCAGATAAGAACAGTTCTGTAACTAAGGTATAACACAAACCACTGCTGCTGCCACCAATAATAATAATGATAAGGGAAATAACAAGGGAAGAGAATACAACCACTCACCACCCACCGACTGATACCCAGCCCAACCCAGCAGTGATCTAACCCTTCCAGGTAACTGCCCCCAGTTTATATAGTGGGCATGACATGCTGTGGTATGGAATATCTCTTTGATTAGTTTGGGTCAGGTGTCCTGTCTCTGCCTCCTCCCGGCTTCCCCTCCTCCCTGGCAGAACATGAGGCTCAGAAACTCCTTGGTCAGAGTAAATATTACTGAGCAGCAACTAAAAACATCGGTGTTATCAGTGCTGTTCCCAGGCTGAAAGTCAAAACCACAGCACTGCACCAGCTACTACGGAGAAAAACAACTGCTACTGCTGAACCCAGGACACATCTGCATATTTTAGTGTTATTTGCAACTTACCTAACCAGTTAGTTAAATTCTGTACTAGTGCTATGCCATTCTGAGTTAAGGGACCATTTCATAAATGAGTAATTTTTATGTTTACGGCTGCGTATAGCCCACTTATTCAACCAAGACTGCAACCACTTGTTTCCCAAGGTGCGTGAATATTAACCCCATTTCCTCTTATGCTACAGAGAGCAGACAGCACTAAAAACCTTCTTTGCTATGCAAGTATAGTTAAAGCTTAAGTTGTCCTATGCAGACTATATAAAATTATTTCATTTTCATTTGAACATGTAAGTGCTGCATATAGTCTGCTTTCATTGAGCATGGTATGGAGCTTCTGCTAAGTCTGTGCCCAAGTGTTTGTACATTATCAATGAAGACAGTGAATAATTGTGCACTTGGTTAAAATCAGAACCAGGCTTAACTGTTAGTACAGTGAGATTTGGGGGTTCTCAGAAGCAGTTGAAGTTTGATTCAAAATAAATATCCCTTCCAGTAGCAAGGATCAAAAGGGTTTTCCTCTTATTACAGAATAGTACTTTTCCCCAATTATTCTGTACTGGTTGCTTTTTGCATTTGTCAGCTCAAATCCAAGAAACTGGACGCGATGTACTTTTGTGTATATGGACGAGTTAACTGAATTTCATATTCTGCAGTATCATCAGCAGAAAGCTCTTGCACTGGAAGTAGTGCAAAGCAGTGTTTACTAATACAGTTTTCACTGGAATAAAGGACAAAAAAATTGTTGGCCTTTGCTTGCTTTCAGTATAGCCCAGCCCTCAGAGGGTTTGTGTCTGAATTAACACTGAACTACAGCTTTTAGCCTTGAGAGGCCCAGAACTGGCAGAATAATGTATCACAGAGCCCTGCACTGGAGTCAGATTTTTATACATCAGTGGATAACTGGAAAATGCTTCCACTTTCCATGTTATTTATGCAAAGAAAGTTGGCAGACCAGTTACGGAAAAACAAGACTGACCCAGAATGCCGTAGAGCCATGCACTGTCTGGTAGATCCAACACGGGCACTCCTAGGCAGCAGTGGAGGAAAACAACTGATAATAAAGGAGAAAGAAAAGGAATCCCAAGTTTGCTCTTCCCTTCAAGCCCACTTGCATTAATACATGGTTTAGTGTGACATATTGCTTTTAATCATACTCTAGAGCAGAATCATCTTCCCCTATCTCTTCAGCCTAGTGGAAAATGGTAACAAACACAGGAAAAGGACCTTTTTACTCAGTTTGAAAGAATCTGTGTTTGCTTTAGGGAATATGCTTTTATAACTGAAGATTTTGAACAAGTATATTTCTCCCATCCCTTTCAGCTCTACAAACTGTATAGTCAAGGACATTTTATCACATATCCTCATTCAAATGTTTTTCTGCAATGAAAGTGAATCTGGAAATTAAGATGACCTATGCAATAATGAGGTCATCCGTAAAACAAAACCACATGATTTTAGAAAGAAAAAGCAATGAACCTCTAAGTCTTTCACAAGTCATGTTTACCCTGTCAGAAATAGTCAAACACTTATTTTTCATCATAACTCCCCAAGTACTGCAGGTTTTCTGAGCCTTCAATGAGCTCTTTCGTCACACCACTCTGCTGGACCCAAGCAGAGAAGCAAGGAATATGAAACATAAAGAGCTCAACTGGGAGTGAGCTGAACCATTGCACTCAGTATTATGAGCAAAATTCAGCAGCTTAAGCATTTCTAGGAAAATTTTGGTCTATTAATGCATATCTGCACATTTAGAAAGGTGTTATGCTACCAATGTTACCAACAGAATTCTTTGCAGAAGCCTTGATACACAGGATAAAAAAAAATCACAAAGCTAGCCTGTTGTAAAAAGACCTATTTAAATGTATATTCCTAAGGGGATGTTATGGTTGGGATTTTGGAGCTCCTCTTGGATCCAAGCCATTTCTGTCCATCTGTGTTGTGCATCACACTGGGAAGAGCAACAATTACTGTCAATAGACCTTAGTAGGAAAGTAAGGGCAGACATGCCTTCATGTTACCAGTCAGAGAATGTTCTAAAAGAGGTTTCACAACAGCTGTGTTCTCCGAATGTATAAAGTCTGACAGCTGTACTGAATCCTCTCCAACACTGCCATAGTGTCTCTCTTGGGGTACTCCTCAAAAGTATCTGGAAGTTTGGCTACTTTACCTTCATTTAAGATTTGTTAAAACTTCAAGTGCAAGCTTGTATAAAAGAAAAAAAGAGAAAGCAAACATTATTTTGGTTTCTTACTAACATTTCTAAAATAGTAAAGTACCTGTGATAGCAAAGTACTATTAGTAATGTACTAGTACTGCAACTAAGAAACCCCCTTTTATGAATTATGTTATATTACATTAAATTACTTAATAAATTTAACTAAGTACTCTGTCAGCACTCCTGACTAATTTGCAATATATTTCTATATGAGAAAACTATGCAAAAAGGCACAAAATTAAGCATGCTATTACCTGTAACCACTCAGACTGGGAAAAAAGGCCTTCATACTGAAATTAAAAATTGCAGCCACAACACATTTTCTTACTCAAATGGTTTCTGTAAATCTAAAATCATGAAAGCCAGGTATATTCCAAACACAGCAAGTAACATAATATGCTACCAGACTACGCCATCTGTAGCTAGTTTATGATTACATTGGTTTTATATAGATTTTGATGGAAGTGCATAAACCCAGACCATTTTAAATTGACTAAAAGACTTCTTTTTTGTTTTCCCCTGAAATGCATCTTGTACACCTGCCTTAGTACTCGGGTTTATTCTATGTTCTTGGATTTTTCTTGTTTGTTTTTAGCCCTGTGTTTTCCTCAGGTGAAATGAGTAACTGGGACAGATTTCTTGTCTGGCTTTTCATCTGAAGTCATTCATTTCAGGTACCCACCTCTAGTGTCCTGCTAGCACTGGCACGGATACTTCAATTTGCTGTAGCCTTCAACTGAAGTGTGAGAAAGGTGGAGAACAGTGCCTTAAAGAAAATACCTTACGATTTAACCTTGGACCGTCATTACAGAATAAGCTGAGCTCCTGAACAGGAACAAGGGAAGCCTCTGAACAGAGATGTTTTCCTGGACATAAGTCTGACCCTTTATAAATAACGTATGCCCGAAACAATTATGCTCCAACTTTGTCACAGTCAAGCCTCCAATTGTTTACCCATTTTACTTCAAACTAATTTGTTGGCTGTTCTGCACTTGAAACCAAGAGCCAAGAGTAATCTCTACTGAGGCATTCATAAATGCTTGCTGACATTCAGACATCTCTGAAAGTTCATTCTGTTGTTAGAATATACCAAAAGCAGTCTACTGCTTTATAAATACTGTAAAATTTAAATGCAAAATTATCTGTTGCACCATTCCACAGTGTGAAAGATAAACGCAGCCTGCCTAAGAAACAGATGCTATTTTCAAGCCTTTGGATATTATTTTAAACATAATGATCCATTTCTGTATTTGGCTCTTATAAGAAGCCCACCTCAGGAGGAAAGTAAGAAACTGCGAAGTTGGAACACTAAACCACTTGCTAAGCCAATATAACACATTAGGGGCTTTAGGCCCACGTTAGTAATATGAATGTTTAGTACAGAGAAACAATGAAGGCAACACGCCATGGAAAATCATCCTAGCAGGAATGTCAAAACCTAATGCTTTCATCATCATACATGAAGCTGTTCAGCTCAGTAATATAATGAATTTTATCTTTTGGTTTTAGTAAAATTATACATTTATTTCAGAAAAAAATAACTGAAAGACACTGGTGCACTAGAACAGTAGCTGTTTTTTTAACAACATGAGGTTGAATGCAGTTTATAGCACAAAGTGCCATCTACAGAGTAGAGTTTCATTTTTGTAGATGACTTCTATACTCCCCCACTGTCAGCTAAGGCATGTTTATTGGACAGTGGCAGAGGACTTTGTACTTTCTTTCCTTGGGTCCCTCTGGCATAATGAGGTTTATCTTCATTTACCTGAGGTATATGAAAAGTTTTGTCTTTACAATAAAGGTATCTCAGTCCCCTGTCTGGTAAATTAGGCTGTAGTATGAGAGGCTGAAGAATCTTATGGCAAGTTACAAATTTAATCCAAGCCAGAAGCAAAATTACTTCAATTATCTTAGTATAATATGTCAAACTCACCCATTGTTCTAATGAAGTATCATCATGTGTTGTCAAAAAGGTGATCAGTACCCAAATAAAGCAGACCTTCCTCACCTCCAGATGGTCACAGTGGAAAAGAGCATCAATTTAGTTTATGATCTACAACCGTAATTCCCCCTCCCCCCATTAGTTCTACACTTTCAAGTTCAATATTGCTGTTTATTTTCATACATCATCTCAAAGAATCCCCTTTTGTCCCATTTACACACTGAAAATGTCCAAGCCTGCCAACATGTCAAGACTGTTCCCCTCTAGCCATGAAATGATCCCCTCACCCATCATATCCTGCACTGCAAAGATCACCCCAAAGTCTTACTTTTATAGCTATGTCCCTTCTAGCATGTGTTAGAACTTAAAGTCAGAAGCCTTGGTTCCTAAATAGGTTTGAAAAGGAAAAAAAAAATAAGAATCAGATTATCTCACGGGATCTAACAGCGTCGTCTTTTGTTTGTGCTGTGCAAAACAGGTCCAAAATCTATGTCATACTGCTATTGTGAGGTTCAGTACAGGTTGGAAAGGAAAGCACACAGCAAGACAGCTCCTCTTTGAGAAGAATTTTAAATGTTCTGTGTATATGAATAAATGTCACTCTCTGTTCCACTGCTGTAACTTCCCTGACATCACTAGGTTCCATGTGAATGACAGAAGCAGGTACTGGGAAAGGATAAAAATCTCAGTTGATAAAGAAATAATGGTAGTGTTCAATAGGCTTCAATTACTTGAACATATGTTCTGTAATGGATATTATTCTTCAAACATGGTTTTCAGGCAGGTCAGTACTTTGAGTACTCCTCCAATCTTGGCAGAGCGTGAACTTTCCATTGGCAGAACTCAGTATTTTACTTCTGAAAGAAGAGAGAACTTCATCCTATTATCCTTGCATTAGTCCTCTATATTCACCTATAAAAAAGAACTTCAGATTCTGCATTACTTCCATGAAGGCTCTCTCTGACATAAAGAAGAGCTATCTGCAAAAGCATTCCTTACCAATAATTAATTCCTCTCATGCTCACTGTCGTGTGTCTGAGAAGCCTGCAACTGCATCATGTCTGCAAACTCACATGGACAGGATCTCCATGGTGATAGTGTCATACGGTATGCAAACATCAGCTGGCAAGTCAAGGTTACTTTGGCAACCCAAGTGCCACAGTTAATGATCCAAATCTTGTTCAGGTTTATGGAAGAATACTCTGATTGAAAAACTTGACCATTTTTCATTCTAGGGCTGGTTCTGTTCTGTTGCTGTTCATACCAGACACTATTTCAGTGAGCCCAAAGCCATCTCTATTAGGATTACAAACACCAATATAAATATTTAAGCATTATTTGTATGCAGTAATGAAGAATATGATGCATACTGCAGTCTATTCTAGCTGACATACTGCATAAGCAAAGCTTTAATACTAAAGCTGTCATTAGTGCTAAAAGGCAACATGATTTTTATTATCAGACTCACTGCTGTGGTCTATTACAAAGCTATGTAATATCACTTGTGAGCTGCATTGTAATTCTCAGACAACGAGAAGAGTTTTCTTTCATGTCATTGGCATATACAGCTTTTAAAACTGAACACAGAACTCCATACAAAGGAAAATCACATAGCCTGTCTTCTGGATTATGTCTGTTTAGCTTTGGTCTGTGGAAGGGATGAAACTCAAGAAACCAAGGATAACAGTTTCTTAACTTGCTGGTAGCTCTGAGGGAAGTTGGCTGGTATACTATTCTCCACAGATTTTGCAGGGCTGTAGGGCACGAGAAGTACAGAGTATGTAGCAGGCTTGGCTATGATCAGCAGCATAACGAGTCATGAAGTCCCCTTGCTGGGAAGCTAATACGTCATGTCATCCTGCTTGTACCCATCTGAAATCAAAACCAATTTAATCCAATTCACCTGTTTAATGCTCTGCTACACAACTTTTGCACCATTTTGCCTGCTTACAAGTAAATATAAGGTGCTTTTAAATCCCTTTCATTCCTTCAGCGCTATTCACAGCTGCAAACAGCAGCTCTGGCTGCTATTCCCTTCTGCTGCCTGTCAGTGAAGAGAGACCTTTTCTCTGGAATACCTTTTAGCCTCACTGTATGTTGCCATAGCAGCAAGACTAAAACCAGACCTTGGATGAGAACAATGTCAAAGGAATAAAAACTGATGCCAAAGGTGAATTCTGACTCTGAGTCCCCCCTCAGCTACTGAAGATACCTATTAAGTTATACATCTTCTAGATGGAGAGCTACAGCTGCAGCACTATGCTGTTTTCACTCTTATTCCTATAAGCTCCTGCTGACGTCAATGTGTACTTGTTTTGCCTCAATAAATTCCAAGAAAAAAAGAGATTTAAAGCCTTGCAATTACAGAATAACTGAGCCAAATCTTGGCAGTTTTTACTTGCAAAGTCAACATGGGCAAAGCAGAAAAAAGCCAGAACCAACACCAAATTGAATATTTAGAAGTACTAAACAGCAGTTCCTTGGTTACCAGTTTGGTGGGAACTTTCCTACATGGTAAAAGAGAAAAGGCCTTCAAAACTGATCCATCAACACACAGAACTCCACCAAGTTAGGACAGCTCAGAGGGATTCAGCACTTTCACAGTTAAAGAGTAGTGTTTTCAGTGAAAGAAGTGCTATAGAAAGAACATCTCTATAAAGACTACGTGTATTATCTCAGAAAAAAACTTCATGGAGTGAGAGGCAAAGCTATTTTTGATCTTCACTGGCATAGCACAGATTTTTCCATTATCATTTGTTATTAACATAAGCTTAAAGAAAAAGGGGAATTTTTTTTCTGAATTAAAATGGAAAATGTTTACCTTATTACTTTCAAAGTCAAGGGTTGCTTCTGAAGGGTAGAGGGTAGAGATATAGTGGAGAAACCCCTCGAACACACTCAAGCAGAAAAGCCGCATCTTGTGAATGAGGATGAAGCATTAAGGATCCTGCATGGGAATTTCTTTTAGAGCAGCAACAAAGCCAGAACTCCAAGGCCCAAATCTTCTGCAGCAGTCTGCCTAGCCAACAGTCTTACTGACTCTATACTGAGATTACCCAGCCTAAAGACTAGCACACCATTGCGTGGGAGAGATACAGAACTACTGAGATGAAGCTAAAAAGTTCCTCAAATGTACTGACCAAAGTAGATTATCTCCTATATCACACTTCTGGTGATACTACATGCCTGTGAGGCACTGACTCACAATTGCTGTCTTGAGACTTTGGGATTGCTGGTAGGAATTATGGCAGCAGGGACCCAGTTTATACTAGGTCCTAGTCTATACTGGGAAGGTGTCTTTAAGCCCATCAAAGCCATGAGTAGGGGAGATCAGAACTGCTCACATTTACAGCACTTTTCTCCATTCTAAGCAACAATACATCTTAAAGCAAGTTGCAGCCCACTGTGCACACAGGGATACCCAAACACTCCAGAACCTTGGGGCATTCAAAAGTGTAGTGATTCAAATCCCACTCTAGTGAGTCTGGTTTCATCCACACCAGCAGCCCTTAACACTGGACAAAATTCCTTTGGCTGCAAAGGAGTTTTGGAAGTCACAGGCAGAAGAAACAGGCTCTCTGTATTTGGTTAAGATGCAGTAATCTCCTGCCTAAATTGAATTCATATACAATGTTCAGTTTGGTGTATTCCTGTATTCCATCACAATCTGTTGTAGCAATTTATGTCAGGAAATAGGGTTTATTACATTCAACACTACGCAAATAGAAAGAAAAAAGACATTTTATGTTGTTACTGACTATCGAGCTCCATGACATCAATTTTTTAAACTCTTGTCTCAGCAATGCTGCCTTGTGATCTTGAAAAAAACATTTGGAGAAAAACTGCACCAACCCACAAGTATGTCTCATTTGTACTCCTTTACATGAGCATGCTCTAATAGTCTAGTGTCATTAAACTTTCCCCCTCTTACACCCCCAGAACATGCAGATTTAATTATAAGCACACTGCTTTGCATAGTGTTGTACTGTTGTCTTTATAATGCCTAGGCTGTGGAAGGTGAATGCTGCTGATCTCGTCTGCAGCAGCAGTCCTGTCTGGTTACTTCTCTGGAGAAATCTGGCAAACAGAGATCCCTCTTCACACAGAAGAGAAAGATCAGACGGCCCTTCTGGAACTGTGCTGTTTCACAGCCACATGAGAACTCAAGCCTGAAATACTTCCAGGACCACAGCTTTTCACACAGACTGTCTAGTCACATGCGGGACACTACTTAAAGACACAAGAATTCCTGCTTTGAGACCATGTTCTGAATTGCCTCTGAGCTAACTAGCTTCGAGGTGTTCGAAGTCAATCCACGTCTTTTAGCTCTGCCTATGGGCAAATGGCACATTGTCACTTGGGGGGGCAGGGGGAGCCCAACAAACCAGCTTGCAAAATATTAGGGGATTCCTGAACATGCATTTATCGAGAACTAATGCCAACTCTACCACATTTTGTACACGTATGCGGTTACACCAGAATATAAATGAAATACCAAAGACACTGCTCTTTTCTGCAGGGACTCTGCTTCACCTGAGCAACAACTTGGGACTATAGGGCCCTGACTGCCGAGGTTCCAGGCCCAGCAGATTCTACATTAATGACATAAACCTTTGCACTGATAGCACCTGTGGATATTACTTGCGGATTTAACACTGCTTCACTGCATGGCTGTGTGCAAAACAGATCTCACTTGAAGTATTGTGTGCAGTTCTGGTGTCCTCAACATCAAAAGGACATGGAACTGTTGGAACAAGTCCAGAGGAGGGCCACGAGGATGATCAGGGAACTGGAGCACCTCCCGTATGAAGACAGGCTGAGAAAGTTGGGGCTGTTCATCCTGGAGAAGAGAAGGCTGCGTGGAGACCTCAGAGCAGCCTTCCAGTATCTGAAGGGGGCCTATAGGAATGCTGGGGAGGGACTCTTCATTAGGGATTGTAGTGAGAGGACAAGGGGTAACGGGTTCAAACTTAAACAGGGGAAGTTTCGATTGGATATGAGGAAGAACTTCTTTCCTGTAAGGGTGGTGAGGCACTGGAATGGGTTGCCCAGGGAAGTTGAGAATGCTCCATCTCTGGCGGTGTTAAAGGCCGGGTTGGACAGAGCCTTGGGTGACATGGTTTAGTGGGAGTTGTCCCTGGGCATGGCAGGGGTGTTGGAACTAGGTGACCTTAAGGTCCTTTCCAACCCTAACTATTCTATGATTCTATGAATTACATGCTTTGGTTTCTCTGTCTTTATGAGAACATGCAATACTAGCATAATTAAATTGCAGTATTTCTCACTGACACTTTTAAACTCAGACTCAAAGCACTGCAACCTGCATGACAGTAGTTTCCTTCCCCCCTACCTCCATCCCTAATCAGTAAGCCAATTATGTAAATTTTTGAAACTCATCAAGGTAAATCCCAAAGGACTCTAAAGATCCAAATGAGAAAATATTTCTCCTTCAATTTCCGTCATGTTTTGTTTTGTTTGCTTCAGAAAGTGGTCCCACGACAACTGCAAATCTAATTATTCGTAAGTCACCATTGTGTTTTTTGATTATTTCAAAAGCTCTCACTCACAGTCAACCACTGGGTGCCACTCCGTAACTTCATTAAAGTTATATTTAAACAAAACCAAAATCCACTGAAATATTAAATTGCAATATAATGATAATGTTAGAGAAGATTCATGCTTACCCTCAGTTTGATCTACAACAGTTTACATCAGTAGGATTGAAATCATTTATCTACATGAGAGGAAAGATACCTGAATTTATCTTGTTTGCCAGTTGACATTTTTACAATATATTTTGCAGTCTATTTGCTTTATTACTTAGTATTTCTCCTGGCACTGTTAAAAAATGTCTCATTCTAAGCCTATATTAAAGATCTTAACTCCACATAAATATTGTACCAACATGACTGCTATAAAAATTGGTTCAGTTTACAAGAAGTTTAATGCTCATGTATGAATTCTCATTCAGCTTAGAATTACACTGTATCGACTGAAATCAAATTGCTCTGTAATTGGGAGCAAGGAGCCAAAGCATAAGTGTTCATGTGGTAGAACGTCACCACATAACAGCTTTTAATCTAATTCAATTAAACTTGCATGTGTAGATGCACCAAAAAAAGCAAACCACACATATACCAGCAACAATAATTCAGGCAAATAGGCAAGAAAGTTTAATAATACGTTTTTCTAGCTCTAGGCTAACACAGGTTTAACTGTAGGGACTCTTAGAATTGATGTGTCTTCTAAATTAAATGTGTCTTCTAAATTAAAGGAAAAAATACAGCATTGTGTTATTCCTGCTAAAGAATTCAAATGTTTTTCCTCAGGAAGGTGCAAGATCTTGAAGATATTTTACCCAGGACCTAACCATAGCATACAACAGAAAAGAACTTAGGTTCTTCTCAAGGTTGTTGGTATTTGGTGGTGGCAAGGAATTCATTTTTACACAACCTTTATTCTACTAAACTGAACACATATTTGGAGCTGTCTGATGTCTCACCTCTGTGTGAGGCTTTATTTCTCAGAGATACTGTCTACATTTTCAGATGTGTGCACTTCAACACCAAATTCAAAGCCTGAACTTTGATATTCAAACTAGCACAGTCAGTAAAATCAAAACACTCTCAAATCAGTTGCTCGCTTGAAAATCTTAAAATTATGTTGCTTCCTTTTGGCATCGTTTTCTCCAAATCAGTGATCACAACAAAAAATTGCCCTACAAAATATCTTCATGTTCACTCATCCACAGCAGGCTTGTACACGTAAGAACCTTTTAGTGTTGACAATTTATTTGCTGTGCTGCCCTGGCATTAATTTATATTATCTGTAATGAGTAATACTATTATTATTAAACTGCAATACTACCTAAAACTCCATTATCACATTAAATTTGGATTATATTATGCTAAGAGAAGTCTTTATGCCCAAGAGTAATTTTGCTTTTAAAACTCATCTGTGCTTAAAATGACTGGAAAGAATATATGAGCCATTTTCATTAGGTGAGAACATTTACCTTGATTGATGATTGTTACACATTAAGATAAAGTGTAATTTGGGATACAATCATTGCATTTAGTTCAGGGTAAAATTATATAAACCAGGAAAGTAACCTTGCTTCCAACTAAAGTTTCCCACTATACTTAGACCAGGAAAATTTAAACATAGTACACATTACTTAAGCTTAAAGCTTCAAGACTTTAAAAATCACACGAGAGGGAATTTTACATAATAATAATTAAAAAAAAATCCAAATCAGAACAGCCTAATAACTAGACAGCATCAGAACAGATTTGTATATAGCATGTGCTGCTGCTACTACTGCTGAGCAAGTGCCCATGACCAACTTTCACAGCCCTTGGGGAACCTGTATAAGGCTCCTGGTGAACCCCAAGAGTGGGCTGAAAGCACAAAATGGAATCTGCTTGTTTCCACTGACTGGGATATTTATTCTCTTGCTCTCTAAGGCATAATGAATTAGTCTATTCATAATGAATCTCAAGGTGTGTGAGGACTCAAGCACTAGAATACACTGACCCATTAAGTCTAATATTCAACTGTCCTTCCTAATTACAATCAATATCAGCAATGGATCACCTGGTTAATATGTAGAAGATTATCTACCTATTTTATGTACAAAATTATCTCCTTGACAAATCTTGCAGGTAAGACAGTAGTAAGTCCTTTTTGGGGGATATCGGCAAAGCTGGTTGAAATAGAACACAAAACGTGCCTTCTTTACAATAAAGAGAATCTAGTAACCTAATCAGACTATTACTATGAAAATTAAAAGAAAAATAATGAAAACATCAACCCAGGAGATGAATTTTTTGCTATTGCTCATGAGATTTCAAAAACTATATTAGTCTGCCAAAACTAGCCATCAACACAATTAGTTGCTGAGACACAAACTTGGTTTTGCTGCTGGAGCTAATAATTCACATTTTCTTTGGCTACTGTTACATAGATATACTGATAAGCACATCCCAGGAGAAGAACTAGAATGTTCACTTTAAAAAGGCATTTCTAAAACCAAAAAGACCCAATTAATTTCATTTACCAGAGTTTTGTGTCAGATGTTACTTGTTACTAATAAATAAACATCTTTCTAATATAGCTAAAAGCTTATGTCAACATTAACTCTTTATAGACCAAGAACATAAAATCCCCAGAAGCAGAAAAATGGGATCTAGAATATACAGCAGAAATGCCGAAGGCAAAACATCTACTGATATTTCTCACTTTTCAGTCTCTGAAAAGAGCATCTCATTCCCTTCTGCTCTATGAACCTCTCTGTTCACTGTCAGTCATGGAAGACAACCACAGGTACCAATGCTGTCAATGCAGCATCATTTAGACAAAACAGACTTACCACACTTAAATAGGGAGAGATATTTTCCTTATTCTCATCTCCCACTCCCTTTTGATTCTTTTTACTTAGATGGCTTTCTAGGCATTCATTTATTAATGAAGTCATAAATTATACCCAGCCAAAATAACTAGTCAGATTTTTTGCAAATCAGAGGCCAAAATGTTATCCAAAATCATTAGGGATCTCTTCCCACTCTGAAAATGAGAAGGTTTCAAAGGCAGGATGAAGCAATTATTTGTATTCTGTATTGTTCCACACATGCAAGGATGACATTTCAGCTCTCTCAGCATCACCAGGTAGACTTCATTAATTCTGTCTTAGGCTTTTTTTTTAGATGTTTAGCACCTGGGAAAACAGGTCTTTTTAAATTGGAACTGAGACAAAAGTTTCTGAGAGAATGAAAATCCCTAGGAACTGTTTTAACACAAACCTCAGAATTCCCCTTCATGATACCCTGAGAGAAAAGCTGAATTTGTCACATTTGCAGCCTCTGCCAGTTCAACCTGAACAACTGAAAGTTTTCTTTTGAAACCAATCAACTAATGAACAAAGAAGCATGAGTGGAATTTATGGACAGAGAGGAAAATCCTAGGTTCCATTCACAGGCTCTGTGACTTGAAGCACACACACTAACAGCGTGCAGGACAACAATCAAATAGCACCTGAATGTGTCTTCGAAAAACTTCATTTCTAATGTTTTCCCTTTAGTACCTGCTATGTATCTAGTTGTTTTCATTTATGGCATTCAGTAGTTACTTCTCTGAGTGACAGAAAACACTCACTGTTCCAAAACTTAAGAGTTCCTTTCCTTGCCAGTCAGTGGTACTAACAACTCTGTGGAACAGGAGATAAAAGTAATCTTTCTGTTAGAATCCATTTAAGATTATTTCGGCTGGTTGATTTAGAGTATTGGCATATATTTAATCAACCTGCATGTAAGACTGGGAGAAGAAAAGGCAGATGTTTGATGGCATTAGCAAGTAGAAATAAAAATGAATGGATTGACATGTTTGGATCCAGAATATAAGCAAGTATCTTTTGTTCTCTAATATTTCAGGAAGAATTTATAAATTGTTTTTGAATAGGCAAATGACTCCCTGAAATCCTGTTTTCCTGGCTCTTGAGAACAGCTTAAATTCTACGACACAAACTGTAAAAATGAAGTGTAATGCAAACATGTTGAGTCAAACATTCAAGATAAACATAGAACAAATATACTCCTGGAGTTATACATACACATTGGTGTTTTTAAAGGTGTCCTTGATGTCTAAAGTATATCCATTCTCCTTTGGCAAAGCTGTCCCTAACCGGTTATTTTTTTGCATGGATACAGTATCACCGTATTGGTTCAATATATAAGGAATGTGTGCCAATCTATTACTTAAAACCTAACTAATACATTTCAGTAAGCAGACTACTCCTGTGAAATATGGCTTCTTCACAGTAATTAATCACAGGCTTGCTCCATATAATAGGTTTGTTCTTATTTTTTCTAACAAGTGACAAACCAGTTTTCCCATATCCAATCTCTTATCCCTAATTTAATTAACTGGAAGCATGTGACTAGCTTATCTTTAATAGTGCACATTTGAGTGGAATCTACCAATGCTTCCTGTATTATTTGTCTGCCTACTTTCCCCCCCGGCCTCATCATCCAGAACCAAGTCTACCTGTTCTTTTCCTTTGGCCTGCAGTTACAGAAAGCTATTATCTCTGTGGCACACAAGGGCAAATAGAAATGACAGACTGCCCTGACCTAGAAACATGTATCGTGACTCACCACTGCACTTTCAACTTCTAATGTCTCATGTCTTCTAAAAAAATATTTTCTGCCTGTGTATCTCCATAACTAATTAATTCTTAGCAGAGTGCTTACTAAGTAGATCAGAAAAGTGCTGTAGCTGCAGGCTGTATTTATGTTAATTGGGAGGTTTAGTCTCACACTAGTCAGCTTCTAACCTTTGTAACAGCAACATTTGAACAGAGAATCAATGTTCATCAGATATATTGCCAAAATACTTTCCCACGTCTGATACTTGATTCGAAAACATTAAGATACCATTCCCCTGAAATGAAACAGCTTATTGAAATTTGATAGAACACATAGCATTCTGAGATTAGAGCCCCCAGCAAATGAACTGAGTCACAAAAGCTCACAGAGATGCTGAGATACAGCCCAGGGACTCGGCTGTTAGAGGCCAGATCTCAAAATTAGAGGCTTTTAGGCTGAACCACCACCTTTTCACTAAGATGCTGTATGGCATTGAGCGAGTGAAGATATCCTATATCTCCTTTGTTATTTATCTATTAAATGAGTGTTGTACCAGGAATATTCTCAGCATGCACAAAGGAATATTCTGAAGACTCTAGATGGCAAAATTGTTTAAACACGTATTCAATTGGCAGGCTAGACAAAACAAGCTACATTTTTGAAGCTGTAAAGGAAATAAAAGAAAACACAGAGCTGAAATAAATTACTTGTTTAATTCTATTTGTGTAGCTTGAGTTTCATGCAGTGTTTATGAATAATATATAGCAATTGAAAATAATTGACTTTTGCTTACATACTAAACAGACTTAACAAATGAAGTCTGAGTTTCCTAAAAAAAAGATGACTGGGTAATGCCATCACTTGCTGATACAGGTAGGAAGGGTAGAATGAATTAGGAAGTAATATGAAGTCATGTTAAGCAGCCTTAAATGCAGAAGAAATGTAAATGAAATTACACAGGCATTTGGTAGGAAATTAATTCATACGAAAGCAGCGAGAATCATATAATCAGGTATACACAATTCGTAGAAAGAAAAAAAATTGCAATACTTAATTAATCACTTGTACTTTCAAGGTATGTCTTATTCCTCTAAGCATATAGTATTGAAATAATTTGGAGCTTTAATTAATATTTACTTCAGCTAAGCATCTTGGGGAAATTCCATTGCAAATCTTCATTAAAAGTCTCCTAACTCATGGCTCAATTTTCATCCATTTAGAACTTGTATTCATTACATCTAATGTGAGTGAAGTAGAACTCAACTGGAATTGGAATAGCTTCCCCTTTACTTTCCCCAAGTTTTGAAAGACATTTTGGCCTTCAACTGCTTATAATCTGATCGTGAATGCAGAAGCAAGCTACCCTGAGTTATGCGGGTTTTACTTCTCAGTCTGTCTTCCCCATATCTCTGTTTTGAAACCTGTTACATCAGAAAGCCACAGCTCCTTGCATTTTTGTACACTTTGATATCTGCATGAACCTTATATTAAACTTGTTAGAATTGCCTGTATATAAAGAAACAACAGTGAGGAACAGATAAAACATTTAAATTTACTTTGTATAAAAAAAGCACTGTAGTTCAAAGGGAACAGAATCTCACACACAAGGAAAGAGTTCCAAGGCTGTATCACAGTTCAGTACATATGCAGAGCTAAGACCTGCGAATCAGGAAAACAGTTTATGAACAACTGCAAATGAGTACTGTCAGAGAAATATTCACAGCATCAAAACAAGCAGGATCTGCACCATAGCGCTGGATGAACAGCCATAGCAAAGGAAACACCAACGTGCCTGTGGGAGCTTTCACAGAATGAGTTACATTTCTCTCTTTATACAAGATAATGCTGTAAACTGGTTTATGCTAATGAAAATAAAGTAATTATTTTCTGCATTTCAGTTAGGGTTATTACTTTGGTTATAAATGAACTTCCACTTTTACGACGTTACTCTAGATAATTCTACATACCCTGAAGAACAAATACAGATTCTAAATGCTACAGAAGACCCTGACTTCAAAAAACAGGTGTAGTTTGCTCAGCTGAGGAATCTGTTTTCATCAAGCAGCAAAGGCAAAAACCTGCATGTCATTATTATATTATCAGCAAAAAAAAATAACCCCAAAACACCCAGACAGGCATAAGAAGGCATTTGCTATTCATAACAAGGTACCAGCCTGATCTGATATTATTAGATTGCCCTCTTACTATGTTAAAAGTAACTAATGGATCAATTTTCTCTGTGTCTTACTACAGTGATGCATGAGAGGCCTTCTACCCTAAAGCTAAAATAACTGATGGGCATAAATAGCTTCTGATGAAATTAAACCCCCTCTGCTTTAGGGAGTTCACTTATTATTCTGCTATCATGAGTTTGAGATTTCTCATCCCCCTGTCCTGAATAATGTTCCTATCATTGATACCTATGCACTGAGATGGTGATTTACATGAGAGGATGAGCTTGGTGGTTCATAGTACCTGTACCCCTTGAAGCCACAAAGCAGAGCTAAAACCAGACACATTTTGATGACTTTGCTCTCCCCATAACATGATATAAATTCTGTATGGAGGGTGTTCTTTTGTCCAGTTCTTGTCACTGAACTGCCATTTGACAAGGCTGTGATAACACTTTTCTACTGTTTTCCTTCATAACTATTAACACTGAAAGCTAAGGCAGAGAACAGAAAGTTTGGGAGAACAGCAACATAGAAGAAAATGTTCCTTTTAAAGGACATTTCTATATCAGCAGGTATTCTATAATGTTACTGTAATGTGATCAGTTGCAGTGCACTCCTTTAGGTTAAGGTTCTTGTGTTTTCCTCAGCAATTTACTATGGAGAAAGGCCCTGGCTTGAAGACCAGGAAATCTCACTTATATAAAAATTGTACTTACAACTGCACCTGCAGCATCCCTCAAAATTATTCAAAAAAAAAAAAAAAAAAAAAAGAGCAACTTACAGTTAACAAACCAAATTAAGGTGCACAGCTCTTTCCAGTCAGAAATATTCTATGCACTGCCCATGACATACAGTTTAGAGTTCTCTGATACTCATATCAAGATACACAGGGCTTGATCCGTAAGTGCATTTAATGCCTTGCTTCTAATGATTTCAATCATACATGAGTGCCACTGTATATTCTTGGATCTGGGCTACATATAGTTCTTCCATTATTATTTCCTAAGTAAGGAGTTACTAAAGACATTATTGCATTATCACTACAAAACAATGACATGGGGTGACATTCAGTGCCTGCTATAAGGTCTGATCTTGTAATGTTATGAGATCATCCTTTCACTTTTTAAGAGTTAAGTAGCAATTCTATTCCACACGTTTCAGTATCTTCATCATTCTTACTGGCCCTAGGGCACTACAGGTCTTTAATACCAATATTACTATCTAACAGTGCACTCCTTTAAATCATTTGAGAGATAAGAATGCAACAAATCTCTTGGTACACAACACAGATCTGTAGTCAGGATGTTTTTTTCCCTAATCTCACTGATCACACATACTGACCAACATAGTCCAAATCTGAAAACACTGACCCACTGAGATGTTAAAGCCATGTCTTTGGAACAGGTAGAGCCTGAGGGAACAGGGGCTACAGATAGTTTGATGATGTAAACCATATTTTGCACTGTCATTTTACTGACTGGCAATTCATGTGCAAGAATCTCCGAGTTTTGGTTTACAAGCCATCAATGCTACTTTCAACTGCTGTAAATCACCAAAGAAGGTGCATATGACTTCCATGTCAATAACCCTTCCTACCTGGAGTGTGCATTTTCTTCTACTATTATAGTAAGCTTAAGAAAGCAGAATTTTAATTGAAAAGTGCAACATGTACATTTTTATTCCACACACTATCTTCTGAGAACCTTCAGTTTTCACCCTGCTTAATAATCTAGAATCATTGACTACATAAAGCCAAAGTTTCACAGACTCTCAGGAAAACGATAATGCATAAAGGCATACTGCAAAATAATCAGAATGAAGAAGAGTGAGTAACTGCAAACTCAGGATTAGACAAGTAGTAACAAAGAAACAACCAGAAAGCTCAACAAATATTCACCGAATACTAATTCTGCTTTAAACTCTATCATTTATAATGAAATGCCATCTTACCAATCAGCTGTTTATTACAGAGCAGTTTTTTAAGCATTCACCACCTACAAATTATCTCATCTTCTAAACATTTGAATGCATAAACAAATAGCTGCAAAATAGTGAGACACCTCAACAGCAGCTAGTTTTTTGCATGACTTCACTCATCTCATGATGAGTAAATTCCCCAGCTAAGAGTTCCATTTTAAAGGATCTATGGATTTTGTTAGTCTCTCTTAGTTAATCTTTCTTACGTTAATATCATAAAATGGTTCTAATGGCCTACTTGAGAACAGTTTTGACTTTACAAGGATTTACAGAGGTAAATTTGAGATAAAAATTACCCTCTCCAAGCCAACACCAACAGATACTACAGTAGTGCAAGCAGTTTTGCTCCATAGCAGTAGTCAATACTCTAGATCCTGATCTCCCTTATGTCAGCAATACTTCAATGCACTGAAGAAAATGAAGCCACTTCTAAGCTTCCATCCAGGTGATTCATTCAGGTATTTAACACTGAACATTTGTCCCATGGTTAAGGCTCCTCCAATATTTTTCCTTATAATATTTTCATCTTGAATGTAACTTACCAGATTCATACTCAACTCTATAGCAGAATAACTAGGCAGAGGACAGATTCTCCCATGAGCCTCTGAAGAGGGTAATATTCTTCCACAGAAACATATTCAGTCATTCAATTTCAAATGCCATGCATGGAATCAACCTTTCTGCCACCCTCTAGTTAAAACATTCTTAGTTAAATCATGCTCTTACAGGTCAGGAAATTTCCTCCTCAAGAAACATCAGTGATATAAACTGGTCATAACTGGTTTATTCTTTCAGGAAGACTACTGAGAATGGTGAAATGAAAATGGACCTTGGGAGAAAAATCAATCTTAAAAGGAAGTGAAAAGAAATAAAAAGTCATACTCTGAAGGGGGAAGACATAAGAGCTACGGAGTTAAAAAAAGAAACTTCCCAAAACAGAACAAAACCACATAGCAACCTTTCTTCAGTATGGTTCTATTTAGTCCTCAGCTGTGACACATTTTTCTATGTATCATATTAACTTGAGAGTCAGCCATAAGTTATTTTTATATGCACAAAAATATATCCCAAAAATTATATGAATAATTTTTCAGTAATACTTTGTAATCAACTAAGGACACCTCTAGCACTATAACATCCCTGAAAATACTAGCCAGACGTTTCCTTTGTAAATTACCAGATAGCTGGTGGAAAGTGAGCAGGCGCGATAAATGAGCTGTAGTTTTCTAGATCGTGCTTTATAACAGATGTATTTACACATTTCACAATCTACTGGTAGGGATGGTGCGTGTGACTGCCAAATGTTAGATGAAATGTTATCAAACAGAACTCTTCCAACAAATTTCCATCATGTTGACTATTACAATCCTGCCACGTGTAATTTTTCATGTTCTTGATTAAGATTTTTTAAGCTATCATTACTATTTCAATCCTTCTCTTACTCACCAATACATGAGAAGTACATGAACACAGAAACTACAGAATGCCTAAACACTTGTGCCACTTACATTTTTTAAATACTTCATAGGCTTATTTAGTAATTAAACTAAAAACCCACATCAAAGACCATAATCTCATCCCACTTCTATTTTACACTTCTCTTCAAAGGGCTCTCTTTCCCTTTCAGACAACAGCAGAGGATTTTCTCTTGCCTGAGCCAGCAGCTCTTTATCACAACATCTGATTTTCCTTAATCGGTTCCATGGTGAGAATTAGCCACTCCTATGCTGCTGGCTGGTAAAACCCCCAGTGCTACTGAGGGACAGCGTGCCACAAGGTAGACATTTTAGAGAAAGAGGAAAACATTCCTGGGGAAGCCGTCTTTCCTCTCTGTTTTGCTGGAGAGGAACAGAGCCCATATCCTGGCAGACCATTTGCATCTGCTGTACCACAAAAGTGGCATGTTGGTGTACATGGGGGCAGATGTAGTGATGGCATGAAGAGTCATATAGTGCCCACAGCAGCACAACCTGAAGGCAGTACATGCCTTGCCATAAAACCTGGCTCCAGCAGATACCAGCCCCAGCGAGCATTCAATGCATCCTGCTCCAAGAACTGAAATAAGCAGGACACAACTCACAGTATCTTACCTGTGTCCATGACAATGGTGGTGCTATAATGCCACTGGAATAATGAACAACATGCTGGCTCAAAACCCTGCCCGTGGGCATTCAAACTCTTAGTGAGATACAACAGTATTTATTTATTAAATCTAATGGTTACTATTATCTTGTGGATGCATGGTAATATCAGCTGATATGTTCAGACACAGAGTTTTGTCGTAGCACCTTCTGAATAGCAACCAGACAGATACAACCAAAACCACCACACAGCAGAACTCTTACAGATCATGCATCTGAAGTGATATTCCAGGCTCAGCAGATTCACAAACATAGAAACCATAAATACTAATGTGGAAGTACTACTATAATCATGCTCTTTCTTCACGTTAACGTGTGTGCACACCTCCAAAAATACTTATGAGCATTTATCAGCATCTTAAGTATAAAGGTCTCAGAAATAGCGCTTATAGTCAAGTAGCTTATAATTGAGCAGGCTATGATCAGATTAGTTTCCTTACGCATCTTTAAGGGCAGCTGAGCAATTAGGAGGAAAAAAAGAACCAAAACCCTCACACCCCACAGATGTGTCTTACATTAAAAGTCATTTCTCATTTGACTGCCTGAGATACATTTTCAGTATTTTCCCGAAAACTTACAAGCTTCTATTTGCTAGCAAAAACATAACACTGAAACCAAAGCTTGTTTGTTAGATCTTCTCCTCAGAATAGATTTAAGAGATTTAAGTTGGTTTTAATTATGTTTGCATTTGACATCAGACTTGTTAGCTTCATGCTTCATGCACTTAGAAGACAATTTTCTGAGACTGTAAAACCACATTTCTTCATAGTATCTTCAATTTTCCCCAGAGAATTTGAAGAAATATTTATTATAGAAATGTGTGGAAAACTCTAGATCATGAAGTTTTGAATAATGGGGGCTTTGGAGACAACTTGTGCACAAACTAAAAAAGCAGAATACATTAATAACTAGAAAACATATTTAGAATTGATTTTACATCCAAAAATGCGTATATTTCAGAAATACCAAAATAAGGAAATAAATTTTGCTCCTACCTCTTCCAAAGCCCATAATGAATCAACCACAGGCTTGATCTTCTTACTGTTATACAGATCTAGGAGTTTGTCCACCACACCCTTGATCAGACCACTTCGATTCTGTTTGAAAAGCAGATTCAACAGGGAAAACCCAGCAATGACTTTGTTCTCCTCATACAGCTTGATAGGATTTACTTTCTCAACCTGCCACCACTGGAAAGCAATAAACAACAGCAGGGTTAGAAAAACAGCTTCCAAGAAATGCACAAGGAAGTTGATAAGAAATCTGTATAGGCAGATGTGATACACGACTCATCTCTCAGATTTGAAGCAGCAGCCATGAGAAGCCATACGGATTTTATTTAAAGAAAAGGCACAAAAGCTGACTGACAATGAGGAAATGAAACAGACTTGTGTGGCATGAGATTGGGGTGTTAGAACAGTGAACAGATCTGGCTTTACAAGTGGATCTAAAAGTAAGGAATTTGGACCTCCCTTACTACCTCTGCTATCCTTCCGCTATCTCGAGAGAGCCATGCCAGCTTCCCAAATGTTTGCAAGCATCTCTTGAATATTACTGTTCTCTCAAATAGAGGAAATCATGCGCTGCTTATCAGCCTCCATTTACTTGTCACCCATTATTATGTTTGCGATATTTGAGCAAGCGTCATAATAGCTTATATCACTTAGCACAAGAGCATCCTTGAGACTGAGATCCCACTTCCTCGCAAGTTTCATTTCAATGGGTCAATATCTAATTAAAATTTTCATATAATTTTGATAAGTAAATTTTGCAGTTTAATTAAAACAAGAAACTGGCTACACTTTCATACACAATTTGATATGTTTTTTATTAACTTAATTTATTCATATTTATCCAGTCAATAAATACCAATACTATCTGGAAAACATTTCAGTTGAAACTGATTTCATTGGGCCAACCTACCCTACAGATTCTAAGCAACTGGAGATGTTTTATTAACAGCAAAAAGGCTGCGTACTAGGATTATCTTGTTTAGTTCATAATTGTATGACAGTAACAAAGATCATGCCACTGCATCCATTAAAAAAAAAGCAGGAAGCAAGGAAAAGCTATGCTCTTTGAGTTATCTTGTTTTCAACTACATTAAGACTTTTGAAGCCAGTTTCTCCTGGAAAGGGGCTGGTATTGGAAGCTGTAAATCAGCTCTTGGCAGAAATAACATACGACAAATCTTCAGTCAAGATTTCTTCTGTTTTTCTTGTCTCAAGAAATCACTCTCATTCCAGGTTAACTCATTTCTCACTGGCAGTTTATTTGATACATTTGTCCCTTCTTCAATCTCAGGGATTTCTGAGCAGATTTTTGTTGTTGTAGGATGACAAAGAAAAACATTTAACATTTGAATTTTGGATCTGTTGACATCACCAATAAGGAAACAAATGCAAAACCTCTCTGATGTCACTTGACACTGACAGAGAGAACTGCATTTCTGTATGGAACTAACTTGTGAAAAGCTGGAAATGACTGGACACTCATGTCCCATCTGAAGAGATACATCTCCTTCAGTACCTCCTTTAATTCACTGCACTGTCCTGATGGTGTTTTCAGACATGAGGAACCTATAGGGTACACTTATCCATGACCATGGATATGGTATTTTGCCTTAAGTAAATAAACAATGAAGTGTAACTTTAAACTTTGGCACACAAGAGATACATGTCTGATAGCTAACAATTTAAATACGCATTGTACACAGATCCAATTCCTCTCCAGGCTCCTCATCAGAAGAAAACATGTCTGATCACACCACAGAGAGCAGTCTTTTTAGCAACATCAGACGTAGTAACTTACTAGAGGTAAGTGAGAATGATAAAGATAAAAATGCTATAGAAAACACTAAAGTTAGAGAAAAAAGAATAATAGCAGCACTGGCACACTTACTGATTTTGCAAAACTGAAGAAGCTTTTGGTCTCCCCAGTAACCATGTTAGATGAACCTGTAAAAGATAAGTATATTCATACACAACTTACTACACGCTGACAAGCAGACCATTTATGTAAATTCATTTCCATGGTTCATATATAAGTAAAAAAAACCCAAACATTTTCCCAGGCTTAAAAGGGATTAGTAGACATCCTTATACTTTGGGAATAAGTAACAAAGAGGCCAAGGTGACTGAACCCTACAAGTCTTTAGGTATTCTGAAATGACAAAAATAATATATCATCCAAAACCAAGAACAAGTTAAACCTGACTAAGCCTCTTGACACCAAAGTTCTTCTATGTCTCTCTACTTCTCTGCAGCTAAATGCCGTTTGTATCTGGCAGAGTATTATTTAGCAGCAATCATCACACACTTGCCCTTTCTCTGTACCTGTAGATACATTTATCTGACCACTACATGTGTGAACATACATATGTTGTTCACTACAACATGTCAGCAAATGTAATGACAATTCACTGGCAGGGACTTCATTACAAACATGCAAACAGGTGGCTTGTACAGCCCAAGCAGATACCCTAGTGGCAATGTGTTTGTTATTACCACCCTGCCAGCTAGATGAATGCCCAAGGAAGCAGGCATGCTCATCGATGATGCCACTGCACCTGCCACTGCCATACAGATGTATTCGTCATTTCAAAACTTTAGCAATACCTTCAGCTGTCCTCTTACAGAAGCTTGGCCTGTTTTATCAACACACAACATGGCAACCTGGCAGAACTGCAGGGAAGATACATCTGCTTGGTATGTAGAGCAGTTCATGGACATGGATGGATATTTGTGAACACAAGTCTAAGCTTCAATTCCTCAAAGTCATGTCAGGTAAATCTGACAGCATTCCTCCTGAAATCTTCCTCCAATCTTCCCTCCCACAAGAACAATATTACAGTTTCCTCGGCCACACTATGATTCCTATGGTGTGTAGAATGAGAGATCCAAGCTTTTTCCTACACTTCTCCTGTATCATCCATTGATGTTTAACAATCTGAAACACATAATCAGTTTTACTTTGAGAGTTTTTATTAATTTAAGAGTTTTTCTGTATTATCTATTTTTTTGAATAATTTAGTCCACACTTAACTTCACTAAATTCCTTGATTGTAAATGGTCAAACTGAGTAAGCACAACATGGTGACCTCAGTTCTGGAAGGAGCAGCATGAATGATTTTAAGGGATTTTAAGCTTTGCAAAGCTTTAGGTTTGAAATACATACTTGGTTTTTTCCACTCACCATATAAAATGTAAGTCCCAAGAGGCTTGAGAAGACTGAGGCCTTTCCCAGTGTTTTCTCCACAAAGACAGTCCAAAACAATATCTACTCCATCAGAGATTCTAGAAAGCAAGGAAGAAATCTCACTTGGCAATTAGATGCACAGGACTGGTCAGCCAGCATGACACAGGCTGATTGTTAACATAATACTAACATTTCAGACCTCAGAGCAGCCTTCCAGTATCTGAAGGGGGCCTATAGGGATGCTGGGGAGGGACTCTTCATTAGGGACTGTAGTGAGAGGACAAGGGGTAACGGGTTCAAACTTAAACAGGGGAAGTTTAGATTGGATATGAGGAAGAAATTCTTTCCTGTAAGGGTGGTGAGGCACTGGAATGGGTTGCCCAGGGAAGTTGAGAATGCTCTATCTCTGGTGGTGTTCAAGGCCAGGTTGGACAGAGCCTTGGGTGGCATGGTTTAGTGGGAGACGTCCCTGGCCCTGGCAGGTGTGTTGGAACTAGATGATCTTAAGGTCCTTTCCAACCCTAACTATTCTATGATTCTATGATTTTCAAGGTACTTTAGGGAGAACTCTATTGACTGAGGTTTTTTTACATGAAAACTGTCTTGTTGCCAAAAGATAAATCCAATTAATTCAGTGCTGGAATGAAGTGAGTTTGTTGGGCTAGCCAACCCATGCCTTTCAAGCTTAGAGAAGTGGAAAGCCACCTTATTTTCCCTTTCTGAGGGCTTTCAGTAAAATTATATTATCAAAAAATAGGTGATAGAGGTAAATTTCTTGACTGAATATAAATATTCTTTTTCTGAATTTATAATGAAACAGATATTCTTATCTTAGTTCTTCTCTGACAAAATGAGGTCCTTGTATAATTATTTTAAAAGCCTTCTGCTTCCAACTTTGTACCAACTAGACATCAGCAAAGAGTTAAATCAAGCATAAAGAGAAGTCACCACGAGCTAGAAACCCAGCTCTAAGGATGCAATCACGCCACATTATAGAAAGAAGAAAGTATTTATATCATTTCAGTAGCTTGTACATTTATAATTTTCCAGTAAATAGTTTTGTGAATGCTTTCTGCTGTGGTATAACTGAATTAGAAGTCAGAAAAGAGATAAAGCTTTACAGCTTGCAATCTTTCCATTTCCTCACAAAACAAAGGTGATGCTCAGGCATCCACTGGTTACAAACATGAACAAAATCAGACAACTTCACTTTTTGGTACTGCTGCCACATATGGGGTTATAAATTGCTTATATTCAGGCCACTGGATGAGCTTTCACTGTAAATAAATAATGACTTTGCAACCAAACAGCTTTCAGTGGCTGCTATGGTTAAACTGATTCTCCATCCCCTATGAATGTGGAAATGTTCCTATCACCTCTGAGTCGTTTTTTGTTTGTTTGTTCATTTTGTTTGGAGTTTTTCTGGGGGGAATGCTCTGCTGCCCCACCAGGAGTTAGGACTAAGGTTGGTGCTGAAAGCTGATTAATTTTGTCAAGTGTTCTTTCTTGCTGAATTAATGCTTCAAAGTGGGGATTGGCAGAATTCAGTCTTCATCTCACTACAGGAATTTTCCAGAAGCAGCAAAACACTTAGTTGTGTACCCTTCCCCAAGAGAAAGGCTATCAAAGGGCTGAAGAAATATGCTGCAATTGTGAGCTGTAAGGAAGTGGTAGGGGTGTCACCTGCTAGACGAGTTCTATCTTTTTTTTTTGGTAAAACTTCCCATATGGAAAAAAATTTCTTTTGATATAAACCATCTTTTGTTATGGACCATTTCAAATGTTTTCATAAGCCCTTGGGAGTGCTCCAGAAACAGCTGCAAGACATCTTGTTTCCTTCAACACCAATCTGGACTGCCAACAGCCCAGGCAAAAGTCTGCTATGCACTGAAGGCTCTCTAAGGGCTAGTGACCCTCGTGCTTCTGAGACTTCTGAGACCTTCTGAGACTTTGCATGTCACTCTCAGGAATGCATAAGTTTGACAGGAAGCCTGTTGACTGTACTATGTTGGCATGCCCCTTTGAGAAATTTCTTGCTTTATGCTCAGCTACATAATCTGGTATTTTGACAGATACAAGATGAAGGAAAAACATGACTCTTATCTGAGAAGTAAAATAAAAAAGACATTTCTTACTAAGATTTTCTTATAAATTCTAAAGTTTTGCCACCTGTATCAACATCCATGTCCAAAAACAGCTAGAAAAATTATAAAACAAAGCATTGGAAAGCATACAAATAGAAACATGTGACAACTTCAACAGAAACACATGATGGCTTCAAAAGGCAACAGGATGATTCTAATCTGAACGCAAACAAACAAAATCTAAGGATCTGAAGTTAAAACAGGATCATGTGCTCTGATATCAATCCCTGGCAGAAGATAAAAACCCGGACAGATAGAAACACACCAGAGAACTCCAAAACCTGGATAACTTACAGATCCACTGAAAATATCTTACTCTGTGCATTACAGTGGGCTATGACATATGCAGATAATTGTAAAGTACCTCCTTCTGTTAAGACCTTTATTCTTTTTCACTTAATTTACTTTGCTTGCAACAGCTGTGCAAGAATGAACATGGACTAACAAAGCTTATATTGCTTATAAAAACATAGGGAGATGCTTGCTTTCTTTGCCCTTATAGCGGACAGAAGGAATACATGGAATAAACTACAGTTCCCAAACGCACAAATGTAATCTTTTCCCATAAGTATGACCAGCCTTGTGTTCCTCACAGTACTATACAACCCTTACTCAGGAAAGGAAGAGATTACCTTTTTACTTCTTGAACATAATCCGCATTTCTGTCAAACAGGTGAGTTACTGAGTCTTTGATTGCTTCATGTTTGAAAGATGAAGCTGTTCCAAAAACAGTGACATTGGGAACAGTTGAACATAGCTGAGCAACAGCTTGACCCTGCAAACACATCTTTATGTTAATTCACTGACATGGAAACTGGTTGACAGACTTTGCAGCAGCCGATGCACTTATGACACAGCAAAATACAAGACATGAGCAAGGACTTCCCAAACCATTTTCTTGAAAGTACAATGCAGTTCAGCCACAAGAAAAGTACCTTCTTCAATCAAAAGGTTATGCTGAAGACAAAGCAACTGCAGGGATAAAAGTAATTTAAAGTACCAAAAAATGCAGTGGAGAAGAGTTCTTGATCTTTTAACAAAGGCAGTGTAATTTAAGCAAAATGGCATTAATTTACAAGGACAACCAAAAATTACTCACAGAGTGCTAGAGAAATGTTCTTCATTTGCTACTTGTACCCTGCGTGCACTTCCCCCTGAGTCCCTCAGGTAATGTCAGCTCTGGGGGAAATGAATACAGAATGCAAGTCGCAAATAAGTCAAAATGGCCTAGGACATTTATAGGAAAATCATTTTCCTAGTGTATCCCTCCTGCATGTGTGCAGAAATCCTGTGAAGTGAATCAGATGCTATTCAGTGTTTAGGCAGGACTTGGAGCATTAGAGAATTTGTGCCTCCAAATGCCTGTACTTCTACTTTCCAGTATCAATCCCTGGCAAAGAATAAAAGCACAGAGAGGTTTACTTTCTGGCTTTAGGTCCCAGAAGACTTTAACTTCTCTGAGTTTTAACCTCTAATTTCATGAGGCTGAGAGAAGAAGAGAAGCACTGCATAAATGTTGAGCCACACAGATTTCAAAAAGATCCTAACATGTCGTCCTTTTACAACCTTGGGCTTCGTTTTACTCTTAACACAGTAAGAACTGGAAGGCAGGCATTTAGTAGTCACATTCTGCCCCTTGTTCTACTCACTTTATTCCACCGGAGCTAGCACAGTTACACGGATATGCCCAGAAGCCAGATATGGCACTATCATTCTAAACATGTCTGACATTCAGCAGATTCTTACTTACATTTACAGCCAAAAGATTGTCATTTGTAAACTGTATGCCTGACCAGTATGATCATCCATGGATAAACACACTTCTGTTCATACCACCAGAAATCCTTATTATTAGTATGTAAACACCAGCAATCAATGCTTGGGTTTTATTTACAGTAGAATAATTACACAACACTGCATACCCTGGGGGCTTTGGCATCCTCACATGTAATGCTGAACATACTTGGTACTGATAATCCTCTGAGCTGAGCATGGCAAGAGAGGACATTATTATTTATATATGGTGGCATCCAGGACTGTTAGATGGGTTTCCTACTGAATTAATCAGTAAACAACTACACAGCAAGTATGTGAACCTTTGGACAGGTATCAACAGACATGAAAAGGATACAGGAGAAGGAATGCAGTCTCATTCTTACTTTACAGATGAGGAATAGACTAGTACAGCAAATTGAACAACCTGGCCAACAGCTCAGACAAACTTATAGCAGGATCCAGGTATGAAAGCTGATTTGTAGCATGGTAATCCAATACCAAACACAAGTGACCTTTTCTGTTTAAAATCCTCCACCATTTTCTTGGGTTGGCATCCCTAATCTCTTAGAAATCACAGGAAACTCTATTCCTGAGGGGCTTCATCTCCCAGGATGTAATGTCTTAGAATCATAAAATCATAGAATCAGAGAATATTTAGGGTTGGAAAGGACCTTAAGATCATCTAGTTCCAACCCCCCTGCCATGGGCTTCAGGGAGCAACAAGCATTTCACTCTTCTCATTCTTCATTTCTCTATTACTTACCGTCTCATTCTGAAGCCCAGGTTTTAGCCTCCACAAATACTGTAAAGTAAAATCACAATTTAAAAAAAAAAAAAAAAAAAAAAAAAGTAATCTGGATTTTGTATATCTCCTTTTCTCAGTCATTTTCACTAACAATCCTCTTTTATCACTTTCTGTGTCTCCCAGAAAGTCATCACCAACAGTGATATAGATAAGTCAGTACGTTACAATGTATGCTAGTTGAGTGGAATTCTGACATTATTGATCTGTTCTCTAATTAGTTTTCTGCATTTTCAATCTAACTTGGAAAGATGAGAATGGGAACACTGAATATTTAAAAGGTCAAATATTGGAGTAGAAAACACGTTGATTTTTATCCTGCAGAAGACGATTAACATTTAACAAACTGACACTCAGGTGAATAGAAGAAATGCACAAAAACCCCAGGATGCATGTAACCTATTTTCCTCCTAACTCGAAATCGTTAGTACACCCCTTGCTTCCACCAGAGAGATAAGATTACCTGAAATCCCAGATTAGAATATTTCCCAGCTTTCTGTAGATATTTAAAGCCTAAAACTGACTCATATGACCAGTACTTTTATAACTGGATGAAAAACATCGCTGAAGTATTTTGCGGCTATTCCACAAAACATTCTTCAACAGCTTTCTGAAGATCTTAATTTGACATTGACTCGTACTTATTTTTGTACAAAGTATTCTTATGATTTGTATCTCAGAAATCTAGGAATAAAGGCTGATATTCGACTTTTCATGCTTTCAGCATGAAAATAGGGGAACTGAACTCAACCTGTGAACTCAAACGTTTCACTAATTTCTGTGGAATTCAGCTAAGCTCCAAAAGAGTACTGTGGCTACACAAGTCACACTTAAGTCTTTTTTCTAATCCCTCAAGTCATCTAGCTACCTCTGGATTAGCAGCTACTGTTTACAGGGCTATACATTCGAATTGCAAGCATGTGAGGCCCCAGTGTTCAGAATGGCCACAGTTCACAAATGAAGAATGACAAAGGGGGCTGCAGCTGGAAGGAAGAATGTCCTCTTCCCAGAGTGGTGGAGGGGCAGGCAAGGTATCCATGCTGGTTCCTGTCCCCAGCACACTCCTCAGGCAGCACCCTTTGGTCACAGGGGCACTCAAGCCTTGTCCTGTCTTTCGGATTCCAAAGCCATTTCCCTCCTAAAATCTGCTTTGTGGTAGATATAGAAAGAGGGCCTTTGTCTCCTCCCTGTCCAGAGAGAACCACATCAACTCTGCTACCAGCTTTCACTGTGGAGACCACATGGATATAGAAGCAAGCACCATGTTATCAGAAATAGCGTATGAACTCTGAAATCAGAAATAGTGTATGAACTCTGAAAGCATTTTTCATGCTTTGAAAAATGAAAACTGCTTGCCCATCCAATTTTCATATAGGATGCAAATTTCTACATCTAAGTACTGACTGTATTCTTGCTTTGTGAGCCTCAGAAAATTAGTAAGTGGCAAAAAATAATTCTCACTTGGACAATTAATTTTACCTTTAGAAGCATTCAGCAGTCTTTGAAAAAAAAATATTAATTGCTTCACTGAAGGAACAGACGTACTTATAAAATATTCCCTTAAAATTGAATTAATTTCTTTTAAAATATGCATAATTTATATACTACTTATAATGCAGAACTCTACATGGTGAGTTCTCAAAGAAATGACCGACGTGGACTTAAGTGTTCTGTGGAAATGAAGCACATCTCCTAATACTGGATTTGGCATAGAAGCCTTGTGTCTCTTTAGCTTCAAAGTCTATTTGATCGATTCCTTTTCAAGGTGTCCTGGCAATTTATAAAACCAGTATGACGAACCTAATCTACGCATATTATTATTACGGAATTAATTCTGAATGGATATCCTTACGGTAGTTTTAGATCCAGTAAAAAGATGAGATTCCTTTACAGTCCTTTGCTTTAAAACCAAACTTGAAACCTGCAGGACAGGAAACTTCTCCTACTGAGATAATCACATAAAAGAACAAAAAAAGTAGATTCTTAAGAAGTAAAAATGTAATACCTGTTCTGTGTATATAAACAATTTCAAAATATTAAAAAAATGCCACTGACATTTAGAAGTCAATGTAGAAAGCATGACCAGAAGAAAACTTCCTAATCTAATTAGCTTAATAATACTGAATTAATGCTGGATGAAATAGAAATAAATGAGTGGATCTCTGAAAGGTCCTGACCTAATGGCACCAGACAGACCTCAGTCTGATGTACATTGAATTATGGCAGCTAAATATCAGTATACTTTCAGGAAAGTATCTTTTTTGCTGTTACATAAACTCAGGCCAACTTTATAGCAAGAAAGAACAAACCACCTAAAAGATCCCACCCAGCAAAAATACATCTATTAGAACCTGTCGGAAATTATCACTTCTAGGATATATTTTGCAGCCCAAAGATGCTACATTTTAAAAACAAATTATTCAGACTTAATCTTGCGCAAGAAACTGGTCTGGAACTGAACATAAGGAGAATTCACATTTCCAGAATGCCTGGATGCAACATAACCATATTTGAAGGTGGTACGAAGTATACAAACAGTAAGAAAATTGCAAGAGAAGACACCTAACTGATCTCCTGGCATCAAGGAAAAATTTTCTCTGGTGTTAGTAGTCAGATTTACAACATTCCATCTCCCGAAGGTGTCGTTTTTCCAATTACAGCAGAGGAAATTGGAAACCAAACACTAAGGCGAACACTGCAGACTGAACAAACTGAAATGTGATTCTTGAACAAGCCTAAGGCAGCACTTGCTACACTCAGCGCACCACAAGCAAGTTTCGAAGTAGAAGGAGGGGAAGAGAGTCACCATCAGATAATGACCCCTTTTACCCTCAGAATTTCTTATGTTCTACAACAATTAGCAGGGTGTGGGTTTCTTCCCCCTCCCTTACACAAAAAAGTGCAGCTGAGGAGCATTCCAAACCCAGTGCTGAACCTCCATCTGGTGTGAATCCTTTTCCGTTTAGTGGACATACAACACATCCCAGCCATGACCCTTGCCCAGAAGGTATAAACTCTGTCTGAAAAGCTAAAACAGACAAGGAAGAGTTAAGCACTGCCAGTCTGTGACCTGACCCAGCCAGCGATTCAGGGAAAGGACACATGTCCTCTGGGGAGCACAGGGCTTCAGAGGCAACAAGAAAGGCCTTCAGAGACTGCAGCCTGCTTTGGTCAGGGAAATTGGTTTTTGTGTATGACTGCCAGGCTTTTGTGTTTGATTAACACATCATGCTCTGAGGTAGTGTCTGGAAATGGGCTCAGGCATGGCACTGGGACTCTCCTGAGCTGCTGAGGGAGCACATCCATTGCTTCAGAGGCATTCAGTGGCATAGGGCGGCTCAGTGCTGAGATACCCCGTCTGGCTTTAAGTGAGATAGCTTTGTTACTTAAAGCAGCCTAGACATGGTTACACAGAGCTCTGTGTGAGTTGATTTATTCCCTTCCTTGCGGCTGGAGCTGAAATAAGAGGAAAGCACTTCATCAAATGCCATCAACTGCAAATATGAAAATAGCAAGCGCAGTCCTGACAGGTCCTGGGTAAAGACTGCAGCAACGCAGAAAGCACTAATGCCAGTGTACAGTGTGCTGGCTAGTGCCATCAGAGAGAGGACTAAATTCTAATTATTCACATTCAGGAAGGACTGACTCAAACACCAGAGGGCTATTTTATGTGCTCCTACCTGGTAGGTGCAGACAGACCTAAATTCAGTCTGCTTGTACAATGTTTAAAAGCATCAGGCTTTTAATACAGAGGCCTGTATTAAAACGCTCTGACTTTCATGCCAGCTTACTTCTTCTGCTTTACTCCCAACCATGCATCTGCATGGACCAGTGTCTGTAGGATGAACAAGGAAACAGACATCTGACCTTTAAAAAAAGGATTATGACCAAACAAATTTACGTTCAGCCTGAAAAATACAAGCTAATGAAAGAGATTTGATTCTGAGCTTGTCCTAGCCATAAACACATATACAACCTTACCAGAAACGCTTGAAAGGAAGTGCCCCAAGAGCGAAGAATAGATGATTTTAACTAATAGACAGCACCATAAAGACACATTAACTGTGCTCAAATAAAATCTGGACATTGCAAAAGATTTTTCACTGAGCAAGAGAGAGCAGAGAGGATCCGAAGGGATAAACATATGGGTTTTTTTAAGAAGAAATCTGATAATTCTCTTGAAAGGGTTCCTATATGCTGCCTGTGACAGCAGGTGACTAGATTTATTAAGAAGTGCCAGATTTTTGTCAGATAAAATATCACCACTTCAGAGATACAGTTTGGAACACATCCTCAAATATTTGCAATTTATGCAGGGGAAACACAATAAAAAAGAAGGTTCCTGCCAAGCAGTAACCAATCCTGCCAGGATGACCTAAATCTGTTGCCAAGTCAAGATTTACCCTTCAAATTCACACCTGAGAACTGCATCTGTAACTTACTTTGCTTGCACTTCCTTGGCTGCTAAGCCTGAAAGGGAAGGTCAAATCACAGCCTCAGGAGAGTAATTGGGGCTTCTGCATTGAAGCAGCTTAGTTTTAGCATCTATGGGATCCAAATGCTAAAGAACTGGCTAATAATTCTGCCTCGCATCAGAGGGATTAAGTGATGAAATTGAAGCATTTACACAACCTTAGTAAATGACCAAAGTTTTGTGCTCTAAATATTCAGAATAGTAAGTACCTAAAGAGCAAACAAATAAGCAAATGAGCATAATGGCTGTCTTTCACAAATCAAAATCCCTGAAAGAATACATTTCCCAGGTAGATATCAGAGAGAGAGAGACTGGATTTGTTAAATTCAAAAGAGAAGAGCCTAAAGATTCTTTTTGCTTTGGGTTTTTTTGTTGTTTGAGGATTTGGGGTTTTTTTTTGATACAACAATCCTATATTTATACTAATTCAATAACTGATCCACAATACAGTTTATAAGTTTACATTAAAAAACTTTAGGAACAACTTTATAATCTCACACAAACCTTCACTCTGACCTTCACTGAATGTACTGATTTAAAATTGTTTTCATTTTAAAGAACTAATTGCTTCATACAGCAGATCAGTCCCAGCGGGGTGCATGCTACTGCTCAATCTTCTCAGTGTATTTTCTTCAGTTGACATTTTGCTTTACTTGAAAAGAAAGACCTAGAAGTGTATTTGTGAAGGGAGCTGCTCCACAATTGCCTTACAGTCATTTAAAACATTAACTGCAGGGTCGTACAGTGAAGATAGGCCAATGTATGTGCTACAGTAAGTCATATGTTCCTGCAAAAATCGTATTTCTGAGCATTAATTTCTATGTATGCATAATAGGAAGGTTTTGAAGTTCAGCATTAGCTGACTTTATCCATATTTTACGTATCAGTTCAGAAGAACACTTAGACATTTCTGTAGCGTTCAGTATTTAAACTCTATTTGTATTACACAATTATATCTTTTGTTAATTATCGAACTGCCCTGCATCTCCATGTAATGGATTAAAGAGATGTGTTAAGCACCCTGCCAAATAGAGGCCTGAAAGGAGCATATGACAACTACTGTCCTTGTATGATCTTGGTCAGCAGCAGCTCAAGAAATAACAACAGAATGCTTTGCAAGGTATTAACTTCTTGTCAAAATCTGACTGAACCATGCAATGCAACTGTGAGCCTGCACCTTGCTTTCCTAGAAAGCCCCAAGAATTTCTCCAGCCTACTTCACAAGTCAGTCTTTCTTAACTGCCCCTGTCTCAGGAGGGAAAATGAGACAGGAAAACCAAACCTACCCCCAAAGCAGCCCCCTTTCCAAACAATCTAAATCAATAAGGAAGCCATAGGAAACAAAAGCAAACACAATCTCTCTTTTCAAACCCCCTTCTAAGCAGTATAGCTAGTCCTCCTCTTCAGATGGAAGGCTACAATACACCAACAGTGCCAGAAAGCAGAGTCTGTGAGCATCCACCTCCTGGTTCAGAGGGTCAAGGTGTCTCCCTACAGCCAGCCACATTTTCTACCATGAAGAGGGAAGACTACATGATGCCCTGACCTTTCAGCTGAGTGGTTCTCATTTGGTTTATGGAGCAGGATTCAAGTTTCTGCAAGAGAGACAGATACGTAAGACTTTTATCAAGATAAGTTATTTTGGTACATTTCCTTCTTCTCTACATCATTTTCTGATGTCCCCTGGAACTTCTGTAAGTAAGCAAACTGACTTATCTATAGCATCCTGTCAGACATTAAGGGTTACCATCACATGCTAATCATACCCAGGCACAGATGGGAAGACAACTGCTATAGTTACCTCACTATTAAAAATATTTAAAACAAAAAATAAAGCCACAAAAATAAACCACGCAAGACATAAGTAAAGGTCCTAGAGAATTTTCCCTGACTTTTTGAAAAAGCTGCAGGATCCTCCTGAAGAGGAGATTGAGCCAAGACAAAGAACCTCACAAACACTTTTGAAGCAACAAGTTCTTTTTCATAAACTGCCTGCAGCAGCTAAAATAATGATCCTGCATAATGAGAAAGGAACAGTTACAAACTTCTTGTTCCACAGGGAGCCTATTGTCTCTTTAAAGTGTTCTGGAATTCCTATGACATTTAGAAACAAACTGGACAGGTATTCCACTTGCTGAAAGTTGGAATGGGCCTTCAATCTACTAAAAGCAATAGCACAAAAACTACCTCTTTCCATAGAAATTTCAGTGCCAGTTTTCTGTTTTATTAACTAAGAACTTTGTGAGAGTGAATTGTTCAACTGAGGCTGTTAAATTTTTCAAAGGATTAGCAGACAGATTTTTAGAAAGGTTTAAAGAGCAACACAGACCCCTCAGAAATCATTATGTCTAGTCAGCAGAAAGGAAAACATTCCATGCATCTCTGGAGTGATATTTTACATGTAAGACCTGTCAAGCAATGGGCAAAGTTTTTCCTTTCCAATTCTAGCTATACATGCTCTTCCCTTAAAAGGAACAACAGCCTGCATAAGACACTCTCCACCATGGCATCCTGCAGCCTAGCCAGCCCTGTCTCCCTCTGATGTACAGTCTCCCGTGGATCACACACAGGCCTTTATCAGATGCTGGCCAACTTGGCTGCTCTTCCTGTACTCTTCCCTTGGAAACTCTGTTGTATTTAGCATGTGATGGATCTGGCTGCTCATCGTTCTCCTGGCAGCAAAGCAGGGCCCGTCCTTTATCCTTCTGCACCTTCTTTCAGAGAATATCCACAAGCAGTCACAGCACAGAACCAGTCAAAAACTGCTCATTAAGCATCTGCAATAGAAGAGAGGAAGCCAGCTGCTCCTTACAGACACAGCCCAGCACACAGGCTGAGCACTAGTGAAGACACCTACCTGAGAGTTGGTAGAGCATTAACAGTGCTCAGGGAAGAGAAGGAAGAAATAACAGAGGTGAGTTATGTTAGAAAGAGGAAGAGAGAAAGAAATAAAGACATTTAGCAAGGACACTTTATCTCAGTAGGGAGGAGTTCATTTTCTGTAGATACATGCATATATATCTACAAAACAGCCAAAAGCAAGGACTGTGTGGCCTCTTGTTTCAACAGTCCTAAATTCCACATAAGAAGATTTAATATTAAACAACGATAGTCAGCCATAATGCTCTAGGTTGTACTGTGCCAAAGCATAATACGATTATAAATTCCATTCATTTACAGAAGTATTCCAAGAGGGCCATTTACTGCAAGTAGGATTATTGTTAGCTAAAAATACTTTGTACAGGGAACTCATGAATTTATTCCTTTGATTACAGCCTTCTTTTACATGAGAAACTGAAAAAAGGTCTAAGGGCATACAAGCAGGGATAAGGTGTTTGGGCTGCTCATCAGACCTCAACAGACAACAGAATATTAATGTAGCATAAATAAGGCATAACAGGAAAAGAGAAGAGATATTGCAGTTTGGAAGGCTGAGATCTGCTGATGTTCTCAGGTTGTGAAAGCCACTTTATGGAAAAGGACTGCATAATTTCAACTGTAAACCAACTCCCCTGACAGTATCTTGATACTCTGCACAAGCTTAAGTACTTTCCAAAGGAGAGAGGTTTACTTCAATGAACTGGTAACACAAAATGCTGACTTTTTATTTCACTGCATGGTCAGGTATTCCACCAAACTCATCCTACTATTTCTTTGCCCATGTAACACAGCAATTCCTTACTAATGATCCAAACTATGACACACAGCAGCCACCACCGAGATTCAGTGTCTGCATATTTTCTGTATACTGACTGGCACAATACTGCTTCTTACTGTTTTCCATCCTTCTACAACAAAGAGGAAGAAGAATTTCACATAGAAAACATCTCTCTCACACACACACAGCATTTGCAGGAGTATTCCAAAAGGGTCACTTACTGCAAGGAGGATAATGGCAACTTACAAATACTGTGTTCAGGGCATTGATTTATTTATTCTTTTCATTATTGCATTCATTATTTCTGCGTTCCTTTCAGCCTTCTTTTACACAGAAGTACAAGTGCTTCTTACAAGTTCAGGAATAAGACGTTTGGGACAGCACTTGCTGCTTGATCTCTGACAACCAGTCAGGAGGCTTGGGAGGGGTTTTGGGATAGGGTTTATTGTCATAACATTTTTATTTCACCCAAAGCTCCTGCCAACCATTTGCATTAGTGTTTTGAAGGGAAAACAGATGCAGCTCCACTGAAATCCCTCCCATAGGGAAGTCTGATCTCAAATCAAACTGTAGGGCCTGGCTCATTTCAGAAATTGAGATGTATCAGACTACTTCAGTTACTCGGTGACAAGAAACGAAGAAAAGTTCCAACTCACCACCCCACCTCCAGCAGAGTGGACCAGCACAGACATGCCTTCTCTTAGGTTCGCAACTTCAAAGAGCATCATGTAGGCAGTTACAAAGTTCATGGGAAATGCAGCAGCTTCAGAAAAGCTCATGTCATCTGGGATCTTGTAGACAAATTCAACTGGGGTACAAACCACTTCAGCCCATGCACTGTAGTTTATGAAAGCCATGACTCGGTCTCCAATCTACAAACAAGGAAGAAAAGGTTGAGGATATGGCTGCGAGTGAGACTGTAGAGAGCAACTTACAAGATCTGCAGCTCTCCTGCTCAAGCTGTGGGTCACTGACTGTGAAGTTAATGGTGCTTTCCATCTTTGGAAAATAGCAGTTAAGCTCAGCTCTGGGCTTTTACCATGTTTAATTGTTTTTATTTAAAAGGTTGAATTTAACAGAAATATACAAATAACACCACCTCTTCTTTTCCTACACTGCTTCTCTGATGGAGCAATCTTTCATCATTATCAACACAGATTATCTTTTTCTAGCAGAGTTCCTAAATAACAAATGGGGCTGTAAACAATGAAAAGCGCATTCTTACTAATAACCAGGAAGTCTGCTTACAGAAAAAAAGACCCCTAAAACCACGAAAAAAGGTTATAAATTGTATCTATAAGATGCATGGAATAAACAAAATTACACCAAAGATAATTTTCACTTTGCTTTCTCAGTCTTCACAGTAATTTAGACCTACTTTTGCTCTCCGTGGATTAAGAAAGGAAGGCCTTGTACTCAGGTACCAGAGTACACGAAAGGGTTCAGACACCACTCATTTAGAAGATAACACCATCTGTAGTCACTCTACTTTCATTACCTTAATAACTGATTCTAGCAATACATTTCCATGACTGTAATTTCTCCAGTCACATGTCAGAGCAGAATTTGATCCTGCAACTTCAAATAAGATACCTTAAATGTCAAAAAATATACCTCTGGATTATGAGGCTCTACTAAGCCTAAAAAATTAATTTGACAAGATTTAAAGGAGCAATGAAATACTTCCTTTGCAACATTTCTCTGCTCAGTTTCTTTGGAAAATATATAGCAGTGAAAGGGTATTTCACTATGGAGAAATAAAGATTTTATGCTAATATTAGATACAGTTGGTTGCTCCTAGGAACCCCTCAGAACCTCCAGGCACATCAAATCTATACATTTGTATAATGGCCTTCATTGCAGCTCCAGGTTTTTAAACTGAAGATAGTGACTCCCCAGAGATGGGCAAAAATAATAACAAGGCAACTGGAGCTGCGAGGCTCCTGCAGAGGCACAATCAGACTTGGAAATCAACTCATGTAAAAGCAGAAATTAGTCTGCTAGCACTACTAGCGAGAGCCACAGTAAGCAAACCTTCACAGGCAAAGCTCTCAGTAGCTGCTTGTCACCAGCAGCCCCTGCACACTTCTTACCTTATTTTAGACCTCTTTGCCTTTCTGTAACACACCAACAAAAACAGCATCCTTAGCCACAAAAGGAGCTCTTCACTGGGGCCACAGTGTAAGTAATAAAGCAGGAGGAGCATCATAAATAGCAGTATTTAATGTTTTAACTAAAACTAACAGCAGCTGTCCCTCTAAAATACCTTACCTGCCTGATATTCTACATCTTACATTCTACTGCTATCTACTAATGTTTTAGAAATACTATAAGTTGTTCTTGGACTACTTCAGCTATATTCCACAGCAATGGATTAAAGCTCAACACTTTTACCTTCAGAGACGTATTTATAGCACAAGCTCATTTTACTCTCCCAAGTACTTGTCATTAGTTTGGGTTATTGAAGGTTTGCTAAAAGCTAAGGTGCTGCTGACAGTTCTGAAAGGTTTGTTTCTTTCAGAATGAGGATGCCAAAACAGAGCTGAGATTCCAATTTTCACCAAAATGCCTCCTCCTTTTGAAAAAGACATTCAAATTAGTAGTGCCTCACTGGTAACCACCCTGTGGTTCCCTTTTGCTCCCAGAGAAGCACCTAAGACCTAAAGTTTGCTACGATTTATTAGTGAAGATGTTAATACATCCTATATCCTTACAAACAAGTATAAATGATTACCAAAAAGAATGCAGAGATGGTCCCTCTTCGTGATTCCTGAGGGATTTCTTAGTAACAACAAATATTTTACTACAGAGCCTAGTCATCATCGGAGATTAGGCCTTAGCTCCTGAGAATCATCCCCACAACTAGAGATATGAGGCCTGATACAGTTGAGCTCAACAGAAATCAGCATTTCCTTTTAATGGGAGAAGAAACAGGCGTTACGCTATTATTCCATAAAAAAAGGCTTTATTTCACTGTAAGGTATGTTCTTGCTGTCAAAATAGACTGCCATTGAATGCTGTCATTTGTCATACAATAACACAATCACAGCAAATGAAGACAAGAAATGGCTGGCGATCTCTCAGGTAATATCTCAGGTATTACAGGCTATTTCAGGTAATACAGGCTAAGGGCCTGTAAGACACATTTTTCCAGTGCATGAAATTCCCACTTTAATGTGGCTTCAACTGAAAGAGATCTACAAAGAGAAAGGAAGTCAGAAGATGTAGGGTGCAATCTTTGTCATTCCTCCTATTGCTCTAGACAGTGAAAACAGCTTATGTCAAGGAGACAACAAGCATCTGGCATGCTCCTGTTCCATGCAATAAATCCATAAGGAAATTGACAGAACATTCTTGCATTTTGTTCATGGTACCTCCTCTTTATGGGCTTGTATCACTGTAGAATTATTCTGAGTGCTCATCTTTCTTCTAGATCACTCAAACACTACCACGGGTATGCAGGTTACATGCAAAAAAATTAAATACCACTCTTGTTTCCATTTCAGGTAGTACTCCAGAGCACAAATGCATTCTGCAGTCAGAACAAAGACCTAACTTGAAAAGAGTTACACTATATTCAGTCAGGTGCAATGTTATTCATAAAAGTACCATATGCTATAGCCTCACAATGCCCTTTAAAATAGCAGGGACTTTTAAACTGAGACTGCTGATCTAGAGCAGAGACTGTTCTCCTTTCATAGAAAATTCTTTGATATGGAGTGTAACTATAAAGCACAGATACTAGAGTGGAACAACTAAAGCAGTAGAGTTTTTAAAGCAGCAAAGTCACTGTTCAGTTATTGTTTGCCACAAAAAACATTGGAAGATTATGACTAGTTTCAAAGCAGAGATGAGGCAAGAGGGAGAAGGTAGAGAAATGTCCTAAGAAGAGCTCATTACTGAGACCCTAATAGAAACTAAATTGGCCATTATCTTCACTCAACTGAGAAACTTTACGTCTTTTCCAGAAGAGCAAAAGTGCTACCTTTATATAAAAATATTTTAGGCAATTGCCTTACTTAAGATGCAGTAAGAACTGAGAAAATGCAATTACTTGATGACATGACTAAGATAAATAAGATTGGATTGAAGTACAGTTTCTATTTCGATATTTTTCTATCTACTTAGGAAATAAAATGCAAGATTGGGGGGAAATATAGATGTTTAACATCAATGATGGAATAGCAGACAGGACAGAATGCTGTTTATATGTAATAAGAGATACTAAAGAGTACATAATGCCAACCAGTTATGAAAGCTTTATTACAAAAAATAACTCTTTGTCATTTATCACTATTCTGTCAGGTAAAATAGATCCTTTTGCTGAATGATCGCACATCATACACCCAGAATCAGGGTCCCAGTTTTATCTGTGTTTCATGAATGGTTGTAAGAACCCATGGTTATTGTAAATGGGGGTCTTGTTAACTCAAGAACAAATGTTGGAACTAGAATCAGCAGCACATGGGCTCTGAGGGACAAAAGCAAAAGGGACAGCAAACATGGCCGAGAAAACTTAAATTAACTCAATTTCTTTTACTTTCTCAAAGCATGTAAGTCATGCTTTCCAGTTCCATCAAGATACACACACACCACAAGTGATTTTTCAGGAACTGTTTTATGGAAATGAAAGTGGCAGCTTTAGAAACTATATCAAGGGGTAATTTTCATGCTTGGGAAGCAGCAAGGAAAAATTGCCCTTTCAAATCTCAACAGGGCAGAGAAGGCTGTCACTGGCAGACCAGAAGTGATTAGGGGCAACATACAGAGTGAACCAGTGATTATTTAGTCTTCTTGCTCTGAAAAGAAAGAAATTATTACCTCAAATCCTTTCACGCTATCTCCAAGAGCTTCTACAATTCCAGAACATTCAAACCCAGGAATAAGTGGTGTCTTCGGAGGGTTGTCAATATTCCCCTGTCTCACCATCAAATCAATAAAGTTCAAACCACTGTAAAACATAAGGAAAAAATAAAGTCAGGACTATTATTATATATAAGGAGAAAAACTTGACCTGAGTGATGGGAAAGACAAAAGACTTAAGGCCATCATTAAAAAGCTGGGCTCCACCACATAAGAGGGACGCAGCAGACATTCACATTCTTCACGTGTGGAACAGTCTGACTTTATACTGTGCTGTACAGGCCTTTGAAAGAAAAACACAAATATATTAGACCCAAAGCTTACGAGAATATTTAGGAGTCACTTGAAGAGATTCACAAAAGGCATTTCAAAAGTCAATACAGTGAAACATTATGAGTTCTATGAATGCATTACTACTTGGCAAGTAAACATAGTGCAATTTAAGAAAACCCCAAACAACATGTATTATAGATGTTTTGGGCCAAGAGCAACCTGATGCAACTCTTCTAACCTCTGGTATGACTCCAGGAATGAATCTTGTGTTCATCCCAGGCAGGATCCCAAACTTCGACATCAACTTATTAAGTATTAGATAGGCTGTTGTTTTAAAACTGTTCCTCCTGGATCACTTTTACACAATTTCACAAAGGTTATTTAGGTCTTTGGAGCCTCAGAGTTCCTGCTAAGAAAAAAACACAGGTCTTTCCCTGTAGCCTCCATTTTGCAAAAATATTGAAGCATCTTTGCTTTGTCTTATGCGTACCACCCAACTTTATTAAGTAAAATTTTGTTGTTTTCTAGGCAGCCACAAAAAAATAAAACCAAAAAAGGTACCGTTACCTACTTTATATATACATATATATGTACTGATTAATGACACAAATGCCATACGTAGCTAAAACTCCTCAAACTCCTGACTAGCCAACGCTTCAGCATTAATCCATTGTTCCAAAACACAGCCCTGTATTTATTGTTAGCCAAAATTGCTGCATACTAACTCCCCCGACTCTCTAAAGCTATGCACATAGCTAGTCCTACTCATGCATATGACACCGGCAACTGCTTGGATGCATAAAACTACTGATGTGCACAGAGCTTTAGTCAACTACTAATGAAGCAAACAGATTGAACAGACGAAACAAACAAAAAGACAGAGTAGACAGACGATGTAAGCCTAGAGACAAGACAGCATTCATAACATGTAGGTCACTGCGGGGGGAAGGAAATTCCACCAAATGTAAATATTTGTAATTGTGGTGGAGGGTTTAAGAGCAACCTGAGCTCACAACTCTAAACTCTGTAAAAGCAAGATTATGGAATATATTTGAAAAAGATGATTTTCACAGTCTAGCTTGACAAACTCAGGAAAAAAAGTAAAAATAAAACAAATTAATAATAAAAAAAAACCACCAACATGTTCACACACAGAGCTCATAACATTAACTACATGGGAGGTTAGGAGGTCTTTGACACAAATAAGTTGGGAACTCTGAATGATTTTAGGAAGGTCACTTCTTATCCAGTGGCTAAGACCACCTCCTATATCACCACTGTAATGTTAATAATGAAAGAGAAATCCCAAATAACAAAATACCTGCTAGGTAGTCATCATTTGGGAAGAAAACAAAACAAAAACACAGCACAAAAACCAAAAACCCCACACCATACATGGTGCAGCCACTGTCTGTGTACATTAACTTCAGTGATGATCTTCTGAATACATCTTTTCACACCGCACACATTTTACAGTTAACTTTTCCTATACTCCTGCAAGAAAGGGCAGCCAAAGGCAGAACTGTGATGTGAAAACCTATGTAGGAACACGAACCATGATGTTGTAACAAGCAGACAAGCAGACAGATGGATATGGCAAAGACTATAGCTATTTGATAATGATATTTGATTACAAATAAATTACTGCTGCTCTTCCTAGAAATAGCCATTCTTGCAAAATAACTTGCCAGACAATTTTTGAAAGGGTGCATACTCAGTTTTGCACCTAACGACATAATACTAGCAATTCTGTTCTGTTCTAGTTCCATTTCTGTTTCACCTGTCTTTATCCTCAAAAAAAGGCAGCAGTGTTAAACAACATAGAGAGCTCATCTCTACTAGAATGAATTTACAAGACTAGATATTAGAACAGGTGTGATAAGGAAAGACACTGCACAAGGTATGTACCTAACCACATCTTTTTATCATTTTAATTACCAGCTGGTACATACTGTGTTGATCAGCATTTTAAATCATTTCTAGTAAGCTTCCAGGGAGTTTCTTCCTCATTTGCTTCGTCTTTTATCTCCTATATGTTTACATGTTGTCATATACCTATTTCTCTCATATATGCATTTATTTCCATTCTTCTCCCCTTTCAAATAAGGACAGAAATAAGTTGTTTTATTTTACCTGCCAAATTTGAACAAGCCTTATCAACACCAATAAACCTGAAAGCACAATTGCACTGTATAGTAAAACCAGCATTTTTTTTTTTCCCTTTGAATAATCTGAAGGTTATTCAAAGATGGATGGCTACTTTGGCAATTATCTCCAAGACACCAAACCTTATCCAGTCCCTCACTGAGATTTAACCTGCAGCTGACACAGGAAAATGGAAGTTTAGATGGACAGACCATCACAAGAAAATACCTCTCATGAAGAGTGATGGTTTTAGAGAATAAGCATAATTTACTTTTTGTATCAGTACAAAACAGTGTAGTCTGTTCTGGCGTGCAGTCAGAGAAACTGGCTGAACTTTAAGTAAGGGCACATGTAGAAGGAGGAGTGTAAATGCAAAGAGATCCAGTGACAAAAAGTGCACAATTTCTTGCAGTTGTGTTTTAGTCCTAAATCAAGAGCTAGATGCAAATGAAGATGGGAAAGGATATGAATTACCAAGGCTAACACACTGACACAGGAGTTCTGCAAAAATCTGTGAGAGAGCATAAATATTAGTGTGAACTACACAGACTGAATTATCTGCACATCTCTGGAGGCAGTTTATCAAACATGGAAGTATATTTAAATCTGACTGTCAGATCTCCAGTGTTCCACCCTAACACCAATTATTGAGGATCTTGAGCATCATTTTTCTGTATCTGTGGTTTAGCTTTGCCGTATTTTTTTTTCTTTAAGTGTGGAAAGTCCTATTGATAGAAAACTGTATTCTAGGCTTGTTTCGTCATCAGACCAGCAAATCAGCTTGGTCCAACTTGATCTGTCCCACACACTCAAGGATGCCCAGTATCTTCCACTGCAAACTACCAAATCAGGCAGACCATTCTCCACACTTTGTTCTGGAAAGGTGCTGCTTTTGATCAGTCTCTCCTATTCCAACGTAAGAGTCCACTGAAATTAGTTACTGAAGTTAATGAAATACAACAGAGCAAGTAAGAGGACCACTGAGATCTACATTCTTACAATCCTTCCTCTTACCCCTGGCCAGCAAATTGCCCACCAATCTTTTTATAAATAGAGAGACAGACAGACAGATAGACAGACAGATAGACAGATAAGACAGACAGATAGACAGATAAGACAGACAGACAGAGAGAGGGAGGGAGAGAGAGAGAGGGAGAGAGAGAGAGGGAGATAGACAGATGGATACAGAAATAGAGAGTGGGAAAGAGAGAGAGAGAGAGAGAGACAGAAAGGTTTAAAATTATCATACCTCATGCTTTTTATCCAGAAACACCCACAGTATATGAACAAGATTGCTTTTAAGAACAAAATCAATACACTACAATACACTGTCTGTCCACTGCTCTAGTATACCTAGGATTTCTTTAATTTACTACCAGTTTTTTAAAGTGCGGTATCTCACAGCCAGCAGGGTCACTTCTGCCTCATTCCTCACGATGCGCACATACAGCATCACAAGCAAGAAATTATCAGACCAGTGAAAAGAAAAATATTGGGAGTTAATTACAAGATACCATTTCTTACTCACAGGACACCATTCCTTACTCACACCCCCTACCTGAAATATACTGTGGTTTGTTATAGCTACTTAATATTTTACATGATGCACAGTGTTCTGCAGATTGCAAATTATCATACAAACAAATACAGCAATTTTGACTACATCATTATCAATCAAAAATTATTTCAGGAGATATGCAGAAGCTGTGACTCAGCTTGGACATCGATAGCTGTTCCATTTCTTAGTCACTGAACGAGGCTAACACATGACTCATCTCAGCTGACACATTTTCAGTTGGATCATTGATATTCCAGACCTTCAAAAGAATTATTCATCGCATGTCTTAGTGTGAATAGCAACATAGCCTCCCTCTCCTCCATCTACAGTACCATATTACAAAATGTATACATATTATTCAACTGGTTTCATCCCCTAGTGAGTGCAGAGACCACACAGAACTTGGACTTTAGTCATTCATATATACTATTTATCATGGATTAACATATTTTACTTACAATTAGGATTATTCTTCCCCACAAGTTGATGGAGAAAAATAATCACCTATAATGATTGCCAACTGCACAACTGATTCAACTAAAATATTATTTGTCATCAATATGGCTTACCAGAGCCCATCTCTGCACATTCAGCATGTGCATACATGTGAACTACATGCGTACTGCATACTCCACTGGGCAAAGACAAAAGCCAGTTTTCTCGCTCAGTCTCCCAGACCAGACTGCAAGTTCATCATCATCCTGATCAATCTTCTGCATCTACAGACTCATGTCAAGAAGATCGACAAATTGATTTTGCCTTGTTTGGAAGCATGCTTTGGTGACCTAATCACATTTAAGCACTATGGCCATTTCCAACCCAGAGTGCCAAGCAAATAGAATGACAAACAGATGCTATACAGCCTACGGGCTCTTCTGGCATGAATGGGAGCTTCCAGAACACACATGGCATCGTGCAACCTGGCAGTAACTATAAAGCAGTCAAGCAGGACTGCTGGCATTAAACAGCAAGTGTGCAACTCGCACAGCTCACTAGAGATAATGCAGCCTGGGAAAGCAACTGTATTTGTACCAGAGCTAACTATTTCTATCTTACAGCCAAGCGTTCTTTTGCAAGTAACTTGCCATTTGTGATACAAACAGTATCTACTGCTTTGATGAAACTGTAATTCATACTGGTACTGGAGATTTATACTGGTACTAGAGAGTGCTGTAAAACCCCCGCACATTTAAAGGAATATATCCATGTGCTCAGAACATTTTAATTTTGCATGTTAACTTTAATTCCATAGCTGGGGAAAAAAAATCATTGAAAACAACACAGCCTATTCTCAAAAGGAATTATAGCCCTGCTTAAAAGAAAAATGAGCTACCCAGCAGCTACTGTATTACCTTTATTGCTTATATTCACTTAGCATGGAATTTCTTGCATTTCCCATTCTGACTAAGTAAAGGAAAAAATAATCAAATGAAAATGCAAAACACCTCAGCTCTATTAGTCCTCATCCACAGTGATGGACATCACCATTTTTTATAGACAATAGCTCAGGGTGGTGGGGAAATACCTGCACAGGTCACTTGTGACTTGTGTAAGTATTATGATTCCTGTTAAGTACAGGATGGAAAGTGCAGTATCTGAACAGGCCAAGATATTTGGCTACATTAATCTACCAGGACGTTCCAAAATCCACTAGATACCTACCTCAAAACAAGCTCACTGCCCCATACCAGCATCATTTTTAACTAAAGTTACTTCCAAAATAAACAACTTGGCTTTCACCTTGAAATTTATCTTCCGGACATACCACGTTTTCACACAGCAGAAAAAAAGGACAACAAAAGGTAAATCCCTACCTAGACTAAATTAATTTGGGGTTTGGTACATATCAGGTTGTGAAAGCAACCCTATTTTCATGAGAAACAACTTCAGTGAGAACCAACTATCAAGAAAGAACAGCCTGTTCCAATTGTGTGGGGAAAACAAAAATAAGTCTTCTAGGAAAGCTCACTGCAAGATGCTACCAGACCTAATCACTTGTCAGCTGGGCACAGGCATCCAACACTGGCGAGCTACCTCCAGCTCCACTGCTCCGCCACACCAGCGCTGAAGAAAAATTATGATAAGTGAAGTGAATGATCCCCAGGAGAAAAATAACAGCCCGTGTGAGAAGGGGAAGGGACGGGTGCTGAGCACCACATGCAAGCTGGCTCCCACATTTCTCAGAAAGAAAACAACAAACCCCAAAGCGCAGTTAAACAGGTTTTCCCCATTTATCCCTTCTGGTACCCTGAACATCAATTACATTTCTTTCCCTCCCCAGCCGCTACTAACAGCGCCCAAACCACGGCTTCACCCCATGCTCAAGCGGCTCGGAGCTCATCGCCGAGCATCAGCCGGTACCCGGGCGCTCGGCGACCCGGGGCAGAAGCCGTGGCGGCAGCTCGGAGAGAGACTCCCCGCGGAGGGGAAGCCACGAGTGAGGGAAGTTGGCATTAGAGCAGCAGCCGCCCGCCGGGGATCACACCGCACCCGGCCCCTCTGAACCCCAGCACGGGAAGAGAAGCCCCCGGCCTCGCCCGCCCCTACCGCGAAGGAGAGGGTAAGGGGTGATACTGGACCAGGCTTTGACGCGGATCTTCAGCTCCCCGTCCTGCGGCTCCGGCATGGCTCTCTTGGACACGCGGAGCTTGTTGAGTCCCCCGAAGGCGGACAGCACCACGGCTCTCATCTCCTTCGTGTCCGCAGCCCGCAGGCTGCCAGCGGCGCTGCCCTCGCCCGCTTCCTTGCCGCCTTCCTTCTCGATCATCTGCTCCGTCTCCTCCGCACGCTGCGCTCCCTCCTTGGCCATGGCGAGTTATACCCCGGCCTCTCGCCGCCGCTCCGGTGCGAGGCGCGGTGAGCAATGGCCGCGGGCGCGGAGCGGCACAGCGGTCCCCTCCCGCCGCCGCAATGCACCGACTAGCTGCGCAGCACCATCCGCCGCGGCCGCGCCGGCACCGCGCCGCCCCTCGCGGAGGGAGCCACCGGGGCCACGGCTGTGCTGAAGCCCGTACCAGACCCGAGGGCACAGCGAAACAGTCCCCACACACTGTCGCCTTAGGCCTGGGCGCAGCCCAAAGCCCTCCAGGAGCTGCTGTGCACTGTGGACCGTATGAAAGGCTGTTACGTCGGGCTGGCCTCCCTCACACACCCTGGTCCCCTTCATGCCCCACACCGGATGGCATCGTGGCTGAAGTCATCACTTTAAGGTGCCACATCAGGGCCTGATCATTCCTGGTCCTGAAGCTGTTCTTGGGGCCAACTAAGTGAACGCTGTCAGCATCAGGATAATCACACCAGTAATGAGTCGTGAGCAAGAGACTCAAGTTTGAAAGTCTGCTGTAATGCACACTTAAGGCTTTATACAATAGTTCTCTTCCTGGTGATAGCAGCCAGGCAGCTGAACATGGATTTTGGGGGATTGCTGGTTATGGTTCCATGGGTGTCTAAACTTTATCTCTAGACTTCAGCATTAGGTGTCTGCATCAGTTTGTTGATGGCCTCTTGGTCTAAATAAATCCCCTTCCTGCAAGCCTATGCACCTACATATGTAGTTTCAAAACTTGTTGCAGCATCCCATGCACGCAGTGAGCATTCCTGAAGATCTCTTTGTGGATGTAGTTCCTCCACCAGCCCCCCTGCAGCTTAAGAAGTTCCAGGACCTTTCTGACTTATGGTAGGGATTATCACCACCACCTCTTTGGGCTGTGGATTTGTTGCAGTCTAAGTTCATCAATAGTCCTTAATTTCACCATATGCATTTATTTTGTCCACAATATGCATTTATTTCCTGTTGGGCTATGTATTCAGTGCATTCTATTTAGAGGAAGCAACAACCCTTGGAAATGTCTTAGCTATGATGAGTAATTGGGCAGAACATTTTCATTCACACTAACAAAGAAAGTGAGATAAAGGACTGGGTAGAGCTTTCCTATTTCTTTGTACTTTGTATGTAATACTTTGGGGGATTTTCTGTCTAGGCTGTAAGACATGTGCAGAAAAAGTATTTTTTAAAGCCTGTTTCTGAGAATTTTTCATCTATACCTGTCACAAATGAAGCAGTAAACAAACACAGGTTAGGAGCAGAGGAGGAGTACTAGTCATTAGAGAAGCTCCACTAGCTTCATTATCTCCAGAAGTTTAAACAGATTTTATCAGAAGTGAAGTCTGATGCCTCAAACACCTCTTACATTGCTCCTAAAGTATGTTTTGGACACAGATTCAAAACTAGCTCTTAAGCACCACTGAGAATTTTCTGTGCGATGTGTTAAAGTGATGCCATCCACTTCATTCTAAGTAACAGCTTGTGGAGCTATCCATTTTAAAGGTCAGGGAGCTTTTTTCTTCCCTTTCTCCCCTGGTAATACTACAAATATTCTCTTCCCTGTTCCTTGTCCTTGGCTAATTCAATGCTGCAATGGGGAATACGAAGTTCTGTCACTTTAGATGTGGCCATTTGAATGCAGGGCCAGGCAGGCAGCAGCTGAATGAAGAGTAATGTGCGTTTGACTCCAAATGATTCACTCAGCTAGCATCTTATTATAGTTCTAACTCAAATGACTTGTAAAGTGTGGAAGGACTGGGGAAAGTGAAGCCAACAGCATGTGTCACCTATGTGACATCCCAAGTAATGAAGACGCTGGGGGGCAGCTCACTCCATCTCTCCAGCAGTATGGAGAACCCAAAGAAGTGAATCCAGACCTCTATGCTGCATTAGTTTTGTGTTGATTTGTCTCCTACTGTCATGCTGGTTTATGCTAATGCATTGGGAGACCTGTGGTTGACCCTGCCCATGAAAATCTAAAGCTGTCTCTAATCCTCCTGAAACAAAAATAATTTATCCCAAGTGATTCAACCATGTACTGTTGGCAAGTCAAAATGACTGAAGGATGGCCATTTTGTAGAAACATAATGTCTTGTTTATGGCAGAGCCAGTACTTACATACATCCGTTGTGGCAGCTGGAGTAACATGTAGCAGATATTTTTGCATAATCCTGATTCCATTATTTTGATTCAGTTCATAACCACTTCTCTAAGAATAGTAGATGATGCAGTACAGAAGCTTACACTAAGATGTAAAAGCAGGATTTATTCTGACAGTTGGCTTAAAATTTAACCACTCTAGCAATAGGCTGCGGGGTGGCCATTTATATAACTTAAAAGTACAGTAAAAACATCCTAGTGTTGCCTTTTCACTGACTTCCAGGTTGGTGGATTAGATTGCAAAAGTGAAGGGCTACGACTCAAGCTGATGGGTGTAGTCAAGTACAGACAATATTAAAGACCATGCTCTGAGAACCTGAACGAAAGGGAATGAAGAGTTCTTTGGTCACCATCTTTATCTGCAGGTCAAGTAGGTGACAGCTGTTCTTTGCAATAGCAATTTTTAAAAATGCTATGTAGAAAAGAAGGGAAATGGAACAATGTGCTCATGGATAAATGCTGGCATTTACAGACAATGTCTGTCCCTGATTCAGATCCTTTCTTTTCAGAACATAATAATTTGTTCAGCAAAAGAACCTATCGATGACTACATCAGAGACAAAGCAGTCATCGTTCACAGATACTGTTCTGAGGGTTCGTGCCTGAACTTCATGGAGGGAGCAGGCATTCAAGGTAAATGAAACCTCCTTAGTAAGGTTCCATGGGATATAGCCCTAGAGAGCAGGGGGCCCAAGACTGTTGGTTGATATTCAGGGATCACCTACTACAAACTCAGGAGTGTTGCATCCCAACTAGAAGCAAGTGCAGCAGGAGGGCCAGGAGACCTCCTTGGATGGATAAGAAGCTGCTGAGGAAAATTCAAAGGAAAAAAGAGGCTTATAAAAGGTGGAAGCAAGGACAGGTGGCCTGGGAAGAATACAGGGATGTTGTCTGGGAAGCTAGGGACCAGGTTAGGAAAGCTAAGGCCCACCTAGAATTAAACTTGGCTAGGGATGTTAAGGATAACAGGAAGGGATTCTATAGGTACATTGAAAATAAAAGACAGACTAGGGACAACGTGGGCCCCCTCTGGAAGCTATCAGGAGAATTGGCTACCCTGGATCTGGAGAAGGCTGAAGTTCTTAATGACTTCTTTGCCTCAGTCTTCACCAGCAAATGCTCTGACCACACCACCCAAGTCTTGGAAGGCAGATGCAGGGACAGTGAGAATGAAGACTCTGGGCCCGCTGTAAGAGAGGATCTGGTTCGAGACCATCTTCAGAACCTGAACGTACACAGGTCCATGCAACCTGATGAAATCCATCCGCAGATCCTGAAGGAGCTGGCAAATGAAGTTGCTAAGCCACTGTCCATAATATTTGAGAAATCATGGCAGTCAGGTGAAGTTCCTGATGACTGGAAAAAGGGAAATATAACCCCCATTTTCAAGAAGGGGAAAATGGATGACACAGGGAACTACAGAGCAGTCAGCCTCACCTCTGTGCCTGGCAAAATCTTGGAGCAGATTCTCCTGGAACACATGCTGAGGCACATAAAAAACAACAAGGTGGTTGGTGACAGCCAGCATGGCTTCACTAAGGGGAAATCCTGCCTGACCAATCTGGTGGCCTTCTATGATGGGGCTATGGAACTGATGGACAGGGGTACAGCAGTTGACGTCATCTACCTGGACTTGTGACAAGCGTTCAACACTGTCGCACATGACATCCTTGTCTCTAAGTTGGAGAGACATCAATTTGATAGGTGGACCACTCGGTGGATAAAGAACTGGCAGGATGGCCGCATGCAAAGAGTAGTGCTCAATGGCTCAATGTCCATCTGGAGACTGGGAATGAGTGGTGTCCCTCAGGGATCGGTGTTTGGACCGGTCTTGTTCAACATTTTTGTCAGTGACAGGGGCAGTGGGATTGAGTGCGTCCTCCGCAAGTTTGCCCATGACACCAAGTTGTGTGGTTCAGTTGATACACCAGAGGGAAGGAATGCCATGCAAAGGGACTTTGACATGCTTGTGAGGTGGGCTGATGCCAACCTGATGAAGTTTAACCATGCCAAGTACAAGGTCCTAAGCCTGTGTCAGAGCAATCCCAGGCACAGCTACAGATTGGGCAAAGAAGAGATTCAGAGCAGCCCTGCAGAGAAGGACTTGGGGGTGTTGGTCGATGAAAAAATGAACATGAGCCGACTTCAGTGTGCACTCGCAGCCCAGAAAGCCAATCATATCTTGGGCTGAACCAAAAGGAGTGTCACCAGCAGGTCAAGGGAGGTGATCCTGCCCCTCTGCTCTGCTCTCGTGAGACCTCACTTGGAGTATTGTGTGCAGTTCTGGTGTCCTCAACATCAAAAGGACATGGAATTGTTGCAACAAGTCCAGAGGAGGGCCATGAGGATGATGTCTGGGATGATAACCCAGTCCTCAGGGGACTGGAGCACCTCCCGTATGAAGATAGCCTGAGAAAGTTGGGGCTGTTCAGCGTGGAGAAGAGAAGGCTGCGTGAAGACCTCATAGCAGCCTTCCAGTATCTGAAGGGGGCCTATAGGGATGCTGGGGAGGGACTCTTCATGAGGGACTGTAGTGATAGAACAAGGGGTAACAGGTTCAAACTTAAACAGGGTAAGTTTAGACTGGATATAAGGAAGAAGTTCTTTACTGTAAGGGTGGCGAGACACTGGAATGGGTTGCCCAGGGAAGTTGAGAATGCTCCATCTCTGGCGGTGTTAAAGGCCAGGTTGGACAGAGCCTTGGGTGACATGGTTTAGTGGGAGTTGTCCCTGGGCATGGCAGGGGTGTTGGAACTAGGTGACCTTAAGGTCCTTTCCAACCCTAACTATTCTATGATTCTAAATCTAATTGTAGTGTTGCCATTCTTTTGGAGTACAATAGCTGAAGAAATTGAAGTTGTTACTGGAAACATGGACCTTGTGCAAGGTCAATCAAAACCTAAACTAGATGAGTTAAATGCAAGGTTTGAATCTGTGCAAGGGTGAAAAAAAAACAAACGAAACCGGCCTTGGACCCTTGTGGAAAAGAACTATCCTTCCTTAGATACTTATTTTGTGCTCTGTATCAGGGTTTTTTTGGGAAAAGAAAAATAAGGTTTGTGTCCAAGAAGGACTTCTTGTCATTGCATCATCAGTTTTCCTTCTTAGCAGTAACAACATCTGAGACCCTGAATAATGGCAAAGCACTCTGCTCAAAGGAACTAACATGAAAATTGCAAAACCAAGTCCTTAGAATGGAGAATTTTGCCATTTTTATTTTTTTTTTTAATCTCTGGGGCATAAATCACATTTTGCCTTAAAGTATTAAAAATATTTTTAAGCTAAATGATGTGTATTTCTAATAGTTACAAATTACATTAGTAGCATCACATTGATGTATGTTCTTGCTGCTTTAACACATAAACGCAACGGCTTTTAATACATTGAGCTCCAAAACGTTGTTTTCTCTATGGTCTACTGTTATGAAATTCTGTTTAGTGCAGAGACAGAAAAATCCTCAGGACTCTCCTAACTTTTCAATCTTATTCAACATCTTCCCCCTACAGATTTGTGTGCTATAAAACATCCCTATTGCTTGACAGAAGATGCATCTTCTGTATAGGTTTGAGAGCATGTTCAGAATTCCCATTTCAGAGACTGTTATAACCTGTAGTCCACAACATCTCTTAACAATAGGAAAATGGTTTTAGTGAGTTTCCCCCTTTATATCCACGTGTAGAGCGTATTTAACAAAGAAAGACATTTCCAAAGGAATCTCTGAGAGTATAGGATGTTAGATCTATTTGTGTGGGCTTTTTGAAAACAAAGGAGACCTCTATTTCCTAAGGTTAATTCACATTGAGATAATTGTTTTACTGTATTTTATTTTATTTTTATTTTATTTATTTTAGCCAGGGGTTTTCTCTTACTGGGGGAGCTACATATGAATTAGAGCAGCAGTGAAGCAATTTTCTGTTTATTGTCATACTGAAAAGAACCGTGCATTTCCTTTCAGTAGACAGAAGCAGTTTAAAGCTCCTCAGAATCACCAGGAGTAATGAAAATGTGTTGCGTTTTATAACTAAAGAGGAAAAGAAATCAAAGCATTCACACAGGATTTTTCTAAGCCAATAGATGCCAATGTGCTTTATCCTATTGACTGCTCAGTTACTGTGTTACTTCGTTACTTTACTGTTTGTCTGGCATGGAAATTGTGCTCAGATAATTTAGTGATGGGTACAACAGAAATTAAATAAATGGATCACGTTGTTGATTAAGAAATAATACAATTCAGGAGAATTTAAATGGATTTGAAATCTTTACTTCATGGTGATGGTAGTCATCAATAACAATGGGTAGACCAAAATAAGTCCCCTTAACAAAGCTTCATTTATATATTTACTTTTAGAGCTTTATTATGCATTCGTTTTGCTAACTAAATATAATTAAAGAAAAAATATTCAGCATCTTTGCCTGTTCTCTGCACATTCTAACACTTCTCATGTGTTTTCTGAAAGCTCTGGGTATTTTCTACACTGAAAAAAATACTTTTATATTATTTTTGATAGTAAAATTGAAGCTGTATGCTTTCTTTCTGGACTCAACTCTGAGAAATGAAGAAAAAGAAGGCCAGAAAACAGTTACAGAGATGGACAGTAAATCACAGTGAGCAAAGTTACAGGAGATAAGCACATTACTTAAGAGTTCACTTATAGTACTGCACTAGTGCAAATTACCCGTTGACTTTTTTAGGGTACTACCATGCCATCCCTGAATTCCAACAGGTTCAAGACATTATTCTTACCTTGTTCTTCAAGGCAATTCCTGAAACGTGCAGAAAAATACTGCACGCATTAAATCTCCTGTTGAAAGTACCGTGGTCCATAACTAGATTGTTATATATCTGGGGATGCATGTGATGCTTTTTGTACTTACTCACTCTGTGTGACTCCAAGCATTGAGAAAGAGTAATCCTGCTTGGCATTTTGACTCAATTTGGTCTCAGTAATTACAGATCCAGAGTAACTTGTTAGAAGCTTGCGAAAAAATGTCTCTGAGCTTTACAGCAGAGCTGGTGTACAGAAGAATAAGAATTCAATGAATTAAATGCTGAGAATAAGTTCGAAAAGTGTATCTAGTTGTTACACTGGGTACATCCAGTTGTTATACTGGATATATCCAGCTGTTATGCATTGCTGCTATACAGCACACAATATTAACAGGAACATTTGTCTGTGAATGTTATATTCCAGACTAATTACATCAAATAATGCATGTGTGGCTTTGAACAAAGGTGCTTTATGCAAATTACAAAACTATTTTACCTTTTTGTGGCTCTTGGTTTTTTTTCTCATGAAGTATTTATATGCATAATATAGGTAGCTCCTGAATCTGCTCAAGAAAATGAAAGTGAGCTTGTAGGTTTACTAAGCTGAGCTCTGTTTTGCATATTTCCGAAGCTGCAGTCCAAGAGCATGCAACATCAAGGTTGTGCTCTGTAAGCAGTGATGCTTCTAGCTTGAATTTGAAAGCATGGTATTAATTTGCAGCTCTTGAAGAGCTCTGCCACAGCACAGAATTTCTGTAGTGTTTACAATACAAAGAAGTCTCTTTTTCCCCAACAAACTCTTGGTGCAGTATTCGGTACCACTCTGGCTGTGCCCTCTGTGATAGGCCTTTTGAAGAAAGGAACAGGATGCTCGTTAGTATAATTACATTTCCTATGGGGTGTTTTATCATGGGCTATTAATGTCTCTTCTCGTCGGTTCCACAGGTAGTTACTGTGTTCTAACTCATTGATTTTAACAAACCAACTGAGTGTGCTGCTGTATTCTCTTCTACTTTCCTTCTGGAGAAAATATATGCCCATAACAAAAACTACAAATGACAGTTTATTAGGAGATTGTTTTTCTCTGAATGCTCCTAAGATGCTAATGGAACTGTTCATTACAAAGCTGCTAGGTTGGGTCTCACCTGGAGTGGCAGAAACATGGATTTTCTCTGAATAAAAACATGTGAGTTCACAAGCAAGGTTTAGAACCTGTGTTCTTTTTTGCTGGAATTGAGTTAGTTTTCTTCACAGCAGCTGTGTTTTGGATTTGTGACCACAACAGTGTTGATGACACACAGGTGGTTTAGCTGTTGCGGAGCAGTGCTTACACAGCCTCAAGGCTTCCTACGTTTCCCATGCTGGCCCAGCAGCAAGTAGGCTGAGGGGGGGCACAAGAAATTGGGAGGGGACACAGCTGGGGATGCTGCCCTTAGCTAATGGAAGGTGTATCCTATTCCACATGACATCGTGCTGAGCAATAAAAGCAAGAGGAAAGGAGAGAGGGGGGACATCCAGTGTTATGGATGAGGCCCTGCTTTACCAGAAATAGCCAGACATCTGCCTGCCTGGGAATCAGTGGATAAATTCCTTATCTTGCTTTGCTTGCATGCAAATCTTTGCTTCACTTATAAAAATGTCTTTATCTCAAACCTTGAGTTCTCTATTTTGACCCTCAGATTCCCTCCCCTGCCCCACAGCAGGAGAGGGATTGAGCAGCTATATGGAGCCTATCTGCCTGTTGGAGTTAACCCAAAACACAATAAAAAAGACAGCTCTCTTCTTTTTATAGTCATTTTAGCAGGTCAGCTGATAAATCAGGAAACAGACATGAAAATCTTAATGCTTTTTCCACCTACAGAAGTAGTTTCATAGACTACAGTTAAGCATGCTAGTGAAGTACTTTAGGTAAGCTCATAATAGTGATAAGAGCCCTGTACACCCTATTTATAATAGCACTAGACAAAGTGTTCTAGTTTTATGACTTACTGTGTCTGCAGCTGTATTTCATAGTACTGGAAGATAACTGAAAAACAAGTGTTGTAGTCTGAAATGGGACTATTCTCTGACACTAGTGTTGCTACAGAAGAGGACTGACTGTGCCTTTCTGTTTCTTAGGGGCTTTGAAGAAGTATTGGCTTAATTTTGAATGTGCTTTTCAATAATAATAATCACCTAAATGTTAGACAGAGGTGATTTTTGGAGGCTAAATTAATGTAAATCTTGCATAGCAAACCTTCATAGCAACTGAGACAAATGATTCATCAGTGCTCCAGTCTTCTGAGAAATCAGATCTGGTCCAATAGACTCCATGTTTTTTAAATGCATTTGTAACCTTTCTGGGGAAAGAAAGATCAGGAGCAGAGAGCTCATACAGCTTTCTCACACTTCTTACACAGTCACTAGGTCTGTGTGGTAATAGACACAGTAGCAGGGTGGGAAGTGGTTGTAGACTCAAGGCAGACAACATATCTTGTTGCATAAAGGAAGCAACACATTGTTGCTTCCTCTAGAGATACTGTTCTCCCTCTAGAAACTGCAGATGGATTCTAATTTTGATAACTTGTGAACCATCAGGAATAAGTATTCAGAGAAAGTATTGAAACGTGAATTGTAGGACTTGGCCACAGTGGAGATTAGACTTTGAAGTCCCAACTAAAGGGTCTAGGGGGGACTGCTTACTACCATGATGCAATTGCATGGTGTGATTGTGATCACTCTGCATTTCAAATATTTCTGTCTTCTTGGGACATTGTTAAGAGGTCTTCAAAGTCCTGACAAAATGATCTTGTACACAGAAGCTTTAAATCATACCAGCTGCCTTCCTGTATGACCTAACACAATTAAATATCCAAGTAAACAACCATTTGCTTGATGTTTTGTTTGGACTAAGAAAAAAAAAAGCAAGAAAATTTGTGCACTCTGGATAAATCTTTTTCTTTCAGGGTAAAATGGAAGGATCACAACTAATTCCCAAGTGTGCATTTTGATTCCTGCTCACTTTGAGATGATTTTATATCTCAAGTGTTGTTGGTAGATATGTCAGATGATTTACATTAAAATTGGAAGCCATTTTAGGCAAGAGTTTGGAAAGCAGCCAAGAGTCCCTCTGTGAAATCACAGCACAAGGTGGACTACAAAAATACTGGCACTTACCTTACTCTTTAAAGAAATAATTAAAAATGCAGCCTACATCTGCAGTTCAAAATAAAAGTCAGGAAGGGCTAACATGGAGGATGAAGTCAGGAGAAAAGAAATTGAGATTTCTAGGGAAATGGGTATTTTGCACTATGCAAATATAAATCTCTTTTTGTTTGTTTGTTTGTTTGTTAATTTTTTTTCTTGTTGCATAAGAAAAATAAGCAGAAACTTTTCTGTTTGATATTTTAACCATGAGCTAAGTGATGTCCTTTCATGATAGGCAACCAGCCAGTGTCTTTCTTTAAATGTGGACACGCTAACTAGTATCTGAAACCTCAGGTAGAGGAGCAGGGGGATTGGGTTACTAAATCAGATCAAATAACAATACTATCTTCGTTAAGCTGCAGCATCAGAATTATTTCTGCTGAATGTCACCCAAATTTCCCCAGGACCTTGGATTTGGATTGTCAGGCATGTGCAGTCACCAAATACTATGAAAAAAAGAATTTTTCCAATAAGAGACCTGACCTCTTGTCACCTTGAAGTCACCTCCTTAGCAGTAAGATGGAAGAGGCCTAAACTACTTTCAAGTCTTTAACTAAAGGGTTTAATTTCTCCAGTTTAGAAAAGATATAGCTATGGCTGAATTAATCAAGTTTAAAGAGGAGCAAGAGCCTATGTACAATTATTAGCTAGGTTCAAAAAACATGAACAGTGCTCCAGAAAGTAAACATTGTAGGATATTCCTCTTGTTACAATACATTTAACAAGGTGGTGGTGGGGTGGGTGTTGTACTTTATATTTTGAGAGAAGCCTGGGTACGAACATGAAGGAATGAAGAGAGAAGGCAGCACCCTACAACACCAAAGCAAAAGAGTTTGGTATCACTTCATGGGAAGCAAGGACATCAAAACAGAAATCCATATGAAGCTGTTCAAAAACGGTTCATGGGTGACTTTTGAAAATACACACCCTATCCTTTTAGAGAGGCAAGAAATATTTTATGTAGCAGGAGGGGCTTTCAGTGGTCCGAACAATGGTACTGCAGGGACGACCATCAGGAACATGGAACAATACTTTTAGCGACGCTCCTGCTCCACAGCTACCAAGACTGACCTCTGCAGGAGACTTCGGAAGCTGTACAGAGCCAGTTGCACAGAACACCTGTCAGCAAGCTTCCTGGATCACCAGGCAGCTGTGGGTTTTGTGACTGAAGACCTACTCATATGAAAATACAGAGCCAGGCCTTGTCAAAGTTTGGAAGGAAGTGCCAAGAATTTTAGCAAAGATTCTGATGGATAGTTACAAGGATAACAAGCCATGCTGCTGGTGAGCAGCATCAGAAATTGAATGACTGCATTTAAAAGGAAAGAGATCACTTTAATCATTAAAAGAAGAAGAAATTAAGAGGCTTTTAATAGGGAAACTGTGACATAGACATGCCAATGTCAAAAGCAGTGACAGTACATTAGCCATATGTTACAGTATTGTTGTGCAAGAGACAGAACTACCCTGGGGGAATAGGTTCCTGCCAGGCCCAAGCACCTCAGCCAGGACATGGGTTTACTTTCCTAGAATGGAGAACAGGAGGTTTCTTCATCAGGAAAAAGCTATTCTTAGAGGTTTGGTCCAGCCTAATAGCAGCACATCCTTATCTTGAACGTATCTGCTCCTTGGCAGAATGGCAGGATATGCTTAACGTTACATCCTGATAGTGACTGCCCTTTATCATTGCTCTCTTTGTTTGAATTATGCCATCTAAGAAGAAAGTGCTTGTGCTGTATATCTTGTAATACACTATCCAGTGTTTTCATGATGCCTGTATGCATATTCTGCTGATCAGTGACAGTGCTTAACACAATCCCTAAGTCACAACTTTCAGTCCTTCTGTTGATTCATGCCTGTGATTGATACCATGCCTTGCTGAGTTACTTCCTACCATCTGAGCCTCTGTAATGGATTTTGCACATCTGCAGATCACCCAAACTGTGAGGTACTCTTTTTCAACTAGCCTAACACACTGTATCTCACAGCTGGGTAGGAAAAGAGCACATTGTCAGTCCAGAAAGAGTGGATTTGTTTGCAAGAAAAAGTGCAAGAAGAACTTCGAAGAACAGTTTCCATACTTTTTCACTCAATGATCTCTTACCCAGACCTTTTCATTTCTTATACGATACCACTGACCCTCTTCCATAAAATGTCACCTTATGTGCCAAGCTGAGGACAAGCAAAGGTACAAGATTCTTTGGTGTTAAATACTTTCCCTTTCCCTGCAGCTACAAAGATACCCTTCAGCCAGGACTGGGCCAGATGCTGCAGCTGTTCCTTTACTTTCCAAACACTTGTCCATCTATCAATACTGAGATTTCAAACTCAAGGGAACAGGCTTCAGTAAGGAGCACTCCCAAAGACAAGGATATTCTAAAGCGAAAATCATCACTGTGACTTGTGCCACTTTGCTTAACAAGATGAGCATCCCCATAAGCACCCCTTTTGCATGCTCTCTAGCTCTGTATTCTAACTTTAGATGTGCCAGTTGTGCCAAGGAATGTGGATTTCTAGCTGTGAATACTTGGCAGATTGTTCTAGGAAAAGGAAAATGCTTTGTTCAGCGTTATCACAATGAATCCTAGCTCCCTGTAAATGAAACAATATCACTTCATGTGAAAAAATGATAGATTTTATTTCTTTACTCAGATTTAAACTGCTCTATCTTTCTTTCAGGTTACAGTTTATTCAACATTGAACAGTCAGTCGTCAATATTATATACTCAGAGGGTCTTCTGAGCATCATCATTCTGATTCTTTATTAGCTTATTTTGTAGGATCTGAACATTCTGGTTTTTCATATTTTATGGGTTACAAGATGAAATACCAGTTCTTCTGGATGGGCCAGAAGACTGCTTCCAGCCTGAAGCTGAACTCACTAAAATTAAGCTGTGGCGACCTCCTATTAAGTAAGTAGTTGTTTGGGTTTTTTTGCCATTAAACCTACATTTTTAGAAACTAGTTCTAAGTAGTCTGAACAGAGTTTGCCAATTCTGTTGGACAGTATAATAATTTGTGTAGAGCCATCAGGTGCCAATGACACTGTAGCAGTTTAGACAAAGTAGTTATCATGACAACTCAGCTAAATAAACATATCTGTGTGCAGCAGCATCATCTTTACCCCAGCACAAAGCTTTTAAAGTATAAGTGCAAATGAAGGTGTCCCCCAGCCCTTTGCCTCTCCTCCTCTCTTCCCAACCAGGCAGTGATGAATGTGAGGTACCACACAGTACTGCTCACTTCTGAGCACCTCACCCGGCACCCTTACAGGAGCGTAGTTGCTTCTGACAGCTCAGAAATCCAGGTCAAGTCACTGTCATCTTCCCCTTCCTCTCACTCCTACCCATTCTCACCTTGAGGTTGGATGATGAGGCAATTTCGAGAACTGGCTTCAAGTTCTATGATAATTAAAGGAAAAAAAGGACTGGATAAATGTGCAGTGAATTACCTGATTGCCAATAAAATCTGTTTTTACAAAAAGAATTAGGACAATCAAATATAACAGCCAGACTGAGGTTGTTTTTGAATCAGAAGGTTTTGATAATGCATGCTCCTTTAGAAATACATAGTATAGCAACTTAGATTACTTGGATAGCTTCACTCACCAAAGATCTATGGGCTCTGGAATAACTGACATACCTAAATGAATTCTCAGGTCACAACTAAGTTTTAATTGCCTTCACTACAAAAGTTACATAGTGTTGCTTCTGAAACAAATAACTATTCCAATACTTCTCTCAAAACACAAAGCACCAAGGAAAAGAACAGATAGAAAAGAAGGGTTCCTTATTATAAAGTTGTTGAGGTTACTGCAGGTTGAGGGCCAAAGTGCAATACAAAGAATAGACAACATCCACCTGCAAACACCTAGCACCAATGGCTTTTTTCATGTTGGAAAGGATCTATTTTCATGTACCCTCTCCTACCTACTGTATATTTTATCTGTCAGAAAATACTGTGAGGCACTTACAGCAATAAATAGAGCCCATGTAAGGAAGGCATAAACCAGAAGGAAGATGGATGAGAAATAACAAGCTAAAGCACAAAGGTACAGGCCATAGTCTTATCAGAGCATCTTTCAGACTTTAGCTGTTAGCACCATCATCCTTATTTTCACTGCTGTCACATCATAGTGCCCAGACTTATTTTTGATCCTGAAAGAAGCATCATATTTATGACAAAGTCCCATGTAGCCCAGGGAAATATTCACTGAATCTTTGCATTTGAATTTTAAGAAGATACTTTAGTGGACATTTTCTGGTTTGCCTTATTCTGTGCAAAGCAGTTTACACTGGGGTGAATTTAATCCAGTACTGAGTCTGAATGGAATTTTGGATAATGTAATATAGGAGTTCATTCAGGAAAGCATTTAAGCCACTTATTTTTGTCTTTTGTGGCCTTGGTATTTTTCTAATGGAATACAAGTTCATGCCTAAAATTAAACACTAATTTTTTTTTCATGGAGACTTTTTTTCTCTCCAGTCCTCTTTGATTCAACTAGTACATTTTTGAGCAGTCTAGTGCTCTGAGTTTTCATGGCATTGCTTTAAAAAGTTGTTTTAAAAAAGTTGAAAAAGGAAATAATTCTACCTTCAATATTTCTCCTGCTTTAAAAATACATATAGAGCAGGTGCCAACTCCTTCCTCAAAACCCCAGCAACAGACATCCCCAAAACCTCAAATAGAGCTTAAATAGTGTATTCTCAAAAGATAACATTTCAGTATCTTATTTCTGGGCTGTCAGACTCAAGCAGAGAATGATGGATGAACTAAGCATTTAGTTAAGATACAACCCTCACTTTAAAAGATTAGACATATGTTATGACTGTTTTTAAAGTGCATCATCCCATTGTACTACCATGAAAGCTTGAAGCCTAAGGATTCAGCCTGTTGTTCTCAGGCATGTACATCTGAGAGTCAATAGAAAGTGCCAAAGTAAAGGAATTCAGACCAGAGGAGGTTTTATTATATAGCGAAGAAATAAAAGATCAATGACTATTTTGAAGAATTTCAGAAACACTACAAGAGAAATTGTGAGAAGTTTTAGTTTTGCTGCACAGGATGGTGTAAAGGAATCGGGTGCTCGTCTGCTTTGTCTGCCTTTGCAAGGTAGCACACGACTCCAAGTCCCTGATGGCTGAAAGACACTGAATTCTGTGCAAGTGTAAAAGGACTCATGCTGACAGGCACCCTGGAGAAAACACAGATTACCAGTTCAGCAAGAGCTCTGGTCCTGTTTATCTGATCAGCCTCATTGAACGCAAGGAAAACTTCTTCAAGCTTTTGAACAAAGCCCGTTTGCTGTATTGAACAAACTTAGAATTTGCCATGCCTGCTTTTCTAACGGACAGCTCCACACAGCAGACAAATCACAGTATCTCTGGAACTGCACTAATTTCCATCAGCTGCAGATCTGACTCACAGTGCCTAAATGCAACTAAAATGTCTTTATACCCTGAGCTCCAGAATATGTCTCCAGGAACCATACGACTGCCCACCACACCAAATTGTGAACCATCTGTCTGTCCTGCTTAATAAGCCTTAATTTTTAATAAGTAAATGAAATATTTCATATTTACAGAAATCAGGCTGCAGGCTGCACAGTTGCCAAGTGCAAGTGGCCAACAGAATGTACACAGCTGCATTTCTGCCTCTGTGAATGTAGCTGAGGTTGTCCTCTGATACCAGACACTTTCTGAATTTAACATTTTTTAATAGAATCATAGACTCATAGAATAGTTAGGGTTGGAAAGGACCTTACCATCATAAAGTTCCAACCTCCTGCCATGGGCAGGGATACCTCACACTAAACCATGCCACCCAAGACCCCACAACCTGGCCTTAAACACCGCCAGTGATGGAGCACTCACAACTTCCCTGGGCAACCCACTCCAGTGCCTCACCACCCTCACAGTAAAGAACTTCTTCCTTATATCCAGTCTAAACTTACCGTGTTTAAGTTTGAACCCCTTACCCCTTGTCCTCTCACTACAGTGCCTCATGAAGAGTCCATCCCCAGCATCCTTATAGGCCCCCTTCAGATACTGCAAATAAGCAAACTTCAACAGCAGGAAGTTTCCCTATGCTTTTATGCAGCAGAATGGTGCTTGTATCTTCAGCAAGGCATCTGAACACAAAAGTAGGTATTAATAAATAGTAACAATAGTTCGAGCAACTAAGAAACTTTTCTCCCCACTTTTGTTCCCGTTCACTATCCTCCATCTTTCCCTGCTTGTCTCTTTGAATTCTAAATGCACTTCTTTTTCTTAACGTTACACTCATAAGCTAGTAAAAATGCTCACCCAAAACTTTTAAGCTTGGACATCTGTGAATAACCAGTTCAGATATAAAAGACACAACTTGCAGGGTAAAAAGGCTCTCTGCTGACAGTTAAGACTAAAGATATATCAAAATATAGAATGATCAGCAATATCAGATACAAGCCCCCATCTGGGCTATCTATCTAGGAAGAATCTAACCTATGGCACTACTCAATAAAGTTTTACTGGAGCATTTATGTTGACTGATGCTCTTAAATTCAGAGCAATTTTTTTATGCAGTACCTAAATTGCTGTGTTAATTAGTTATCTTTATCCAAAGTTAGAGTAAATACCACTGCAAATTCTAATAACTAAATCAGTGTTAAAGTTTCAAGTAACAGGAATATATTTGGAAGACAGTTCTCAGAACAAAGAGATTTTTTCCTCCTACCTGAGATATTTTTCCCAGCAGGGCACTTTTTCTTGCTCATTTCTAGAGATTAAGAAAACCAATTATCCATTTGCATGACTTCCCTAATCAGCCATATACTAGACTGGTAAGACAGAGTAAACTAGGCAGGCTAGGGATATTTGAGATCTGCTATTCATTCACTCTTGAAAAGAAGCATGAATCCACACTTATGGTGTATCTTTATGTTGCTTAGGCATCAGTGTATAGTCAGACTGAACGAGTTGGAAGGATACTGTTATTTCTAGCACATTAGCATAAATTCCAGGAGAATTATTTGGTAAACTCCTCATTTCAGATGCCTTAATGTAAGCAAACCAGAAAGTTGAATGTGGTCAGTTGTGTGGTACTGAGGAGATACTCAAATATAGTCCCATTCTAAATAAATAGCTATAAGTCATTCTGTTTGGGTAGCCCCATGTCCAGCAGCCCCACAAAACACAGCAGCGAGTGTAAGGCTTGCCCTGGAGCACCTGGTAGTGCCATCCTCCTGCAGTACTCTTCTGAGCTGCTGTCTACTCAGCCCTTTTTTTCACCAGACACACATCCCTTCCCTGACATTAGGCATGTTTCTAATCCTTTGGTCTTTTCCCTTTCTTGGAAGGGAGATACAACCATAGCCTCTGCTATTTCCCCTCACCAGATGATAGATTCTGTTCTGTAATCACAGAACTCTTATGCTCTTACATCCAAATAATCAATCCATTTTTTTTCTCAATCTTTTTTTTTTTTCAGCCTTCTAGAGCTCTGTCCATGTTAATAGGCTCTCACAGATACAAAGGTCTCAATCAGATCAGCTGTCTTTCAACCCTTTTCAGCCTGACGATTGTAGAGAATGTGCTCCATCCATTGCACACACCTTTTCTTCAAGTAAGGAACATTTTCATGCCAAGTGTATAACATCGGCTTCATTTCTTTTAACAGTATACCCAGTTTTCCAAGCATTGGTGGACCTTCGTTTACATGTAATTAATTCATCAGTTACTGCATTTTTAATCAACAGTTAATAGCTGAAATCCACAAATAATGCATTCTGTGTGACTTCCATTTTTAGCTACGAAACCTGGCAATGAACTATAGCACTCCCATTTTCGTCAGTTTGTTTCACATAAATATCTGCAAGTCAATACTGTAGCTGATCTAAAAAGACATTGCATTTAAATTTAGAATTACACCCTAATATTTTAAGAACTAACAATATATTCTAAACAAACTTAGCCTTCTTTAAAAGTACTGATTTATTTAGCAGAACCATTGATAGAACCTGTATGCAAATGTTAAGAAATTAACAATGAATTGGAGATGCAAGATAAAATGTAGTTGAGATAATTTACATTATCAGTGAAATTAGGTGTGCAGTGTAAACTGAAGCCTCAGAGCTTGTACTATGGCACAACTGTGCTAAGGCCAGTGAAATTACTGTGATTTATACCAACTACAGATTTGCAGCGATTTAACTATTAGAAAAATAAAATAGTTTCATTAATTATCTCTAAAAGAGAGAATAAAATAATCACTATTTAAATGTCCCATTTGTCAACACTTTTTATACCAGTGTTTGTTTCTATACACAAATCCATCTGAATGCAGGTTTATATCATTATGTCCTTAAGCCTTCAAACCTTCCTTTGCCTGGAATTGTCCATTTTCATTTCAACAACTGGGTAACTGACTCTTACTGGTGCTCTGGAGGAGCACTTTGACAGACCACAGGGCTCAAAGACAAATTCAGCTTTCCTCTGAGGAATAGTCCCTGTTTGTTGCCAGTAGTTCTGGACTTTACTATAGGCATAAAAGGGGATGCCAGCACTTCATTAAGAACAGATATACACATATTTTAAAACAGCTGTGCTAGCAGTCAAGCACTGCAGCAGCTGCAGGATGAATTATAGATGTATATCTTCAATACAATCTATGTCTAAACATACTTTATAATAGATGGAGATCAAGACAGACATAGGTCAATAAATGGTCATGACTGGACAGTCTAAAGGATTACAGAATTCAGGATGAGAAGTAAATGTGGCCAAAATAAAAAATCTGTTGTTAGCCAGTGAATAATCTTTACCCTGAAGCAGATTAGAACAAACAGGATGATTATTCTTCATTAATGGTTCATTATTACTTGGATATTTTTCTTCCTAGCACTTTTCATGTTGAAAACCAAACCAAACCTACCCTAAATATAAATAATAAGTAGCAGGCAACCAAACAGTACAGTAAATTTAACTTGCATTATAAAGCTTAAAGAAATTTATGTTGAAACTCAGAATCCCATCTACAAAGTGAGCATTCTGACTGTAGAAATATATCTTCTGGAAGGAATCAGAAACAAGTGCATTTCCTTTTTCTGTCTTCCTTATTTCTTATATTACATTTTGGGAAGATAGAAGGTTTGAGGGACAGCGGGATTATCCAGTAATCCTTTTTACTATAACTATTTTTTATTTAACTGGAGATGGTTTAACGTGTACTGTTGTGAAAACTGCATTGCTATGGCAACCTACTAAAAAATCAGAATCACTGTTAGGTACATCACATACGTATTGACATGTTAGCACTCATGAGGGTTTTCTTCAATGACAAAAACATCTCCAGATCTATTTCATATATGTGATTTAGGCATAGGCTGAATATAAATAATCTCCTTTCTTTAATATTTACATTCTCATCTAACTATAACTGCCTTTACCCTGCAGAAACTCTAGCTATATGAAAATGACATTCAATTTAACTGAGCAGTACACATTGACCTTCTGCAAATGAAATGAGCATTTTATGTTTTTTTCCCCACACAGCATTGCCATAAACTAGCATAGATACTACACCCTTTTAAAAGTAATTTTAATTATTTTTTTCATATGGTTATAATTGCTAAATACCTATTTATGTATCAAATATATATAAATGTTAAATGTTCACATAAATGTTAAATACCGAAGCCTGATTATTTGAGCATTCAAAAATATAGAAATGTTAAATGCTGAATCACTGCACATGAACTAAAAGAATGACTAACAACTCACATTAAACTGTATGTCACTTTAGTTAATTTTATATCGTAATACTCATGTTCTGATACAAGCGTTGGCACTCATTTTGCTGCCATGTTAGCATTGCATATTCCATAGCTAAAGAATGTAATTTGGAATATATTTTTCATACCTTTTTATAATTGAGCAAGGGCTTTGGTTTGTAACAAAAAGTGCAAAGCATAAATATATATGTATGAAACACCTTTTCAGACTGGAAGCTATATTAAAATACTATGCTTAAAAAAACCCAAGGCATAAATGTATTTGCAATCTTTAATACAAAGTAAAGGAGTTCTTTACAATCACTACATTCAAAAGAAAAGTAGATACAAATCTCTTTTGGTAATATTTAGGTATAATGCAGGACCAGTAGGAGAGACCACTGGGACACCCAGGTCTTGATGAGTGCTTTGTTACAAGGCTTTAAAGACAGATCTGGAAGGGGCTGAGACTATGAACATGACACGGATCAGTTAGGAGGGCTGCCAAGGTTGGAGGGACTTATATTCTGCTTTCTGCATCAAGAACTTTGGAAGAATTTTATCCGAAGATAGCCCAAGGAAACAATTTCTCAGTAGTAAATGTAGGACTGGTAGCATTGCAGTTTTAGTAACAAGCAGTTAAATTTCCTTCTATTCTCTTTATGCTCAAAGGAGCTCTTTGGGCTCTCAAATCCCAGATGGATAGCTAAATAAAGAATGAGTCTCTTGCTGCAAGAAACTACTCCCTGAATTTCAAAACAAATGTCAGTAAAATTTTGTAGGATGTTTAATGTGAAGCGTGAAGCCCCAGTGGTTTTACTGCTCCTTACTCAAGGAAAAATCCTTACTCAAGGATTTTTGGTTAGACTTCTTTTGTTATTCAACTAGCTGATTCAATTCAAAAATAAAAAAATTTGCATTTGCTAAAAGGAGCAACAGCTGTAACTGCTGTTGCTGTCCTTGCAGTTCCACACAATGATGTTTAAAATAAGAGAAATAAAAGCAAACTAAGGTTTGGATTTATACAATTTGTACAATTTCTGTGCCAAATCTGGCTGAGAGATGAAGGAGAAGATAGTCCGCTGGGAACAGAAGAGGATGGTAAGTTCATAATTATGTCTCTTGGTATCTGTTTTGTTTACTAATCAAAGTTCTAATAGCTATGCTTTATTTTAATTAACAATGTACTTATTTTAATTAGTAACTTTTCTTGCATATATTAGCATTGAGAGAAGCCACTGAGGAAATACATAATATGATGAAGAGTTTAAAGTTAAGCTTTTAACAATTTCATAAGTGTTTAATAATGAAAACCAAAGCTGTTCTTCATCAGTGTGGCTACTACTTCTCCAAGGATTTCATCTCAGTGAAAAAAATCAAAAAAAGTCTTTTTTTCTTTTAACTTAAAAAGTCATCAGATACCAAATATAATTAACACAGGCACCAAAAGAGCTAATATAAGAAAATGCCAAGTCTGATAGCAGTTAGATATGCTAAAATGTTCAAACCGTGTGCATCTTTGAAACGTCCCAATGTGACAGCCACTCTCTTAAGAACTGCTCTCAATGTTATTAGCAATTATGTTTGAAACTCAGAACTGTATCTTCTTCTCTAACAGAGGCTGGGAAAAGGCAAACAGTGTCCTGTGAAAGAACTGAAGAACTCATACAAATTAATTCCTGGAAGGTATCAGAAGTAACCTTCATGTAAGTGCTTTAATTAACAAGGACATGTGCAGCAACACTTGTCTTTTTCCTATGAACTGGTTTTGACAACTGTATTTACTTCCTCTGTGGCCCAGGTAACAGGCTTGGTGTATAGGGAAAAGTATAAATTCCCACGTTTTGGATATAGCCCTGCCCAATGTTCCTGTGTGCAACCTAAGAAGGGCTAGTCTACACAAAACTAATATTAGTAAGTTATGCAGCTGGTTAGAAAACTAGGTAGTAGTTCATTGTCCAAAAGGCAAGTATTAATTGGGATTCTGCAGAGGCCTGTTCTGAGTGAGCTTACTCAGTTGTAAATGAAATGAAATATATTCGTTAAATGTGAGGATAACAGCAGAATGGAAAAGTCTGAAAAACACAACAGTAGATCATTACAATTTTATTTGTTTTTTAATCAGGATGTAGTTCAATCAGGACGAATGCAAAATGCTACATTTGGCATGAATAATCGGTTGTTCAAATACAGAATGCAATATAAATACAGGAACAATTGGCAGCATTTTCAGAAAAGGGTAAGGCAGGTTTAATGGAAGAAGTAGAATATGAGTCAATATCATTATGCTGCTTCACAAAGAGCCATAACAATGGGTTATATAAAAGGAGCTCTGGAGTAATCCTGCCTATCCAACCCAAACAAATGCTTAACTAGAAAAATATGACCAGGTTTGGTTTACTTATCACATACTTCTTTGGGGGGCTGGGGTGGAATTGGAGAAGGAAGATTCACTGAAGATTTTGGAAAGCAACTAAAATGACAAGATGTGTATGGAAAATGTGACTGATGAAAAAAACCTGATCATGAAGCCTAAAAATGCTGCAGGAAGGCACAGTGGTGTAGTTTAAAGCAGCACAGAAAGTAACACGGCAAACCAGTTGTTCCCTGTTTTGTTGTGTACAGAAGATGTAAGTGATCCTTGCCACAACTCTAAAGCATGGCTAAAGGGCTACAATGGATTGCCCAGGGAAGCTTAACAAAACAAACTTGTATTTATCAGACTATCGTGTACTTGATTCCATCTTTTGGTGGCAAGACATCAGGCTAATTTTTGTGCGTTTTTTCCAACTTAGTATTCTGATTGCCAATCCTGTACTTTGTAAAATCATCACAGAATGATGATTTGGGTTGGAAGGGACCTTAAAGCTCACCCAGTTCCAATCCCCTGCCATGGGCAGGGACACCTTCCACTAGACCAGGTTGCTCCTAGCCCTATCCAGCCTGGCCTTGAACACTGCCAGTGTTGAACGGGGCAGTCACAGCTTCTCTGGGCAACCTGTGCCAATGCCTCAGCACCCTCACAGGGGAGAACTTCTGCCTAATGTCTAACCTAAATTTCCCCTCGGTCAGCTTAAAGCCCTTCCTCCTTGTCCTGTCCCTACAGGCCCTTCTCTGGGCTTGCTCCAACAGGTCCCTATCTTTCTTATGCTGGGGGCCCCAGAGCTGGATGCAGGACTGCAGGGGCAAGGTCTCATAAAAGCATAGTAGAGGGGAGAATTCCATCCCTCAGCCTGCTGCTCATGCCGCTGGGGATGCAGCCCATGACACAGGTTTCTGAGCTGCAAGGGCACACTGCTGGGTCATGTTGAGTTTCTCATTAACAAACACCCCCAAGTACTTCTCCTCAGGCACACTCTCAGTCCAGTCCCTGCCAAATCTATATTTGTGCTTGGGATTGCCCGGGCCCCAGTGCAGGACCTTGCACTTGGCCTTGATGAACTTCATGAGGTTTGCACTGGCCTACCTCTCCAGCCTGTCGAGGTCTCTCTGGAGGTCCCTTCCCTCCTACATCTTGACTGCACAACACAGCTCGGTATTGCTGACAAACTTGCTGAGGGTACACTCAATCCCCTTGCCCATGTCACCACAGCATGAAGAGTATTTCAGGCAGAACACCTACCACTGAATCACCTCTGGGAGGAGACAAATAGTAAGTATCACACAGTTGTAGCAGTGAAAGGAGGCAAAGTGAAATTCGGTCCTTGCAAGACTTACATTGATTTTAGTCTTGATTTGTTTTGGTCCTCTTCTGTCAGCTGAGTGCAACTCCAGCATCTTTCTCTTCGTCAGTAAAAGGTTATACTGCAGTTACTACCACACAGAAGCTGGTATTTCAGTGCCTAAATGCTACTCCAGCACAGCAGCCAAATAATGTTATGGATGCAATTATGAGAAGCTAAAATAAAAATCTAATAATTAGGTTTTCTAGAAAATCATAATTAGCTATTCAGGCCATACTTGGGAAACACTTGTTTGTAAAAAGGGTGAATTTTCCAAAGTCACAGCCAATTTCAAGCATATTACAGAAGCTGTTTAACGTAAAAATGTGACTGCTGCTCAATTACAGCACAGTTCATAGCAATTCCCAGCAACTTTTTTATCACACTTGCATCTGTTAGTGAATAGAGACGGGGAGCACAAACTGCAAGCACCCAGAAGAACAACTGAGTGGGGTTTTTTTTTTTCTTCACTTTATTCAATAGTAACACTAGGGCATTTGATCCTGAGAGACACAGAATACTTTCAACTCACATAAGCTACTAAGAAAAAAGCAGCTGTTTAAGGACCAGTAACTTACTTAATTCCAAACTACACCTCAAATCCAGCCAAAGTCAATTTTGCTTTTAAAAACTTAACTATTTGGAAATAAGATCATGACCACTGTGAATAAGCTTCTAGTTCACCAGCAATGTGGAAGCAAGGATTCACAGCACAAAGAACCCTATGTATCTGACATTGCCAGGGTGACTTCTAAAGGTTCAGCTACAGAGAAGCATTTTAGTCCTTATCAATACTCAACTCCACTTTTCTTTCCTTAAGATGACTCTCTCCAGGAGCTGAGTGGGTGATGCTAACAAGGCGCTGAGGAGCAAATTCAGTACTGTTGCCTGTACACTGTCTTCCATAGCCTACAGAACCTCTTTGTGAGGAATGTTAAATTGAGCAAAGCTAACAAAACCCTATTAAATCTTCCTCTTCTCTCTACAAGCCCAACCAAAACAAAACAAGATTGTGAAAGCATGTGCCACCTTTCAGATTTTTATTGTGTTTTTTAAGTGCTTAAAGATACCACCCAAGACTGTGCAATGTTGTCCTTATGTAGTATACCACAGATAAACCTCAAAAAGTCTTCACATTCTAACTCAAACAGACAAAAATTATATAATAGTACTATCTCATTATACAGAAGGCAAACCACAGAAAGTGTCTAAGATCCCATAAAACAAAGGCAGAAAATGAAACACATCTTCCAAAACTGTATATTAAATCCATCAAAAAACCCGTGGTTTTGGCAACTCTAAACCAAATTAATAGTTGTGTTAATCTAGTTAGGGGTTTTAAGTTGTCAGCTTAAAAATGTTACTTAAAAATAATTTTCAATCAGTTCCTAATTCAGAGGAAATCCAAACTAAGAGCTGGTATAAAGGGAATAAACAAAACCTTTTTTTTCTCCTTCAGTATGAATTGCCAAAATAATTTGTTATATATTACTCTTCTTTCTTTCATACACAGATGCATATAAATTCATGAAGTAATTCTCAGAGGATGAAATTAAGTTGTCCAGATCATAGTCAACTTCAAAGGTAGGTCTCCTTCTAAAAATTACAAGAGCAAGAAATACAGCGAAGTGGGCAGTAAGTCCCCATATCCTGAATGACATTTTATGTTCCGGGTCATAATATGTAAAGGAGTGCATCCGACCGTGGTAACCAGATGAGGTTTTATAAGGCACAGCCTGGTAATTCAAGGGCTCGACAAAGTATTCCAATGGCATGACAAAAACATTGCTCACTTCATCAGGATTAGGAGTGGGCTGGAATGTATCCTCTATAAATCCTACAACTGGTGTTACCAAGTAATTCATCTAAAAAGGAAAACAAAAAAAAAACCACAAAAAAAAGCCAAACGCTGAGTTTGTAAGAAGTAAAAGAATGTTCTTTAATTTCAAACTATTTCAGAGTTATAAAATGAGCAGAAGAAATCTAAGAAATATTCAGTTAAACATAAATAAACTCCATGCATTCTCTCTCATGAGGCTTCCTTACTTTGGCGAGTTCTAATTTTAGTTCAGATTTTCCAATTCATTTATGTTTTACTGTATCTCTGTGTCTGTTTTCCCAGTATACTTAGCTATATATGTAAACTTTTTCAAACAGCCATTTATGGACATTTTTATTTAAATATAATCCCTTCTTCCCCAGGGAGGCAAAATCTGTTACAATGATAACATGCACAAAGAGGGCACCAACATTTTTAAAATACATTGCTAGTTTGATTATTCTTACCAAGAAAGCATCACTGTTAAATAAAAAGTAACAGCAACACTCAACATTTGGGCTATTTGATGCAAGTCTGGACACACCCCACCCAAGACAGAATCAGCTGGAATGTACATACAGAGAAGAAAGTAAAATCTATAGGCAAAATTTCTGTGGTCCAAAACCACACAATTTTTTCTACTGATCGATGTCGCTAACAGTGAGCAGCTATGAGAAACAAAACCAAGCCAGAGGTATATTAACGAAAAGAAACTGTTACCTGAAAATCAAAAATAAAGTATTCTGAAACAGTAACCTCTCTGTATCATATGAGAACTGACCCCATGAAATACTGTTACTGAAATTGGCAGCCTGTCAATTTACAGTGACTTACATTCCAAAGACACCTCCAGAAGAGAAGTCTCCTTGCTAGAGTTCCGTACAGAATCACAGTCCACGTAACCTCCGGAGGTCTCTTTTCACCTGAGTTAACCCTGCTTTTAGCAGGATATTGAACGAGAACACTTTTGAGGTTACATCAGGCTGCTGCAGGATTGTCTATTCGCATTCTGCAAATCTCCAAGGATAGAGATTATACAGCCTGACAGGAAAGTCAGTTCCAGCGTTTGGCTAACCTTATGGTGAAAATTATTTTCTTGCATCTCATCAAAATTTCGTTTGTTGGTGCCTGTGTCCACTATTTCAAGAAGAGTCTGGTATTATCCTCTGTACAACCATCCAGGAGGTACTTGAAGTGAGCAACTAGAACCCCTGCTACCTTTCTCTTCTCCAGGCTGAGCAAACCCACTTCTCTCAGCCTCTCCTCCTAACCCACATGCTCCACCCTCCCTTACTTATGTCTGTGGCTCTCGGCTGAACTGTCACCAGCTTAGCACTCTTTCTGTGCTCCACTGTCCATAACTGCACATGGTACACCAAACACGCTTTCATAAATACTAAACATAGAACAAGAATCCCCTCCCTTCTCTGCTGGCAATGTGGGCTCTGCACTTTAAGAAGCAGTGGTTATTTACAGTTACAGGTTTTAAGAGGTCATTATCAACCCCACAAAAAATAACCCAAGCTTATTTTTTAACCATATGCTGACTTACTCAGTTTATTCCTTACTTTATCAATTCCAGGCACAAGCCTACAGATGACTTCCACCTTCTCGAGCTGCAGTCCCACTTCTTCCTTAGCTTCTCGAAGAGCAGTATCAATTTCATCTTTATCAGTTGCATCACTTTTACCTCCTGGAAAACACACTTCCCCTGGTGATCTTCTCAGCTAGAATTTAAAGGAGCACTACTGTTAAGTATAACAAATTTATATTTCTTCTTGGATCCACACAAATGCTTGATCTTACTGCAGACTCACTTCATGTTTATCAGTCAAAGAAGCTGGAAATGGTGGTGAAGAGGTTTCTGCAACCTGAAGAAATTTGCCTTATCAACAGCTACACAACAGAAAGCTGGGCTTATACCCAAGTAATCCATAAACCCTCATTATCAGGAATACATATAGCACTTGTGCAGTATTGTGTAATTCCTACTATACATTCTGAACCTAGACTTTTCATCATCCTGCTTGCATGAGAGACTGACAGATGAATCAAGGCAGACAACTTGAGCACTGAGATTGAAGTACTTAAGGTAAGAGTGAGAACTTCTAAAATGCACATTTAAATCATAGAATAATCTGGATTGGAAAGGACCATAACATCATCCAGTTCCAACCCCCCTGCCACAGGCAGTGATGCCTCACACTAGATCATGTTGCCCAAGACCCTGTCCAATCGGGTTTTGAACACTGCCAAACATGGAGCATTTACCACCTCTTTGGGCAACCCATTCCAGTGCCTCACCACCCTCACAGTAAAGAACTTCTCCCTTGTATCTACCTGGAAAGCATGCTAAGGCACATGAAAAACAACAAGGTGGTTGGTGACAGCCAGCATGGCTTCACTAAGGGGAAATCCTGCCTGACCAATTTGGTGGCCTTCTACGATGGGGCTACGGAACTGACGGACAGGGGTAGAGCAGTTGATGTCATCTACCTGGACTTGTGCAAAGCGTTTCACACTGTCTCACATGACATCCTTGTCTCTAAGTTGGAAAGACATCAATTTGACAGGTGGACCACTCGGTGGATAAAGAACTGGCTGGATGGACACACGCAAAGAGTACTGCTCAATGGCTCAATGTCCAGCTGGAGACCAGTAAGGAGTGGTTACCTCAGCAAGTTTGCCCATGACACCAAGCTGAGTGGTTTGGTTGATACGCCAGAGGGAAGGAATGCCATGCAGAGGGATCTTGACACTCTTGTGACGTGAGCTGATGCCAACCCGATGAAGTTTAACCATGCCAAGTGCAAGGTCCTACACCTGGGTCAGAGCAATAACAAGCACAGCTACAGGTTGGGCGGAGAAGAGATTCAGAGCAGCCCTGCAGAGAAGGACTTGGGGGTGTTGGTTGATGAGAACACGAACAATGAGCTGGCAGTGTGTGCATGCAGCCCAGAAAGCCAACTGTATCCTGGCCTGCATAAAAGGAGCGTCACCAGCAGGTCAAGGGAGGTGATCCTGCCCCTCCACTCTGCTCTTGTGAGACCTCCCTTGGAGTATTGTGTGCAGTTCTGGTGTCCTCAACATAAAAAGGCCATGGAACTGTTGGAACAACTCCAGAGGAGGGCCACGAGGATGATCAGGGGACTGGAGCATGTCCTGAATGAAGATAGGCTGAGAAAGTTGGCTCTGTTCAGCGTGGAGAAGAGAAGGCTGCCTGGAGACCTCATGGCAGCCTTCTAATATCTGCAGGGGGCCTCTAAGGATGCTGGGGAGGTACTCTTCATGAGGGACTGTAGCGAGAGGACAAGGGGTAATGGGTTCAAACTTCAACAGGGGAAGTTTAGATTGGATATAAGGAAGAAGTTCTTTACTGTGAGGGTGGTGAGGCACTGGAATGGTTTGCCCAGGGAAGTTGTGAATGCTCCATCCCTGGCAGTGTTCAAGGCCAGGTTGGATGGGGTCTTGGGTGACATGGTTTAGTGTGAGGCGTCCCTGCCCATGGCAGGGGGGTTGGAACTAGATTCCCACCCTAACTATTCTATGATTCTATCCTGAATTTCCCTGATTAAGTTTGAACCCATTACCTCTTGTCCTATCCCTTTAAATATATCATAGTAATAGGCCTGTGTATCAAACATCAGTAAAAAGCTGCTTTACAATCAGTTTATCAGTTAAGTGACTGCACTTATTAGGATCTTAAAATTTCTAAGCAAGATCCCAAAAACTTCCACTTTTAAGCCACAGAAAAACAGGCAAGTAAATAGTACCTGGATACAGGCAGTTGATCAGGGAGGGGTGGGGAAAACGCTGGCAGAAATCTTCTGGGGACTTAGGTTGTTTCCTTTCACACATGAACAGGAGAGAAGTGTAATAGTAAATGCAGACTGAAAGTCATGTCAATAAAGCTGGACTGCATTGCGTTTAAGCCATAGGAAACGATAACAATTTCCTTTTCTGATCCAGAAGTCACCTTTTACTGTCATACTCTTCTGGGTATCCAGCATTATTGTGGCATCTAAATACCAGAATCATCAGCATAGAATCATAGAACACTTAGGGTCGGAAAGGACCTTAGGATCATCTAGTTCCAACCCCCTTGCCATGGGCAGGGACACCTCCCACTAAACCATGTCATCCAAGATCCCACAACCTGGCCTTGAATACTGCCAGGGATGGAGCATTCACAGCCTCCTTGGGCAACCCATTCCAGTGCCTCACCACCTTTACAGTAAAGAATTTCTTCTTTATATCTAACCTAAACTTCCCCTGTTTAAGTTTGAACTCATTACCCCTTGTCCTATCACTACAGTCCCTGTACACTACAGCATATGAGTATTTGCTTGTAACCCCAGGCACGCTCCCTGGAATTAGAGAAGCAGACCCTGGAACATGAGGTAGGGACGGGAGCCGAGCCACACTGCGGGAGGCAGCACAGAGGGGGCGAGGCTCCGGGCGCCATCTCGCCCCCCCATCCCGGGCCCACCTACCTGCATGGACCGCACCGTGAGCAGCAGGTGCAGCTTTCCCGCCCTCACCATCAGCGGCAGGAGGACAGCAGCTCTGGACAGCGGTAAGTGGGAGAACCTATCCCGCACATCGAACTCCCTCAAGCGCAGCCTGGCTTTCTCTTTGATACTGTTTCTAGGAGCAAACAGAAAAGACAGCCATGACACAGGGCAGGTGTCTATCCACAGCGCGGAGCCCAACAGCCGCGGTGCCTAGGCCGCTGACACACCGCTCACCGCCCTCCCTCCACCCGGACCTGCTTCTGGCGTACCCGGGCAGGGCTTGTTGCCGGCGGCAGCCCACCCCGGCCGGCAGCGGAGAAACGCGGTGGATGCCCGGTACCTTTCCAACTCTTCCTTCTTCTCCTCAGCCGCCATCTTTGTTACCTCCGCCCCGAGCGGGGACCTTCCACCTTCCGCACCGCATTCCTCCCACTTGCCGTGACTGACGGCCTGTTCCGCCAATCAGCAAGCGGGGGTCCCTGAAGGAGGGCCGAGCGCCGCCGTTCCGCTGCGGGGCTGTCGCTGTCGGGGTTGACCTGGGGGGTGGATTGTGGCGGGCATCGTCCGTTCCCTGTCACAGCTTCCCCGGGCTACATGTACCCGGAGAGGTGCGGCAGCAGCAGCCCGCAGTCCTCGCTACAGCTGGAAAAAGCAGGAGCCGTGGAGCGGTTTGGCTTCGCAGCACTTCCTCAGGGGATGTAGGACGGTGGCGGCGGGCGCTGGGCTCCCGCGTGAGCCGGTGCCGTGCATTAGATAAGGGGTCCGATCATACAGGCAGCCGCGTGCTCCCTCTCATCTGCTTTGAGGGATGGATGAAGTGAGGTCGCAGCCTCTAGGTGCTGGGTGGGGGTGTGCGCTATGAAAGAGCCATGGCACGCCTTTGAGAGCCCGGTCATATGCAGCCTGTAAGAGCTACAGGGCATCGAAAGACCCTCTTGGCTCAGTGCTCTTAATTTACAATGGAATAAAACCAAAACAAACCAAGGCCTCAGAGCTTATTTTAGTCATTCAGTACAAGTAGGAAACAGTACCGGAGACTGCCTCCAGCTTGGTGCAGTTTCTGGGCAATAAAATCGAGCTTCAAATTCTTGTTACAGATGCAGAAGTAGCAGTTTCTTGCTGTACTGGTTTATCATCTGGTTTTAACAGCTGGTAATCAGTGTTACCCACATTCAAAGTGGCGCCACAACAGTACAATCAGCGTCTGATCCCGTAAAAACGAAGGCGCAGCACCCCAGTTACATGGAATGTACAAGAACTCGGTCTAGCTACCTTAGTGTTTACTTATTAGATTTGTTTACTATGTTTACTTCTTTTATTGTATTACAATTGTCCTGGGTTCAGCAGTAGCAGTCATTTTTCTCCTCCTTAGTGCAGATAAAGAACCAAATGTGTTTTCCGCTAGGTACACACTTTGTACATTTGATTTAATTAAACTCAGGTCCTTGAATGCTTATTCAGCCTATTTGTTATACAAAGAAATGTGTGTATATTTACATACACAAGCTCACATGTAAAAATAAGTGCAGTTTATATACAATATGCATAATGTGTTACATCATGTAGTAAGTTAAAACCCAAACATAATGGCATACGCATGTACACGTCCTGTGTCCCAGTCTGCTGTAATTCCAGCAGACTCTAATACCCATTTTATGGCTATTGTTCTGTTGAGGTTTCACTGGAACTAGGACAAAACTGATTCACCTTTAAACTGTTCTACATAATTATTATAAGAATATGTGGAACAGTAGAAAATGTAGTTCTTCAGTGAAAAGAGGGCAATCAGTAGATTACTTATTATTATTCATTCACACATTTTAGTGTTCCAGAAGACCTTATCAGATCTTATACTTCTCTTTGGCTTTCTCTTTCAGAATGCAGATGTGCTAAAAAAATGAGAAAAAAAAAAAAAAAAGTGAAAAAGTACAACTTTAGTCTATCTTTACCTCCAAAGGAAATGCAAGAATGTCAGTCATATTCCTAGCATTGTAAGCAAAACACAGGAACCTTCGAAAGGCTGGTTGCAATTTACCACTTGCAATAAAATTGAAATGTTTAAATTGCAGATAAGCTTGGAAGCAATATTTAGATTTGTATATTCTGAAGAGGTCAGGTCTATTCAGTTACTGTATCCTTCATATCACTTTGCAATAGCATGGATCCAATATGTGCCAAGAACTGGATTGTCTTATTAAAAAGACTTTCACGTGAAAAACTTTTGCACTTAACCAGGTGTAAGAAGGTACTTTTGAAAACTAAGGAGGGAAAAAAAGATCAGCTGTTTTTGTCAGTTATGGTCCTTCCAAGTCTGCTTCTCAGTGCAGGTTAAGGAGAATGTATTGGAACAAAGGAAATAAAGATCTTAATGGACATCTTAAGTATGATAGGAAAACCTTCATGCACCATCCACACACAGCCATCTTAAAGAGTAGGCTAGAAAAGAGCAACACAAAATTTCACTAAGACGAAGACAAACATTAAATTAAAACCAAATTACAGGTTACTTTTTTTCCACGTGGGGCTGGCAGTTTGCTTGCTGCCAGCCATCCTGGAGGATTCAGAATACTGTACAGCAGGGCTGGGCCACAAGACTTGTAGGGTAGATCCAACACTAACTATTCTATGATTCATGGAAAGGTAAGGCATAACAAGTTCTGCATTTGCATTGAACTATCAGCTTGGCATGTTAGTAATGTTCCTCTAATGGAACTTTCTAATGAGATTTGAAGTTTTGTTAATTGTTGAGAAGTTCTGAGTATAAGCTAATATTCTTGCTTGTTACCTGAGGTAACAGTCGTATGTAACAGTTGAGGCACACATGTATGTACTCACGTTTAGATCTCTGAAGTATTCATTGTAATCAAGTGCATATCCAACCACAAATTTATCTGGAATTTCAAAGCCTATGTCTGTAAGAAAACAGAATTATTTTTATACTGGGGTGGTGTAAATTGCTTTCAAGCACACAGTTTGTATTCAGCTGTTTAAGAGTAATACCTAACAAATACATCATTTTGCTTTCAAGTTACTTAGCATGATTCATTAAAAATCAGAGCCATAATTTGATGGCAAAAGTTCGAATCTGTACCATCCTCATCACTTAGTAATACAATTAAAATGCTAAGAGAATGTGGTTTAAGAACAATAATTATTTAAAACCTACTTATGAAGTAGTCTTGGGAAAGGCAGACAAGAAGTGAGTAAAAGTAGTTGCACTGAGAGTCTTCACTAAGGGTTTTCAGTTTGAAAACAAGGCAAGTTTAATGTAGAGTCATAACAAATGCCTTGTAGGATCCAAGCCAAACAACACAAATATAATGTTTGTTTCTGGTATCTGGTAACAAGCAGCCAAACCTGCTGTCAGACCAATTGGGAGAAAAGAAGGTGATGGTCATGAAGTTTCAGCAAGGGATAGCTGGTCATCAGTTCAGAAATTGTATGTATTTTCTCCCCATTTCTTTTGGCCTTCCTGAAACTTACATGCCAATTGTCAGATTTCCTACATGAAGTGAAATTATGAGACTCTATTTTGGACAACCAGAAAAATGCAATGCTTACAGTCTGGTCTGTAACCCGGATTTTGATGTGTCCTTTTAACGAGCAGGCTGTGAGGCAAAGCAGAGAAGATTATGTTTTTTAAAATATGTCTTGCTTTAAAGATGTATACTTCACTTCTATCTCCCATCCCTATAAACTTCTGTAATCATGCAGTTATATTAAAACAATGAGATTATTGCAACACAAAGAAGTAGTGTTCAGCCTGGCAACTGAGGAAGAAGTTAAGGCACTGGTCTAGGTTCATTCTGAAGGTCTGAATTACTCCGTTGTTTTATATGTAATTATTTTCCATTCCGTATCCAAAATCATTGTCTCCTTGTGTAGCAATGTATCAGCAAACTAGATTAGCACAGGCAGGTAAGCATGTTCAAGTGGCATGTAGGTTTTACCAGAGAGGGAAGGAGAAGAGGATAAGCTATGGATTTCTTCCACAAAGTCGTATCCATTCTTACTTTTCCTATGCAGTTCTGAACAAACTGAGGATCTCCTGAACAGTCATTAGGAGGATCATAAATGGTACATCAAACAAGAGGTGTATTTTCAAAGTATTGTGACTACTTGACAGACAGCTCTATTCCCCAAAAATTCCTTCTAGAGACCATCTAAAAACAGATCTACAATGCCATTTGAAGTAATCTTGCAAGTGCTGATTCTGAAAACCAGTATGACTGTGGATATTGAGGAAAATTCTGACTGTTGTCATTCTAGTATTGAGGCAACTGAAGAGTTAGGAAACCTATGGAAAGATCTGGATTTCCTTCAGACATAAGGAGGTAAGAAATAGGGAATCCATCAGACTGTATGGACAATGCAGAAAGAGTCAGGAAACCTTTTCTTGTTTGTTTTGATAATGAAAGTGATAGTAAATTTCCTGGTTTAATAAATACTTAGTTTTTTAGCTTTTCACCAGCTGCATAAAGATTGCCTCCTGCTTTTAGTTCCTCTTCCCAAAAATTCAGACTAAACAAAATCAAGCAAATACCCACCAGCATACACTGAGTATTCACCTAAATGATTTTGCTATATAGAATCATAGAATAGTTAGGGTGGGAAAGGACCTTAAGGTCATCTAGTTCCAACACCCCTGCCATAGACAGGGGCACCTTCCACTAAACCATGCCACCCAAGCCTATGTCCAACCCAGCCTTGAACATCGCCAGCGATGGAGCATTCACAACTTCCTTGGGCAACCCATTCCAGTGTCTCGCCACCCTTACAGTAAAGAACTTCATCCTTATATCCAATCTAAACTTCCCCTGTTCATACTTGAACCCATTACCCCTTGTCCTCTCACTACAGTCCCTCATGAAGAGTACCTCCCCAGCATCCTTAGAGTCCCCCTTCAGATACTGGAAGGCTGCTATGAGGTCTCCAGGCAGCCTTCTCTTCTTCACGCTGAACAGCCCCATTACAATACATTAGTAAGTATCCATAACATTATACCTTACAACTTTTACCATCTTTGGTTCATTGTCTTTTAGTTTTGAAAGTAGTGCTTTCATTGTTCTACCAGTCTCAATAATGTCCTGAAAGAGAGACAGAAATAAATTGTCCTCTGAGACTGAAAGAAAAAACACTGTGAGTGGATTAATTTAAAGCCCAAAAACCAGTCAGCCACCCTGGAAGCACAGTAACTTAATAAATTGTTTGTTTATATGCAAAAGGTATTAACTTGCAAAACATGGGGAAAATGTGTTTTTCCCCATTATCTCTTCTTTCCCTCCTCCCCCTCCCCCCAAATCTTTACTTACCTCTACTACTAACACATTCTGGAAAAGATCATGTAGGGAGAGAAAAAAGAGAAAAAAAATATTTACTTGACAACAGTGAGCTACACAGTCAGCAGAAATTTGCACTACAAACCTCAGTTACAGGGTTTTCAAAGGAGCTTGTCACTTTAACTACTTTGGTTATTTTAGTGCTTTTGAATAGTCTTTCAGTTGATATTTATGGAAGCATAAAATATCTTGAGAAAGCCACCTATGTCAGGTTTTACATATTATTCTATGTATAGCAATAGCATTCTTGAACCATACTGCAAAAGTCAGTTTTAAGATTGCTCATTTCCAGGGGCTGTGGGATAAAATGGGGAATAGAAGCATTCAATCATAGAATCATAGAATGGTTAGGGTTGGAAAGGACCTTAAGATCATCTAGTTCCAACCCCCTTGCCATGAGCAGGGACATCTCCCACTAAACCATGCCATCCAAGCCTATGTCCAACCGGGCCTTGAACACCGCCAGAGATGGAGCATTCACAACTTCCCTGGGCAAACCGTTCCAGTGCCTCACCACCCTCACGGTAAAGAATTTCTTCCTCATATCCAATCTAAACTTCCCCTGCTTAAGTTTGAACCCCTTACCCCTTGTCCTCTCACAGTCCCTCATGTGAGTCATACAGTCCCTCATGAAGAGTCCCTCCCCAGCATCCCTATAGGCCCCCCTGAGATATTGGAAGGCTGCTATGAAGTCTCCGCGCAGCCTTCTCTTCTCCAGGCTGAACAGCCCCAGCTTTCTCAGGCTATCTTCATGTGGGAGGTGCTCCAGTCCCCCCATCATCCTTGTGGCCCTCCTTTAGACTTGTTCCAGCAGTTCCATGCTGATAATGTTAAGTTTTTACTGAGACCCATGGGGATTACTTACTGTTTCAAAGGATGGCAGTTTAAACTAGCATTAAGTGGCTGCAAGCAAGTAACCTCAACATTTTAATAAAGATAGACTTCCTGGAAGATACACAATAACTGTTCTTTCCCTGTAAAAGCTGAATATGCTAATCATACCTTCCCATGTAGTGTACACAGTTCCTCGCCTACAATACTTATTTTTTCTGTAGGTGAATCATTCTAGAAAGAGAAAGAGCAAAGAGAATACACATAAAACATTCTCAGAAGTGTTATTTTGTATGTGTATGAATGGTATGTTGCTGTTGCGTTTCGCCTACCAAATGGCACTTGCAAATTTACACAGCGCTCCTTCAGTAAAACAGCTTTTAAGCATCTGAGAGCAAGCACAGATTTGTTTTATAATTCTGTGAAGAATTTCTAGGATACTGTACACTGTTGTATTTAGCAAGGGATAAATTTTGATCAGTGCACAGAGTTCTAGTCTTCAAAAAGGGGAGAAGATAAACCAGACAAAAATGGCATGAGTCATTGCTTTACAGTAGTTGGCTCAGGCCAACTGTGATTGGCTCGGGTAAAAGATACCTGTTCCCCACACACAAATTATGAAAACAAGTCTCCAATATTATCCATAGGAATAAAAAATAATGCAGAGAGAAAAAATAAGCAAGTCTCTAATGCTAAGCTCCTCTCCATACTCCTTCCCACCAAAAGGTGCCATGGTCCAGACAGAGTAGAATCTGTGTGGTAACTGTTGGCTGGAGAGGAGGATGTTGGAGACCTGACCCTGGCTTTGTCGTATTAAGTGTTCTGCTATATATTCACTCCAGTGACTATACAGTATTCATCTTGTTGTTGGGGCAGATCAGTAAGTCAGCATGTAATAAATTGAGTTGCTTTGAACAGGATGTATACATAAACTCATTATGAGGTGGAGTTTTCATGTAAACTACCAGTATTCAGAATGTAAGTCTATAAGGAGTCTATTTCCAAAGAAAATAAAGTTGCTTACACAGTAGCTTTTTATTCTAACAAAATCCACAGTAATAGGCACAGATTTATCACCATTTCGATTTAGTGCTTTTATATGGTCCAGCAAATCAGCAAAGAATTTATAGCCTCCTTTAAGGACACAGAGTGCAACAATATGGTGGCTTCCCATATCTTGCATTATATCTCTAGCCAAACGTTCTGTCCTGGAAGGAAGAAAAAAAGAAAACAAAACAAAACCCCCCAAGTTTTATAAGACCTGTAAAGTGTTTTATATATCATGCTAGTTTGTCCATGTATTAAACAATGTCCATATTAACATGTTGATCTGGCAAATTGTGGCTATGTTAAGACATAGAAAAGTTACATACTTCCAGTTCACAAGATGATGCCTATGTACTCATCTTGCCATACTGTTGATTTAATCCATTTTTCTAAAGATTGCAGAATATGAAAGCTTGTAGATATCTGAGATAAAATGGAAACTTAACAAGATTGTAGAGGAATCCTCTAGAATGCCCTTTGTATTATACTCCAGAACACAAGTATTATAGCTGCAGGGTTCCCATGTTTCTCACGAACTATGCAGGGCAGGACCTCAGTCTTTTCTTTTGGATGGAAATGGATCACTGTCATCACTATCACTACTTCTTGTTTACCTTCATACCTGTCCAGGATGAGTCCATGAGGAATGAAGACTCTTTCTAAATCTTCTTCATAATGCGTAGGAATGCAAAATAGATTTTTGTTATAGCCACTTTCTTCATCTTTTATCTGCAAGTGAAAGGGAAAAAGTTCTTAAGAGCAACAACCGAACCATATAGGAAAAAGCCTTCCAGTCTCTGATACTGTGGAGAAAGACTCCTGTCCCCACACACCCCAATAATGTGTAAAAAATATATCTGAGAGCTTTTGAACTTTCTGATAGAACAGTTCACAATCCGTCTGATAATTCAGGAGCTAATGTGCTTGTCTGAGACGTGAATAGATACATAACTGTTTTACCCCAGTCGTAGTAAGAGAAATTCTCAACCATCATAAACTAATAAAAATAACCCTAAAAAACAAACCACCTTCTTGTATTCTCCTTTCCCCTTCTGCAGGGCACAACAGCTTGCTCGTGTGCTAAACCAGCAAAAATGAAAATTTAAGGTTCAAAGCTTCACTAGTGTGGAATAGGTGAACTACAGACCACATGCATTCAACAGAACTCAATACAGTGGCTTGTTAACGAACAGCACAGAGCTGTGGACTGAGTAGTAATAGCTTAAAGTATTGCTAGCAAACAAGTTAACACCTGTGTACTCTTTAGACAGATTGTTTTTAATTCTTTTTTTGGCATGTGGGAGATGAACACATAGGTAAATAGGAAAAATGGATGTAGGGAACAGGAATGGGTTATCACTTGCAAAACTGCTATTTATTTTTAACTTGGCCACAAATAGCCTACTTAATTTAAAGATAAAAGTAAAGAGACAGATGTTAACAAGAATTGCAAAGAACAGATAATCGTAATATGAGGCAATGTATATAGAATCTCATCCTGGCTGAACTGGGGGTGATCTGCAAGTATTCAAAATTGGTAGGCTTTGGTGTTCCAAGTTAAAATTACAGAGCAGCCTTGCGGTTGAGCACTGTTTAGAATGTCAGCAGCACTATTTTGCCTGGTTTCATTACTATTTTCTTCATGGCTGAAGTCAGCGAAGTGAAAGCTTAGGTGAATGATTGTTTTAAATTAAGCCTGTGCTTTATTCTGCTTGGAAAAGTTATGGGCAGTTACACTGGTGTCAGCTGTAGATCAGTCTAGACAGCATCTGTGAACAGGCTTTAATACAGTGCAGAGCTGGTTATTATTGTTGGAGTATTGGCCAGTTTGAAATGGGCTAATTTCTGCCTATGTGAGGTTGCTAGTGGTGACAGACAGAAAACATATACAGGATATGGGGTTCTGTCAACACAAAGCTGTGACAGTGGGACATAATTAGAAGCATTGTCAAAGTGAAAAGATGGTGCTTATTTGTTTATTTGGAACATAAAAGCATAGTTTTCATTTGGAGTACAGAAAAGGCACATTTAAGGATAGTCACTGACATGATAAACAGCTTAAAAAGTGCTGTAGGGTGGGTTGTTTATTTTGTTGTTTTGTTGCTTTGGTTCTGGTTTTGTTTGGTTTTTTTTTTTCCCCAAGAGTCCCCATCTTTACTGCTTTCTACATAACAGCAGTTGAGATATAATGACTATGCCACCTGTGAACTGAGCAGTTTTTCTTTTGCCCAATCATGATACTGATTGCCATATTTAATGGGTATCAGCTTTACAATTTGTTTTTGCAGTTACAAATTGGTCTTTCATCTGCACAGTGAAGTAAAGTTCAGCCCTGTTGATGATGAATTTCACTTCCTGTTGCATTTGATGAGAGGCAACACAACTGGTTCAGCTCAAGTGAATGATGAGCTCTGCCCATGTTAATGTAACTATTGAACAAAGCTGATCTCAATGCATACAGGTGTGTGTAGTGATTGCTGCTTCTAGGTAGTCTGACAATGCAGTTTAGTACCTTCTGTTTGGCTAACAACTATGCTCATTGAGATTATTTGCACAATGTCTGACACATTAATATCTTGTTTGTTGCTATGTGTGAAACATTTTTAAGGTCTGCTGAAAGGTTCTTGAAAAGAACCTAAAGGATTGCATCAATTTGAGCACCACATCACCATAGCAACATCCTGCATATGCCTTATAGGCTCATAAAAGCATTTGTATTGTGGCACATGCTAAATAATACAGCAGAACCACATTATACAGCAGAACCACATTATAATGAAGCAATCTACTAAACTATTACACAAAGTCGTTAAATTTTTAAATCATGAGCTTACAAGTTGAAGAATTTGTTGTTTAATTTAGATTCAGTCTCATCTGTTGTTCATTTATTGATGTAGTTTTCTGAGTTTAAGGAGGAAAATAAAACCCCAAAAGCAATTTTGTACACTGAAGAGATTCATAAATAAGTATTGTTTCATCAGCACTGAAGGAAAGAATATGAATATATTAACATCAAATTTATGATGTCATAAATTTGTCAAAAAATTTAGTCTATTAATATGCCTCCATTCTGAAAGCCATTTTGTCTCATGAGTAGATATAAGAAACAGGTCCTTTCATCAGTCAGCATTTCTAATGTTCTAGTATTTTTGCTGAAGCTAACTTCTTATCTCATGCCCAAAGCTCCCTTCAATTAAATAAGCAAATATGAGTGCAATATGCTGTTTTACCTGCAGTCCACGAGCCATAATCTTTCTTTGAACTATGCTACTGGAGAATGAGTCGGTATTGTCACTGCAGTTTGTCTTGCTCTATTTTCATCTTGCAGTCAAATCATGACCTGCTTCTAAAAGGTCAAAATTGCCATCGTTCCTACAGGAAGCATTACTTTTTTCTGCTAATGCACTGACATCACAATCCCAGGTTCTTACTTAATCAGATTAATCAGAGATAAAATAGGCATGAGCCCTGCTGCAACCAATCACAGAAAAGGTATGGGGACCAAGAGAGATACAAAAGGGAAGCTCATGAATCAAATTAGTAGGAAGGGCTAGGTAGGGTAGGGTTTTTTTAATTGAAAACACAAATTGGATAATGAGTTACAGCAAATAGTAATTAAGTGGTATATGTGCAGAAGGTAATTTTACATATCAGTTTCTTACATAATATCTGCACATCCATTGTTGTGATAAAGCTCACAGCTTTTTAAACTGCAGATGTGCTAAGTTGCTGAAAAAAAAAATCAGTATCTGAATAAACAAAGCCATGCTTTTAAAGATGACATGAAGCAGAGAACTTTGCAGCTGTTGAGACATGATGAACCCTGTCTGACATTCTTCCAGGCCATCCTTTCATAAAATGTGGGGGTGATAGTTAGAGTAGCGTGCTTAACATCATTTAAAATCAAATCTCACTGACATTCACTGTAATCTGATTAGGGTACCAAACTGCGCTATTATCTGGGATTAACATGAAGGTTTTAGATTTCTAAAAATTAATCGTACTAACAAAATGAGCTAAAGCCAGCTTGCATGCAGTGCTACAGAATGTTCTTACCAGGTTAGGTACATTTTATTAATTCATCAGGTATTGTGTTTTCTTGGGGAGAGGGCACATTTATGAAAGAAGATTTTTCTTTTTTCTTTGTAGTCTTATGGATGCTCCTCAAATTGTGGTTGACAACACTTGGGATAACACAGAAATGCTCTTCCAAGTGGATTAACGGGCATATCCACAACTTTCAGTTATACGTTAAATAGTAGCACTATTTGGGAACTATTAATGTCTTGGGGCTACTTGGCTCCTGTTTCATGCAGTTAGCAACACTTCCCTTCTACACATTCCCACTGGATTCCCTACCTTACACATGTAACCTCCTTATCCTGTGAGAAGCCTTGCTTTTCTAATTCCTAGTGGTATACAGTCCTTTCTAGTTTGGAGTAAATCGCATTCAAAAACCAAGAGAACTTCCTCAACAAAATCCTGCTTTGAAAGGAAACATTAACAAAACCCATACATGTAAAGAGCAATGGCTTGAGCAGATACTCTCCCTTCATTATCCTCAGAAGCCAAAATAAAGGTGAACACATACACTGCTGAGGAACTCATGCAAACATGCATTGCATTTGTAAGTGTTTGTGGAGAAAAGTGAGAGAAAAGGGGGGTGGATCTCAGACTAGTTTGTGTGTTTTCCCTCTCCTGAGCTTTTCAACCCAGAGTAGTTTAAATTTAGCTGTGCTGAAAGGATGATGGAGCTCTAGAGAGACGTGAATGGATGATGCCATACTAGAATACTAAGTGCAGCAATATTGCTTATTCAAATTGCCTATATATCACACCTACAGCTTTAGATGACTAGTTCTAGAATCTGAACTTTTTTTTTCCTAATTACAGGCAAAAAAGACATACCTAGATTTCATATTCATTGTTTCGCCTGTAATTTTCCACATTTAAACAGAATTTAGTGTAGTTTTGCTAAGATCAGTAGTGTGGGTGAGACTATGTGCTTAAACCTCTTTCTAAGGGGCTAATTATTGGTTCTATCTCAGTTTGCAGTTTCAAACAGCCTCACTGACCTGAGTTACTGAAATTATGGTGAAGAAATAAATATTGTGTGCATATCTGACATGATCTGTAGCACGCAATTTAGCTCTCCCTTTTCTTTAAATGCTCTGTTCTTCTCTACATTATGAAATCTTTTGTGCACTTGATCTCTCTATAGTGAAACCTTGACTGAAGATCATACATCCTAGTCAGCCTCAAAATATTCTCAAGTGTAATGTGGTCTGTTTATTAGACCACCTCTGTTATGTAAATTACTTTTATAAAATCCTGAAGTCTTTACTGCAGACAAGTTTGATATCACATTACTCATGTAATGTGCATATAAAATATAAAATATAAAAATTACTCATATTTTTATAAATTGCACACTGGACCTTACAAAGCTTTGTCTTGTTTAGGCACTGTAGTATTTGATCTCATTTGAACTGAGTCCAGTTCTAAAGTCCTGTTTAACTTTGTTTCAGAAAAAGATTGCAGAAAATTCCTCCCACTGACTTTATTTCTGAGTTTTTGCTACACTGGGAGTATTGTCTGAGTTACAAATAAGCACAAACTTTTTTGCTAGGATCCATGTTTAGAAAGAGCAGAAGAATTTCATTTATAAGGAGTACATGCATATATATGCATGTATTATATAATTATATTATTGCATTTTCTTAACAAGTACTGATTTCTCTTTAGAGAAACTGACAACAAAAGAAACTTGTGATATTGCTTTGTTATGTTGGTGTCTGTTCAGCTGGAATGAGATTCCTGTAATTGAACTGGGAAAATAAGTGTATTCTACTAAAATCCCCATAGATGGAAGGTGTCAGACAGGCCACCATGTAGCCTCCAAACCTTTATGAAAGGATTCATGAGAAAAAGTCAACAGCCCACCAGGGAAAAAAGAAGCAGATTTTAGAACTCTGTGAGGCTTGGAAAAGTTTTGTGTTGGGAAGAATATACGCTTTCATTGAACTTTAAGCTGGTTCAAGAAGCCTCTGCTTACTCTATCTAAAATTCAGAAAACTACTTCTCAAATAATATTTGATTTAAGATTCTCAGTAAATTCCATAGAACAATAATAGTAACCACATACCACTATCAGCTGGCAAGTACTTGAAAATCCAATAAACCTGTTAGTGGTCTCAATTAGTGGCCTGAGGTGTTCATGCTGAAAGTTACTGCTACATTGACTATTTTTATTGTCCCATTCTGAAGGAAGAAAAATTCACAGGTGAAAGGTTCATGCTAAGAGAGCCCTTTGTCATTGCTGAATAATGGAAATAGGATGTAGCCAGTTGGAGTCCTTATGCAGTGTCTCAGTTGTATATTATGTGATCATACTCCCATAGGAGAGAACAAAAGTGCAAGTGTTTATATATTTATTCCATATAGGAGCCCCAAGTGCATCTTTTTAAAGTAAAACTTTTTGAGTAAACTAGCAAGTGAAGCTCATCTCAATCTACTGCCCTCTTCTAAATAACAGGGTACTGAGGGAGCCAGTAAGGTAGCCTGTACAAACAGGCTGAAGATTAATTAGATCAGCACTGACAGCTTGATAAAAAAGCATCCAGTTAATACAGAACAACACTGCTCTTGTCCTTGAATCTATTCTCTGAACTACTGAATCAATAATTACTTTTTTCAGGACATGATTTGGCTGTTTATATACCTAAGTTCATTGCAGTTTGAAGTAACTGGTCTTGAGACTAATGTAATAATTTCAAAGGTTCTCAAGAAACATTTTATAGTCACTAATTAAGTCCTGGCATTTCCTTTTAGGTATTTTAAATTGGAAAGGAAATCGGATGTATCATTTAAATGTTCCATTAGATTACTAAAACCTTGCAAATAAAACATCAGAGAAAGTGTCCACTAGAGGGAAGCCTCTACCATGGAAGACAATACTTGCCAAATGGGAAGAAAAGCCTGCATTTCATGAAGCAGACTTTCCAGGCTAAGAAACTCCGTGTTCAATTAACAATGGTACAGATATCTCAAAGAAATGCAAATGCAATCAGGTAATGTAAAACAGGCGTCTTAAATATTTAGACCAGTTCTGAACGTGTATAATTGTGGATTAAAGGAAAACTGCTCTGATTTGTATCATTGGAGACTTGACCCATGGGCTCCATGTTCCAAGTGGCTAATAAAGCCTTAAATTAAAGCTGATAGTTTGTATTCAGTGACTGATGTGTTATTAGGAAACCTAATTAATACACTTTGAAATGGCTCAACTTTAGTAATTTGGAGCCCATCCTAAATCTGTTTTTCATTTGACACTTTAAAGTCTAAGATAAGACCAGCTGCTTAATTGTTTTTTGTTTGAAAAAGGTCATACTGCACATCCCCTGGTAAACAGTGCAAGTTTATGATTAGAAATTAGAAACACTTCTGCTATTTTAGTCTTTATCACATGTACTCTTTTTATTATGTGACTCTTAAGTAAAAAAATTCATGCGTAAGTACCTTCATACTTTACTTGGCTCTTTTCTGTTCGGTCTGAATATGAGGTTTTTCTTATTTTACTGAAGCAAAAAGGTGGTATACATCTTGACAAATACTGGATATTTATAAATGTTGTGCTTGAAAATGTCTGCTTTTACAACTTCTCTAATACCCCCAACATCTAGACATCTAGCAAGCACAGACTGATTGATGGCAAAGCTTGAAGGAAACACTCCTGTAAAAGATGGCTCGGTCTTAAGTTTGGATAATTCTTGAAAATACACTAACACCAATTCCCAAATAGACAAATGAAAAATTCTGCAGACTTAGGCATTGTGATTGTTGACCTGGAGGAAATGTACAATATTTATTAGCAATGTTTTTCCATCTGTAGCATAAACGGTGAAGTGACTGCATGAAGGAAACCTTTATGTAGCTTTTGCTACATTTGTTTGGTACATAGGAAAAATGTTTCAGTCTCCTGGATTGTCTGTTAGGAAGCCATTTTGAGAGAGGATCTGGCTAGGACTGGGGCAATAGGGCAGAGAGAAAAGGAATCAGGACTTCTGGATTTTATTCACAGTTCTGACATACCGTTTATTTGCTGTACGACTGTGGCCAATTTATTTTCCTGACTGCTCCTGTTGTACCTCTGACCTTCCCATGTGCCTGCTTTTCCCTCTGTGCCTCCTGTAATCAGCTGACCTTAGCTTTCTGAGACTCCTCTCCTGTGGGCTACATAGGTCATGGTTATTTTTGGGAAGGTGCCATTTAAGAAACAGTGTTGCTCTCATTTGCTAGTGGTCAAATTAATGCTTTGAAAAGAAGACTGTGGTCCATTTATTTGAATGTTAAAATACAGTTGTTATAGTTCAGTGTGTCAGTGAGCAAACGTGAGTTGCTCCATAACTGCCATAGTGTCCAATGTGCCTGATCAAGTTCCCCCCACCCCCCAACAGCTGGTTGAATTGTTTTACCTAGGGAGCAATGGGTGGTCCAGGAAGCAGCCTGCTCTGCTCTTGGGGAGCTGGACTCATCTTCACTGCAGAGATGTTTAATAAAAATATTTGTTAAACAATGGCTTTATCTGAGTGTGTGATCACAGCTGTTTTATTTTAGCAATGTAACAGCAATAACAATTAAATCCATATTCTGCCTTGGATATTTATTTTCCTGAACCCATTCTTAGTGCGGTGAAAGAATTTGGTGTGAATTGCTCTTTTAAAATACAACTGCTTGTAGTGGTTTGCAGATTACTTGTATTACCTTTGTATGATTTTTCTTTTACTTGAGACCTTGAAACAGTACAAAAATACATACCACAGAGAGGCCACATTTAAAAATACTCTAAAATGCTTCCCTCTAGTTTTTTTCTAATCACTATTTTTACTTGTTAACAATGTTCTGTTCTGCAAAGTCATGCTTGACTATTAGAAAAGCTAAGTACTATCTTCCCATAACAGCATGTAAGAAAAATGTGGATTATGCATTTTGATAAAATGAAAAAAAACCAGCTCTTTTAAGATATCATGCAATTAGTGCATTCGAATAAAGATAGCTCATCTCTAAACCTCAATTTTGTAAAACCAAACATTTCAGTGTTGCCAGTGCCTTTTGTTGAGATGTTGAATAATGAAGATGATGCTTTTGTATGAGCTTGCTTAGAAAGATTTTACTGCTGCTACTCTTGTTTACTTATTCCAGTGATTGGCAGCTTGCAGTGAAAACCACTGCTAGTGGCAACTAGGCTTGCCCACAATCAAAAGGAAATTTAGTGCTGGTCAGTACAGTTTCCTAAGACAATGGAGGGAACAAAAAGAAAGCTTCTTCTACTGATTCTGAAGTTTTCAATTACTTGCTCATATCTCCATTAAAATACTGGATCTACTGGCATAGATGACTCTTTGGAATCTGTTGGGGACCCATGCCATTGTGAAGTCAGTAAATCGTAAAGATTTTCAAAGAATCCTAAAACAGCCCAGGTTGTGAGGGACCTTGAAAGATCACGTGATCCAACCCTTCATGGGAAAGGGAGCCTAGATGAGATTTTCTACCACCCCATCCAATTGCACCTGGAAAATCTCCAGTGATGGGGACTCTGCCACATCCCTGGGGAGGTTGTTCCATTTCTTGTATCAAGATGAAACCTCTCCCAGTGCAACTTGTATCCATTGTCCTTTATCTTCTTTATGTGGCGCCTTGCAAAGAATAAGCCTCTGTCCACTTAATGGATGAATTTTAAGTACCGGGATACTGTGATGAGGTCTTCACTGGGCTTTCTCCAGGGAGGAGGGAAAGACGACCTTAACTCCTTAAGAAGTTAAGAAGACCATAGCTCCTTAAGTCTGTCCTTATCGGATAGGTTCTCCAGACCTTTGATCATCTTTGTGGCCCTCCTTTGGACCCTCTCCAGTATAATATACCTTTTTCATGCTTCTTAAAACTGTATTTCATTTCCACTTCCACCACTTGGGTTTCATGCCTTCACTCTCCTTGCAAATTTCCTCTTATTCTAGTAATGAGACAAGAACTTCATCATCTACCTTCTTTCCATTCTCCTATCAGACATTACGTATAATTTCTCTCCATTCACTAAGTTACCTTCATGGAAAATGCTTGGGCTCTCATTTCCTAATTCTGCATCATGGCAGCTTTTGACCTGGTTAATGTTTTCCTCCTTGAATGCTTGTCCCCGTTTTGCTTCTGATTTCATTGCCTCCTTCCACTCAACAATTTTTGATGTCTTCTAACATATTTTATTTTCTTACAGATTTTTTTTTTTTTAATGAAGGAAAGCTGTAACACATATGTAAGCAAAGTCTGCTTTGAGAAGAATTCACTTTTACACTCATTAGAGATGGGGAGAACTTTGCTCAGTGAAAAGAGCTTGCATGTCATCAAAAGGATCTTCCAAGCCTGTTAATAAGTAAGAGCTACACAAGTTTTTATGACACAGTGGACACAGCAGTTGTTTTTCAGCCATCCATGAGAGTATGTCATAATGAAGACAAAAACCATGGTTGAATATTAATGAAGGGAAACAGCATGCATCTTTTTTCCCTTAATTAGTCTTCTCCATATTTAATTTGAGTGTATGCCAAAACTCTCATCAAACTAAGAACTAGGAGGGAGCCATTGTGTTATGTAACATTGTGTGATGCCCTCATGTGACATAGCAACTTACTTTTCATTTTGTTTTGTTGCTGTTACAATGCATTTCAGAAAGTGCCATCCAGCACTGACTAAAAAAGGAGAAGATGACTTTGTAGAAGATATAATGCAGTGGTAATCAGGAAAAACCAGAATGTAAGACTGCGGGCTCAGATTCTGGCTGAAGTTCACTCAGTCTAGCCACAAATCTAAAAATGCACCACTGCATGGTGAAGCTGGAAAATCTCTAGCATCTTGGCTTTTACTAAGAGAAAAGAAGAAAGTTAAACTCATGAAAGACAGCTGTGATAACTTTGGTCATTTCCAGACATGTTAAGTTTTCATTATAGAAATTATTCTTTTAATTATCTTCTTAAGCTTCCATTTTAAAACATCATCCACCATGACTGGCTTTTCAAAAATTCATTTTAATCAGTAGGGGTCCAATTTAGGAAAGCACAAAAGTCTGCATCAAGGACTATCCCTACTGAAAGCAATAGTTAAAACCATTCTTAATGTCAGACATGTACTAAGGCTTCAGTCGTGGACTGAAGTCACTGGCTTCAGTCACGGAACTAAAGAAGTTTGAGTGATTCAGGCATAGAGTAAACTGGAACTGAAAGTCCCATTTGCAGCTTTGCAGCCCCTTATCTTCTAAGAGATTGTCTGGTGGCTGCAGTATGGAGTGGCAGAAGGAAGGGTTGTCCGGGTGTCACAGGTATAAACTGAGACAAGACATCTTCACATTTTCAGTTCACAGAATTACACAAGGATACTGTCAGTGAGAGGCTGTAATAGCAGTGTTTTTGTATGGCTAATATTTCACATATAGTGAGTCTACCCAGGAAAAACAAGGTAAGCTCTTAAAAGAAAAATAAGTTTTGGACAGCTAGGGTGTATAATAGTACTCTCACACAGCTGTGTCAATGGGCTCAAAGCAAAAGCTTCTGTGTTGCGTTAAAACACACAGTATGTTGTTATGCTTAAGTGTACTTTCTAAAAAAATCCATCATCTCAAGCTGTGTTTTGTATCTGGAAGCTAGAAAAGGTTGAGGAATAGGCTGCCAGGGAGCAGCAACAGAAAACTGCTGCCTAAAGGGCAAGGAGTCAAGCATGGTGACATAGCAAGCAGAAGCAGGGGCCTCACCAGCCAAGGCTTAGACCCACAGTACCTGACTGAGGTGAACAAGACAGACCTGGGGATGGGACTGGAGTCAGCCAGGAGTCCAGGTCATCAGAAAAGGTTGTGGTGATAAGGCAGGTCCAAGGGCAAGCTGGAAAGTAAACCCACAGGTCAGGCACAATGATCATCACAAAAGTCCACAGCAGCAAAACAGGTCTGACTGAGCTGGGAACAGGTATACATTATGATACAGCTCTGGCAAGGACTAACAACCCAGCCCTGAACTTAAATGGAGCTGCTGGGCTCATGGACAGGTTTGTTGGTGGAGGCCTCTGGTGAGATTAGCCATGGCAAGTATTTATCTTGCCTGTTTGTGCACACAGGGCCCTGCACGGGCAACACGTCATGAGACCCCAAACTACAGGGCATTTTCTCTTTAAAGAAACCCAGAAAAGTCATGCTTAGAGTTAACCAGAAGAGAAAATCACAATTAAGACCCACCTTTGATAGTTTTGTACAAAATAACTGTGCACGCTTGATATGCATACCTGAAAGACTCGAAAAGAGCAGCAAAAAGAAGGTTTTTTACTCTAACCAAAGAGTTTTAAGGTCACACAAAATCTGTTCAAACCATAGAGGAAATAGTAATACCCAAACCCTCTCATATTACAGTAAGCGTTCAGATTTAGCACTGAGGCTTTGAACTGGTTAGCAATTCAATTCAAGAAGCTAATCTGTTTCCATCAAATGCTTCCACAGCTGTGCATCTTCAGAGGAAGTGAGAAGATAAATGGCATAATGTAGAACAGGGCAGCTGGTTTGAATCCTTGTCCCTACATAGGCTGAAAGAGCATTAGAACTATTATTCTTACTGTAGGCATGTTCAGACAGCCCATCATCATAAAGTTAACAGAAAGCACATATATCTCTGAGGTATCTAGTGAACTGCATACCTCTCAAGCATTGTCAGAGAAGTTATTTCTATTCCTATCCCAATTTCTTTACTTTTACCATTATTCATGAAGGATGTGAAAAAGGCCAATTTAATCTTTCATTAACATAGACTTTTCCCTGCTGTAGACAGTGAACTTGGGATACAGCAGAGTCTCTTATGGATTTTTGCATCCTGCATCCATGTATAGCAACCTTTAAGAAGAATCTGGGGGGAATTGCTTGCTTTTCCATGTTTATTTGTTTGAGGGAGTAATCTGTCATATATGTGCAGTCAGGTGTATTAGTCAGGGTAATGGGGAACTGGTATAGATCATGTCATGGAAAGCAGACATCAAGCAGGTATTCTGTGATATGGAATCTCCATGCCGAGGTTCCCCAGGAGCTATCTCTGTGCAGTTAATTCAGTTTTGGTGCAGCTTAGCAGTGACCCTGTTAGAAACAGGCAACATGCAACCTCTTGGGAAATCTCCACACTGTGTATCCTCACTTCAGAGGGTTCTTGCTAGCTTAGATCCACAGTACAGAAATGTACAAAAAATCCTTTTCCATTTGTTCTACTGCCAGCCCAGAGACACAGCCATATAAGAAAAATGTCTAATTACAGAAAGCATTTCAGCTGGGAGCTGGGAGGTTGTCAGGTCAGAACAGTGCAAACTTCAAAACTGTAATAGTCCTAAAAAGAAACTTTGCATAGCACCTTCTGAGAAATGTGAGGTAGAACATAGAAAAGAGAATTAAACACCTGGTATCTAAGGAACAGGAATAAAAAAGAATATCCAACAAATAATTTATATGGTGACCAGTTCTTCATTCACTTCTAAAATGTAACTTGTCACATTGTAGACAGTATGGGAACAGAATTATTTTTCTCCAGAATAAGCAATGCCAGAGGAGTTAAGCTTATGCTGAGTCTTCATTCTACCATTTAGAGAAAAATCACAATGTGGAATTCATGCAGAAATTTTACAAAAGTGTAGGCAGACTCAATTGCAAGCTGGTTTTGCTCCCTGCCAACCCAAATATGGAGCATTGTAGTCACTTCCACACAGAGTTCACTCTTAGCTTGCTGAGTCAGCTGAGAGCACTATCCCCTCTAGCAGTACTGCATACTGGGATTGTCACTGTTAGAGCAGTGTACATTGTGTGGAAGTGTTTTCTGAACACTTTAGCTCTGCAGATAACAGAATTTACCTGCTATCCAGCTTAAACGGGACATGTGTGTAAGTAATTGTCCTCCCACTGGGAAAATACTCTATTTTGCTCTTTGCTTATCAGCTGGGGTTGCTGTTTGCAGACTATGATAAAATGCTTTTTTCCGGTTTTGCAGCAGAAATGCCTGCATTCCAGAATCCTATTACACACACAGACACACAGACACTTTGACTGCTGCCTCTTTAGTTAAAGGTAGGCAGTGAAGCATTCTAACATCAATATACTCTAAAGAACCATAAAGTTATGATCTGTACTAAGAAGATAATTCTGTCTGTGCAAAAAGTTTTTAGTGTGTTAACCAACAAAATCACATTTTACCTTAGTTTCTGAGGTGGTGGGAAAAGGAATTATGCTTGCTGGATGAAATCTGAAATGGTTTTACTCTGAACCAGCTGGGAGTCACAGAACTGGAATGACAGGATCAGGAGAGCAGAGACCATTCTGGTTTGGCATGAAAGAGGAGACAGAGACAGATGAGGGACATGGAAAACATCAAAATGTCTGGATAAACAAATGGGCTAGACCTCAGCTGGAGTAAATCTGAAAAGATGCAATGAATTCAGTAAAACCTACTGTGGTTTTCTCTAGGCCCACAGACTTTCCAGGGTTTGGCTGATCTAAATCACATAGTCATTCTTTCAAAGTTTATTCCAGCACTAATTATTTGGTGTATCTAACGGCCCGACATTAGTTTTGTGAGGCTTTTTAAGACCTGATTTTACCAAGAAACCGCAGGATTCAGGGTAACATTTTTTAGACTGCTTGGTGTCAGTGGTGGTATTTTGTCTTTGAGGTTTGCTTGGTTCCACAGCTGTGGTTTTATTAAGAAAAGCTTCATGTAGCATCTGGGCTTTCATTGCCTGTTCCTGGTGTTGTTTACTGGAAAAAAAACATAACATTTCTAAGTTGCAAGTGAAAAGTGTGTGCATTGTCAGGATCCTCCCCCCAGACTTGTTTGAGTGCAGGTATGCTACCCAAATCCTACTCAGAGCTCTGATATTATAAATAGTGGCTGAAGTACAAAAGGCAAAACCTAAACAAACCTGAACATGAGTCTAAAAGCTCTAAACCCAAACAGTCCATAAATCAAATGATAAGATTCCACAAGATGAAGAATTCATGAATAAAAACCATGTAAGTTCGCTTGGTAGCATGTTGGAAACATGCCACCTCCAGCAACTGGTAATCAGATCCACCTGAGCTAGTAGTTTATGACCTAAATAACGTGAAGTATTTTCCATCTACTGCATTAGAAGCTAGATTAGAGAAATCAAAAAGGAAGGTTTAACTACTCTAAAAAATAAGAAGAGAAAGTTGTGTTTTTGCAGACATTTCCTTCTTAATAAATCAATGCTTGCCTCCTTTTAGTGTCCTCTTCACTTACGAGGGAGCAGGTTACCTTCATTTATCAGAGACAGCAAGACATTTCTGCTCTTGGAAATGTTACCGTGAACTAGATGTGTCTCAAATGGAGTCTAATTTCTCATTACCTTTCTAACCTTTCAGCCTTTGCTGATTCACAAAGTGAGGAATTTTTAAATGTAAGTTCAGAAGCAAACTGCATTTTTCAACAGCCCTCTCTATTTAGTCAGATAAGGACATCTGTGCAGTTTTAAGGGAAACCTTCCAAAGTGATTGATACACTGATTGATACACTGATTTTTTTTTTTTCAGTTGGCAATTGTCATAAATAAACCCAGATCTGGACTCAAATGTGTGTTTTCTTGAGACTTCATTTTTTTCTTTTCTTGAGTGTCTACATTGGAGCTTGTTGGTGGGAGATAGAAACCTGTCTGTAAATGAGCATCTTTTATGGCTTAACTTGATCATCATGTGAAACTAGATGAAGTGCACCTAACAGAATGTAGATGAGATGCTGAGCACAACTCATTCATGAAAATTGCAAGTCTCCAAAAGAAGGCTGCAGTGTTATTCATAGAATTCATTGCTTTTTCAAGTCTATTAATTAGTGCTGTGAATGAATGCAGTTGTTGGCACAGTGTATTTATTGTTTGTTGAATTCAGGAATAGAACTGAAGCCATATTAAAATCTCCCATAACGATAGCAAAATTTAAGGAGCTCATGCTGTGAGCTGCAAACCACATCAACCTCCAGAACTGGAAACAGCCAGTAGTTGTCTTAGATAACCATAGGAAAACATGTGGTATGATAATGATTGTTGCTGACTTTTTTTGCTGTAACAAGCACATTTTACTTAGCTACTTATACAAATAGCTTGATTTAAATAAGTCCTTTAATTAGATTCAAATCTGAATTAGAATTAGTTGCCTCACATTTCCAAATGTTAGTCTTCCAGTGAAATGAGTAAAAATTTTAAATCATGTGCCTTGTATAAGGTAGAGACATAGGATGGAAGCTTGCTCAGGGTCGTTCAAAACAGCTGCACTTTTATGTAGTGATAGGAGAAAGCATTATTCTCAATGTTTAAAGAACTGACTACAAAGTGTACTCTTTTGAAAATCTGAGGAAAGTAATAAAAAAAAATCCTCCTTAAAAATCTTCCGAATAAGAAAAAGTAGCAACATGCTGCAAGCTGTTCCAGATGTTGTTGCTTGGTGTTTTGTTAGACCTCTTAAAGAGTCACAAGGAGGAGATGAAAAGAGGCAAGTTGCCTGAAAAGTGTAGCTCCAAATCTGAAGTAGTATTTAAATGGAGCAAAAGATCTGTAACATGTAGCCTATTTTAGCATTATATGGATCAGTGACTATCAGCTGGCTTTGGTGAGGTGATATAGAGGACAATGTAATGCAAAGTAAATTCGTAAAAGTTACTTTCTAGTAAAGAAACTCTATATCAAAGCAAAACCTCATAGCAATGAAAATTGGCATAATCTTTACCATGCCAAACGCTCAATCCAAACCCAAACTATTGTTTCACTTTGTTGGGTTCTGGAAAAATATTTCCCAACCATTAATTTATATCATGAGGTACTGAATACCATGTAAAACCAGTACACAGACTTGTACTGTTTAAGACATGGTATCACTTTCCCCTGCAATTTTTATTTTAATTTTATGGCTTTTTCATGGTTTTCTAGAAAAGTGCTACGGAGCACTAGGGGAACTATCAGAGAAGAGGCATAAATCAAGACTGTCCCTGTATTCCTTAATTCCAAACATCAGGTTTTTAAAGAAAAATAAATAATAAGAGGAAGAAAAGCAAGCTCCATGTCTGTGTGGTGGTGTGGTGGGTTCTGATCAGGTCAAACCAAAAGCCCACTTGGCTTCATCTGCTCTTGTTCTCTATAGGATTAAATGTATTGCATTTACCTCTTTATATATGGAAGTCCAAACCAGTTATCTCAATTTCTAAACCATTGTGCTGGAAGGGGTCAGCCAGATAGCATCTCTTCTCAAGCCTGCACACCATCTCAGTGAACTTAAAACACTGTCAGCACTCTGGCACAGGGTGCACAGAGAAGCTGTGGCTGCCCATCCCTGGCAATGTTCAAGGCCAGGTTGGATGGGGCTTGGAGCAACCTGGTCTAGTGGAAGGTGTCCCTGCATGTAGCACGGGCTTGGAACTGGGTGAGCTTTAAGGTCCCTTCCAACTCAAACCATTCTATTCTTCTATGATCTTCAGGTGCTAGAGACCAAGAAATAACTTGACTTGAGCACACCTGTCAGCTCTTCTCTTGACCAAGCCCTTAAATAGCTGTCATGTGCTTTTAGCCTCCTTAGTCTCCAAAAGAATGTGGGTGATTTTTTTTTCTTCTCACAAAGTCTCTTCAGCTCATAGTGAAATGACCACAGATATAATCAGAATTTTCATTTCTAAATGTTTTAACTCATCATTTAAAAGAAAAACAGCAAAACCTGAAAGATGACAGCAGCTATAGATAATGAAGTATAGAAAAAGTGTGGTGATACATTCCCAGAATACTAAACTGCCAAAATGATTTTGTATTCAGGGACTTTCTGAGCTAGAGGGTAGTCTTTGTGTTTGAAAGCCTTTAGTAGATGTTTCTTCAACAAATTTGTTCAATCCCTATCAAGCCTTTGCGATCTTCCAGCATCCACAACATCCTGTGGAAAGAAATTCCATGAGGCAGTCTGTTAGGCTGATGATTATGCTGCAATTGTGTTTCTACAATACATAGAAATTAATGGCTCTGTTATGTTTTCCTGCCCATTATCTTAACACAGGAAATCACTTAGATGTTGCTCAGAGCACTAAGCTAGGTTCTTGACTGATACAAATTGAAATCATGGAACTAGGATAATTGATAAAATAGTATGTCATTATTGCTGTGCAATATCAGTCTTGAGTTTCAGGTGAGGTCAAATTTTTCCATCTATCCACACAATTTACCTACAAAAATTCATTTTAGTCTGGCTTTGTGAGGAACCTGCTGGTACTCCCAGGAGGAAATAATTAGGTGAGTCCTGTACTGTAGGGAGTGCTGACCTGCTGTCAGGACTGTACTTTGCCTGGTGATCTAATCTATCCTGTCTGACTTTGCAGTGCTTTCAATGGCAAATATGCAGGACATGAGGTGACACAAAATCTTTCTTAAAAAGGTCCCAGAATTTTTCACCCTAAGGACAAATGACATCTGTAGAAATTCTACATTCTGGTTGCTTGGCTGTGGGAAAAAGAACATGTGGAACTGTGTCCTGGGAGGATTTCAGGCTGCAGTATTCTTGGTATCTCTCAGATCTTGCAGGTAAGTACAGTTCCATTGCACAGAACTCCTCCTTTCTACTTTGTTTTCTTTAGGATGGAACTTCCATTTCATCCTCATTAATAAGAATGCAACTTTATGAGCAGGGATCTTGTAGCCTTGAATTTGTCAGGTCAGATTCTAGGAGAAGCTTCTCAGGGGAACTTACTCATGAAACCAGTACAGATAGCCTTTCTAAATGGGGTTAGGAGTGGGAAGAGTGTATCAGATTGGGCATCTTTTGAACTTCCCTTACTTAGAGGATTTCATGCAGGACTGCATAATTGATGATACCTCACTGCCAGCAGTACATTGGCTGCAGAAGCAATGTGCTTAATGCTGGCTAACTGCCCGAAGATGTAGCCTTTCTTGGCAAATTTTGCAGCCTGTGACCATATCTTGAAGCAGGTATTGACCTGGATTGAAACCTTACCTCAGCAAGTACATTTTATCCTGGGAATTCTGCCTTCTATGTTCCAGAAACTCAGCATGTGTCCCACCTGCCTTGCTTCCTCCCAGTTTTAATTGCTTTTGATTCTGAGTATCAGATAATCTTTTCCCCTTATTTTCCCAGAAGACAGTTATTCATGGAAAAATTGTTCCTGGTGTCTGGCTGTGGGGTGGATCATATTCCAAATACAAAGGGTGACCTAGTTTCAGTATGCGGTGTGGCAGTATTCCTCAACTCTGACTGTATTTCAGTAGCACTTAGCACCCTCACCTAACTCCTGCCCGCAGACGGTTTCCCACTACAGGAGTGTTCATTTTCAGTATAAAAATACCCCTAACAAAATGACAGATTACCACGTTACTGCTTTTTAATGAAGCAGACTTTCAAATGTAAAATAATCAGTGTGGGTTTTGGTTTGGCTCAGAGGTGGCTTACAATAAAACATTGAGTAGTAAAATGGTAGGTCAGAGTAATGCTAGAGTAATACCGAATTGTGCATGCCTATCACATTTTATTCCTGTACTTGAAAGGTTGCTCTGGTTTTACTTGTAGCAGGGCCTTTTTACCCCATTGGAAAATGTCCATTCCAGGTTCTGTCTGCACTGACTCTCAGAAGACTGAAATTATAGCTTGGTTCTCATTTGTGATCATAATTTTGATTTTTAGTTCAACATGAGCAGTTCCTATGTTCAAGTCCTTTAGACACCTTTGGCAGCAGGATGGAGGCTTTCATGCCGCTTTGGATGCCCTCCCTCACAAAGTGCTCAGTGACAGTTGTTTAATACAGTGTGTAAACGATGGAATACCAGTCATATGCTTACTTGTGCATATGCGTGTCAGCTACAGCGATTTCAGGGAGCTTATCTCAAACAAACAACATGTTCTAGAACACACCAAAATGCTGATATAGGAGGTGCAGTTACAGAGCTTATTATGTAGGCCCTAAAAGATCCTAGTCAACTGTCTAAACTATTTCTGGTTTAAAAACCTATTCTACTTCTTTAAAAAGTGCTATGTCAGTAGTTTCATGTCCTGTCCTCTAGAAGTACTGAGTGCTTCCTGTTAGCATCTAGGTTCCCTTCTGTTCTATGTCTGCCTGCTAATGCAGTTCGAACTGCTTAGAAATATGCAAGAGCAAGTCCTAAATTATCGCCTCACCTCATCAACTAATACCCGCTGGCAATGTCTTCAGTGTCAGTATCCATCTTTGAAAACAGCACCGGGTCTATGTACTTCTTAAGGTCTTCATGAACCCTCTGTTTTTCTTGTGATTGCTACCACTGTTAGAAGGGTCGCCCTTCTGGAGCAATGAAAAAGTGTGTCTCTCTCATTTCACAAAGCCATTAGGGGATCTTCTGTTGCTGCTAATGTTTTTAATTCTTCTAACTTCACTGACCTGGACTAGATTAGGTAATGGTAATGAGAAGCATGTTTTGACGATTACCATCCAGGTGGCAGAATGAATTTTTGTTTATTATGAGCTGATAATCAGCTATTATTTAATTTACACAACAGCTACAAAAGTAATTACTTGAATATATTGACCAGTTATGTCTAATGAAGGTAGACTTATAATGACAGCTGCATTCTGAAGTTCTTACTCACAAAGCAGTAATCGGAGTTTGGAAAATTTAGGACAAATTCAGAGGAACTGTCTTGTCAAGGTTGTCTTAAAGAGTAAAATCTGTTCAAAGCCGTTTAGTGTGACACATCTAAATTTTTGCTGCTTCTTCAGAAATATGTGCATTATTAAGTGGTAGAAGTACAAAAACTAGGTTAAATTATTGTCCATGTGAAGACTAATGTATTACTCACATTGCTGAATGATGTAAATACAAGAAAAATGGTGCGATTTTATTTATTCAGATGGGAAGAAAGCATAATAGTTGGAGGAAAATATTTGCACTGCAGCAAAGGAGCTAAAATATGGCTACTTGGTGATTTGCAGAACACTTCTCAGGTTGTAAAAATATATGAGGCATGGTCTTAAACGCTCATAAGCATTTTGTGTCTTTGCTCCATATCAGTAGATATACAAGCTGTCCTGTTAATTCTTTCTCTGATGTTCAGTAACATTATATCACAGTAGAATATAAGTGTTGTGCCTTGCTGAGAATCACACAGGTGGAAAGGATGGCTGAATGGAACACTGTTTGCATTTTGAACTCAGTTCCTGGAGGGATGAGTGGAGTATCAAAGGGGCAGAAAAGAATTGGGTCAGGGAAGCTGTCTTGGGAATTAGGATAAGAAAATATCTCTAGCAAGAAAGATGAATGAGGACTTGAGCTGTGAATGGACTAGACTATTTGGGTAAAGTTGGAGAGGAGTTAATAAGAAGTAAAAGGACTTACTTGGGTAGATCTAGTATATATTTTGTTGGAATCTCAGAAATTAAGGCCTTTCATCTCGTACAGATCTTTCTTTTTCTATAAATAAATAACTCATAGACTCCAAAACACTGCAGACTATTTACCTGCACTTCATACCTGTAAAATCTTTAGTTTGACTTCTGTGGAAGTGGAAGTATCCGTGCGTCTTTAGTCTATAAGCACTGCAGAGCTATGATGATTTAAATTGTTTTATGTCCAGGATGTCTGACATTGAGCCATTTTCTCCTGTTCTGTGTTCATTGTATGTATACAATGAATTTGTACGAGTTCTGTTTACATTGTACTTGTACAACTCCAGAGTGACTAAACACTCTTCTGCTTTTCAAAATTTCATTGAAACTGTCTTACTGTAGAATACATGTATTTTTCCTTTAAAACATGATCGTCTGTATTCCACCTTATGGCATTTTTATGTTTGAGACCTACTCACTTTTTAACAATTTATGATAAATGTTATTCTGTCACTTAATAAAAATTATGGCTTCATATGATGTAACATAATGTCCTAAATAGCACTTATATCAGCAATGGTGCAGACTTCTAGCTGTTCTGATTGTCAGCATCACTCTTTATAGGGATACCAAAGTAGGTAATTTTTGTGCAACTCATAGTGGCTCAGCAGTGCATCACACAAGGAATTAGAGTAGAAGCAGTGTTTTCCAGTCTCCATGCTTTAGGGCAAACCCAGACTGAAACTGAGATTTGGGCTGTAAGTCTGATAATTCCTATCAAAGAAGGAGAACAGTAATTGTTCATTGTTGTCAGTTTTGACATTCTGCTTTCTTTTAATTGCATTAATATGAGCCAAAACTTTTTCAAGTCCAAGTTTCATAAGAAATGTTTTCACAGGCATAAGACAGCAAATGTCAGGCTGACCTACAGTTCTACTTTTCTGAATGTCTTCAGTGCTGCTTTTTGCTCAGTAATGAACACAGCTGTGTAGTAGCAAACTATTTTTTCATTCCATGGAACATGGAAAACCCTTAAGTGGAACTAGGGTACATTTTACAAAGGACTGCACAAATAGAGCACAAAACAACAGGCAGTAATCCTTGCCTCAGTTCATCTCCAGTTTTTATGAGGGATGAGTTGGGAGGCTGTGCAGTTTGATAGATAGGACACCGAGCTAGGTTACTAGGATTTACGTTCTTGTTTCAGCTCAACCCTTGACTGTCTATGACTTCAGGCAGGATTTTTTATTCTGATTCTCTAAGGTCCTTTAGGACTTCAAGTTGTAGAAGAAAGCAAGAGCATGATTCTTCTCTTGTCTCAAGCACCTATCTTCCTGTCTTTTTCATAGTGATCTTAGCATAATTCAGTATTAATGATAATGCACTACCTTAGATGGGATTTATCTAAACAACTTTAAAAGCCAGAAAGTTCACTGGGGAAGTGTCAACTTCAAACTCTTTTATGTAAACTTGTGAAAGTTAAGCACCTAGGTCTTAACTAGACACAGTAAATTAGTGCCTATTAACAGGATGGACTGCTGTGGTAGTGTGATTTTAAAAGGATGCAAGTGCAAACTTTGGTGTTTAACTTTTAGACATAGAAATGTGATAAAAATCTAACCTTTTGCCTGTGTGTCTTTTACTGTACTCCTGAGCATTGTTTGTTGTCATCCTTGCCAACAGCTGCAGTTTTATCTGCTTGTATAATGGTATATGCTTACTGTACGTTTCTTACACTCCCCTCAGTTGGGGGCCCTGAATGGTCCTGTACTAATTGTTAAGAAGGCTTCATTTCTCAATATGTTTCTGACATGAACAATCACTTGAGCATGAGGCACCTCTGCTAGAACTACAGTCATCCCAACTGTGAATGACCCTAGTCAGCTGTCACATTTGCCATCTCTATGATTTATTTACTCTTCATTCTCTAAAACCTGAGAGATAGCATTTTGTCTCTCCCTGATGTCAGTTTATTGACAGTGACAATTGCATCCATAGCTGTTTAGCACTGATCATTCAGACAGTTAACCTGGGTATGTAATGCTGCAGGTTTTCTGGTTTTATTACACTGGGCATATTAGATGACTACTTTTCTCTCACACAAGGTAAAAATACATTCCCTCTACTAATGTTCATATTTGCAAAGATGATCAGTTTAAAGATAAAGATAGTAGGTTTTGGTTGAATGTGTTGGTGCACATTTGATCTAGATGCAGATAAAGCACAGTAAGCTGTGATGTAAGCCATGATGGCTGCAGTGTACTTCTCTCTCTGTGGATGATTTTTAAAGACAGCATATTTCAAAAAGCTATCAAAATATTTTATTTGCAACTTGAAGGATATATACTATGAACTCATTAAAATCTTTTACATCACTGTATTCATTAAACTATCTGTAAAGTTTGGGGCCTGTTATCTCGATACAGGGACATCAACGACAGCATTATATGGCTGAGCAAGCAACATTCTACTCTAAATCATCCCAACTAATAGGGTAGATAGGTGTAAGAGCTGTTGAAAAAACCCTCCTAGGTTCATTACACTGTTAGTTCAAGCTTATATTACTCGACTTGAACCTATGCTTACACAAAGTCCAATGAATTTAATGGGGAGGCTTCCAACTTGGTCCATTGGGCACTTCTGCATTCCAAATAATGGAGAGGAATTTAGTGGCTTAAATGAGTTTTGAGTATGCAAAATGTATACCTTGTAACCTATATTGACATACAGTTTTATTGCAGGGCATTTCATGTAAGCATACATGAGCCGGCAGTGTGCGCTTGCAGCCCAGAAAGCCAACCGTATCCTGGGCTGCATCAAAGGAGCGTGACCAGCAGGTCAAGGGAGGTGATCCTGCCCCTCTACTCTGCTCTTGTGAGACCTCCCTTGTTGTATTGTGTGCAGTTCTGGTGTCCTCAGCGTAAGAAGGACATGGAGCTGTTGCAACAAGTCCAGAGGAGGCCACAAGGATGATCAGGGGAATGGAGCACCTCCCCTATGAAGATAGGATGAGAAAGTTGGGGCTGTTCAGCCTGGAGAAGAGAAGGCTGCATGGAGACCTCATAGCAGCCTTCCAATATCTGAAGGGGGCCGATAGGAATGCTGGGGATGAACTCTTCATGAGGGACTGTAGTGAGAGGACAAGGGGTAATGGATTCAAACTTCAACAGGGGAAGTTTAGATTGGATATGAGGAAGAAATTCTTTACTGTAAGGGTGTACTGGAATGGGTTGCCCAGGGGAGCTGTGAATGCTCCATCTCTGTCGGTGTTCAAGGCCAGGCTGGACATAGCCTTGGATGGCATGGTTTAGTGTGAGATGTCCCTGTCCGTGGCTGGGGTGTTGGAACTATATGATCTTAAGGTCCTTTCCAACCCTAACTATTCTATGATTCTATATTTGCAAGTTATGGACATCAGATTCCCTTTCTTAGTCAAAAAAGTTTAAGAAACTTCTGACTCCAAGTTCCTTTTTCTTACAACAACAGAGTGTTTTCTGTGTGAAAAGGACTACAGTGAATGTGTTTTGTGAGGTGAATAGCATATTCCCAATGTGAATGATTAAGCAGTTGTTCTATAGAGGACATTTTCTGTGGGTTCAGCCTAATGAAACATCTGCTTCATATTATCTCAAATACATTTTTTACAATAACCATTTCAACATTATAAAAACATTTAGATATTTTCTCTATAATTTATATCCTTCTTCAAATATCACCTCTTAAAACTCATAATCATTTTATGAAAAAATATTTCAGCTCTTTTAACAATTATTACATTCAGAAAACAAAGGAAAGCCAGTCCTATGCATTCCATCCCAAACTGTGTTTGACCTCATTCAGAACTAATAGGATACTTTTTATAAGATTTAAAAAAAATAATATTAATCTATCACTCAATTCCATTATTCTTCCTTAATTGTCTTCTTCAGTTGCTCTGTCTCTGTCTGCCCTTCCAGCTTTCTTTTGCTGTAAAACACTCTAGCAGCCTATTATGCAGGAGAGGAATGAAGCATGTGAAGACTGAAGTACACTCTGGCTTTCTTTTTCTTTACCAGTGTGTTATGCAGGGCAGGAGTGAAACACATGATGGAGCAGTGTGTGGAACTTTGGACTTCTTGCTTTGTTTTCAGAAAGAACAGTATAGTGGTAAAGTGTGCTTTATAGCTGTGAGTTTTTCTTTGCTGGAATGTGTCCTCTGGATTTCAGACAGATGCTCCAGGAATACACATTTGGACTGGGATCTTTGCCCCCTTCTTGTATTTCTTTTGTCTTCTAGGGCTTAGTTGCCATTTTCCTCAGAGGGCAGTGGGTCAGGACTTTAAAATTTCCTATAAATTTAATTTTTGTGTTCACTGTCGTTGACTGCAAAACAGGTTTGAAGGGGACGTTTTTTTGATGAGTAAGTTTTAAATAAAATCAGTGATATATTTTTAGTTATACTACTTTTTTTCCCCCACTGATTTGCCCCCTTTTTATCTGGCACCTTAAAATGCTAAAATACTCACCCAACTGTAAATCAAGTATCTTTCATTTATTTTCTTACTATATAACTACCAGTATGTACACGGGCTTTCAAAAATCCATTCAGTACTGAAATGAATTGCCATACTGTGAGTGTGTATTGCCTCTGTAAGATGATGAGAAAAAACAGCAAGGAGTAGTCATGTTGTGTGTAACAACTGGGACATACTTTCAGTGTCTTAGGGAGAGGTGGGGCACAAGATCTCTTGTTAAGCAATATGTTTTTTTACAAGCAAATTGAACACAATGAATCTACTCACGCAGTTTCTTATTGCTTATGTCAAAGTCTAGTTCTAAGATTGGAGAATTCAAAATTATATTTATACTTCCGGTTTCCTTGCAATTCTTCTGATTTCCTTGAGCTAGATTAACACATAAAGTATGACTGAAAGTGAAGATGCAGGACAGAGGGCATCAGTCAGCACACCATAAATTAAAACTCTCTTTGAGCTTTGTTTTATGAGAAATCTCAACAATATATATGAAGGTGCAATAGCTGTAGACCTGTTGGCAATACTAAACCAGTAAAGTGGGTAAAGAAATATCTTAGTTTGCTAATAGATAGTTCAGTAGGACTGTTTGCATATTGCAGACTGCTTACCTGAGGAAAGAGCTCAGGGTAAGGTACATTTAATACTTCCTTTGCCAAAAAACAGAAGTAGGAGCTTGTCTGAAATGAATTTTAACACAGTTCTTTGTTGCTGCCCAGGCTTCTCTATGCTTCTCTATATTCAGCAGCTGCAACTATATATGCAGTAAGTAGAAGTACAGCATTAATTCAGCCTCACACTGAAAAATGCTACTGGTTTATTGTTGACCTTCAGCTCTGCTTTTACTCTACCTTGACACATTCACCATGTATTTGTCCAGGTAGATGGGACTAATATTTTCATTTAGACTAGGGGCCTATATCCAAATAAGGACAGCTACAGACATCTTAAGGTGTAGATGGTAAAATTTTGTTGCATGTGCCTATGCTCAATTTTAATTACACGTTCAATCTGCTTACACGCATTTGGAGATCACATTTGGTTTCCATGTGCCTCTTGAAGTGCCTAACCACTGTTGAAAATTGTCTGCAGGACATATTTGAAAACGACGCATAGAATGTCTATGGATGTTCACAACCAATTGAGTTACCCAGATTTAATGAGTTTGTAAGCTCAAGTTTTGCTTTACCACTGGGTACGACTAGGAATGCACATAGCCTGTTTGTGAAACTTGGTTGATGAGCAGAGGCTTACTATGAGAACTTGCAATCATCAGCGCACACCACAAAAATGATATTTCAGGCTCCTGTACATGCTGTGACAGAGCTATGTCTAAAAAATGATGTTGTTTTCACCACTGCAATTGCAACCAAATGATGAAAAAATAGACAACTGACCCCCTTTCTGGTCTTCAAAGTTTTAAAAATTGACCAAAACCCTGAATTATAAGCTTAACTAGCTAGAAGATGCTATCCCAGGAATCAAGACTTTTTCAGCTTGCTATGCATGAAATTGTAAAATGGGATCCTACCCAGTTTTCACATTCATAAATACTGATTAACTAACAAAGAATTTTAATTTCCAGATACCTTATTATGATAACATTTGGAATATAATTAGTAATTTTCCTACCTAGGGCAAATGTAAACCCTGGCTATCTCATACCTTTTCTAGATAAGACATGTGATGCTGAGATGTATTCCATATTTTCATAGTGTATGAGGGCCAAAGCATTACAGAACCCATATATTATATACTTTCCTTTTCTGTTTTTGATTCCCAGACTTCAAGGCTCCTTTGAGCTTTTTTTTATTTACTTCACAAAATCTGTGTTGGTGCTACCTTGCCTCTTTGGTCCTAATGTGGGGACACCAATGTGCAAAGTGTAAGTGTCAGGGACGTAGTGATATTTCATGGCGTGATGAGAACGTAAATGCAGGAAGAGTGGCTCAAGGTCCTTGGCAGTGGTCTAAGTGTATGTTTCTGACCCAGGATTTACAAAGTCAGCTGCCACTTCTGTCTTCCAGTGTAATCACCTGGTTAACAGCATGGCTTTTCTCTCTAGCTGAGAGTAAATAACTGTATATTTCACTGCTTTCTGTAAAGCTAGTAATGCTTTCATCAGTGATACATGGAAACTCTTAGGAAGGTGATAAAAAGATCAAATTTTGTATGCACCTAGCTAATTAATTACAATATTGATGATTATCTTGTGTATGTGTGAGTGAGATACAGTGTTTGAGAAGTGCTTCCTAGTGCTTTCTGAGCTAGGAAAATATCTGATAAATGCTCCTGGATGGGAGACAGGGAAAGAATTCCAATTATTTCTCTAAGTTAAAGAGTGTGAGGTAGAGAGAATAGGAAAAAAATAAGGGATAAAAATGGTCCTCCTTTCATCTCCCATTTTGTTACAAATTGTTGTGACTAAAAGTAATTTAAAGTTTCTGGATATTGCAAGAGTTCTGTGCATTTCTGTTTTTAACTGGGGTATTGTAAATAGATAAAATGGTTAAGAAAATGTTGAAAGCAAGGTGGCTTTTTTCATGTTAGTTGTAAACAAATACAATATGGTGAACTGACTTTACCATTACAGCAATTAGAAAACGTGATCAGAATGTCCTGTGAGTCTAGTACAAGTGCACTGCTTTGGTATGTTGTGCTCTTGCCACATGGACTTGCTCACAGTCCGCATGCATTTTGCATCTTCATGCGTTTTGCATTTGGGGGAAGAATTTTCTGACTGGCTCAAGGGCAATCTTAGGGTAACATGTTAACCATTCATCAGATATGTATATACATAACAACAGGCTCAAAAACACGTAAAGAAAGATTGTCCATTGATTTTTAATTTCAAACTTAAAAAACAATCATAAAATTACAAAGGTCTGCCTGTATAGGTGCTGTTATAAGTTGTGCTACCATATCAGTGTTCCTGTACCTTCACCAGTCCAATATAACAATTTATTGCAGGCAAACCCCATTCTATTATAACAATTTCTCACTGGTGTGAATGTTAAATTAGTGTGAACCTCGACAACAATAGAATTAGCCTGGTGAAAAAATGGTAAATCAGACTCAGGGTAAACAAGTGAATTCTATGCCTTATATATTCTTTGTGAAAGTTGGTATGAAAAGTAATCAAGAATAATATGGAATTTCATTCCACCTTTCATTGAAATACTGTGATGTGTTTGGAAAATATTAAGAATGGCCCCCAAGACCATGAAAAAGGTGGCACTCACAGCCACACGTTATCCTGCTCCACATTATAAGCAAATATAAGTAAAAAGGAGCTGGGACATTTCCAAACTTGCAAAAGCATGATCTGGAATCTTGGGACTGGGTTTATCCTTCATCTGAATTGCATCAGAATAAATCTGGCTTTCAGTTTGTTCTGGGTCTTGACTTGAGACTCTGGAAATGTTAAATTGCTGGAAATGTTTTCAAGTCTGAGACTCAGTAATCACTTCTCTAATAATTAACACAATTGAGAGTTCTGCATAAAGACAGTTAAAAATCTTGCATAGATTTAATTTACATAGAATCAGACCCAAACAAAGCAAGCTGTTAGCTTTTCCATTAAGCATGATAATGTCAGTTCCTGTGTGCAGACAATAATTAGCAAGTGCTAATATCTGCTGTGATGGGTATTGGTAGATCTTATAATTTGATTAAATAAAGATCAGAAAATCAATCCACAGAAAGGCATTTTCTTCAACAATCTGTTCCTAACATGAACTTCATTTATGAAATTCAATAGCAGCATAAGAAAACAAGTCTTTTGATATGCCCTCCTATACATCCTGTAGGAAGGATTGTTTTGCTGTCGAGGGTAAATTTGTACCAGCAGACAATGTTACGCAGTCAAACTGCTCATTATTTATCTATGGCCCAACATCTAACATTTGATGAATGAATTTACAGCAAAAGAAGGTTACTGGAGCTTGTTCAATTGTTTCATGTGGTTAGGACAGCTGTAGGCAATCTGTATGGGCTCTTCTTATAGTTAGAAAACTATACATGTTTAGGCAGTATGTATTTCATTTATGATCTGCCAGAAAATATATTAAAACTGAAGATCACTGTAGGACTATTCCACTATGAATGCTTGCAGTATAAGAGGAATTTACCAAGACTAAAAGTAACCACAGTAATTTCATCTGAACATCTCATCCAAATGAAGTCTGTCTTGAGCATGTCTTCTACATGTTCACTTCATAACAAGCAGGTCACTTAACACAGATTGCGTCACTTGGTCTGATCTGCTCTTAAATTACAAAAATAGTCTCTGCCTTGTGTCCACATATGTAATATCTCCTGGTTTTTTTTAAAGAATTGATTCAAGGCTTTGGATTTTAGCCTTTTAACAAACCAGGATTCTTCAGCCAGAACCAAATATCACAGTTCTGGCACTCTACATGATGTTAAATGGAAATAAAAGTAATCTGAGGTCGAGTCATATAACAATCAAATACATGTGAAACACAGTCCCAGGAATCAAACTCTATCTATTTTGCCCATCCTCCTCCATCTCCCCATAAGAAATTTTCCAGACATATGCTGATTCTTTCAGTTCTGCCTCTCTTTAATTTTGCATCTGTTGTCGATTATTTTGTCTTTGTCAGCTGTTCAAACAAAATCTAAAAATACACTAAAACATCCACGTGCAAACCTTTCTGTCCAGAAGGAACCAGGAGGTTTTTGCTAATGGTTAGCTCATCATTTATTCCAAACCAAGGAATGAACCTCCATCTTTCTTTCCTGCCTGGGAATCCTTATGAGAAAAAACATAATCTGACAGCCTCTAAGGTTTGAAATGCGTGAGAGTACAGAGGGCTTCTGACTTACATGGATATACACAGGCAAAATTATTTAATTCAAGGAAAGCAGGCTTCCTCACAGATAAAGATTTAGCTACATTGAAATTCCTTGGAATTTTAAGGATTTGCTAAGGATAGGAAAAAAAAACAAACCCTGTCCCATTTTTGGTGAGCTTCTAAATGAAAAGAGTACATTATACTTATGTCCTAAAAGCATTAGTTATGAGTTATTGCCTATCCCATGACTCAGAAGAAGGTATTTTGACATCCACAGAATTCAAGATGCAAAACCAAAACCAACTCAAAGCCGTCATCAAACCATGCCATTTTGAGGAGTGTTGCTGCAGCTTTAATTGCAATTCACAAGATGGTACAATAAAAAGAGCAACAGTCAGTTGCCAAATCTGTCTAAAGAGCTTGCTTTGCTTGCCTGAGGGGTTGAATGCCTACTGCATTTCCACATGCCTGTGTGTTCTGTACTGAGAGTTAAACAAGTGTATTGTGTTTGTTTATATTTAGCTTTTAGTGGTATATAGTATATGTGTTTCTATAATGAGTGATTACAAAATCATACCACTACTGCTGTGCATGCACTTTAAATTTTGTAACGATTTCTTCTGTTGTATAAAATAACCATAGTTGTATACTTGCTTCCTCTTCTGTAAGTAAAACCAGGATTCACCTGACAAATGAAACCCCAGTGCAGCACTCATTTAACCTCTGAAATCAAGGAAACTACTCCTTTGCTTGCAATTATGTATACATTCCAACATATTACATTCCAACATTCAACGTATACATACGTTGGGGACTTTGAAATTACTTCAGAACATGTAAGTGCGCACAATGGCTAAGTAGTGCTTAGCGATAGTTAACTCTAACTCACTGTGCCTGTTGCTGCTGTATGAGTTTGCAACTGGAATACTGTTGAAACAAATAAGCAAGAATTCCTGTGGCATCTTCAGATAATTAGAGGGAATGCCACAAACCACTGTCAGGTTAAAGGTATTTATTTTCTTAAGTCTCACAGCCTGGCATGATATGCCGTATTTCACCACTCCTCTTGGTCTGACATGTGAGGCAGTCGCAGCAGCATCTCAAAGTAAAATTTCCCTCTGCATGGGTAGTACTTGCTATTGATCAGCTGGACCAGCAGGGAAGAGTGAAAGTAAGATACTGGAGTATAAACCAAAACAAGAATAACTTTTATTAATCATGTGGAAATCTTTACTGAACTGCTTTGCTTTCTTATATTCATAGACTATGTTCATGCTGCACACTCACTGCTATGCACCTGTCTCAGCTGCAGGAGCAAAAACCATATTTTACTGATATCAGTTATCGGAACTTTATTTGTTTGAAAATACAGCATGTACCATACAAGCAAAGACAGCATAGAAAAAGTGAGAGCCATGACCCAGGATCCATTCCGCTGCATGGCAGGGTGTGCATCTCACTTGTGAGCAAGTGACTTCATAACCACTGGCATATTCCTCGTGGCTTGTGATCTCATGCGTATGCGTAGGCCTGTTGCTTGAGCTGATGTTGTCCATTGTATAATGGAGGTTGCTTACAGCTGGGTTACAAATAGGGAAGGAGCTGTTAGACCCTGTTGAAAGGCTGGAAGCCACTTCTTTCTTGTGTCTAACATGCTATCAGGAAAGGCAGCAGCAAGCATACCTAAGGTCTTCCTTGTTCTGTGGGGCTGACCTTGTTCTCTGGGTTATAGACCATGGTTTAGCCTCTAACTTTTCCATTCCATTTATTACTCTACTAAGTTATGCTTGTATTCATGCGTGTATTCTTATTCTAATACTTCTGAGTTCATCTGCATACTTAGAAAAAAAAAATGAATAAAAGCACGGACCTTTGGATTCTGCACCAGAGATTCAGGCACATTGTCATATTCTTATAGCATATTTTCCTGGAATTCTAAGTGTGTTCCCATAAGCTGAGTGAGCTGGTGTGTCCATGGGGTTGTCATTAACACAAGTTTGTATCAAAAAAAGAAAACCCAGCTTGCCATACAGATAGCTAGTGCAGCATCTATTACTATCACTGCCTTTCCAGTTAAGCATGTGTGGAATGTTTACACAGTTTGCTTCAAAAATTTCTTGCTTTACAAGTTTGCACAAAACTCCAGAAATGGCTCACTTAAATCATATATCAAAAGGGAAATGTTGATAATAGATGAATGCTATTATAAAACTAGCCAGGGACAAATTCATCTACCAGTAGCTTGGATCAGGGCAGATGCAGCTCAGATGGGAGTCTGTGGGCAAGTTTACAGGTTCTATCTATGGGAGGGTAAGTTACAGAGTTCAGTTCTGAGGAGGGCATGTGCTAAATATAGAACCACCGGTGCTAAAATGTCATGCCTAATGCCTCGTGTACTTGTCCATTCATACTTGTAACCATGAGTCTGCTATTTGGTAGCTACTAAATAACTCTTTATTTGGAATAAAGTAGGGTCCTTCCATGTGAGGCGTTCATCCTCCCCCATCATATAAGACTTTGGAAGGTAGAATCAGATGTAACATGCAGTATCATTCCAGGCAGAGCAGAAGCCAACAGCTTGAAGACCTGGAGATTCAGAAGACAGCGCTTAAAAAATATTTAGTGGCCTCATTTTGAAGGTCCAAATTTTAAAGACACCTAAAATGGAGTTTACAGAGCTACTAGGATTTCCAAGACCCCCTAAAATATCTAATTCATAGTGAAAATTAGGATCCTGGGAACTTTTGAGAATCTTATTACCTATGTAACTACAATTTCAGGTGGTTAAACCTCTTTCCTTAAGTGAACTGGGAGCTATAGTGATGCTGTGTTTCACAAGAGCTTACACTCCAAGATCACTTAAATGATGCCAGATGACCACAGAAATGGTCAAAGACAGTTTTCCACATTCTTAGCAGAAAATATTAACAAGCCTAAAAAAGCATGCAAATGTATTTATGCTGAGTTACTGGCTGGGTAGATGCTGTAGGGAAAAAAATATTGGAGGCATTCAGGCTTTATTATCTGTATTTTCAGTTTGCTGCTTTTTTTTTTTTACTTTCACTCTTGTTTTACTTTGAACTTAGTTTATGTACAGTATTTCAGAACTTTGAGTATATTCCATTTTTAAATGGACGTTCAATTATCATGCATTGAACATACCTCTAAGATCATATATGTTTCAAGACACAGTCTGATAAGTCAAGTATTCTTTAGATCGCAACAGTGATCTTAATTTAAACTTGAGTACAATGGAAATCAAGTGGAAACCTACTCCCTAATGGTTCCGGTTTTTAAAGATGACTTAAATCTTGCTAAGTTGAAAAAACCCATTCAGTTGGTACAAGAGTTCAAACCAAATACAGACTGTTATCATTAGCAGTCATCTGGAAAGGAAAATGCTCTTAATGCAATGCCAGTAAAGGATATTCCCTTGAGCTTTCTTGCTCCGAGCTACTGTGGCTTCTTTATGTTCCCCAAAGAAATCTTTCACTCACAAAGTCAAACCTTCAGGGAAGCTTCAGGTAGGATTTACATATTTAGAATATTCTGACGTGTTTTCCTAAAAATTAACGTTTTAACCATAAGAACTCCTGGATCCTGCTTCCTCCGTTTCTCCCATGTATTAATCACTGCAGAAGCATTAAACTTCTAAGGTATTTTGTACTGTGAAAGTTGAAATAAAACTATCTAGCCAGTCAAGGCATGGAAAATAGTAACAAACACCTGCTGCTTCTACATATGGATAGATTTTTCACTTAAATGGAAATCACTTAGCTGAAAATCAAAGCACTGGTGGAAAGTGTATCAAAGCAGTTAAACCCAGAAAAGCTCATAGAAGTGTTTTATGAGAAAGCATGTCTCTTAGAGCATTGAACTTTCACAGATAAATGTGCAGAGTTAGTTAGCTCTTTTGTCTCTTTCATTTGCTAATCAATTTTCCCTAGTACCAGCCTATGACAACTAGTAGGCCTACACATTTGTTTCATACGGTCAAAGAATGTTAACCCCCTACTGACCCTCCAGTGTTTGCTCTCTTTCCCTCAAGGCACGGAAGGCTTTAAAGTAGAAAACTGATGAATGAAAAGAATTAATCTCTTGGGGGCTTTTGTCATGAAAGCTTGAAAGGGAATCAGAGCAGTCTGACATGTTGACAGCTGAAGTCAAGAGGAAAATTATGATATAATGCAGCAAGTCAAAAATGTTCCATGCCATCATATCCAAAAGGCAAACAAAGTGTACTTATTGCCTATTGCTTTTTTGACTGCTCTTACTACTGGTAACAACAGTAAATTCTACACTGGAACCCCTTGAAAAATAGGAGAGGTATTCATGGCTGTTTTTTATCAAAAAGCTGTTGAGTGCCTCAAAGATGGGTGCAATATGTAATGAGCATCTTCTCACCCTTGTATCTTAACCCTTTTACAGCCTATGATGGATCTCTGATTGCTGTCTCTGTTCTGGACAGTTTTGTTTATGCTTTGTCGTCTTCTAACTAGCTTACTTGGTTTGGAAGGTGTGAGGCTTCAACTTGATAGATTTGAATTTTTCTCCCTGAATACAGCATTAGTGAACTCCTTATGCCAACAGTGGCATTTTTTAGTCTGCAAATATGTTGTTGATTTTGTTGGGTTTTTTTTAATGTAACCTTGCTCAGATACCTTTCCATATATTTTTATTCTTAATTTGAATTAGTGATTTCTGCAGCAATTCTAAAAGTCATCAAGACAACAGTGGGTTTGTAACTTAAATGTCAAGAGAGACAATGTTTGTGTACATTTGCATTCAAAGACGTCAGAAGATACAAGAAGAATATGACAAGACAGCTATATTCTTCCCTGCTGTCTTCAATCTAAGCTCCTGGAATGGCCATTACATCGAGCAGAAAGGTGTTGATAAGCTGCAGCAAACATAACACATGCTCCTGTGCCTACTCCTTTTCACCCTGCTCAGCATGGAAAGCCAGGCACAGCAACAGCTATTCTCAACAGCTGCTGGACACTGACCCCAAACCCAGGTAGATTTTCATATTGGATTTTAAATCTGTGGCTGACTTGCTGGTTAGTACAATTTTAGGAGTCTCCTGAGCTTCCAGAGAGCTTTGCCAGTTAGGGCCCTCTGAAAGGCACTGCTTTGGGGTTTCCAAGTCATATTACAATAAACCAACAAGAATCTTTGCTTATAATTCTATTAGAGGATTTTCTATTTGCAGTAGAAGATGTGAAAATAGAGTCTATGTTATATTAGCAACAGGACAGTCTGGTACACTGTGAACTGTGGAGTCCGTGCAGCTCTGTGACTGCATTGCATATCCAGACCCACACATCATTAGATAGGGGCAACAGTGTCTCCTCTATGTATGCGTGAGTGACTGCAAAGGAGGTTATGGACCTATTCTCTCCTTCAAATCTGCCTCTTGGCTTATGTTATTGCAAGTTACTACTGGCCTTCTGGAAATCAAAGTACTATTTGTAATATAAAGAAGTTCTTTATAAAGAAATATCTGAAGAAGTTCTTTATTGAGAGGGTGGTGAGGCGCTGGCACAGGGTGCCAAGGGAAGCTGTGGCTGCCTCATCCCCGGCAGTGTTCAAGGTCAGGCTGGACAGGGCTTGGAGCATCCTGGTCTAGTGGAAGGTGTGGCAGGGGACTGGAACCGGATGAGCTTTGCAGCCCCTTCCAACCCAAACCGTTCTGTGATTGTACGATTCCATGACTCTATGATAACATGCAGTTACCAGTGCAATTGCAGGGCAAGTCTTGGACTACAGATTCTGAGAAACAGTGGGAGATAGCGCCCTTTTCAGCTGGAAACATCTCCTTCCCTTTACTTCCTTCCCCGCCTTTTCAGAGGGCACGGCGATGTCCGAGGGTGCGCGTTTCGGTGCGGCTCGCTGCCCAGCAGATGGCGCCGTCTCCTCAACTGCTGGCGGGGCAGTTGCTTGGTGTCCGAGGCGTAAACCCGGGTAAGCAGAGCAGTGGCTGAGCAGCGGGAAACAGCAGCCCCAACAGTAGCAGACATAAGAATAGAGCCTAGGTTATAGAGCACAGGTACGCCTTGTATCCTACACGGATTGTCTTACCAGGCTGAGCTACGGTACAGATTGCGACAAAGGGAAGTACCTTAGAAATGGGAACAATGGGAAATGAACAGCAAACCTCCCAGTCTAATACTAGGCTGAATTTGAAGACTAACCCTTCCTTGAATATGTATACAGACCTATATAGTATGGAAAAACTGAAATCAGTCAAAGCGGTATAAGCTTTTCAAATTTCATGTTTCAGCTGAAAAGTGTCCAGAATTTGTCAGCTGAAATCAGATCTTTGAATTTTCTGGATGGAAATGGAAAATTTTTGCCTTCTAAAAATTGTTGAAAAGATGATGCATATCTGCTTTTGAAGTACAATTCAACAGTTTTCTAATTTGACTTTTTTGATGCTCAAACCGTGCAGACCTGGATCATAACCCTGCAATCATCATGAAACAGAGGGACAGCAAATATCCCTGTTGCCTTACAAGCCCAGTTCACACTCTGCCCACATAGGATAGAGTCTCACCACCTCCTCAAATCACAGGTTGCAGTGATGGAGGTAAGTCATGTTGGGTTGTTTAAAACTGGTTTATAACCTCAGTTTTCTGTGTGGAGGCAGAGCACGCTTTCAACCAAGCTTAAAGCTTGGTTAACGCTTACTAACAAATTTAACCATTGTTTGCAGAGTTACTGAAATGAAACACTGCTGTGTCTCAGTGTCTAAGAGTGTTCAAGAGAAATGCCTCCAGAAAGGGAGCAGGTGGTTTTAGAAAATTGGACCGAGCTCAGATGAGTCCTACAGCTTCAGAACTTTACAGATTTTCAACATTTTGCGATTCTTGACAAAGATGATATTCCTGTGTTTGAGATGGTGGCAGGTAAATGTGAATACTGGACTGTAAAACGTGCAAAAAAAGAGCTTTGCATTGTGTGGAAGACTAAGAGAATAAAACCAAAATTACAGCATCTTAAAGAGTAGAAAGAACCTCCCTGCTAGCTGCTGACTATGAAAAGACTTGTTAGCTGCATGGCAGTTTGTATAAACTCCCAGTATAGCAGACAGCATTTACAGTGATTGTTGCAAAATTGTTTCTGTAGCTGTTTAGGCAGAAGTCATGGGACCTTTGGGCCAATATGGTGTGAACTTGGAAGACTGCCTATGAGTCCTGAGTCCGAAACCTGGTTCTGTGTGAGCCATTGGTCCACTTCCTCATTCTGAGGGTGCAACAAGAGAGCTGATAAATGTTCCGGTCAGTATACCAAAGTGCACTTGCAGTATGACCTATGGAGTTCAACAACATGAAGCCCGCTTAAAACTGGCAAGTTTAAAAGCAAGATGAACAGTAACTCAACTTCAGCCCATGCAGTGAAGGCTGGATGATTGAATGCAATTCTCAATCTATTAAAAAGCAAGTTTATGCTGAAGAGTGGAAGTGTTACCAAAAAAACCCAAACCCAAAGATGCACAAATATTAATCAGTCATTCTTGACTCAGATGCTTCCTATGTTTATGATCCTAAAGCCTTTTAGAGCCTTGGAACTTGTTTTCTTTCAGGTCAGAATTAAGCTATCCTCAGCAAAAGGGTGATAAATTTGCCTTCCTTTACTCATTTTTTTGAGCATGACTGGATGCTCATTTGGATCCTGTCCTATCTGTGGAAATTCCATGGAGTTTAGTGAAAATAGCTCACAAGGAGGAGCTGCAGGAGAAAAGAATCTGAAAGTTGGATTGAGCTGAGGTTAATAAACAGAAAACTTAATGTTCACAAAAATTTAGTGGTTTCTGTTTACATATCCATAGTTACTCGCTATGTATTGTTCCAATATCATTCATTCGAAGTGCAACAAGCCGTAAGAACTAAAAAATCACTTTACCTGAATCTCTCGGCTGCTTGACAATGCAAAGTTCTTTTGAAAATATCCCAAGTGAGTAACATAACCTAGTGTTTATTATTAGTGCAAGAATTTTGTTCATATCACATCTATTCAAAGAGATGCTTCAGTAGGTCTTTACAAGGAGAAGGCTTACAGTTAGTGCGGTAATAAAATACAAAGGGACAAATTCTGTTCTTTGTTATTGCTTTTAGCTTTATTTAAGTATTCTAATATTCCAAGTTTAATCTCGGCTGTAATACTGCCTAAAATAATTTCAAAACAAGCACTTAACTGTGAAAAACATCTCTCTCTCAAAAAAACCTGCAGGCACAACTATGTGATTACCTCTGATCCTTTGGACACATCCAACTCTTATTTAAATTAATATCAGTCTCCCACTAAATTTAATGGAAATTGTACAGTGTGGAATACTGGATGCTCATATAGCAGCAGTATGGTGAATACCAACTTGAGGTTTTGGAAAACTTGCTTTAAAATACATTTAAAAATTAAATCTAGATATGCTGACTTCAGAATCTGAAGACAGAATTCTTGAGTTTCTTCCTTCCAGTTTCAGATAGTATTAACTGGTAAATTCACTGTCTTCACTGAATTTATTCCAACAAAATCGATTTCAGTAGAATGGCTTGAGATTCCATGTTGGGCTTAAGAATTTTTCCTGCAATTCCAAGGTCAAGGGCAGAATTTTTCACAGAATGAAAAATTGTACCCTAAATAGGCAATATGCTTAATATAAACATTTTTTTTTGTGATGAAAGATCCTCAAAAACCTGGAGGTTCTGTGAAGTCCTTGAGGTTCACTGGAGCATAAATTTGTCTTCTAAAATGACGCTGCTTTACATGCTTTTAAGTTTCCTTAATGACTTAAAGTGGTTCAGTTGTAGCTCAGGGCTGATCACATGTAAAGATAAAGAACACAGGAATGCACATATAATAATATTTACATTTTTATGTGCAAAGTTCATACATTTGCAACTTTGCAAGAATGTTAGCATTTACCCCAGTTTTAAATTAAGAACAATGTGATCAAACTGGAGTTAATGGCATCAGATATTGGTCAACAATAATTGGTCTTTGATATTTGTTGGCAAGATTAAAATAGAAATGTATATATATTAGCTAGAGCTAAGCCAGTTAGCTAAATATTAATTGAAATGACATTTACTGATATTTTGTGGTAGTTGAAACATAATTTAATAGTAACAAAATTCTAAAAATATCTAGGATTTTATGATCATGTTGCTGAAAAAGTACATGTAACTGCCTGGAAGGTATAGCACACAGATGATGTCTCATGTATTTTAGGCAGAACTATGGGTTTCTTTTTATTAGCACTAAAATGATACTGACAAGTGCTGCTTTCCTTCCAGAATTACTTAATATGTCTCTTCTTAACTAGTTGCAGTATATACAAGTCACATACTTCGGTTCTTGACTTGATGGAGTTCAGGCCATCATCTGTTATATTATCCTTCCTGTTTGAGTGTATTTGGCAAACAAAATGAGCACTGGAAGTAAGAAAACAATCCATTCCCCCCCCCCTCCCCCCCCCCCAGTACTCTGGCTTTACTTCAGTTGTATCGTTCTCATTCTGTCAGGTGAGATCATTATTATAGGTCTTGTCCTGAACAGTTATTCTCATTTGGGGTGTGTAGGTTCTGAAGCAATCAATCAGAGGTCAGATTTGGTCAGGGTGGGACCCTTTCCAAAGTACTCCTGGAAAAGGTGGGACCAGTTCCTGAAGTAACGTTCTATGAGTGGAAAATATTATTTGATGAAAAGCTGTAACATTTCATGGATCTTTTATAAGGCAGCACTATGTAAGAAAGCCTGAGAATAGACAGGCTAAAAAGTAGAAAAGTAGAAAGTGAACAAATTTCATAATGAGAATTCATTCAAGTCAGCTCTTCATTTGGAATATTAAGTTGGATTAAGTCTGAATTGCTTCTCAATACAATGACTTCCTGATGACGTGATCAGGATTATGATTCCATTATGCAGACTATGTTAAATTATTCTTCAACAAATGGGACTAAATTACAGTCCTCAGTCAATCATTGTGGAAGTTTGACATCAAGCCCAGCTCTGGATTTGCTGTTTGCTCCTGGAAATCCATCTTGATCAGCAGCTCAAACCTTAATTAAAGTAAATGTAAAATAACTTTTTTAAGACCAGTCAAAGCAATTTATCTTGCTTTGTCTTTATTATTTGCAGGACATAACTTCCTGTACTTAAGCAGCAAACACCAATAGAGATAATAAATTGGAGATACCTAAGTTTAGAAGAAGAGCAGATCTGTAAATCATGGAGGACACGCTGTGCTGAAGCTTTAAGTTTTCTGAAATGGGAGAATTACTGAAACAATAACTTAAGTGAATGCACTTTGACTACAGACTAGTAGTTACTAGTAATTGTGTTGCATATACACTTTAGACATTGACCTCAGGTCTCAGACATTCAGCATACCAAAAGCTTGGTTGCTTAGCAGTCGATGCTAAGTGACATATTAAGTTCAACCAAATGTCAGTCATTGCAATGATGTCATGTTGTCCAAAACCCATTAATTACTTAGAAAATTCCCACAGTAACTGAAAATCTCAGATTATCTGCCTGAATTAATGAGAGCCCTGTAATTAAATGATGGATCACATGCAGTTATTTTGTACCCTATGTACTTTATGTATACATTTTGAAATGAATGTGGCAAATACTCTTTTTTGATGCTCTCTATTCATCTTAGGGCTGTTTTAATATTATTAAGAACAATCCTACTAATAAGAAAAAATGAAAGGGCATATTCCCCATGGTATACCTTAGAAACTAATATCCTGTATGAGTGAGATGCAAAGATTTTGGTGGAATTACATTGCTGAGAGTTGGAAAATCTGCTCCAAAACCTCTCCTTCCTGTTTTAGCAATGTTTGAGATTCCAAGAGAGAGAAAAGGAGGTAATATTTTTTAACATCACCTACCAATTGAAGGATAATCTTTTTTTTTCTTTTTTCTTTTCAGTCAGGAATGTAGAAAGCAAGAAAGAAAATTTTTAAGTATGTTTATGCACTGAATTACCACGCTGAAGTTAAATTCCAGAACTGTGCATTAAATGCTTGGGGCCTCATGTGTTTGTCAGCCAAGCACTTCCATGATGACAAGCAATTACGAGATGCAGAGTACTGTTACTGTCAGGTGCTTTTTGTTCATTCCAGACCCCTCTTTGGGCTTTCTGGGAGAGCTGGGGCAGACCCTGTTTGGTGGCATCAATAGCCAGTCTCCCCTTCTATGTTGGCTCCCAAGTCATCTGCTGTTAGTGTATTTTACGTGATCTGGCTTTGGTGCTGCTGTATTTTATAAAGTAACACCTATAGCAGAAAAGAAAACCTCCAAATTCATAGTATAGGACCTGAGGAAGTACTTGCTAGTGAATAATATTCCAGACAAAGCCTGTCTCTTTATTGTTGGAAACTTTGCAAACACTTTGCAAACATTTTGATTTTTCTAAGGCAAGATCCTGGAGAGCTTTTTGTTTCACTTTCATTGTGAGTAACTTGCCACTGTGAACCAATATTAAATATTCAGAATTAGGTTATGCTAGTTAAAGTTCTTCCCAATGTGGCCTGACATATTTGATTTGCAGGAAGCAGGTATGAGGAAGAAGGAGAGAAAGATTAATTAAGTTCTGTTCAAGTTTTTGTGATTAATCTTCAGGCCATCTTTCTGCTGGTAAAGAAAAAGTCATGAAATTGTCTGGTTTAACAATCACATTGTATTGAAGAAAGACATTTCTGAAGATGCTGGAAAAGAAACCGTGGTCCACAGGATTGTGATATTAAACATATCTGCATTTTCTCTTTAATAAAGACACACATATTCATTAAAAGAACTTTCTTGCTTTGCAACTGTACATGCTGGCAGCAAAAGATGACTTGATGCCTCTTCAGTTATGTTTCTAATTTGCTATTGTTTCAGTCTATTATTCTTCCCATGGGTACAGGGCATGTTCAAACAGAAGTCTCAGAACGTGGCTGATTCGTGGTGCAGTCAATGGGCTTTGGAAAACAACTTCTAGATATGTTATTAGGTACTTTATTTCTTGTGCTACCCCTGACCTGAGGGGTAGGACCAGATGGGGAAGTGATACGCAGTGTTTCTGTATTTATTGTGTCAACTCCTATCTTCCAAAAAATTGCAAACTCACTATTTGCCAGGCTGGCTTTATATATCTCAGAATATTGAGAGTACATATTGTGGATGTCATATGGTCTGTATTAAAAAGAAATAGAAATCCTCAAAATATACGCAAGGAAAAACCTGGTCAGAAGCAGTCAACGATCTAAAAAGTAGAACTACTGAATGTTCCGTGAAGTTTCTGAGGCACAGTAAACCCCATATTCAGTTTATCAAAGTTGAACTAAGTCTTTTGCAATCAGTGGAGTGATTTTGGCCTTATTCCAGCTAAGGACTGGCCAGCAGGATCTATTTTGGGGATGAGGAATGCCCCAAAATGCTGAATGTAGAAGTTAAGGCCACTAGGGCATATCATTATCCATTTCATGCTGTGGAATGGCCTGTGTAAATTACTTTCCTAGATTAAGGAACCAAAAGGATCGCAGAAACCTGGCTGTCCAAGCCATCTTTTGCTTTTAGCAAGCTCATTTATTTGCAGCATTTTGCTAACGTTGCCATTTAAACTGACTAAGAACCAAAACCATTGTGACTTGCCCCTCCCCAAAGGGATATCGCCTTTTCTAGCGCTCTAACTCTAGTGGAAATGCAGTAGAAGAATGCAATATCCTTGACATTGCAGTTCCCTGCCAGGAAAATCAGATTTCACTCCTGAACCTGAAAGTATCTCCTATTATTAATAACAAACATGCATGTAGCAACCATATTTGCATTGCATTTCACCAAAAGAAACAAGTCATTTTCTTTGCCCTGGTAAATCTGCAGGCTAAATAAACAAAACATGGCTATCAATTTTAAATTCTTGGTGGTTGTTTGTTTGTTTTCTTAAAAATAGGCTGATAAGACAGAATAATGCTAATATTCCTACAGAGAACTAAAGCACAGGAAGCTGATTAGCTGGAGTTCGCACAGAAACATGTATGGCAGAAACAGGACCTAAAATGGCTTGCTCTGGTGGCCCGTTCTGTTCTGACATGTTCTGTTGTCCTGACTGATGTATTTCTCTTGAAATCAGGCAAAAGAAAGCAACAAGGAAGGAAAACACTGACTTTAAATGAATTGTCTTGCTGGAAATCCTGCAAGCAAAGCCTGTGAACTCTTTGCTCATTTTTAGAACTTCAGGAAACACCTGTCTTCAGAAGAAAATCTGTTAAACCCACAACTCTCAGATGGAATACATCTGATTGTCAGGCTTCTCAGTCATAAAGTGGGTAGGAGAACGTAAAGGAGCATGTGAAAAGATCATGTTATCGCTAATCACAGAAAGTAGAGGAAGTATTGCTTAAAGCATGTTTTAGAATATTTTAGATGGTTGTTGGTGTTTATTATTCAAGCTTAGTGTTTTTTTTAATCTGCATGTTTGGAAAATGAATGTTGAAGTTAATAGTCCTGAATACTGGCATGTCCTACACAACCATATAAGGGTTCAAGGTTACAAAACTTACTACCTATGAAAATAGTTGCTGGTAGGATTTACTCCTACTAAGTTCTCAGAGGGAAAGCATATATTAAAAAATCAAGTAAAACCTTGCCTTTCATTCTGAATTCTAGAGCATACATACACTCATTTTCCTAAACCTCTGACACATTGATGTCAGTAACCTAGTGGAAATGCAGTAACATTTTGTCAGCAACTGGTTGCATCAAAGCACAATTTCTGAAGTCCAGCTCTGTGGTATTGCAATAAAGAACACATGTAACATTCCCAACTAATTAACCAAACAGTATTTTAGGCATACTAACTGATCTGTACAAAGGAAAGCCAGGCTATTTTAAGGTTACGTAGGGGAAAATAAGAGAGGCACATGTCTTTCTCGGAAACTGACTTTATTAGGCTGGTTCTGAAAGGGTCACTTTGGATATTGCTAGAAGAAAAAGAGACTAATATAATGTAGAGATTCTAAGCCTAGTATCTTAACCTTCTCATTTTCTTCAGTGACCAGAACCATAGCACAGGATCATGTAGACATAGGAGAGTCCTTCAAAATCTGAATGTCACAAAATACATTTTTTTCTACAAAGTGATCATGCTCTATCTTGAAAGTAGAATTCATCTAGTTAGGAATTCTCTGTCTAGCTTTACCTTAACTGTATTAATAATTCTGTATGTTCTTTTGGGTTGTTTTTTGACTTACATAGCTCTTCCTCTGTGAGGAAACTGATCTTTCAATGTGTTTAAGAGAATCATAGAATCATAGAATAGTTAGGGTTGGAAGATCGTCTAGTTCCAGCCCCCCTGCCATGGGCAGGGGCTCCTCCCGCTAAACCATTCCATCCAAGCCTATGTCCAACTCGGCCTTGAACACCCCCAGCAATGGAGCATTCACAACTTCCCTGGGCAACACATTCCAGTGCCTCACCATCCTCACAGTAAAGAATTTCTTCCTCATATCCAATCTAAACTTCCCCTATTCAAATTTGAACCCGTTACCCCTTGTCCTCTCACTACAGTCCCTCAAGAAGAGTCCTTCCCCAACATCTTTATAAGTCCCCTTCAGATACTGGAAGGCTGCTATGAGGTCTCCACACAGCCTTCTCTTCTCCACGCTGAACAGCCCCAACTTTCTCAACCTATCTTCTTACGGGAGGTGCTCCAGTCTCCTCATCATCCTTGTGGCCTTCCTCTGCACTTGTTGCAACAGTTCCATGTCCTTTTTATGTTGAGGACACCAGAACTGCACACAATACAACAAGGGAGGTCTCACAAGAGCAGAGTAGAGGGGCAGGATCACCTCCCTCGACCTGCTGGTCACGCTCCTTTGGATGCAGCCCAGGATATGATTGGCTTTCTGGGCTGCGAGCGCACACTGAAGTCGGCTCATGTTCATTTTCTCATTGACTGACACCCCCAAGTCCTTCTGCACAGGGCTGCTCTGAATCTTTTCTCTGCCCAGCCTGTAGCTGCGCCTGGGATTGCTCCAACCCAGCTGTAGGACCTTGCACTTGGCATGGTTCAGCTTCATCAGGTTGGCATCAGCCCACCTCACAAGCATGTCAAAGTCCCTCTGCATGGCATCCCTTCCCTCCAACATATCAACCGAACCACACAGCTTGGTGTCATCGGCAAACTTGCTGAGGGCGCACTCAATCCCACTGCCCATGTCACCGACAAAGATGTTGAACAAGACCAGTCCCAACACCGATCCCTGAGGGACACCACTCCTTACTGGTCTCCAGCTGGACATTGAGCCATTGAGTACAACTCTTTGCGTGCAGACATCCAGCCAGTTCTTTATCCACCCAGTGGTCCACCTATCAAATTGATGTCTCTCCAACTTAGAGACAAGGATGTCATGTGGGATAATGTCAAACGCTCTGCGCAAGTCCAGGTAGATGACATCAAGTGCTTTACCCCTGGCCATCAGTTCTGTAGCCCCATCATAGAAGGCCACCAGACTGGTCAGGCAGAATTTCCCCTTAGTGAAGCCATGCTGGCTGTCACCAACCACCTTGTTGTTTTTCATGTGCCTTAGCATGCCTTTCAGGAGAATCTGCTCCAAGATTTTCCTAGGCACAGAGGTGAGTCTGACTGGTCTGTAGTTCCGCAGCTCATCCATTTTCCTATAAGCAAGTCCTTTTGTCCACTCTTCCAGTAGCCTGTTCTGCTGTCCTGCCAGCTGATAGATTATTCCTTCCATCACCCATTCTTTTCTTTACAGTTGTTTGCACTTAGAAAATTAACTCAGTCCTTTATTACAATGGAGTTGGCTATGCAGTCAACTAGGGAGTTTTCTGTGCTCTCTATAAGCTGACACTTCCTGAGGCAGATCTACAGGGTTGTTTGCAGACTTTTGATTACAACTGGCTATCATGCAACTAGCTCTGAGTGTGGACAAAGCAAGCATGTGTGTGTCTGTGAAATACCAGGAGATACCACTGTGGGGTTTTCTAACATTGCCCTACTTATAGCACATTCTTGCGAATCAGCTGAGTGTCAAAAAACCTATGCTGAAGTCTTGATAGAATGTTTTACGATGGTAATAAGAAATACCCAACTAACTGAATCCATATGAAATAACTGACCCAGATCCTATTGAAGCTGATAGACCACCTTTGACTTCACTGGGCTTTGGAAACAGGCCTTAGTAGTCTTCAATACTTGTAATGCAGAGCCAAATCTGACCACATAAGTGTACTGCACGTTCTCATACTCCCCATCATTCTTCTTTCTCTTCAAGTCAAAAAAGAGACCAAAAGAGAACCTGATTTTTTTTTTTTTTTCTGTGTGGGTGCTCCCAAGCCTCTAGAAAGAACAAATCAAATCTATAAGGTTGCATTTTGATGGTTAGAAATTTCCTGGATACTGATGTTTTTTGCCTTAAGGTGTGGATATCTTAAAGTCAAGACACAACCAATCATCCTTGTTCTCTTCTTATAAGTTATGCTTTATCCTGAATGCATACAAAGTATTTCTTTTGGCTTCTGATTGTGAAGGCCTGTTAAGCCATTAATTGCCATGGGGCACTTAAAATCTGTTTCTGCTTCTATCTACTACTATTTAATTGTCCTTTAGTTTATAATTGCTTTCAAATACACCTAATACATTATTTTAAAAAGTGATATTCAAAAAGGCAAAATTAATTTAAAAGGAAGTTACTTTTCCCAAAATTAGCATGTATTTGGATGGCACATAGTCATGCTACATAGGAAAATAATGCAGTACTAGATTACTGCATTAAGTTCAAATCAAAGTCAGTGAAATTCTCTAATCTAATGAATGTCAGGTATTCTGTATTTCTTCAGCCACAGTACTTGCAAAGTTTGTAACTGGTGACTAATTAAAAGAAAAATATTCACAAATTACACAGAATAAAGACAACAGAAAGAAGAAAGATAGTTTTGGAAAAGAAATAGTATTGAATGAACCTTAAAAGATAGAACATCTTGGTCAACTTCTTTTATGCAGGTTATATTATTCCCTGCAATTTTAAAGTGATCAAATATTTGTGTCACTATAAAAGGACCCAAAGGATGGTGGGTCAAATGAAGCTAATGTTTAGAGTATCCATTCTTTAATGCTAATAGTCTTGCTGCTGAGAAAGAAGCATTCCATTCCATGTGTAACAAAGAATCTTGCATATGGTTTAATCCAGATCTGTAAATAAGCTGGCTCTATATTGGTTCCCAGTTTGTCTTATGATGTTGAGCTCTATGCAGTTCCAGCTAAATGTAGGAAGCAAAACAAGGAGCACCTTGTTGTACAGGCTTTGTGTAAATCGTAAGCGAAGTATAGGAAAGACCTACTCCTGCTGAAGAAAAGGGAAGGCTGTAAGCTACAAATTTGATGTAATCCACAGATATCCAGACTTCACTAGTTTAACCGCTCAGGGTTTATTTAGATCTATGTTTGTTAGAAAAACCACACATTAGCCAATTTGACTTATTAAATACGGAAATTTAGATTGGATATGAGGAAGAAATTCTTTACTGTGAGGATGGTGAGGCACTGGAATGTGTTGCCCAGGGAAGCTGTGAATGCTCCATCGCTGGGGGTATTCAAGGCCGAGTTGGACATAGGCTTGGATGGAATGGTTTAGCGGGAGGAGCCCCTGCCCATGGCAGGGGTGTTGGAACTAAATGATCTTAAGGTCCTTTCCAAACTTAACTATTCTATGATTCTATGATTCTATGATTATTGAATGTACAGTTTATTCCATGTAGTAGTATCTGAATTAGTCTGTGCAAAACAGGACATAGAAACAATTTTTTTTTTTTTTTGCAGTGATTATGTATTTTTAAAGGGTTTGGGGTTTCTTTTATTTTTTTGAAAACTGTTTCAACTGAATGAAAAATATAAAAAGCAGTAATGGCTAAAACTAGCTAGTTTTAAAATTTGAGAAAAAACTGTCATTTGTGAGTTTTGCCCTATGTCAGTGCAAAGCTATGAATTGGCTTATATTTAGCTTGACTATACGGTGGATGGCAGGAAACCCTTCTGTAGGTCAGCCCCGTGTTTGTGCTCCATAGCAAACATGATTACTAGGAACACTTGGTAGGTGGAAGTCTACTGTGAGGACTGTGTGCAGCTGAAATATCCCATAGTCATGCATATGCAAAACATTAATGTTTGTAAATGGACATCTGGTGTGAGAAGATTATCAGGTACACCTCAGCAGAGCTGAGAACCCAGAGGAGCTGTTTGAATACTAAGGAAAGATGGGTGTTTTGATCACAACACCAAGAGTTGCTGGCCACCCAGTGATTTCATGGGAGTGTCAGAAACCCAGTATATTTAATGATCATGTTCTTAGTTATGTAGCAGATTTTACAAAAATCAGTCAATTTACTCATCTGAGGCTGGACTGTGTCACCTTTTCAGGCAGTACCTATTGCCTCAAAGATTTACTGTCTTAACAGTTCACTTACCAGATTCTGTACTGATTTATGCCATACGATGTGGGAAGTCCCAAATGTATACAAGATACTAATTTCTTCCAATATTGTATCTAGCTTATGAGAAAACAGGAAAATAGGGAACACAGGGACCATTTAAACAAGAACAATAGAAGCAAGGATGGAATCCATCCAATATCCTCTGTCCACTAAGCAGTTTCAGCATGATCTGTATCTGTTTTCTCTAGTCACAAATTATTTGTAGACATTACCAAAGTTATGTGTGTACGTACTTTTTCACTTAGAGTGTAGGTTAGCTTTAGTTCACCTTATGATGTTTCAATTTTGTAGTATACTCTTTAAAGTATATTGTATCGTAGGACTGAACACGAGCCAATATTATTCTGGCATTTACTGGAATGCTGTTTTCTTTTGGAAAATTGAGGTTTCCTGAAATGTGGTTTATTTTGTAAATTTAAAAAAGTATAGAAAGCCAGGTTCTTGGTCTTCTTTTTAAGAATCAGATCTTATCAAAGTTGTATTTTTCTACCATGAATTCCCACATTAATAAAACCCCCCTCATTTTATTAAAATATTTCTACTAAGCATGTTTTCAATATATTTTAATATAGAAATTTACATTCTTGTACATTAATTTTGTGTTTCTAATAGATCTTGTCAGACAGAAGAAATCTATAAATATCATGTATTGTATAAGCTGTATGTAGCTTCTGAATAGCTCTGACTCAGCACAGACTGTATCAAGCCAATGGCTGTTCAAAATGGGTTGGTTCTGTTTGGTTGACTGAGATGGTAAAATCTGCCAAAATAAACGCACTTTACCAGTACTACTAAATAGTTTTCTGTTTGTGTTTGTCTCAAAAGTAACTAAGCACTCTTCAGTTTTGCATGAAGAATTATTTGGGTTGACTTCCACTTCTTCAAGTAAGAAAACTTCCAAATTCATTGTTTGGTGTACAATTTGATTTATTGGTGTGTCCTTTTAGTATGACTTGCCGTGTAATGAGGTTTATATATAAATCAGGAAAAAAAAAGCCTCCCCAGATATTTAAATTGAAAAGACTTTAAACCTTGTGTGAATACAGGGAAAAAATGTCATTCTTAACTGAGATGGTGTCTGCCATGCTCACTACCTCTTAATGTCACTCTATTTTTATTTAGTTCCATAAATGTAGACCAAACATGTCTTGTCCTTTTCTGGAAATGGAGGGGGTGACCTCTCTCTTAATTAGGCTGTTTCCATATTTATAGGACACAAAGAAAGGAAGTCTAATGGCCATCTCCTGGTTGTGGCCACAGTGAGGACAGCTGACGCGCTAGTTTTTGATATCCTTGGTGTTATTTAATTTTCTCCATACCACACACTTGGATCAGTCATGGCTTATTGATCATCCTGAAATAGCTATTTGCAAAACTATAATGCCCTTGGACAGGGCAATGAATACTTCTAACTCATTCCTTGATTCCATACTTTCTTCAGGTTAAAAGTAATTTGTAGATCTCCATCATGCGTATCCTTTGATATGTTAGGGGAATGCAGTAACAGTTTTGTATATCTGTCCTCTCTGCCATTTAGTGAAGTTGCAGAAGTCCAGAATAAGTCCCTCCGCTCCCTGCTTTGTAAATGAGTAGGTAGAGTGACAGCACGGGGTGGAAATGGAACTCATGTAAGATGGGCAGCAGTGCTGGTATCCACCACATTTCCCCAAAGCTTTCTAAATGCAAGATATACAAAAGTCTGATTTATGTGCTGGAGATTATCTGTGATCATAAGGTAGATCATTACTATCCTGTTACCATAACAATTGTAGATGCTCGGCCAGACACTGAGTAGCCTCTCATTCCTTGAGTTGTCAGTAAAGCCCCAGCATAATTTTCCTATTAATTCCCTCTGCGCTTCTAAATCCCACATCTTTGTACTGCTTCAGTTCAGTGCTTCTCAGACAAAACCAGAAAAGAATTGTTTACAGAGTTTCTACTAAGGGCAAGCTGCAGATTTCACACCCACCGCTGGAGTCTTAAGGAAGCTGCAGTTCTGCAGTGGGAAGGTTATTTAAACAGAGCAGTTAAAGACAAGCAATCCTAGTGACTTAGTGACTGCACAGCTGAAGTTTGCTTTGAGATGTTCATCCTAGAGCCAGGGCTAATTGAGTTCCATACTATTGTTCTTCTTAGTGTAATCTGACAAGTGTCTGACAAAAATTATAGGGTATGGTGCTTACAAAAGCAGAGGAGTTGACTCAAAGATCTAGGAGGTTGGTTCCAGTCCTTTGTTTCTACAGAAAAACAAACTGTTGAGTTCAGAAATTGGCCCAATTTCTACTAAAAAATGCTGAAAGACTCTAAAGCTGCAGTGTTCTCTGGGGAGGTTTGGTGGCGTGACATGTTGATGTCACACTGAAGACATTGAGAAGTCATCAGATTATGTATGTAAGTGTACTGGGAATGGCTTATGCTGAAATCTGTGTAAAAGTAACAGTGGAAAAAAATCTGTTAGAAATAACCATTTAGCGATTATTTATAAGATTTTGCAGCTGGTTTTTTCAGTGTTTAGATACTACAGATCATGTGTTATGTATTATTTCATTGCTTTTGGTCTAAAAAAAAAACAAAACTAAAAATCAGAATTGTGCTTTGCACATGAGTAAAAAATCTGAGCATGGTCTCAGGAAGGAGTGGGGGGGAACAAAGAGGGAGAAGTGAGTGAAGGGGCTGCGTGAATTACAGCTTAAACCACGACAGGAGGGTTGTATACTGCAATTCCTGTTTTACATCTGGACCACTCTTAAGACAGAAAATAGTATTAGAAATTACAGAAATATTAAGATTATGCAGAATTCAAAGTATACTGATTTCCTTTTCAGCGTACTATTTAATAAAAGAAAGGGGAAGCTCAAAATCAAAATTTCAGGTAGTTTCAAAGTTTCAGAGAAGTCTGTTTTTTAACCAATTCTATTTGACTTTCCATTAAATGTTTTCATTAATGAGTAAGATTAATGCACATTCAAACCGTGTAAATTATAGATAACTGAAGTGGTTTCAAATATTTTGGAGGATAGGATGAGAAAACCTGTGTGGGAAAATAGCGTGTAGTAGTTGTTAAAAAGAAATATTCACACCTATTCCAGCTGCTGGCTGCAGATGTTTATATATATCAAGTATTATTATGTAAGACTTTGCTCTCTGTTTCCTTTGCTTTTACACTGCAATAATATTTATTTTTTTAATCCTGAGATTTTGCCTTTTTTTTCAGCAAAACCTCAAGGGCAAGAAAGAGGAAAATCCATATGTGATATTATCTCAGCACTCCCTATTCTCCTATTTTAATGCACAAGTTTTGAGTAGCACACATATAAGTTAAAGGGTTTTCTAAACACTTTTGACAGGCAAGTTTTCAGAAGGATTCAACATATTATGGGAAAAATAATAATAAATACAACTGTTTCAAGATGAGCCTTGATGGCCATTTAGGTTCCACAGAGAAATGACACAACATTGTGTGTTATGTTCATTATTTATGTATTAAACAATAATCTGCTATTACCTGTAGTATACTTGCTAGTGTTGATCTATAGCTATTACCATGCTACAGTCCCAGTTTGACTTCCTCTGACCTTTTTTTTGGCTGGTATAATTCCATCAGTTTAACTGGAGTAGCTCCTAACATGAATATCTAAAACTGAGGTACAAATGGTAGATACTTGAAGCTTTTACAGGCATAAAGAGAGTTGCATAAAGAGAGTTGAAGTACACACAGCCTTCTCAACAGACAATATTTGTGCAATGATAGGAATGTGTCATTTGTGCGGGCTTTGTTGCTGTCATAGAATGTGAAGTTTTTCCCACCTCTTTCTGTGACACAATGCTATATAAATCCAGCCTTTTTCACACAAACAGTCCCACTGAGTTCAGTACTGTTGAGTATGTGAGAAAAGTTAAATGAATTTGACTCTCATTGATTCCAACATTAATAAGGGACAACATCAAAGTGGAGAGAAAGAACAATAATAAAAAAAGTAGAATTTCTAATTAGCAATAAACATATAATGAACTGTTCCATTAAGGCACACAGATAATGAATGTGTCATACTCAATAGGAAATGAGGGGAAAATGTTATGTTCAGGTGAGAATTTTGCAATACATAGATCATGCATATAGTGTTTCAGAAGGAATTTATCCAGTTGATCAAGAAGCCATCAGATAAATCACTAAGGAAATAATCCATGACAATAGGCATTATTGTTCCTCACAAAAGTTCCATAGTATTATTTTCCATTATTTCATTGGAACAGCACTCTAAACTTGTAAGACAATAAAAACATTCCAGTACAACCAGATGGAAAAATCAGAATTGTACCCATGGTAGTCATAGGGCAGATACTGCAACACTATCACAGCACACACATACTTTTATATCTAAGAATATGACATCCTCTAGAATAGCATACTTAAATTCATGGCCTTTAAAGTAATAATAGGCAGTTATTTTTAAGTAGTAAGTAGTTATAGTAGTTACAGATACTAGAAGGGGCCAAGCACTGCGTACTGTAGTGACTGAAGCACACGAGGCCTTAAATCTGCAGTGTAAAATATTGACAAAGGGAAGTATTGCAGCCTCTTAGCATCAAGAATAGATACTGTTCAATAACACACCCAACCTGTTTTTCCTCTGTCTTGTTTACAAATTGCTAGGACCAGCTTGTAAAGAGCATTGTTCTTTTACCTAATGTGTGATCCATAGTAAATTTTTGTTCCTCAATTTCCCCTGCTGTAAGAGGTAGGAAAATTGATACCTACCATTCTTTCAAGAGACCAGCAGTACCTGTGAGATGCAGGCATGATTATGGATCAATTCCTTTGAAATCATTTGACAAATGAGTTTTTGTGAACAGTTAACAGCTCTGATTGCTCTGGCTTGGCACGTGTGATAGCTAGGATGTTTCTGCTCCCTGGTGAGCTGGACTCCTCAAAGCAGGACTGACATCAATGCTCCATTATGACTAACTCAAGATACATTCAATACAAATTGCTCCACAATATTAACTCAGAAGTCAGGCTTTGGGCAAATATGGTTCTCTGTAGAATTATTTTAAATTGTGTCAATCTAATGACAGTCATAGTATACATCTTTTGAATGGCAGAGAGGTTTTTTGCTACATTCACCAAGGACTAGTCACAGTTCATGCAGATATAAAATGAAGAAATGGGTATGAATTACCTCAGCACATTTTTGCATCTTAACACATATACTGCAAATAACAAAACCCAAAGATTTTAAACTTTGAAGAATGTGTTGCCATACAGCTTAAGTGTCTTTTATCCCTTAGAAACCATGTCCTTTAGCTTAAAAATTGTCTTTTCTCACTTGCCAAAGCCACAGTACAGAACAACCATCAGAAAGTGATTAACACTGTCTGTCTTTTCTGATTAAATTAAACAGATGTAGGGTATATGTCTAGGGCAGAGGTTGAACTTACTAAATGAGTTTCATTTAAAACAACAGTTTATGTCTTTCACCACACTAATTTATTAATGAAGAATTTTTCCTTCTTCAATTTTATCTTAATGCTAGAGCAAACACAGTTACCCTTTTGTCGTGTTACCTCTTATCCCTTCATAATTTTGAGATAATAAGAAAGAGAATGATCATAAAACTGAAATTTAAAAAGATCAACAGTTCAAATCAAATGCCAGTAAGAAGTCTGTGTGCCTTATTTATAGGTGCAAGAGCTCCTATAGACACATTTAAGCACTGCACACTTCTGTTTGCAGCATCTGTTGAGAGTACCACCTCTGAACTGGATTATAAAATCTCCATAATGAGTGATTTCTGAGTGGATGCAACAATCTGTGCCACATTTTTAACTGTCTCCGCAGGAGAGAAGACAAAATGCTTTAATGTGGGTTTGAGTCTTTCCTGTATCCCCAGTTATCCAGCATGCACATCAGTCTAACCTAACAGCCTGCCTAAGTATCAGTCACTGACATTGTCTTGCTAATAAAGCACCTGAACAGCCATTAAGGGTTACTCGGTTCCACTGAAGCAATTAAACACATTTTTAGTCATATACTGTGTTGGAAAGACATATATAATCATGGAAGCCAGAAGTATTTGTATACCTCATTGAACTGTATACTATTTGAACAGATGGGAAACTTAACAGCACTAAATACTGCAGTGTCTTTGTTGTCATATGTTTTAGGTGTAGTTTAACATTTCAGCACAGACATCCATTAAGTTCTTATAACGTGGTAGCTGCTATGAGCTGTAGTTCATTTCAGCTTTGGAGTACGCCAAGCCTGCTTCTGCTTGTGATAAATGGTGTATTTTCCAGAAATGCTTTGCTTCAGGGTTATAGTTTTTGCTAAGTGACATGAGTTGGCAGTTAATTGCAAGGAGATTGCCAACGGCTTATAAGGCAAAGAAGGAAATCATGTCAGTAAACTACTTTCACTTTTCCTACAGGATGCAAGAATGACCTTACTGTTACAATTGTGCTGTGTGTCCTGTGCAGGAATATAGATCCATTTTGGACACAGGTAGAAAACCACTTATGCAGAATGATTAGACCTTCCACAGTATCACTAGTACTGTTCCCCTCACCCCGCATATTTCCTAGTCTTAATGTAACATATTGTCTTACTGTAACACCTTGTGCTGGGTGCGCTGGATGAGGCTTGTGGCCAAAGACCTGGCTGCACTCCAGCAGGTCCCTTCTCCAGCAGCATTCTAACCACATTTCCTTGCCAACATATTTCTTATGTCATTACATGAAGAAGGTGGGAAGGGAAGGCTGTGCTCCAGGCCATTAAAGGCAGATGTGGCCCTAGAGTCCAACAGACATAATTTAGAGCATCTTAGAATTCCTTCTAACAATTCTGAGAACCCTTGGGGACCCCACCTGTTCTAAGGGAAACAATAGTGGCTTACAGTAGTTTTGCCCCTTTACCTTCTACTTAGGTGTGCCAAATGGAGTTTGTGTATCTGAATGTCTATCTCTGTTCTCAGGCATCCATGCGATGTGGTATGTTCTGGACACATCCAACTTGGCAGGATTTTTTTAAAAAGCAGCAGGAAAACAGGTAGAATCTTGCTACATCTAATTTGTTCCTGATGAATCTGGGAAGAAAGATTATGTTTAAAATCTTTGATAAATGGAGATAATTTGAAAATCAGATCCCTTTATGATTCAATAATCTTTCAGGGTTACGTCATGTTTATACAACCCAACCCACAGAAAGCGACTAGAAGAAGACATTGGTAGTTACTTAGAATTAACAGAGTTTTTGTCAATGTTATGTATTCTGTTCACTTCACTTTGGAAGTTGATAAACTCCAAGTTTTTTGTTAAGCATCCATTATTTTTGTATTATCCTGTTAGCATGATCCAGTCAGCTGTGGTAAATGGTAATCCTTGTTCTTAATCTTGAGAGACATATATTTGGAATCGAAGGAACAGAATTCCATTATCTGTACCTTGGTGAGACACGTAATATAATCCAAATCCTTTTATTCAATTAACCTTGCTTACTTTAAAACAATAAAGTCTTTTGTCTTCAGTCAGTTGTTCTGTGGAAAAAAAATAGTCACTTAATGTAAGGTCCATATTTATCTGAAAGCTGTTAAGTGATAATCCTGATAGTCACAACAAGCTGTACATGAAGAGGCTTCAGATAAGCAGTACAGTGCAGTTTATGTGCCTCTTAGATAATGCTATTTTAATGCTTCGTAAGGACTAAGAAATGTAGCTCAACCACATTGTTTATAATGACTTAGAATACAATAGGGAGACAATACATTTAAATGCTTTTAGTGTCCTTGCCACAGCATCAATAGATAATTCTTTGAGCAGCATTAACATCATACTTACTTTGCTATATTACAGTTTCATACTTATGTTTTATCTCAGAAACATCTCAACACCTTTTCTAAGTCCTCTCAGCTGTCTAAATGCAAGCATTTGGGATCTCACTTTCCTTGGTCCGCTCCCAGATAACTAGTATTCTGATGTCAACATGAGTTGCTGGTACCTTCCTCTAACTGTATTGAAATCTCTTTCCTTGCTGTTAATCGTAAGATGCATTTTGTTGGCTCTGTGTCATTTAAGATCTATGTTTGGATTGAACTCTACCTTTGTTTTACCAATTAATCATTTTCAGATTCTTTCAAAGAGCTTCCAATACATGAGGCAGTTACTGGCAACTGGCAAATAACAACTGTCACTTGCATCTGAATTTCCAGAAATCATCACTCTGCTTGGAGCATAGTAAGGAGTGCAGGGCACATTTCCCTTTCTTTAACTAGCTGCAGCTGAAGGCCTGAAAAGATGTCTTCATGCTACCAAAAGCAAGATTTATTTGCATGAGGAGTGGCGAAAGGACCAAAGAGATTCATAATGTCTATCTGTGGCAGAAGCAACTCCAACAATAGAAGGAGGGTGAAATGATCAATTCTAACAGGCAGAAGCTGTATTGTGATGAGTGGAGAGTAAAAGGGACATGTGCAGGCAGCCTGTGGGAATTGCAGAAAACAAGCTCATTTTAAAAAGTCTATATATTGCATGGACAGGATTACTAAACTCTAACGCTTTTTTTTTATGCCCAAACGATCACCTTTACTAAGAAGAAAAAAACATTGCTAGCATTCAGGTACTTTGTGGAAGTAGAGAAACTGTGGGTTGATGGTGTCTTAGAGTCCCAGGGAAACTATAGAGGATAGTTTTCATTTGAGGGCAAGTCTGGTTATATAGCTGATGTCCTTCCTTTCAAATTTTTCTTGGATCTCTCACTAGTTGAAAGTGTTCACCCAGGCATAACATAGCACAAGGGAGACTGGACTTGATTGTAGAATCCAGACACCCTTACAGCCTTAAATACACTAATTCTGCAAGGCACTTAATTCTGGACTATGCTTTGCTGTCACACTGAAAAATGGCTATTTACCATTGGCTTTAAGACCTTTAAGATTTAAGAAATCAGTTTTCACTATTATCCTTCCACGTAGTTTTCATGTAGGTTTAAAGATGGTGAGTCAGATCCATATGTTTGCTCTTGTCTCATGGTGGACCTCTGAATCTTGTAGTTAAGAAACCTGTAGCTTCATTTAATGCTTATTTAAATGAATCACACTCCTACAACTAACTCTAAATTAGACCATAAGTTTGGAGGTAAAGCAGTTATTGAGGTACCACCCCTGGGACTCAGCAGCTTCTGGATTATTTCACATCATCGGTTAGGAGGCAAATGCAGTTCACCACTGACAATGTAAGATGGCTCTCGGGAGCGTGCTCTAAATGGGAACATATCCAGATGTTGGACTCCCAGATGTGTGAGTCATTGTGGAATAATCATCCAATCAATCAGTTTCTGTAAAAAACAGGAATGAAAAGGCAAGCAATATATATATGTGAGTTGGAAATTGAAATTCAGTGGGCTGTAAGGCACAAAGATGGTCCTGTTAGTGTAGAAGGCTCTGGCGGTATCATGTCTGGGAGACTCTGTGTAACAAAGTCAGTGTTACTAGACAGGGAAAGGAAGGCAAAATGTAGCTTCTCACTTACGTGTTGATGTGTAACAACAGTAAGCAGAAATGAGACGTACAGCACATCAATAACTGTCTGCCCAACTTGCTGAAAATCAGATCCCTTCTTTGTTTACAAACTGTGCCACAGAATCACCATAAATCAATAACATTTAGAAATTACCTCTTCCACTCTGTATTTTTGTAATCGACCTTTTCAATAGTTTGTGTTTTCTTGACCCTTTGCAGTCAGATTCAATATGATACGAATACGAATACAAATACTAGTTTAAAGGCTCTATAAACAAAAGTGAATGAGAGAAAAACACTATGCTACTTTCCTTGACCTAACGTCTACACAGAGAGATTTTAATTTTGACATGACTAGACAGATACCAAATGCCAAATAGTTTAAACTAACATCAATGCATAATTAGCAGTCTTTGTAATTAATCAGGGCAGAAAATTGGAGACAAGGGCCTAACAAAGCCTTCTCTCAGTCTTAATGTCCACTCTGCAAAAGTGTAAACCTTTTCCATACTCTTTGGAAAATTTTCAAAATGGCTTCTGCACAACTGAAAGCTGACAATTACTATTGTTGCCATTCATTCAAAGACCTGTCAGTCTTTGAAACCCTGTCATTATTTATGTTCAAAGGCAGGAAATACTAATGAGGTTTTATTTCATTGGCCTCCATGAAAATACTTGCACATAATTCTCCTCACAAGATAAACTCATATTTTGTGTTATTTTGTGAAATATAAACTTAGATGTGAAGCATGAGCATCTAGTAGCTGAGAGATGATATCCTTAAATCATTCTAATATTGCGGTAAATGTATTCTAATAAAATCCTCAGACCAGCCATATCATTGCAGCATATTTGTGGATTTATGTAATTTTTAGGTCTTTAACATGCCATTTCAAACCAATGGATCAAAACACACATTCTGTTTAAAAAACACTTTGGACTCCTGGTCCAGAAGGAAGTGCAGCAGGAGGGCCAGGAGACCTCCATGGATGGATAAGGAACTGCTGAGGAAACTTAAAGGGAAAAAAGAGGTTTAGAAAAGGTGGAAGCAAGGACAGGTGGCCTGGAAGAATACAGGGATGTTGTCTGGGAAGCTAGGGACCAGGTTAGGAGAGCTAAGGCCCATCTAGAATTAAACTTGGCTAGGGATGTGAAAGATAACAGGAAGGGATTCTATACGTACATTGCAAATAAAAGACAGACTAGGGACAACATGGGCACCCTCTGGAAGCTATCAGGAGAACTGGCTACCCTGGATTTGGAGAAGGCTGAAGTTCTTAATGACTTCTTTGCCTCAGTCTTCACTTGCAAATGCTACGGCAAATGACCGTAACACCCAAGTCTTAGAAGGCAGATGCAGGGACTGTGAGAATGAAGACCCTGGGCCCACTGTAAGAGAGGATCTGGTTCGAGACCATCTTAAGAACCTGAACACACACAAGTCCATGGGACCTGATGAAATCCATCTGCAGGTCATGAAGGAGCTGGCAAATGAAGTTGCTAAGCCACTGTCCATCATATTTGAAAAACCATGGCAGCCAGGTGAAGTTCCTGATGACTGGAAAAAGGGAATTATAACCCCCATTTTCAAGAAGGGGAAAATGGACAACCCAGGGAACTACAGACCAGTCAGTTACTCTGTGCCTGGTATAATCTTGAGCAGATTCTCCTGAAAGGCATGCTAAGGCACATGAAAAACAACAAGGTGGTTGGTGACAGCCAGCATGGCTTCACTAAGGGGAAATCCTGCCTGACCAATCTGGTGGCCTTCTATGATGGGGCTATGGAACTGATGGCCAGCGGTAAAGCACTTGATGTCATCTACCTGGACTTGCGCAGAGCGTTTGACATTATCCCACATGACATCCTTGTCTCTAAGTTGGAGAGACATCAATTTGATAGGTGGACCACTGGGTGGATAAAGAACTGGCTGGATGTCTGCACGCAAAGAGTTGTACTCAATGGCTCAATGTCCAGCTGGAGACCAGTAAGGAGTGGTGTCCCTCAGGGATCGGTGTTGGGACTGGTCTTGTTCAACATCTTTGTCGGTGACATGGGCAGTGGGATTGAGTGCGCCCTCAGCAAGTTTGCCAATGACACCAAGCTGTGTGGTTCGGTTGATATGTTGGAGGGAAGGAATGCCATGCAGAGGGACCTTGACACGCTTGTGAGGTGGGCTGATGCCAACCTGATGAAGCTGAACCATGCCAAGTGCAAGGTCCTACAGCTGGGTTGGAGCAATCCCAGGCGCAGCTACAGGCTGGGCAGAGAAAAGATTCAGAGCAGCCCTGTGCAGAAGGACTTGGGGGTGTCAGTCGATGAGAAAATGAACATGAGCCGGCTTCAGTGTGCGCTCGCAGCCCAGAAAGCCAATCATATCCTGGGCTGCATCCAAAGGAGCGTGACCAGCAGGTCGAGGGAGGTGATCCTGCCCCTCTACTCTGCTCCCATGGAGTAGTATTGTGTGCAGTTCTGGTGTCATGGAAGTGTTGGAACAAGTCCAGAGGAGGGCCACGAGGATGATGAGGAGACTGGAGCACCTCCTGTATGAAGATAGGATGAGAAAGTTGGGGCTGTTCAGCGTGGAGAAGAGAAGGCTGCATGGAGACCTCATAGCAGCCTTCCAGTATCTGAAGGGGGGCTATAGGGATGCTGGGGAGGGACTCTTCATGAGGGACTGTAGTGATAGGACAAGGGGTAAAGGATTCAAACTTAAACAGGGGAAGTTTAGATTGGATATGAGGAAGAAATTCTTTACTGTGAGGGTGGTGAGGCACTGGAATGCGTTGCCCAGGGAAGTTGTGAATGCTCCATCACTGGCGGTGTTGAAGGCCAGGTTGGAGAGAGCCTGGGGTTACATGGTTTAGTGTGAGGTGTCCCTGCCTGTGGCAGGGGGGTTGGAACTAAATGATCTTAAGGTCCTTTCCAACCATAACTATTCTATGATTCTACGGTATGATCAGTTTAAATATTTTGCATTTCTTCTGGTATAAAGTCTAAAGTAAAGCTACATTTATTTTGTTACCTCTCAGAATTAATCAGACAGCATAAACTAATTATATACTACTTGAATATTTAATTAGAATTTTTAAAAAGGTGTTTGCAGTTAATTACTGTATTTACAGCTGAACTGTTTTGTTGCGCAGATTTTTGTGCAAGAGTATCATAAAAGTTTGTCAGAGGTCAAGTTTTTTACTGTTTTCCACTGATATTTTCATAGAATCAGAGTCACAGAATGGTTTGGCTTGGAATGGACCTGAAGGTCATATACTTCCAACCCCCCTGCTGTGGGCAGGGATACTTCCCCCTAGACCACGTCACTCAAGGGTCTGTCCAGCCTGGCCTTTAATGCTGCCAGGGATGGAGCGTTTACCACTTCTCTAGGCAACCGATTCCAGTGCTTCACCACCCTCACTGTAAATAACTTCTTCCTTATATCTAACCTGTACTTTCCCTGTTTCAGTTTAAACCCATCACCTCTTGTCTTGTCACTACAGTCCCTTATGAAGAGTCCCTCTCTGGTGTCCAAATGTATTTATCTATATTTCTTATGATCATTCAGAATGACTCACTTATCACTCACCAGTGTGATTTACCATTTTACATTCTGACTGCTAATGTTTCCTAGTGTGATCAAAAAGATCATAGAACAATACAGTACTAAAAAAATCCAGTGTAATTAGGTTATTTGCAATGTAAATTACAGCTACTTGAGCTGAAATGAAATGTAGTTAGACTGTTGTTAGTTTAGTAGTCATTCACATGATTTAGTGTGGTTTTAGTTTAATAGCAGAAGGATTTTCCATGTGGCTGGTCCTATTGCACAGATCTGGCTTTAAGCTGGGATCAGAAGAAAAAACATAATCATGTATAAGAATTAATTACAGCTTTAGTGGATAAGCTAACTTTAAAAGATACAGGCAAATCTGTACTCATCAAGTAGTGATTTTTTTTTTCAAGCTTCTTTGTCGATTGTCTTTGTTGTGGGAAAGTATGAGAGACATTTCAGGAATGACAACCTGATTGCAACGATAAGTACCAGAAAAGATTTGATCATGTCACTGATATTGATGGGAAAATATAACTTGGGTTTTCATGGGGAATGACTTGATGGGCAAGCTAAAGTGCATGTGTAAGGATTAGGCTTGTCAGTGGGAAACACTAAGTCTGGTCATTACAGTTAGCTCATTTATGTTACAAAGAAGCAAGTGAACATTTGTAAATCTTTTGTCTTTGCTGAAAAAAACTGAATGATTTCAGTCAAACTGCCATCTTGGCTGTAAAATATCAGTGACTGCAGAATGATGCAAATCCATCTGTGTCTTGGGCACTAAGGAAGTATTGGGATAGTCTGTCCCAGATTGTGAGACTGCTATACAAATTATAATATTGAATAATATGATTCCTTTTTTCAAAGTTAGTGAGGAAGTTAATGGCTTCAGTTTATAATGCTAAACAGAAGAAAAAAACTCAGCATATTGGAAAAATGTGTATGCAAACTGTCTGGTTGTTTTTACAAGAAAAACTGAAGAAAATTATTCTAAGTCACCAATACTAATCCAACTCTAACAGAGAGGTGAAGCAGGGAATGTATAGCCCATGTTGAAAGGTTTCAGGGTTTTCAAACTGTTTTTGAGATCTCCCAACTATGGTCATCCCTGAGGGGGTGACCTCAGAAAAGCTTCCCTTGTTACACCCCACTGCCTCCTCCTGACATTTCCTTCCGACTGTGCTGTCAGTGCTGCCAGTTGATGCCCAGGTTCTGAAATAATCATGGAATCATAGAATCACTTCTAGCATTTTTTCTTCTGGAAGGGAGTCACATGATAGCTTTATGCTTAAGTGTCATAGGGTCTGCAATAAGGGAGTCTTCATTTTTGAGGTCTTAGGGCCCCAAAAAGCTCTTTATGCCCCTATGCAATTCAAAGGGAGAAGAATGGGGAAAAGAATCTGAACTTCATCTGTCTCTTAACATTCAGATTTGTGGGCCATGTCACAACAAGGTGCGGCCCCGTTTTGTTTACATCATACTCTCAATGCAGTTCTGCTTAATCAGTGCAAAAGCCATATTTCTGTGTTTCACATAGTATGTTATTACTGCTTTCATTATAGCTCAGAAACGTAGTTATTTACGCTCTTCATGTGGAAAAAAATAGGAAGGTCATTTGGTATTGCTTGGCATCTGTCATAAAAGCTTTAGTTACAGTGAATGGGGGATTTCATTTGTTATCTGTGATTACTTGTTAATGAGAGAACAATGGTGGTAGTTTCTGTCTAAAACCACAGAATTATCTTTAATCTTTTTCAATATAATAGAATTTCAGGATGTAAACAGAGTTCCTTAGTTCCATGCATAGTTAGGTCTTCAAAACGGACAGAAATTTCCAGAGCACATGGGCATGCAGAAGTTTCAAAAACCAAGCTTGAGAAAAGGAACCTCAATTTTCTGCTTGGGCAGAACTCTAATTAAAATCTACGTTGTAAGATATATATTTGAATTACTTCCCCAACAGAGACAAGGAAGTCAAGACAATACTAGTGTTTTCTGTTGCACAAGAAACTCTTTTCTAAACTGTGTACCAAACCCAGCAGGCTGTTTCGGTGCACCTCACTTTAATCACAGGAGAGTTCCTGTTCACTAGTCAACTATAGGGGGTCACAAACTAATCCAGAGGATCTTACTGCCTCTGTGCTCCTGCAAGTGCATTTGTACTCATGATTACAAAGAGTAATGTCTAAGGATCAAAGTAAAAGGGTAATTTTCAACCTTGTAGTGCCCTACAGTGGAGTCAATTACATGAATAATTCAATATATCACAGGCATGCATTGTAAAACCCAGGCAGAGGAAGTACCTTTGTGATAACAGCCCTGCGTCAATGTGTCTCTTTGCCCAAAGTGCACTGGGACTGAAAGCTTTTGCTTTGTTATTTTAAATCAGTGTTCTTTTTGAAGTTTTCAAACAGTTTTATCCTACAGATTACGGAAACAATGGTACCTGTGTTGCACCATATTACAGCAGTACTTTGAAAGGCTAAGCAAACAGCTGAGGAGTTACATTCCAAGAAGCCACCAGAAGCAGACTGAATTTGGCAGTCAGTGGCCATCTCATCTTCCCCATGATTGTTTGTGCTCCTTTGCCTTCCATGAAGAACAAGCAGATAAACAGGTCATGATCACATTCCTGGAGATACCTCAAGACTCATAACTAATGTAGAAAAGGCAAGAAGGAATCTCAGCAAACCCCATAATTGTGAAAACAGATAAGAACCTTTATCTTAAAAGACTTATCCTACCTGTGTAAGATAAATAAGGAGATCATATAAAATTAAACTTCTCTACCTTAATTTTAATCCTCATTACTGATGTCAGTATTAGCAATGCTGCACCAAAGCAATCTAGTGCTATGGAACAAGAAAAAAATGTCAGAATCATAAAGTCTTTCTTTTCTCTGCTTTATCCTGACTTGTGAGATCTTGGCATCCTGATGACAAGGAGAAATAATGTGTAGTCAGATGTACCTTCTCTCCAAGAACAGGCAAATAATAAAAAAACCCTCTCACAAGCAAGGAAACAATTTTCTCTCCATAAGGATAAATTAATTTAAAACATGTTGTAGGGTGCGTCTCATGCTCTAATGGGTATGTCGGACACATGACATTATTTAGTATTACACAGCACAAGGCATCATCTTTAAATCAAAGTGTTGGATGGCCCATATTTTTGCTTGACACGTAGCAGATGCCATTGGCTTACATAAATCTTCAGAATGGATTCTTAAGCTACACGAATAGGTGCAGTACTGAAGAGGGAATATTAGAGTGTGCTTTGCAAGAAATGCTGTTTATTACCTGGAGAAAAAGATCCTGAACTGTATCTGTTCTAATGCCAGTTGTAGGCAACTCCATCAAACTGCGCTCTCAACTCTCATCCTTTGTTTTAAAAGAAGCTGAGGCAGGTGCTGACATTTACTTGAAGTGCCGGTTTATCTCCCTGGTCAAAATAAAGGAGCAGAAGTAAAGGCTTTTCCTTTCATTCTTCCCACCAGCTGGGTCTTTATAAAGCTAGCCACAGTCTTTGAACATAATCTTCATCCTTGTTCTCTTGGCATCTGCAGGAAAACTCCAGTTGCTCATAATCAGGAGCCAAATCTTCCAGTTTAATTACAGGAACAATATATAGGATAAACCTCTCAAACTGGAATTACATGAGCATGGAAGGAGCAGAGCATCTACAGCATACAGCATGCTAGGTCTTATGCTGCAGTGGAGTGAAGGAAAAAAAATAAAGCTCTGGGTAGTAGCTGTTCTTGGGAAGCCAAGGAGACGACAGCATTTTAGCAGAATTTTCCACTGAAACAAAATGGAAAGTGACTGATTTGTGATTCTAACAGCATCAAGACAATGCCAGATTGATGAAGAAATGAAGCACAGCTGTGGTTGAAGGAGATTAGTATTAGTGTTCTTAGTGCTGAAGAGATTGTTCAAAAGTCTTTTAAGCCTAGCTTTGTGAGTCCACACCATTGACCTCATCTGGGCAGTAGGAGTCATACTGATATGAAAATCAATTGCTGCTTCTTTTTGAAACTCTGCCTCCTAGAGTCATCCCCAAACAATGAAGACTCGATTATTAATCAACTTTCATTAACAAAACTGATTAATTTTTTTTCCCTCTTTTTTTCCCTTTCTTCTTCTACCTCTTGTTTTTTACACACATTGTCTTGGGCATTTGCTTCTTCACTGATCTTTTCAATGTTGATAAAGCAGAAGTCATACATAACCTATGGGGAAATACATAATCAATCATGTATTTTTTTAAGGTCAAGAAGAAGCCATCTCTGAAATGAAGAATCTTTACCCTGTACTAATTGCTATCATACACAGCACCGACACTACTTGCGCTCACAGTTAGTGTCCTCCCAGTCACTTTGCCAGGCACAGATTCACTGTTGACACTGACAAGACAAAAGAATGAGCACAGATTGTCTCTAGGATGTTCTTTAAGATGGAAAAAAGAGGAAAAGCAAAGATAATGAAGGAAAAAAAATAGTAGAAATAAAAAGAGAGGAAAATATTACTAGAAAAAGTGAAAAGCAGGCTAGCTGCTATAAGGAATTTGTACATATTATCCTTATAAAAGAAATTACTAAATATTCGTCATGAATAATCTGAACACAGCACGTCATACAATAAACTTTTAAGAGTCCGTTTCAAGTCCTTGCTAAAACAAGTTTAGCAGTCTACAAACAAGAATGCTTTTAACATTGCAACATCCACAGCCATTTTATGGGTCTTGTGGCTTGGATCTCATTCTTGGTGGGGGTTACTCTTTATTTTTTATCCAGAGTGTTTACATCTTTGTGGTGTCAGCAATAAAGGCCCATCTTTATAAGACCAGCAAGAAAAAAAAAGCAATAAATCTCTGCAATGTGTTTTCAGTATGTCTATAAATCTGAAATATTTAAATGTAAACCAGTCTTTTTCTTTGAAAACTGTGGATTATAACTCACAAAAGGATTGATTACAGTATTTTTATTCAAGATGATTTGAACAAAGATGAAGCTAATATTTATTCCTTGAATGTAACTTTGAAATTAAGGGTCACTGTGAGAAGAAAGACCCCAGGATTTTATTAAAGGGATTGTTGGTGGTTTGTCATTATGGGACTGAAGCCAAAACTGTTTTTACAGAAAGTACAGTTCAGTGATAAAATTAAATAACCCGTGTGTCATAAAAACACAGAAAAACATTCCGCTGTTTAGATGAAAACAAGCTAAGTAGGCACAGATAGGTCTTTCTTCTATGTCTATATTCATCATCTTAAATGTAACTTTACTCAAGACAAGTGAATACAGATTCCTCTGAGTAATCTGTAAGTAGTTCAGAAGGTTTCATTCAACTGGGCATCTGTGCTGTATTCTTTTGATGAACTCAGATTTTAATTTCCCAGTTTGATAAATGATAATACTTCAATAGCAATGCAATCCCCAAAGGATCAAAGATTCATTGTGTTAACAAGCTTAAAAGTGTTCAGCACTTTCTGGAGTCAAAAGTAGTTTCTGGCCAACAGAGACCTTACTGAAAGAATGGGACCTGAGACAGGGTGATAGATAGATAACCTGTGCCTGAAAGGTAGGAGAAAGACAGACCCATGCAAAGAAAACTACAAAGCCAGGTGGATTTAAATAAATCAACAGCTTCAGACTGCAACAATCTACAGTGACCAGAGAAGAGGTAGAATTACCTGGGTTGTCATTCTCTTCTTATCAACAAAGTGCTGAACCTAACAAAGGTGGAAGTGGATTAATAGGAGATTGAAGGAAACAAGAGATTTTGATAAAAAAAAAAAAAAAAAAAAAGGATCCTTCAAAAGATTCAAGGTCAAAAATGTGTGTTTTGAGTGGTAGCAGTCGCTCATGTACTTTTGCCCTTTCTAATCTCCGTCAGTACCCGAGTGCCATGAATTCCCTTCTGATGAGTGCATGTTTTGGGAAACACCACACAGTAAAGCCATTCTTTCTAATATGACCCTACTTCATAAAATCCTTGAATGAGAAATACATTACATCATTCCTGAGGCATATACCATAGAGTATGTGTACCTACTTTCCAAAAGACATTGTTATTTCTAGTGCAAGATTCTAGTAAAAAAAAGTCTGTATTCAGCTATCTCCTCTGAACACCAGCATTTTTTTACCTCGTCTGCTTAACACACTAATTGTTCAGTCAAAATACAGGTTAGTCACTTGTCCTTGGCACCTAGCAAAGATTTTGGCAACAAGAGGGGATGCACAGGTCCAAATTTTTTGCACCCAACTTGAAGCAATCATGTAATTTGTATGAGTTAGGTCTGTAGTATGTACAAAGGCTGCCTACGTATAGATATATATGTATACATATATATGGATAATGTATAGACATTTTCAGAGGTCAACTCAGCCCACTGAAGATCTGGATTCTGGCCACTATGGTGCTCCAGTTTTCAGCAATTTTTACAACAGCAGCTTCAAAATATCAACGCAGAATTCATAAGCTGCCCATAGACAGATTCCACAAATAGTCACACAAGGCCAACCCACACACCCAACTGGATATTTCCCAGCTGCTGGAGCGAGTGGGCTCCCCTGCTGCTATCTCTGTCTGTCTTAGCAGCTGGGAAAGAGCTTCCTGCTGCTTCAAGGACAGTTGGTGCTTTTTTCCACTTTTAGGATGGAAAGAATGAGAGATTCCTAGAACACTCTCACTGTCTGAGAAGTGTCCCTAGCTACCAATACTGCAAGAAGAGAATAGATCTTACTTTTGGGGTGAAGAACCATCAATGGGCTTGTGTTAGATTGTGCTGCTTTAATCTGATTTAATGAGGACAAGAAAGGGAAAAAAATTAGTATTGAATGTAAGTACTGATGGAACTGTAAAGGAGTTAGCACCTAAATTCAAGCATCCTAAGAAACTAAGTGAATTGAATAAACAATTTTTGTGACTATCAAGGGACAAATCCTGAAAAAACATATTAGCAGACATGATTATGCCACCATAAACATTTAAGTAAATCACTGTGTCTTATTCTAATAGCATTGCATTTGAATTGAAGTTGTTAGAAATCCCCTTCAGAAATTAACACAGTTATTCTTAATAGCAATTATGGCTTTTCGCAACCACATTCACATTAGTCATCTTAGAAATACAAATATTTCTAATTAGCAAAATGGCAATAAAAGAGCTCAAGTATTAGGCTAGTGGCTGGAGTTGTGTTTCTCTGTCAGCACTGAGCTGGTTTGCTACATTAGCTTTCAGAATGATTGTATATAGTAGTTTGCCAGGAGATTTTCTCTACATACAGTTGTACAAGTGCTTCTGTACTCTAGAAAACAAGAAATGACAGGGATATGTTGTAAAAATGTATCCTCTCTGTTGGGAGGTTTTTTATTACACATACATTTAGTCCAAATAATTTTAAACTTACATTTCCACCAAGGCTCATCTTTGCTTTAACAAGTGTTTTTTATTAACTGGAATGATGGGGTTTTCATTTTGAACTGAAATCTCCTTTTTGTGTTTTAAAAAGGGCATATATCTGAAGGCTTATTTTTAAAGCTGAAATGCAATATGTTGAAAAAACGGTTGTGAACTCTTTTTCTGTAATTGAAAAAATACATGAGTTAGGCTTTAGAGTGTGAAGAATGATACAGCTACTATCTGTGCTGACTCAGGCCAACTTGCTTCCATGCTGCTATGACCTTCAAAAGGAGCTAGAAAAAATCACTGGAGGAGAATTCCTGATTAAAAATGTGAATCAAAACTTTTCATCACTGCATGCAAAATATCAAGTGTAATATATGTTATCATTTTCATCTTACATAGCTTTTTCTAGTATTAGCAATATAGTCTGACTACAACAGGATCCTAAAAGCATGCTTTTATTTTATACTTGGAAATTATGCAGTAATAAATTCTTCTTTCTTAAAAATGTAATGAGAAGCAAGTGTCAGTGTAGCTATGGTGCTATGACAGAGTGCATTTTTCATTGTATCTGGCTCTATGTTAGTAATACCCAGATCCAAATGTGTTTTTTTTTCCTCTGTGTCTAAATAGTGCTTAGGGATCAGAACAGCCATAATGATCTGAATGGTCATAAGAATAAGTAAAACATTTTTATTGGTCAGATAAGAACTTTGATCAGTTTTTAAAGACATATAGTCCACAATGATTATGTTCAAAGGATTAATATAGCTTTATTTCCAGAATTGTCCCTGCAGGTCCCCAGGTCAGCCTAGAGTAATATGGAGACAGACTGGCCAGTCTGAAATGGTTTTAAGTGAACTTCCTGCCCATGCTCAATTTAGCCTATCTAACTTGGTCAAAGTCAGCCATTTCCCTAATGTGTAGCTTACAGAAGAAAAGTGTGAAAATTGCACAAATGTCTAGTTTTGAGCAGCGTATTGTTTAAGTGAGTGGTTATCTATTTAGACAAGTTAAACAGGTTGCCTGTACAATTTTTACTGAGAGAATAAATGATTTAATCTCATTAAATGAGTAGGATGATGTACCAGTGAGCATTGTTGGCAAATATGCTTAAAATTAGACCTCCAATTGATGCTTATTCCAGACATACTGGAGGGAAGGGATAGGGCTTCTGCATTAGATATATTAGAAGTTCCTACTGATTCTTCTCATCTATGAGAACGTGTGGTTTGAGTCACAGTGTGTAGGATATGTCAAATGGTAAATTACTTGTCAGCTAGGCTATGTGTCTACAGATGCCATGGTATTATGCCATACGTGAAGGACTCTGAGAAGGGAAAGAGGGTGATCTGCTGGTCAGCTGCAGACCATTTATGATGATCCTTAGGGAAAACAGTGGTCATAGTTTGGGATTGCTTCTTTATGTCATATATTGTTTAAGAGTTTACCTAAGCTCTAAAATGACTATTCTGTTCACTGAGCACTCTTTATGTAGTTCCTTGTACCATTCAACTTAAGGTGCTACTTCCTGATTAGTATCATTCCCACCTGCCATGCCTCTGTTTGTTTTCTTAGCGAAACACAGAAGTCACTGAAAGGCTGGAACAAGCACTGCAAGTGTTCCTCTAGCCTTTCTCAGTCTACTAGTTTTCATGGGTTGCTACTAACTTTCACGGATATTGTGGTGCATCTCGTATCATTACATGCTGGAAAAACAGGGTATTGAAATTCATTCCCAGACACTTCACTTCTAGTGTTCGTCGTTACTGGACTTTAACAGTTTCAAAAAAGGAAAACCGAAAAAGATCATATTATACATGTGTAGTGCAGAAATAACGCATTTTGTGACCCCAGCTGATTCTTCTAAGTAAGCAATAAGGAAGGATATCATCATCATTATGATCATCATGCTGTGTCCAAGACCACACCATCTGTTTCCTCAGATTCATAATCTATAATCTAATGATCAAGATTCAATGTACATTATCATTTTGCAATAGCGTCTGAACAGCTGAGCATGTGACATAGAATCGTAGAATAGTTAGGGTTGGAAAGGACCTTAAGTTCATCTAGTTCCAACACCCTGCCATATGCAGGGACACCACATGCTAAACCATGCCACCCAAGGCTATGACCAACCCAGCCTTGAACACTGCCAGCAATGGAGCATTCACAACTTCCCTGGCAACCATATCCAATCTAGACTTCCCCTGTTTAAGTCTGAACCCGTTACCCCTTGTCTTCTCACTACAGTTCCTAATGAAGAGTCCCTCCCCAGCACCCCGATAAGCCCTCTTCAGATATTGGAAGGCTGCTATGAGATCTCCATGCAGTCTTCTCCAGGCTGAACAGCCCCAGCTTTCTCATCCTATCTTCATAGGGGAAGTGCTCCAATCCCCTGATCATCCTCATGGCCCTCCTTTGGACTTGTTCCAACAGTTCCATGTCCTTTTTATGTTGAGGACACCAGAACATAATGCAGCTCTGGCAAATCCCATTCCTGAGGTTGGACCATTTTGTTTTGTAGAATTTTTATTATTTTGCAGCTCTTTTTCTGCTTATAATAGGGAATTAACAAAGTCAGTTCACTAAAGCAGTATTAGGAATGTCTAGTTCCAGCAGACTGGCAAGCTACACTGAAGTTGTATAAAGCTAAAGAGCACTTGCTGGGTAAAGTTTGTACTTTTCCATTGATTGCTCTGCTATTGTGTTTCATAACTGGAGTTCTGCAACCAGTACAAACCTCGTTTTGTTAAATGCACTCAAATAATAGTTCTTTCCATAACTGTTTCTCTCTAAATGTTCCTGCACTCGTCTTTTCACCTACCACTCGTTTCAACCCTGTGTTCTTCTAATTTATCACACTTGGCATAAACTACATGTCCTGATGGCTCTTTCCAGACTGTTGCTCATCTATTTCTGGAAGCTCATCAGTGATGGGACAGTGGCGCCTATCTTAGGTACACCTTCACACACTCCTTTTTTTTTGGGGGTTTGTTTAACTTTAAACACCTTCATGCTGTCCTCATGGGAGAAGCTCTGCACAAGCTTCTAGTGTCAGGTTGGAAGCATAGGCCCTCATAATCTCCTAATAATATGGAATGGAATCTACCTTATTACCTGGTAACATTGTACAGTGACCAGTGCAGGCAGCCCCTTCAGTAGCAAGTGGTTCTGTACCTCCTGGGCTGAACTGCTGCCTTGTTCATATGTTGCTGCTCCATGAGGGTCAGAGGCTAGAAGGATGTTAAGGCCTGCCATGGTTATGCCTTAAGACCTCCCAGTAAACCTGTGATTTAAGCTGGCAAGTATTTCAGTACACTTGATCAAAAAAGAATGCAGTTCTTTAGCTTTCTTCTACTTGGCCATCCCTGCTTACAACTCAAGATAGAGGGCAAGCTGTTCAGACCATACAGGCATATTTTTTTTCCTCAGCTAACGTGGAATAGTCTGAAACCACCTGAAGTTGCACAGAAGCCACAGTGCAAAATTTTGGGGTTTAGAGGAATCCAAGGGCTGCTTGCAGCCAGAGTGTTCTCCAAGACTTGTACAATTTCAGATCAGAACTGCTTTTATTATTAAGTGCTGGGTTGCCTGACAAAAAAAAGGTGATTCACTTGGACAGTGGGGAGAACTACAGCTCTGCTGTAATGAATTCATTATTAACACAGTGAGAGACAGAACCAAACAGTTCCAAATCCACAAATCATCTGGCTTTTTAGTAATATCTGTGGTTTTTGGCACACCAAGAGCAGGCCCCGTTTCCCTGGAGAGGCTCTTGCATAATGCTCAATAATGCATCTGTTATTATGAGAAGGATGTTGGGAGTTTTGAATGCAGCGGCTCAGCTGAAGCAGCTGTTGCTTCAGAAACACCAAAAGTAGAAAAAAGGACATTTAAAATTTTTAAATATGTGCTCCCATGTGGTCTATTTCTCAGCCCAAAAAGAGGCCTTTGCACTGCAGCTGCCACCTGTCTGCAATGGGGGAAGCTTTGTAAAGGGTTTTCCTGGAGCCGCGCTTGGCTGCCCATTTCAGGACACAGCCAAAGCCAACTGTTAAAAAGCATTATGAAAAGTGAATTCAGCTATTCCTCCCTGCTTACATTTCTCATGGCCCTGATCTTCCACAGAGGCTGGCAATTAGAGTGAATGACATGGTGAATCTCAGGCAATGAAAAACCTAACAATCTCCAGAAACAAATATAATTCCTGGGCTGATGATAAGTATTTCATTAGAAGTGACCCAGGAAACAGCAGTTACTAGCTTACAGAAAAATGAAGTGTTAGTAACCACAGCAGAGGGCTATGATTCAGCCAGGTAATGATCCTCACCCAGCAAAGGGAACTGTTGCAGGCATCCATAAGATTTCTCACAGGGTGATAGGTTCCATTTGAACTCAATATGAGGGCAACACTGAGGCTAGTTACCAACTTTCTTGAAAGGATGCCAGCAGATAATCTTATGGATATGCTGTTTATATCTTTGAAAGACTGCAGTTTATTGCATAGAACCTAACTGCCATGTTATATGCCTAGCAGTGCTCTTTCTGAATAGCAGATATTTGCTCTAGTTTAGATTTTGATTCCCCCTTGAACCCACTTTCTCATATGAAGTAACACCCCACTCCTGAGTGAATACAGCTAACTCAGCTGTGACTTTTAAGGCACAATGAAAATCAGTTCTGTAAGGAAGTCTTGTTTTTAAAGCTGTTTCATATAAGATTTTATATCTAACTTCTTTAAGTATAGAGTGGAAAAAATGAACCATAATTCATGCATTAGTTCTCTTTTTCTGTGTTTTGAAAGTGTAAATCAAAGGTAAGATTTATACAAATAAAAACCAGTAAGTGCCTGTTAACACAAGGAGCGCTGGAATTCTGGATTTACCACACTGATGTGCAGAGACCAGTGGGAGTCGTATATATTTTAGTGAATTTCTAGTAATTTCTAAGATTGAAGAGCAAGTATCCTGTCCCTATAACATATTATTTTGTTTATCTTCCTTGACTTCTTCAATTAACAGACGGCCATGCTTAAATTACAGCTTTTACAGACATGTGTGGCTTTATACTGACACAAATTGCAGCTCAAAAGAAAAGGGAAAGGAAAATTTATAGTTCATTCCAATAATGTATGCCAAGATTTAAAAATGGTTTAAGACAACTTCTTAAATAATCAGACCTCAAACAGCGCACTCAAGTTCTTAGGCCAGAAATGGTAGGTGCTTTCGTACTTCCCCAAACTCTGTGGAAATAAATTAGTTTTCTCTAAAAAAAGAAATTCAGACAATTATTGGAGGAAATGCTGGACAATTTCCACCCAGTCTCAGAGCTGCCAGTTCCCACAATATTGAGATTTTTAAAATAATTCCAGCTCCTACAGCGTGAATTACAATAGATTCCTCATTCTGATTTTATTTTTAAAAGGTAACTTCCTTGTTCTATCTGCGGAAATAAAAATAAATGTGAAGCCTTAAGGCTGAAAAAGTTGAAAGCAAATTTCATAACACTATTCTAAAACTATGATGGTTAAATTTAGCTCTTTCATTTTGGGGACCTAACTCATGATGCTACAGCTGTGCCAGTACTTCTGTCTAATTTAAGATAAGAGATACTATTCTGGAATCAACACTGCTAAATACAGTACTGTAATATTTATGTTGTATACAGAGATAATGTCCAAACTTACATGTTTTTACTGCAGATTCTAGTGGCGTATATAGGAAGAAAATTGAAACTATGCAACTCTTTATGAATTGTATACAATTTCATGTGATTGCCCTCAAAATATTTTTTTTTTGAATCCTCTAAACAGGTCACATAATTACTATGCCAGAAGATATTACAAGAAAAAAAAAAAACAAACTATGATTGTTTAAGACCTAATGCCCATGAAAGAGTTTGAGTTACATACCTGGTCAAACATCCTATGTCAGTATGGAAAAATTGTATAGCATTAAACTGCATACCATTTTTGTAACTCAAATGAGATATATCAATATAAATGTATTAGCAGTAGGAATCACATAGTGTAGCTATTTCAGTACCACTATGAGTTTAGCTTAGGTTAGGAAATCTGGGGCATTATTAACTATGGCAGAAATGTCTTAGCTGTGAAACAAATGTGTATTTGGATTTTTCTCAGGAGCTGGTGGAGTTGCCCAGGTTGCATTCCAGGCAGATGGGTAACACATAGTTTCCAAAGCAAACTGGTGTTTGGAAGATCATGTAGATAACAGATACCAGGTGAATCATTTGGTTTTATCCATGCTAGGTCACTACCACACTGACATGGCAGAAAAAGATTGGCAAAATACTGCAGAGAAAAATAATCCAAGGTCTAGCCATGTTCTCTAGCACTGGTGGAGGGGTCGCTCTTTCTGCGTATGTCTCTGGCACTTAGTTAGGTGATGTGTCACTCTGCCCTTGCTCCTATTGAACACTAACCACCTGCTCACCACAGAGTGGACACAGGAGAAGCAAGCTGGCTGCTGGGGCAGAGCATGGTGTCTGAATAGTTAATCCCAGTTTTTTCTGAACAAAATGTTATGGACAGGTGGAAGTATGCACTTATCTAGGACTGGCTTGTGAAACACCTGGAATTGCTGCACAGCTGTCTTTTTAGTGATCTACCATATATTAACTATCTCATTTTGTTAGGAATTAGACTACTTTTGGTGCTGCAAACATGTGAAAAAGTAGTAAAGCATGAAGTACAAATCTGTATTTAGGGGAATTAGATTATTCTGCAAAAAAGGATGACTGATAGTGACTGATGGCACTGTTTGTGCATCAATTTCTTAATTTACACAGTTCTTGGCATGGAGAATATATGGAGTATAAGATCTCATAATTGCTGGGGAATTCCAATTTTCAGCTATTTATTCTTCCTTATTCCCCAGTCTTCATGATAATCCACTGTTTCTTCTTCCTGATCCCTTCTAATATTAATCTACATTAATGCCATGAATTTATGTGTATGAGACATGGATTGTAAAGCATTATTTAGCTCTGGCTCTCCACCTACTCCGCTTCTTACTATATTTATTTTTATTTACATAAAATATCTATTTTATTTATACATCTATATACATACAGACACACATATATGTATTTATTAACGCATAAATATGTGTGTGACTATATATTCATAAATATGTAAGTGTGTACTTAATTTCTGTGTGGTTGAGGCAAAAGTACATGGATACATACCTATTTAGATTTTGCTTTTGTGTACACATCTTTCCTTAAAAAAGAAGTATATCAAGACATAAATTTGTGCATACAGTCAGTAAGTATTGCAAAAAATAAGGTAGCATCATTTTGAAAATAAGCTATAGAAAATTCAAACTTCTGTCTTAAATATTTTTGCATACATAAAAATACATCTGTGCAAAAAAAAAAAAAAATTCTATTGCTGTAGAAATTCATGCATAGGGTTAAGTCAATAAATTGTGGATAATCTCGTTATGAGCAGTGATTTGCTACCAAGATTTAGTTAAATATGAACCCAAGTATTTCTAGAATTAGGAATATATATTAATTATATTATAAAAACAGGCATTTATTTGGATGGTTGTGCACTATGCTGAGAACCTTTGATCACACTGTAGCAAACTTTGATCCTTTTTCTATGTGGCATATAAATCCATTGGAAAATGGCCTTATAATCCGAACTGTGATGTAATTCTAATGTACTGTATGTTTGCTCATTTTAGCTAAAACTGAGGGTTGTGACGGTTGGGGTTTTTCTTGCTTTTTGCCCTAAGGATCGTCTAGGGCTTAATCAGACTTGCTGGCTGATTTCCATATTAAAGTTAAGTAGTAAATATTTTATTAACAGATGTTTGCATCAAAAACTTCCATTTGGATGCCAGCCCTCAATACAAAGTCTTCTTATAGAATAAGAATGGCTCTTGTAACTGCAGTTATGATTTTCATTGTTCTCAGACAGGAACCCACTAGTGTCCTACTTATGACTGTTCTTACATATCCCTCCAAAGAATAACTGCAAAACAATCAGAGCACATCTAGATGGGGCTCAGAGTTGAAAACTTATAAATCACTTCTGTCAACGTTTTTCATCAGTGGTTGATTTATGATATGACCTAGTGCCATAATGATACAGTGATCCAAATCTGTAATCATCCATACAGTAGAACTGAGACTCAATGTTATGGAGAAGCAGCAAAACACTTTTAAATGAGCTGATTAAATGTGCTGAAGGAGAATATACCACAGAAAATCCTGCAAATGTTGCAGAATGTGGTTTTACAATCCAGCTCATTGGCTTTCTGTCACTTGGAGAAGGATGTTATCATCAACACATTTCAGGAACCTCCTGGATTGTTTATGCCCTGCTGCATTGTCCCTTCAACAGATATTGGGGTATTTCAAGTTCTTCATGAGGACCAGAGCTTGCAAACGTGAGACTGCTCCTTTCTGTCTACAGAGGGCCTCATCCATGCGGTCTTCCTCATCAGGCAGCCCGTAGCTGACCCCTATTTTAATGTCTTGTGTCCATGCCATTCATCTAATCCTGGCCCATAAACTCTTCATCTGCTCCTCATCCATCCCCAAGCGGATAAGGTGGAACTCCACGCACTTCAGCTGGTCATTGACATACAGGGTGATCTGCTCCTCTCCCTTGTCCATCCTTCCTGAAGAGCTTGTATCCTTCCATTTCCACACTCCAGTTATAGGCACCATCCCACCACATCTCCTTGATGCCAATAAAAGCACAGCTGTGTCGGTGTATGCATGTCTCTAACTCCTCTTGTTTATTCCTTATGCTATGTGCATTTGTGTAGAGGCATTAAGAGCCACAGATGAAGCTGATTTAGCGGCTGGTGTGGCAGGATTTATTTTGTGCTGCTCTTCAGGTCCTCTCCTGCTGACCTGCAATCCCTCTCCATGCTCTTGGAGTATTTTGCTGGTGTCATACTGGTAGGGGTGGGACAGATTGAGGTTCCACTTCCACACCCACTTTAGTTTAAGGCCCTCTTCACCAGCTTGACAAGCCTATTACCGAAGATGCTTTTCCTCTTCTCTGATAGATAGACCCCATCAGCCCCTAGTAGACCAGGTTTCTCAGAGTGAGTTCCATGGTCTAAACAGCTGAGCCCCTGGCTATGCCACCAGTCCCATTACCATTTGTTGACTCCCAAGATTTGATTGACCCTTTCAAATCCCTTCTCTTTGAGCAGGAGGATTTGTGGGAAAACACCTGAGCTCCAGAGACCCTTACCCACCCCTCCCAGAGCTCTGTAACCCTTCTCGATCCTCCTCAGACTGCTCCTGGCTGTGTCACTGGTGCCGACATGAAGCAACAGCAGCAGATAATAGTGGGCTGTGAGAGGCTTGGTAGTATCTCAGTGATGTCCCTGATACGAGCCCCTGGTAGGCAGCACCCTCTGTAGTAAGGGCAGCAGGTCAGCGAATGGATGCCGCTGTATCTCTGAGAAGAGAGTTTTGAGGATCACCTATGACAGTTCTGCATTGCCTTTTCTTAGCTGTGCTGGTTGTTAAATGTGTTACTCATCTCCATCATCTCTCCTCATGGGTCCTGCCTTTCCCATTTGGTCTGAAGAGCGGTGTTTAAATTATTAATAGTTTTGATTTCATAGTGGCAATTTTGGTGGGATATAGCAGAACCGTGGTACTTTGGGATAGTTTATTTTGCTCATCGTACAGTTGTACTACACCACTGCATGCCCTATACTCTGAAGTACAGCAGTGGTCTGGGGAGGCTATCTAAATTAGGCTTCTAGGTTAATTTCTTTTTAGAATCATTTTCCTCTCTGAAAACAAACATACAGAGCGAAGCAGCATCCCCTGAAAAGAGTGAAAAACATGGAGTCACCTCAGCTAGAGACTGCAAGGCTGGTTAAGTAATTTATTTCATGCTCCTGAATAGAAGCTGATTTCATTCACAGTGAATGGAGATTGATTCAGTATAATTATCCTCTCTAGAGCTTTAAAAGAACCAGCTTCAAATATTTTAAGTGATGTGGCTTTTGTTGCTTCCTTTGGACAATATTTTCATTCTTTAATAGATCTCACTCTGAATTTTCTTCTGATATCCTGCCTAAATGACTTAAAAGCATATAATTATCTCTTATTCTACTTAGTTAAAATTCCTAATAACAAGCCCTGTCAATTACTGTTGCCAAGAGCTGCTGCTTCAAATGTTTCAGTAGAGATCATATAGCTAAAGTTTTTCATCAAAGAAGGCATCCTCATAGGTATTAAAGCATTTGGCATTAAAATATATATATTTCACAGATCATTCCATTTCTAAACCTAAAAAAGAATCCTTAATTCAACTATGAGAACCCTATACTTTATAATTAATGCAAAATAGAAGATTGATCTAATGATAAGGAAGATATGCTCCTCTAGTGGCACTGTGGATTGGGATGGCCAGTAGGAAAACCTCTTGCTGGGTCTTGAAGCCATAATTTGTCTACAAGCACTGCTCATCTGCAGCTGTGGGCAGAAACAGGTCTCTCTCTTGTTCATGATTGCTCTGTCTGAAGGCCATGGAATGCTAGAAAAGCAATCCTACTTTCTTGATGAAAAGGGTAGGTGAGCCAGGAAGCCTGACTGATGGAGAAGTGAAGGAGACAGGAAACTACAGGGTTACATTCAAGCACTTTTCAAGCAGATGGCAGATGGGTCTTGATTGTACTGGCCAGATTAAGATTTGGGAATATCAGATACTACTGCAAGGAAGAAAACCCTGATGACAGCTCATTGAACATGGTTACGCAAGCTTTTACAGTAATCATGTTCATATTTGCTGATTAGCTTATGGCTGTTGACCAAAAAACCTGATGTGCGTATCCACCCTTATTACCCACATGCCCTTGTCAGATCTCTTTTTACATGGGTTCTTATTAGATAGACCACAGTCTGAATTCCTTGAGCTTCTCAACCATATAATTTACATTTTTGTCAAGTTTAGTTTACAGCAAATGTTGGAATCTCCTAATTCTCTTGAATCTTTACCTAGTGCATCTTACCAAGCTATAAGGGGGTTGGCCTAATATTTTGCTTCTGTTCTCAGCAAGGAACATGGCACGTCAACCCATCTGGTGCTAGACAGTAAGTTGTGTAAGACAGAGTAAGCAGGTGTTGCTCACTTGCATTAGACCTTCAAGTTTGCCTCTCTGTAAATTCCTATTTCCACCTGGCTTACAGCATTGTTCCTATTGAAGGGTTTGTTTTGCTGAAATCCTATAATGAAAATCAATGTGTTGGCATGTACAGATGCAGTGAATGTAGTAAATATCAGGCAATGTAGCAGAAATTTTTTGGTGCTACATATTTGGCAGAACTCACGACTGTAGTATGCTGGCAGTTCCTCAATTAGGCCTGTTTTCAGCTAACCTAATCTTTCTTATCTCATGCTGCAGCAGTTGTGGGTTGACTGTGAGAGATGCATTTAGAAGCTTGTCACATAATCATATGGGATGGTAAAAGAATTCCTGACGTACTTTCCTTACCATGGGATGGCTACATCTGCAGTAGAAAATGTTTTCAAGTGTGTTTCAGTCATGCTTCCTACAAAGTCTACTTTTAAGACTTCCTGCAAAGAAAGAAAATAATTGTCCATATTGCAACATCATTTCAATTTCTGTCAAACTATTAAGATATTTGCAAAACAGAGATGCAAGTTGCCTGAGACAAACATCAGTTTTAAGATGAAGTCCTACCAGGTACTGTCCTGCCAAGTGCTGAAGTGATGAAGAATGGACGTTGCAGAACCATGGTATGGTCTGTGTAAAGAATCTAATCAGATTCTTCACACATAGATATAGACTGTGCTGAGCTAAATCACTCAGCTAAATATTTATAAGCAGAGGTGCATTTATTCCTTTCTTTTATTCTACCCTGACAACTCCTGTAATGTCCCACTATTGAATACATCCTTATGAGTATTTTACTGTAAACTACATCAGTTGCACATACTGTCCAAGTGATTATCTTGAAGGCATGTGGCTAAAATGGTTAAATTACTCATTGCAAGAAATTACTGATTTTCCAAGGACTGAACATTTACATAGTGCTGTGGGACAGGAGACATATGGCTGATGAGATCAGTGTGAGGAAATACACTTTTAGTGCATTGTTTAAGGAGCCAAGACAGTGGAGCAGCACTTTCTTTCTGGGCAGTTTCACCACCTCACTCACCAGTAAGAGCAAATTCAGGTCCACCCTTTTTGATACAGTAAGCATAGAATCATAGAACAGTTAGGGTTGGAAAGGACCTTAAGATCATCTAGCTCCAACCCTGGGCAGTGACACCTCCCACTAAACCATGCCACCCAAGGCTCTGTCCAACCATGCCACCCAAGGCTCTGTCCAACCTGGCCTTGAACACCGCCAGCGATGGAGATATAAGAATGTAAGTAGCCCCAAATAACACAGAATAATAAACACAATATTTTGAAGATGCTTGCTAGCTGCTCAGAGAATAGGAGAGCACACTAATAGTTTAAGTGCTATATTCCCGTCGATAAAATGAGCTCTGCCTATAGTCTGTGCCCCTCCTGTGACATGATTTCTGTCATGTGTTCCTTGAAACTCAAGTTCCTTTGGTTTTAAAGCCTCACACCTATTTCTGAGTCTTACAGCATTTAAACTAAACTGCAGAATTAGGGTTTGACATGAAAAAAAGTTCTTGTAACAGTGTGAAGAATCTCCAAACAGTGTTAAAAGAATAACAGAGTGTAATAGATTGTATTTCTACCCTCTAGAAGGCAATATCATGCAGTTCAAAAGGCGGAGGACAGAGAGAGCTCCATGTGTCATCTTTTAAAAAAGGATCTGATTATCTTGTGTTTGGCTCATGGTGGCTTTAACAGCTGGGATTGGCAGAGGCATCAGCATGGGGACTGCATACCTTGCAGTACCAGCACTTTGTTACATCTTTGTGCTGAGGAGGTGCAATAACAGTGTTATTTCAGCCATAGCAGCCTCACATGGAAGGTTGGCTGATGCCAGAAGACTGTGAAGTGTAAAAATGGGTCAAAGTACTTTTTTTCCACTATATATATTCCCAGGGTGGAGGTGAGGAGGAGAGCATAAACAAATGAACACTTGTGCTCAGCAGGATCCAGCTAGTGTAGTCTCAAAGACAATGAGAGGCAGTGAAGGAGCCTAACCACATGCTGTGCTGCTGTCCTAACCAACAGTCAAGTCAGCTGGGGCAGAGAATACACAAAGCCTCTTTCTTAAGTTGTTTGAGGTCTCTCTCATTGCAACACACCCCAATAAGCTGTCCTAGACCTTGTGCTACTGTCCAAAACAATAGACTAACTCTGTATTAGCTTTTCAAACCAGATAGCCAGAGCAAGCAGTTTAGAGTAGACAAAAGACTGCTAAAAGAAACATTAAGATGATACAGTCCTCATGCACAAAACACTGAAGCTGTGGCCCAAGTAATATCCTGTAACAATAAATAAAACAAACAACAGAATTGTAATTAACTGACTGAGAGGACGAAACTGACTACAGATAAAATCACAAAAGAAAAAGAGAGACTACTATAATTCTTTCTTCTGTCTTTCTTTTCACTTGCTCTGTCACATGGAAGGAGAATTTATGTCTGAGCACCCTTCACATTGTTCCAGCACTGCACTTCTGTACACAAAGCAGCTGAAATGCAGATTGTATATATTTCACTTCTGCTGGCAGCTCCTCACATTCCAACAAAGGCTAATAAGGCATTTTGGATGCTTCATCTCATTTCTTATCTTCCTGATGGCATTATCATTCCAGTCAGAAAGGCACTGAATTCAGCCTCTTCTGAGATCACCCATCCCTTACAGCCGTGCTAGCAGGAAAAGCACATTCAGAGTTATGTTCCCCTTCAAGTTCTTCCTCCTGTTGCTGTCACTACAGACATACACACCCTAAGACACTGTGAGTGCTATATTTTTATTGAAAGAGTTAAATGAAAATTGACAAGGCAGCTATTTTTCTTTCCCTGTCCTTGCTGCAAGGATGGCCTTAGCACACTGGGAAGTTCTCACCCAGTTATTTTACACACCACACACACAGTCTGTGTTAAGTAGGCTTCAGTTGACAGCATGAAAACACTTGGATTTACATATAACTAGTGCTCCACTAGAGTATATGAACCTCTTCCTCTGATAGCTTCTGCAGAATGGTGCCCTGGAAGAGCATAATATGACCACTCACTGGCTAAAGCCGCCCACTGGATGTTTGCCATGCCAAGATTCAGGATGTTATTTTTCAGCATGGCATCCAGCCTAACTGCAAAGCAGGCTTTAAAATAGTATGGAAATTGGTACCAGTCTTCCTAAAATGCCATGCCCATGAGATTATTTATTAAAAGATTTATATCTTGTTAATGATCTCAGAACCACCCACTGGTGTTTTGCTTTGGAACCTGTCTTGCAAATTGATGATTAGGAAGATAACAGGAGGAATTTGTTCCAGTAAAGCAGAGTTTTCTCTGTAATTAATACAGGAGTTTCAGGGGAAGAGACTTTTATCTCTCTCTCCATAAGGGGATAGTGAGATTTCTTCCCAACATCAGTAAACTTTAAAACATAAGCACTGTTTGATCCGCATGTATTATTTTTCCAAGTGTATGTCGTCCAGGTAGTTTGTTACTGGCATTTTTTACTCCTTGCCATCAAAGGTGGCAGTGAGTTGCACAAATTTGGATAAAGTAAAGCTCAAAAGCAAAAACAGTGTCTGAGCAAAGAGAAAGGTTTGCAAGGGTGAGAGTCTATAGTGGACCAGGTAGGTATCATGCTGCTTTTACATGGTATATCACAGTGAGAAATGGAACTATTAATTATGACTAGAGGCTGATTAGAGGAGAATAGGAGGAGATTACTGCACCATGGATCTTTATTATTTTAAGATAATAAAATGATCGTTACACAGCCTTCACAGTCTAAACCAGCAAGGAAGAATATGGCAAGTAGGCAAATTAGGGTCAAAAAACTCAATGATACAAGCAAAATCAATGTACACTGACGAAAGATCAGTCTCTGGTGAACAGAGACTCCTGTGCATTATTCATGGTAGATAGTTATGAGAAATTAATCTATTTGGGTGCTGTAATGAATTTTGCCACTGAGGCTGTAGCTGGACCCCACCACTGGTATGGTACATAGGATGTTTTAAGGTCATGTTTTATCAAACTGTTCAGATTAGGAACCTAGTATGATGATTCAGTGACCTCCTTTGAAGACCTCAGCAATGCAGTAGATGTGTACTAAATTCGACTCCCAGATACAGATCTAAAGGGAATTGTGCCTATCCTCAGATGCTTCAATTACACAGACTAAAATTAGCTTATAATCCTGAGAAGAAATGGCTAAATAACTGCCAACTCAAAGAGATCTCTGAGGAGACATGTTGTGGCTACATTGAAAGGGGCAGAGGATTGATTAAGACAAATCAATGCTTGTATAGTTAAATACATGTCTGTTGAACTGTATTGGTTCAGTATATAATACTGAATTGTATTGTAACTGGCAGGCACACGCATGTAGCTAGTAAAAGTAAGCGACTTAAACCAAGGTTTTGAAGCTGGCAATGTCATGTTCCTCATTTTCTGGGGATCCGGCTTGAGGCATCTAAGCTAATGCTTCTGGTTTGCAGATGTGGCAAGATCTCTATTGAGCTGACATCTGTTCTGAGTGGAAATGTGCTATGCATTGTAATTGCTTTAAAAAGTCAAACCCTGTGCTTCTAAAACCAGGCAACCCAAACAAGATAGCACATTTGGCAATTATGGAAGCCTCATGAGTCTGGCGAGGTGCAGCAGGGATTGCAGGAGGTTATGGAGTGAAGGAGGGGAACAAAATAAAAGGCTCAGTAGCAGTAGTGAGCATTGCCTGTTCCTGTGCAAGGCATATGGTTGTATTATGAGAGTCTGTACCATAATGCATATACACATGCCAAATTAAAACTGCATAGCAATTGCAGAGGAAACCTTAATCCTAGTACCTCCTGGTTGTTGAATCCTTACTTCACAAACTTAATGACCTTTTGTATATACATCTGGGGAGACTTAACATCAGTGATGTACACTGCACAACTTCCCAAGGGTAGGAGCTTGTTACCTTAGGGCTGTGCAAACCTATGAAAAGGGATGATCCCAGACCAAACACTCTATAATTTAAATAAAACAATGAACTTGATGGGTGGATATAACAAGTATGTGAGAGGTGCTGAATGAAAAATGTTACTCTCAAATTTAGTGATCTCTCCTGTCCCACGTTAAACCTAAAATGCAGCAATTAACTGATAGTGGTAGAAGATGTTCATACATTGTTCAGCCCCAGTTTTGTACTGATACTGAACAGGTTAAAGATCCTTTAATCACCACAAGACAGCATCCTTTTCTACAGTCAATTTCCTTTAATAAAAACTGTTTGTATCATATTAAAGAAAAACAAATCCTAGAATCATGGAATAATCATAGAATCATCTCCTACTATTTCACTGGAAGCAGGCAGTAATGTACCATAGGGTGCCTACTACAGGAGGGCTCTGAGCCTGGAGCCACCCAAAAATTCAATAGAACTGTCCTACTAATAGCTTTGAAAACAAAGATTCTTGAGACCTTCTTAAGTTTCCCTGTGAAATCCTGTTGTGCTTTTCCTGACCAACCAAAACAACAAAGGACAAGCCCATACAAGTCAAAGAGGTGCAGGAAAACCTGGTGCAAATTGAAAAACAAAAATTCCAATGTTGGTGGGCTTCAGAGCTGGACTATTGTGAACTCTGTGAAAACCCAACAAAGCTACCCCCTAATGTTCCTACTGCACATGCAAACAGAAAGCCATGTCTGCAACAACTGGTCTGGTTTTGTTCTATGGGACTGTTACTGCTTTAGCCAGAACCACATGCACAATGAAATAAAACCTATCTTTGTCTTTCCTTGGCCTTGCTTCTTTCAGAATTAATCACAACATGAAGCTAAGATCTGGGAAGGTCATGGGCAGAGCTACATGCAGGCTGCCTTCTCATGAGTACTCATCTTTGTTAGCAGCAGCAGAAGAGAAAGCTAATAAAGATTTCTATTCCTCCTTTTACCCTAAGCCTTCTCACACCAGCTTTATGTCTCTTCAGCGAAAGGTCAGCCTTTTAAAGCATGATTTAAAATGTGCACCCATAAAAAGAGAAGAGCAAACCCACAGAGATCCTGGATGTTTAAAGTACACTCACCTCTAAACAGTGCATTTCTCTTGTGTCAAATACATACTTTTTTTGCTGAGATCTGGTTATTTTGTACTTTTCTGTGAGTTATCTTTATATGGAAAGAACTGATGCAAGTAATACCTCAGAGGAGACAATGAAGGAACTAAGATCACGATCATGTTCTTCCACAAGACAACTAAGGAAACTGAGCCTTAATGAAGGTCCTTAAAAAGAGTGACATACTTAAAGAGTATGACTTGGGAGGGGGATATTGAACATCTCCAGATTCTCATGGACCTGCTAGATGAGACACACATGCTTTGCTGCTGCTTCCCAATAGCACAGCATAACTGAGGCCTCATGCAATATTCTCCTGCTGCTCTCAAAGCTCCACTTTTAAGCAGTCCCACACTCTGGTGCCATTCTGAAGAAAAGTCCTATTAGGCCATAACAGCATCTCATGGCAACCCATGAAAGCTCAGGCCTGCAGCAAACTTGTCACAAGGCACAGGTTAGACAATTTGTGAACATTAAATAGTAACAAAGCTGAATGCATGCAAACTGCAGGAATTTCATTTCTCACAGAATGCAGCATTGCTTGGGGCTTGGTAATACCAATCCCCTGGATGTGGATGTGGTGACTAAAGTATTTAATGCTCAGCAGTTCACCTCTGGAAGAGCTTGAAATGGAGGTACATCAAGGATGGGTGTTTAACTGCTTTCTTTCACCATCTTCCTCTGTAAGGAGCCCTGAGTGATCTATAGGATAAAACAGCTGGCAAATGCATATGGAAAAGCAGCACACTGCTACTGCAGCTTCTGCAAACACTGGACATGTGGGAAGGAAACCTCCCTCTGCTCCTCTGTCTGGCATAGGCAGGAGATCAGTAAAGACAAAGTTGTTGCTTGCAGGCAAGCTGTGTTGCAATGCTGGTACCAACCTGTATGCTTTGTACTAAGATTCATTAGGTTTACTGACATTGTGTAATATTCTTAGTGTAGCCATAAACACTTCAGTTCTCCAGCTTTGCATCCACTGAGGCTTTTAAAATCCTGTGAATTTATCTCCAGTCATTTACAGAGACATTTTAATGGATAAAGAGACATCATTATAGATTTCTTTACTTCAAACAACAGGGAAGCATGGTGCCCACTGGCAAAAAACAAAGCCAGAAACAAGAGAAAAATTCTCTAAGGGACCAGGAAAATACAGTTCTGCCTACAGATAATACTTTTTATTTAAAGCTATTATTGTGTAGATTTTCCAGCTGAGCATTCTGCTGTGTGAGAATGGGCTGCATGTTGTGTATGTTTGGGGTTTTGCTGTTGTTTTCCCAGGGACGTTTGGCGTCCTAAAGGAATATGCAAACTACAGATGGTGCCCAAAGCAAGGATATGTGGAATGTAACTTGGAGTGCAATGCAAATGGAGTGCCTGAAAGCCTCCTTTTCTGCTCTTGCAGGCCAAGGGAGCAATCAGAGTAGAAAGACTCTTTCCTCCTATTATGTTATATCAGACTGTTTGCTGAAAGACTTCATTTGCCTTTTTTGTCTCTTCCTCACTTTCCCCAAAGCCCTAAACATTTAAAAGCTCACTTGAATACTGGAATGTTGGGTACATTCTTGTCTTTCCTGATGGGACAATGTCTATGCCATGGGGGTTGCTGAGGTAATTTTTTATTGACTCTGAGTAATTCCAGGAGCTTATTGTATAAAATTCCAATGTACTGTATTGTGTGAAAACAATGCTTAATTTAATATCTAATTTAATTATCTTCTGAATTCCCTGTGCTGAAGAATGCAAACGTGCAAAGACACCCCCTAGGCTATAACCAATGCATTTATGGGCTATACTTGTTTTCCAGTGGCTCAAGCTATTTTTTAATTGTTATTTTGGGTTTGTATTTAAGAGGGTTTATTTACAATTAGAGTCACTGTATCATCTTTGGGATTGATTTATTTTCTACTTTTGCTTTCGTTTGTCAAAAAAAAGAATATATTGTCTAAATTAAAACGTAATGGTAGTAAATGAAGGGGGACTGGTTTTTGCTGTCTGCAGTCCCACACTGAGGCATCTACCATCTCTCCTGTTTCAAGTACATTTATACCATTGCTGCAACAAAACAAAAAAACAGAGCTGATTGGAACATAAATGTCTTATCTTGCAAAAAAGATTGACAAATATTTCAAAAGAAACACTTTGGCTCAAGATAGAAACAGGTTTAATATTTTGAAGAAAAAAATCTTAAAAATACCTTGAGTTTTTTTGAGCAGCTGTTACAGAATTTTAAATAAAATCAAGTCTGCCTAAGGTGAGACATATCCAAATGGAACATTCAGGCACCTTGAAACTTAATTGTCTCTGTCTCCTTGAAGAATTTGTTGGAATAGACAGCAGTCACAAACCCTCTTTTAGACCCCTTTGTCCTAAGCCTGTATAGAGCCTTGTACTGTTATGCAAGATGTCACCTTATTTTTTCTTCATCAGCTGCAAGGGCAGCTAAAAAAGGTCAAACAGGGCATGTGATGTGATCCAAGCATAAATACTTTTAAAAATGTATACATTCAACTTCAGAAAAAGTTGAAGCTCTGTAATATTTCTTGCATGTGATTTAACACCTATGTGATAGCAGTGCAAGGAAAGAGGAACTGAGTGATTTAAATGCAGTCAGAACATGAGGTTGCTGATGTAGCAATGACATTCGCGTATCTTGAAGATGTACAACTTCTGGAATACAAGTAATCAAATTTGCTAGATAATTTAATTCAGATGTTTTGTGGTTACTGGAAAACAAACAAAGACCACAAACTGAGAGAAAGGCCTAAATATCCTCTAATGATTTATTAGGGAAACTTTCAGCCTACATAAGTGATCCTATAAAATTGACTTAATAACTGATATACAGAGCACAGTAAAACCAGACATTTTTGTCTCACAGTTCAGTGTAACCATATCCTACAGCAACATTCTGAAAACTCCAGCAGATGTTCTTTAAATAAATTGTTTCATGAAACATGCTGCTCTTTTCTTTTGAGAGGAAATGTCCTTTTGATTGGGCTGTAATGGAGATACTTTACTAACTTCAATGGACAGCAGAAAGAAAACTATAACCATATTGATTAAAGCAGACATTTTTAGTTCAAAAGCAATAATAATAATAGACTGAAGACTTCAGTGAGATGAAAATTTATTGCTCGGTAAAACTCCACAGCTACAACTGCAAGAACAGCAAAATGTTCATTGTTTGGAGTGATGGGATGCACTGATCTCAAACTACAATCAGTGTGCCGTGACACCTAACTGCAAGGGGAGTCAACACTCAAGTACATGTTCTGAGTGTTCTTCCCATTGCAAGCGCAGAGTTGGTTCTTTGAGAGATGGTTCAGTAGTCTTGGTACCACAGGTGGGAAAAGGGAGACTTGATCCTCTGCATAATATGAGGGCACCATGTCACAGCAAGGGAGTATGTGCAAGCCTAGTCTGAGAAGTGTATGGGTGAATGGGAAAGACTTCACTGATTTCAGTGATCTCTGGCTAGTTATTAAAGGATCAATAACCTTTAAAACTGAGAAAAAGCAACAGAAGACTTTAACCTGGGTGAAATGCATGATGCAATATTAACAACAGTTCACTTAGTCAAGGAGATTTTCTTTCTCTGCCAGTTAAGGACAATTCTACTTTACAGTAAGAACTTCATGAATATATTGTTATAATAATTATTTGCTTGTAGGTTGCACAAATACATCCCCTCAACAACATGCCTTGCCTCCAGTGTTTTTTGAAAATCCTTTGCATGCAGGTGGGTTTTGGGCTGTATCAGCCAGCTGGGTAAGAACGCATTTTTCAAAAGCCTTTTTCTACTTTTTACTCAAAAAGTGAAATTTTCAAAGCCTTGTATGAAAAACTATAAGCTGCAAAACAGCCTGGACAAAGCTCTCAAAGTTTAATGGGGATTTTGACTTAAAAAATTAATCAGCTCTCTGTATCCCTAAAGATTGTACAATGCTGAGATGAACAACTAACAATTTAAGCTATCAAATCTCTCTCAACTGATTTTCTTGCTACCCGATGTTCAACTCTCTTGAGAAACTCTTCTGTCTTTGGGAATGGACTGTCTTCTGAGTCCTGCAGGATGCAAATGGCTGTACTGTGATCATACCATGGAATAGATAGTAATATTAATCAGTATTTGAAAAGTACTCTCTTCCAGCCTAAAAACATGTGGAATACTCAATTTACTCATTAAGAGATGACATTCACAATTATTATTAAGCAGACCATATATATTCATTATTCAGTGTCAGGTTCTCTGTAAAACAGAGGTGTTATTTATCACTAAGAAAACTCATTGGTTGACGTATGTAAGAAAGTGACAGGTAAGAGCTATGTTATCAGAGATGAATTTTCCCTGTAAAATAACAATAACTTAATTAGTACTTCAAACACACAGAACTGCAGATCTAATTTTTTAGTATATGGTGCTGTTTGTAATAGCTATCTGACATGCCCCCAATACACCTCTACATCCTCTTTGTGTAAGTTGACTGTCAGTTCTTGATGACAATTTCTTTCAACATTGGGAGTGTCTTTTGTATGTAAGTGTACAAGTTTCTGTTTGGCTTATGTTATTAAAAAAAGCGCAAAGGTGTCTTAGAGCTCTGACCTATTTTCATAGAATCATAGAATCATAGAATAGTTAGGGTTGGAAAGGACCTTAAGATCATCTAGTTCCAACACCCCTGCCATGCCCAGGGACACCTCCCATTAAACCATGCCACCCAAGGATATGTCCAACCTGGCCTTGAACACCGCCAGCGATGGAGCATTCACAACCTCCCTGGGCAACCCATTCCAGTGCCTCTCCACCCTTACAGTAAAGAATTTCTTCCTCATATCCAATCTAAACTTCCCCTGTTGAAGCTTGAATCCATTACCCCTTGTCCTCTCACTACAGTCCCTCAAGAAGAGTCCATCCCCAGCATCCCTATAGCCCCGCTGCAGATACTGGAAGGCTGCTATGAGATCTCCATGCAGCCTTCTCTTCTCCAGGATGATCAGACCCAACTTTCTCAGCCTATCTTCATAGGGGAGGTGCTCCAGTCCCCTCATCATCCTCGTGGCCCTCCTCTGGACTTGTTGCAACAGTTCCATGTCCTTTTTATGTTGAGGACACCAGAACTGCACATAATACTCCAAGAGAGGTCTCACAGGAGCAGAGTGGAGGGGCGAGATCACCTCAGAGTGATTTCTGCAGAGGCTGAAGTCAAGTAAAGCAATAGAAAAACATTTTACACTCCTCTGATTGAAAAACACTACCTGCAGTTACAGAGCAGCAGGCACAGCATGTTGGAATTATTTTCTCTGACATTTGGTATTACCTCTTTTCAGAACAGGTGAAGCCCATTTTGGTGCAGAAGTTGATGAAACTCCTGTTTCTCTGCATGAGCTGGCTCTGTGTGGAAAATACCAGTGTAACAGCCTTACAAGAGGATCAGTGCATTATATTTTCTCAGCAGAGAAAAGGTATTCATGGTACTAGCAATCAGTAGTGTGGCTGGACCAGAGAGGAGACCACACATAGGGTGTGTGAATACACAGATTAATTGACCTTAAAATATTGTGTATGGGGCACAAAGAGGCTGTGGTTAAAATTCCCAGTGTGTTGATTCACATAATGTCTCTGAGTGGTAACATGTGGCTGTAGTGCTCAAAAAAAGTTTTGCTGCATATTCTTTTTTATTAGTCCAGTGGACAATCTGTGGTTTGCTTATGCTTGATATGATTTCTCTTCACATCTCTGGTTGGACTGAATAAGTTAAACTCTTTGCCATTTAGCAAAACAACAGTGATTTATGTTCTCTTCATTATTTATTGACATTCATTTCTGCCTCAGGGACATTTTATATTTGGTAACTGATAGATTTAGGTTTCAGCTACAGGAAACCTGTTCAGTGATGTCTCTGAGCTACATGTCTGAGATATAGGAGCATAAACATGGCATGAATAGAGAATTTTACTAGAAACTGTTATCATAGGTGTAGAATGTTGTAAGCAAATGCCCACCAGGCACTAAGGCTGCCCCTGGCAAGCTGCTGAAATAGGGAGAAACAAGCACCTAACAAGCTTTGAATTTCTATAATGAAGTTACTTCATATAAGTACCAGTATTTGCTTTTTACTTCAGAGATGAACAGAAATTACTTGAATTCATCAGGAATGCATGTTATAAATGATGTACCAAGCACCCGCCTCTGTGCTCATTTTTGTAGTCATATATATTTTAGCAAAGATATTTGTAGTTTCTAGGAAAAAAAAAATCCACAGAGATCTTTTATATAAAAAAAAAAGAAAAAGTAGATACAGAAATTGAAGTGAAGAGAATTTCAAAGTCACCCCCAATTCCTGTATGTGATATGATTGGTGAATGATAAATTTGTATTGATCTTTGAAAACAACTTAGAAGAAAAATTTCAGAAGCTAAAAAATCCCTAAAATCCTTTCCTCTAGAAACAACTCAGACCAGTTTGTTTAATCATCAACATCAGACGTTTCTTTTCTGTGTTTGGTAAATTGTTACAATTATTTTTTTTTTCATTTTGATTTCATTTATTAGATCACAATGAAGACATTGGAATAAAATGGACTGGTTACTTGTTCCATTGTTTGGAAAATAAACGTTCAGTTTGACATCACGTTTTTTCACTGAAGTGCACAAGAATATACTTTCACGGGTCTTGATTTTTGAAGGTTTATTTGCAAAATGACTAACATATTTCTGTTCAGTTTTCTTTATTTGCAGTTATGATTTCTATTAATCTATATTATTTCAACTATGTTCGTATTCTTTGAAACATATTTTTTAGCAACTTTCAACTGCCGAGCCCTCTGTTAATAGGTTGATAAGAAACTTGTCAAATTCGTGAGGAAAAAGGAAGAAAAACATACCTTCTTATTTTTAGCAATGTTAAATCTTTCCACCTCATGACACACAGCTTGTACAATCATTAAAGAGTTCTGTGACATAACCAGGTGAAATTATGAAAATATATGGGTTGCGAGTATTACAAAGCGATGACAGCTAATTCCTAATTTTGTCATTCATTATATTTTTTGTCTTTGCGAACAGCTTGAGATAAGCTGATTTTTGTGGTTGATAAATTCGTAGTTAACATGTTGCTGAATTTCTTGAGATGTGTACTGTGCAATATGTTAACCAATGGAAGAGCCTGTCTGAACAAATAAAATAAGAATAACTTAGGACACGCTGAACCCCTGCAGAAATCCCCCTTTTCCACATCTGCATAAAAAATGAGCCATGAGTCAAACCAGGAAAACAAGTTTGACAATGCTCCATTTGCAGGCCCAAAGAATAAAATGGAGAAAGATGGAGTGAAATATGGAAAAAGCCCAGCTACAAACAAGAGTTTAGATTGTTTATTGTTAGATTACTGTTTAGATTGTTTTGTCTAGTCTGTGAGTTAGGTTAATTTAACATTGTAATTTAAAGACAACAGAGGAAGAGGAAAAAAAGCCTTACCAATGGCCTTTGGCATGACTTTTGCACTCCACATTAAAGTAACAACTTTTGTATGTGTTGGTAATCATAGTAAGAGGTGGTTCTACAACGCCTAATTTCAACTATCTGCCTTTTATTTTTTTTTTTATCTTTTTTTTTTGATTACACCTTATCATTGGATGATAACCCGTGATCAGATACTGAAATAAGCATTCACCTATTTCAGCTCCTGAGAGTGGACCTGAAGTCAGTTCTGACCATTAGCATGTTCTTCTATTTTAAGATTTTTTATGTATTTTATGGTATGTAGCAAATGTTTCCACATTAACATTTAAATACCTAACTTTATATCTTAGTGTAATCTTATATCCTTCAGCCTTTCATGACGTTACAGTTATCTGATAAACGCACAGTTCTCTGTTTCCTTTGAAGTAGTGAATTATTATACAGTATGGATTAGATTTTTCATAGAATATCTTCCATGCAACACAAATCACAAATTTCTCGAGAGCCTGGGCAAACCCTCTGCATCAAACTGCAAGGTCTGGTTTAATGTCTGCTCCAAGATTATGGAAGCAAATTTTCCTTGGCTGGTTTTGAGAAGTATCAACCAGAGATGCATGAAGGCCGCGTATGAGCTAGAATATTCACAACAACCAGCATTTAATTTATTTTCTGTGAAGAGTAATTTCATCATCTAAAAGCAAAAATTGTTTGTAAGAGCAGTCAGTCAGTACTAAAAGGAAGTTCCAAATCCCCAAATTTTACATTTTAGGTCCAAGATTTGATACTTATTGTCAACTTTTGTGATGGCAGTATGGAGGAGGTAATGTCCCAAGCTCCTTGAAATCATGTGTTCATTTAAGGATATTAAAGGATTACCTTTCACCTAAAACAAAAGTTCACATCCTGTAGTTGTAAAAAAAGGCCAAAGTCTAAAAAAAACCTACAGCAAATAACCTATGCACAACTGACTTCTGCTACATAAACCCTCATGCAAACATGAGTACATAACAATTTAATGACTTGTACATTTCTCTCATGATTTTTAAGATGGTTTTCATGCATCTGATTTGATGCAAAATGCTAGAGTTAGGACTGGAATGGTGCCTTGGCTTTCTTTATGTTCTGGTAACATGGATGTCTGGATAGTGAGAGGTGGTCTAAATCTGTTTATAAGGAGCCCCAGGGTTCCATACAAGAGAAACATACTCGTGTCTATACTCAAGACTACAAAATCCAAAGAGTGTGAAAATTAATGTTTCCTATTGCATCTGCAAAACAAATATTCTAAAAAAAAAAAAAGGAACAAAAGAAAAGGGAAGATATTTCATGAGCTAGAAGTCTAAACGAAGAGGAATGTTGTCTGAAGATTTGTAAAACCTGTAATTCTGCCCATGGCTCCCACAACATCAAACTGTGTGATATTCACAGGGACTGCAGTGAAAATTGTTTTGAAGCAAATAGAGACACTTCCACTGTAGTCTTCAGCTCCTGTTTGGGGAAAATATTCTGTTTGCACTGTGTATAACTGGCTAGGTTTCCTTAATGGATACCTCCAGCAAATGGATCTGTTTTTGTTCTGGACAATTGTCTAGAAGCTTATGGTCCATGCCCCATTCCTAATAATTTTTTCCACTCCACAGAGAGTCGGGTGGTGCCTTTAGGAAAAGTGTGATTCAGTCATTCTAATTCTCTTCGTTTATGTTTCATTGAACTGCAGAAAATCTCCAGTCATCACAGTGCCACTTCCATCTCCTAACAGCCTGAAATATTTATTAAACTCATTAAGCTCCAGTCTTGGTAGCTAATTACAACAAACGTATGTTTATGAAAACAAATCTAGCCATGAAGATTAAATTTAAATGAGTGCTAAAAACTCCTTGCCTTCGGAGATTTTTCTTTTTCCTCTTTTTAATTTGTCATGCTGATTTGTAAAACTTCCTAGTTATTCTGGTAACATTAGCACTGTTGATAATAACAGACACTGTTTGTCTTGGAGAAGTGCCAGTATTCTAAGTACATGTCTAATTTGTCCAGACAGTTTCAAAGCCTCTTGAATTTAAATTATATGTTTAACCTGACGAGTTACAACAGCTAATTAGAGATTAAAATTTGGGATGAGAATTCTTTAAGTGAAACAAACTACCAGAATTGTTTGAAGTTTGAACTGAACAAGTTCTATGCCTTTTAGCATAATGATTGTCAATGTGATAAGTGCGAGGTCCTACACCTGGGTCATAGCAATCCTAGGCACAGCTACAGGTTGGGAAGAGAAGAGATTCAGAGCAGCCCTGCGCAGAAGGATTTGGGGGTGTTGGTCGATGAGAAAATGAACATGAGCCAGCAGTGTGTGCTTGCAGCCCAGAAAGCCAACCATATCCTGGGCTGCATCAAAAGGAGTGTGACCAGCAGGTCGAGGGAGGTGATCCTGCCCCTCTACTCTGCTCTTGTGAGACCTCTCTTGGAGTATTGTGTGCAGTTCTGGTGTCCTCAACATAAAAAGGACATGGAACTGTTGCCACAAGTGCAGAGGAGGGCCACGAGGATGATGAGGGGACTGGAGCACCTCCCCTATGAAGATAGGCTGAGAAAGTTGGGTCTGATCATCCTGGAGAAGAGAAGGCTGCATGGAGACCTCATAGCAGCCTTCCAATATCTGAAGGGGGGCTTTAGGGATGCTGGGGATGGACTCTTCTTGAGGGACTGTAGTGAGAGGACAAGGGGTAATGGATTCAAACTTCAACAGGGGAAGTTTAGATTGGATATGAGGAAGAAATTCTTTACTGTAAGGGTGGAGAGGCACTGGAATGGGTTGCCCAGGGAGGTTGTGAATGCTCCATTGCTGGCAGCGTTCAAGGCCGGGTTGGACATATCCTTGGGTGGCATGGTTTAGTGTGAGGTGTCCCTGCCTGTGGCAGGGGGGTTGGAACTAAATGATCTTAAGGTCCTTTCCAACCCTAACTATTCTGTGATTCTATGATCGTCATCAACCCATGTATTTAAGCAAGGCTCTCAGAGAATTTGGCACGTGGACTTGATAATATTTAAATATTCCAACAGGCCACATGTAGCTGATTTTGAGGCCACTGCTAGACTTAAACCTGTTTGTGCATATTTACTGTTGTAGAAAAACATTTTGCCATTGCTGGGGACTGGAGCACCACCATAGTTAGACCTCCTTCAGGAACTACAGATAGGCTACTGGGATGGGCTCTTTTGGCTGTGATAAGTGGCATTCCAGAGTAGTCTTCAATTTTCCACTGTCTTCCACAACAAAATCTTCAGTAAGGTGCTTTTTCAGCAAGGTCTTCCCATGAAGATATAACAGTGTGTTTAGGCTGCTGTAGGAAAGGAGTAATTGCCTCCATTTCCACTTGCGAGCCTTTCTGTAAGCTGTCCCCAAAAGTAACAATGCACCTATGCAGTGACTCCCCAGGAACCACTGGAGCAATTTTGTGTGCCCATGGTGTACATATCTTTCTGTGAAAGCACTCTTCTTTCTCCTTCAACAAAAAGGAAGGAAGCTCTTTCCCTTAAACAATTCTGCCTGTAGGATTCACTAGCTATTACAGCTCGTTTATGGGTATAGACAGTACCAAACGTCCAGATTGGATTAAAAAGCCTCTTGGATTGCTTTATATTCTCTAGACAAAATTTGCTATGGATGCACATTGCTCCAGTTCTGTGGATCTGTACGCTCTGAGGTGGTGTGAAATTCTGTCTAGCAGTAGGTTTCAGCAAAACATGACTTCAGTTGAGCTATACTGCTTGCACCAGCAGAGACTTTGGGGAGAATCTGCACCCTTGTTCAAAGCAGGGAGCCTGTGAAGTCTCACTGATGCTTTTAGTAAACTGATACCCAGTTTTACTACAAACACATTTGCTGTGAAGCGGTGTGAAATTCAGAGCTCTGCAAAAGAGTTGTCAGTCATGTGGATTAGCAGAACATGAGTCAGGAAGGTTCTCTCCTCAATGAGAAAGGTAGTGTAGGAATTTTTTGCCATTGATAGACTTTCACTTTAGTTTCAGTAAAGGATTTGAAGCATGTGCTAAACTGAGCCTCATGACTTGGTAATGATGAGACTATAATGCCACACTTCAGTGAGGTAACGCTTGACATTACAGAATCACCATGTTTCAATTATACAGCAGCACGAAAAAATCTGAAACACTATAAAAGGTAGCAGCAGATCTAAGAAAACAAGGCATGAAGAAATAGAAGTTATATGCTGAAGCATTGGTTTTAAATATGATCTTTCAGCTTGAGAGTCAAAAGGTGGAAGCCAGAGGTTCTTAACACATAAAGCTTCCCACATAATCACCCTTGCAATGGAAATATCCATTGATTCTTTTAAATACAGCTGCTTCCTTCTTAATTTATGTCAATGATGTTGTCTTCCACTTTTTCTATAAATTTCAGTAAATCACAGAATCATAGAATCATAAAATCATAGAATCCCAGACTGGTTTGTGTTGGAAGGGACCTTAAAGCTCGTCCAGTTCCAAGCAGGGACACCTTCCACTAGACCAGGCTGCTCCAAGCCCCATCCAACCTGGCCTTGAACACTGCCAGGGATAGGGCAGCCACAGCTTCTCTGGGCACCCTGTGCCAGAGTGCCTCAGCACACTCTCAGTAAAGAATTTCTGTTTAAAGTTTAAAGCCATCCCCCCTTGCCTTATCACTACATGCTTTTGTAAAAAGCCTCTCTCCAGCTTTCTTGTTGGCCTCTTTAGGCACTGGGAGCTGCTCTAAGGTCTCCCTGGAGACTTCTCCAGGCTGAACAAGCCCAGCTCCCTCAGCCTGTCTCCATAGCAGAAGTGCTGCAACCTTTTGATCATCTCTGTGGCCCCCTCTGGACTTGCTCGAGCAGGTCCATGTCCTTCTTATGTTGGGGGCCCCAGAGCTGAATGGAGTATGAGGGCAGGGTTAGATGGCCTGGAAGAAACTAAGGACCAGTGTGTAACCCGACGACTGGTGTTCAAGGCTCACTGCTGACATCTGCTGGGTGGAATTTCAGGTTTACTGGCAAAGGGAATTTTGTCTTGACTTGTTTCTTGGCTGCAGTGGAGTCAGGATATAAAATGTTACGGTGGTGTAGAACAGAACAATTCCTTTATGCACACATTAGGTCTAGCATATCCTTTAGATATGATATCATATCAAGTTCCACCATTTCCACACTGTCTGCTTTTCAGGCTAGAGCATGCAGAGGGACTGGATGCAAAAGTCACCAGCTAAGTGCTTCTGGCTTTGTGACTGCCTGAATCCTACCCTTTGAATTTAGAAAAATTGTTTTTCATTATTTTCATGATGTTTTAAAAAAATACTTGTGGGTATGCTTTCAGTTTGATTACTTAGGTTAACTTGGAGTTGAACATGGAATGTCCCTCTGGCATTGTATGCTGTAATGAGACAGATTTTAGGAAGAAGTAGCCTTATTTTTTTTTTTTAATTGAAAGGAACAGGAGTCAGATAAGATATCATTTCTTGATAGCCATCAGTGAACGTTGCCAAGTAAAATCAGGTTTTGTTTTAAAGTATTTCTGTAACTGCCAGTCAATAAGTATGTGCAGAACGTGGGTCATGGTACAGCGACATTAGACAGGGTTCAGAGAAGTAGGCATACAGACAGTGTAGCTTTTGGAGATGCAGTTCTTTGTCACACTAGAGTACCATGGTGGAGTAACCATTCCAAGTCCAGTTATTTCCTCTAGTATGCCAAAATATTAATGGTACATTGCTGAGGGTAAAATCACTTCATCATTTGACATTCCAAGACAGGGAATGGGTGGATGTACAGGAAGTGTACCTTCTGGGGTTCGAAACATTTCAGTCACTCTGAACATGAAAGACTGTCTTTCCACATCTGAGGACTGTGGAGGCTGTTCAAACTACAAATATACCAAAGTACATTTCCAAAATTGCTTAAAGCCCTTAAAATCTATGTTTAAGGTCAAGATTTTTAGTGTATCCTCTAACAGAATATAGCTTGTTGGATTTTTAATGTTTCAAGGAGTATCTATCCCTCTTGAGCACCAGCACTTATTTCCATCCCTCTTTAGACAAGAGTGGACAGTGACATATCTTTCTAATCTCACTCCACTCAGAGCAATAAAACGGAATTCTCCTTTTCAAGTATCTATGGATTAAGTTTTCTTTTACTTAATATGAATGATAGCTTCAGATGTTTCAATAATGATAACAAATGAAACTTGTGTTTACACAGTTTACCTAGGACTGCATCTGACTTCTTCCAGGTATGTCCTCTTTTTCCACCTAGATTAATTGTCCAGGAAAAAATAGGGTAATGTGATGCCTGTTTAGGGCTCTGATAAGCTGATCAGGGCCATCTGCAAACGTATCTATTGCATATGGTCAGGTCTATTCTACAGTATATGAACAATGGATCCCATGCTTTCAGGTTGCATGGGATCTAATGTGTGTACTGAATAGGTGATCTGTGTGAGCACAGTAAATCCAATTCACTCTGAACTTACTGTATGTGTATAAATCAAAGACGCATCCCAGACACATTAGTCTCACTGCATTTCATTTTGTCTGGGAAAACCTGGACAGAAATATGGTAGCCCTAAGCTTCCCACATTCCACACTCCACACACACAAGTAATAGGTTCATGTCTTGAACCCTTTGCCTCTCTTGGGCTTTCCATTATTGTTGATACAACACATAAATCTCAGGTTAAGTGTTCTCCTGACTTTGCAGTTATTTGCAGTTTTCCTATAGGCTCAACAGTCTTTAAATCCTTGTGAATCACTTATTAGACTTTTAGGTGGGAAATAGCAGACGAGCCTTGGTTTAACTCTAAGGATGATTCTGTGGAAATTTTTCTCTGTGTAGTGCCTTGGTGTCTGACAAACCACTCCAAGGGATTTTTTGCAGACATGGGCATTGTTCCCTTTGTTTAATGTTTTCTGCTGTTTTCTTAGCCAAGTTGCTTTGGTATTTATTAATTGAGACTTGTAAGTAATCCAGTTAATCTAACACTTGATCAGCAATTTCAAGTCAACATTTGAGAGGGAACATGCCCCAAGGCAATTGTTATTTATTCTGGTCAGGTAATTCCTTTCTAGGTTGTTTAAACAGCAACATGATTTCTGTACCAATGAGGCTACCCAAATCAGGAAGGGAGTTTGCAGAAGTCTGCCTTTCTGTTTCTTTAGAAGCCTAGCTAAATAGACTGCTTAGTGTGATAATGATTATCCAGTTTTAAGATGAGCATATAGCAGCATAATTAAGAATATGCAACACTGCACTATAAGGTCCAGGCATCTGGTAAGTATTAGATTTGCTGGTTATACAAAATCATGAAGATACAAACCACTTTGACAGATCTGATAGGGAGAAGAAAGATGAATACATTACCATTTAAGCTGCCCTTGTAGCATTGAGAAATCATGTAGTGCTTTCCACTTAAAATATTTCAACATCAAAAGCCAAACATTTGGCTTTCAGGGAAAAGTTCTCATATTTACATGTATCACTCTTTGCTAAATTCTCCCTTAAGTATTTTAAGTATTTTATTCCTTTGTGGTGGAAATATCAACTATACTGCTCACATTTGGATTTTAGGAGATTTCTTCATTTGGAGTTTTGGACTAAGTCTGACTTGGTATTCCAAAAAAGTACAATAGTCATGAAGCTCCATAGTAGAGTTGCTTCTGGGTAGCCCATAAGGAAGAAGTTAGAATAATCTCACTGAAATATGAAAACCTGAGCTATAATAAAAGCACTGTGATAACTCAGGGGCTAGCATATACAAGCCACATTTGTATTTAATAAACAACCAAGCTTTAATCACTGCAAGCAGATTGCTCCCTTTACACCTATAAAAAAAGTGCTTTGAAAGTTAAGCAGCACAGGCACTTAGTGAAAACTCTGACATTACAGAGTTTTCTATTATTCCTTGTCAGGTTTATCAACAAGGTAAAGCCATCACACAAGCCTCCAACTCTCCCTTTTCTTCCTCCTCCCAAGAACAACAACCTGCACACTACCACAGCATTAAGCTCTATTTAGTGAATTGTTCTAGCAGGTTTTTCCTGGATCTAATAAGGCAAGTGTCTGCAGTTCCAGAATAAAGTGGGAAACTGAAGAAAGCTTTGAATTGCAAATGTCTTTCAGTGAGGAATTAGTTTTAAAAGACATACAACAAACAGTAAGCCATGAAATAAGTCCAGACACCATAATTCAGGGATAGAATATGCTATGAAACTGGCAGGCATCCAGGCCAGAGCCAGGTGCCTGTCTTGGATTGAATTCAAGTGGCCTTAGGCCACCTACAGAGCTTTCAGGTAAAATCTGGAAGCCGCTCACCTCAATATGCCCTACCTTACTTCTATTTCAGGTACTTGTGAAGGATTCCCAGATGGCTGGCCCTCGTCCAAAACAATGTGCTTTCAGATCGCGTTGTCTCTATACTGTGATGAAGCAGGTTTCAGAAAAAATATATCTGGAAAACAGAGACTTAATAAACTGCCCATTTTCCTCAGTTTGCAAGGAGATAATTTTACTCATGAGAACAGCATTTATGTCTTGCTGCTCTTGACACCCTCAGTGTGTGTTTGCAAATCAGCAAGACACAAGGGTATACATATAATGAAAGGGATACAAAAGGTAGATCCTGAAAAAAATAAAGAAAATAGTAAGTTTGCAGCTTAGTCTATTACAGGTCATAAAAAAATACAAGTACTTTGTCATGCTAATTCATCTTTTACCTGTCACATTCTTTTTTTGACTTTTAATTCCACTTTATTCTGGCATACAAAAATAGGCCAAGGTAATTCAAGTTGTAGACATTAGTGGCTATAATTCTGACTGCAAATAATTTTTGCTGGACCATGGCTAAGTCCTAGACATGCGATGCCTGCCTCTGAAAGATCCTGTGTATATCTCAGCATACATCATGCAGTGTGTGACTCCAGTTTCACACCACGAGGGCACCAGGCAGCGCTAGCTGGCCTGGCAGAGCTGGAGTCAGCGCATTTCTTCCTGCTACATGCAACTCAGTAAAACTATCCTGCAAGCATGGGTAAAAACTAATCAGGTTACCCTCGAATAGACTAATCAGTTTCAGCCTCTGGTTATAAATTTCTAGCACAATATTGCAGTGTCTGTGTTGCCAAGAAGGTTTAAATCTCATTTAAATTCAAGCTAAAAGCCCCTGCTCTCATTAAAAGCAAAATGATTGAAATGGCCATGAAATCACTTTTATTAATGTGACACTCTTAAAGAGTTCATCCATGGAGCAAAACAACAGCACTTTCACAGTACTTGGTATTTCTTAATATACCAAGGAAAGGAAGGATTTTGATTATAAGGCACCTCCCAGTATACGCTGAGCATTAGGCTCATGTGTATGGATTTTCTGAGTGAAGCTTCAACCTACATGACTCCCATTTTCATGAATATTCTATTCTATGTTTCTTTTATTTAATATGTCTAAAAATAACTTCTTTCTTAACTCTTCCAGCTATCTTTACATTTATGCTCCACTACAGCACTACTTCTCTTAATATGCAAGTTCAGAATTGCCACCATAAAGATCCTACTCTACCCTCACTGAATCCAGTGGAAGAGGGGCTGTTAATTTTGATGTTACAGGCATACAGCCTAAAATGATTTAATCTGTTTTCCTTCCCAACATCCAGCTCTATTGAAAATAGACAAAAATCAAACACTTTCCACTCAGTACACACACAGAGTAAGATATTATTAAATGTTGTCAGAGCAACCAATGCAACACTGAGTTTGTAAGACAACTGTTTGACTCCTCAACATGCTGAAATCACTTTGGAAATCAACACCACAATCAGGGAATAGGTTTGTTTACAAATTAGGAATGCAAAGAAGACTGTGGTAAATCAAAAACTGCAAGCTGAACTCTTGGGATAGAGACCAATTTTCTGTTCTGCATGTGTTCTGCACCTAGCTCAAGGGATCCTGTACAACTACTGCTACCATATTCTCTATCTGTTGTCATCCTCTTTTGGCAAGAAAGATAGTGGCAAAATATCCTTTTTTTTTTTTTTCCCCAGAAAGTAAAATGTAAGTCATGAAGCCCTTGGTTTCCTGGTAAAAATGTATAAAGCAAGTTAAATATTTAGAGTTCATACCCTTATGCAAAGCTATGAAGTGATTGCTTACTGCCATTGTGGTGCAAAACAGCCTACAAGAAATTAGAATCTAGACCTTAAAAAATACATCTTTCCAATGTCTAACACAAACCTCACTCTTGTTATGGTACAAGTCTTTCAGTACACAGTAAATAGAGTATCTATGCAGATTTATTAGACAACACATTCTTTGTATAGTGCTGCATGGTGCTGTAAGCCCTTTCTTATAGGAGCAAATATGGAACAGCTCCATAAGTCTGTGGGAGACATTTTCCTGTTTGACTGCCAAGCTGTAGTTAAAATTCCCACTAGAGGTCCATTTTGAGTAAGAAAGAAACAAAGGTGATGGGTCTGGGCAGGCAACTACAAAGGGAAGATGAACACACACTGAACCAGAAATAAAAGCACCTAATTTTCATAGGAAATGGGCTGATATTTAATTGAAAATGGTTAAACAAATTATTTGTGGGTACACTACAACTGTTAACACAGAAGGGACTGAAAAGGCTTCTGAACCTCTTTGCAATCTATGTTCCCAGTGAGTAGGCTGAAGTAACAAAGGCTCATTGATGTGAAAACGGAGGGAAGTTTTTAATAGAGGAATCCCAGGAGCCAGCCAAAGAAGCATTATCTTGTATTAAAAAAATCTGCAAATAATGAAATTCAGAGGAGAGAGAAGCCAATTTTCTTCTTTGCTTGGCCCATGAAATTAGTAGCAAATAAAAGAAGAAACACATGTAAAAGGGACTGGAGACTAAATCTTCCTAGCAACATTGTTCTCAGGGTATGCTGTTCAAAGGATACAGGGGTTTATGCACAGAAATGCTGAGCAGGTTCAGCTCCTCTTGGTCTCCACTGGAGCTGTGAATTCTTAGGACTTTGGAAAATTAAGTCTCCAGAGTGCACTTAAGATTTTCATCCCACAACTCAGATTCCCACCCTGAAACTGACTGGATACAAGCCGGAAAATTGTCATCAGAGATATTAAAGCAGTGCAAACTGGTGCTAGCACTTATGGGAATGAGTTGCATCAGCAGAAGTTACCTTTCCAGACCAGAAATAAAGTGAAAAATCAGGATAATATGTCAGGTATGGGTGAGATGAAGCAACACTAATAGGTGCAGGGGAGAAAAAAAACAACTGGTAGCCTCTATTGGATGAAACAACTTTGTTTTGTTTCCAGAGATGGAAAAAAGAACCAATAAGAAATGAATGAGGTACCACTTCATCCCAATGCCATTTGTGTTGGGGGTGGAGTAACCTTCTACATTCCTATCATGGAAAAGAGAGGTTGAAACTACCATGTGGATTTTCTTTCTTGGCATGGTTTATCCTTTTCTGGGGTGCAGATGTTGGCTGACTGTAACAGAGACTGGGCTTTCCTTCCTGCAAGTGATGCCAAAGTATGTCTGAAACCAATACTGGTGTCTTAGAAGTAATTTGCAGGGGTTTTAAGTATGTCTTTGTGACTCTGTAGGCTCCACAGCCTTTCGGATAGAGAGCAAATCAGTATGCATAAAAAGCATTTTCAAACTGGATCTTTGAACCTGGTGGATTGCATGGTTCCTCCTGTGCCATTTTTGATCCATTGTATAAATACAGATCCTGGCACGTGCACAACATTATAAACTGCATAATTGTTTTTATTAGAGTTCTGTGAGTTTGGAGGTACCTGTGCTTTAATTACACTTGGCAAGGCTCCAGGAAAACTCCAGTGCTCACAAAGCCTCAGTCGGGCCACCCACAATGACAGCTTTTATTTTTCTTCTATTAGGGATGGACATTTTCATTTCATTTTGTTCTGGGTGTGTGACAGAGCCCCAATGTACTGAGCTGCAGCTTTTCCCTGTTCATTTCTCAGCCACAGAGTGTGTCAGGACACTGTGGCAGCAACTTGTGACATGTAGATCCAAGCCAAATGAATGCTGTTTGCGATGTTTTTAGGTTGTCTTTCTTGCTTCCTTGGTCTCCCCTCCCCCCCACTAAAAATTGCTGGTGACACTAGAAATGTAATTCAGTTAGTCGCTTCTAAAACCTAAGCATCGCACTGACTGCAAGAGAAATGCAGAACGCTGCTCTGTGAGGTTTCTATATGTCAGCCCTAAGAACCCAGCATGGAGGTGGTTTTAGTTCTGCTCCTGAGCCCAAATCTCTTGTGCTGCAGGATAGACCAAGCACAATGCTAACAAGTCAGCAGGATAGCTGGAACTTTGTACTCCATGCCAGAAAGTAGGATGTCCAGCTAGCACAAATAAATGTGTAGAACTAATCAAATTAGGATGGACATGCTGTGCAATACAGAGAAACGCATGTAAGCAGAAAATTGTGTTTAATATTTGCAATCAAAAGCATTTATTTGGGACTATAACAGCCCACCGCTACGTGCAAATTGGGTGAGGAAAAAATGTAAACATTGTTTCTTTGATTTCACTGGGAGTTAGGGTACAGCAGGAATGTTGGATCAAGCTCCTTTTCCAGTGGCGGTGATTAAAGAGCTATGTGAAATGAATTTAGGGGCTTATTGACAGAAAATATTATCGTGAATGGTGGTGAAAACCTATTCCACAGAGATTACTCTTTAATGCATGGAGATTGACAGAATTTATAGGGTGCAAACTGAAAACTGTGGGCTTAGAGACCATTTGAGGATGTAACTTCAGTCCCAACACTGCATTTTGAGGCTTCTGCAGAAAGCAGAAGATTTAATGCAGAAACTGGTGAGACAGTGGAATTTTATTCTGTGAACTTTCAAGCCTTTAAGGAACAGGAGTTAATGGAGGAACCACACTAAGTCAACCAGTAGATGTTTTTGTTACTTCCACAGTTTCCATGTCAGCTGAATTACAGTTACCTATAAACAGAATGACCAGCGACATGGTACAGCCCATGCCCTGTGTTACTGAGGAATGCAATTAGCCATCATGCAAAAGCAACTTTATTACAGTAGCTCATATTATAGACTGAACAATGATTGGAAATGAAGAAATATGCTTTTGGGAACACACTAGACTAGTATTTTCCATTCCTGTGAATACTGTAGCAGCTTCGGGTTTCATAGCAGTAAATAAAGAAGTCCTCATAGTTTCTTTTTAAAGTAGCCTTTTAAAATTTGGGGAGAGGGGAAGATGTGATGTAAGTATGGTTCTGCTGTCAGCAGGCATCACAATAGCATCTATTACTTTGGCAGGGGCATTGGAACTAGAAGATCTTAAGGTCCTTTCCAACCCTAACTATTTTATGATTCTATGATTCTACAAACCTGCTCTGTGGAAGTAAGAGCTATTGCTAATGCTGTTCCAGCTGGAGGGGAAGCTGACCAGTGTCCCGAGACCATCAGTCTGTCAGGATGTGCCATGTTCTAGCTGTGCCCCCATTCCTTACCTGAGGTGCTCCCTATGATCATGAGCGCTCTTTGTTTACAATCTGTTTTCTGTACAAGGGATCTCTCTGGCAGGAAGGACACAGCAGACTACCTCCTCAGGTTCTGTAACTCAGACAGATAGAGGATCTATGATCCAACTGAAAGGATTTGGCCTTTTCCTAAACTGTGTGGTATTGAGTGGGTTTAGATAATGCATGACTAGACTTGATAACAGATGACTCCATCCCTGCAACAAACGACATTTCACCCATACGATCCTTTCCACAAGTTCTCTTTTGAGTTGCTTATATTTTGTTCAACTAGAAGTTTTGTCATGCTACAACTGAGTTAGCAGTTGCTGAACTCTTCAGACAAATTCTGTAAATTCAAAATATGCCTTGAGATTATTGAATTAATAACATAATGGGAAAGAAAAGCCTCCTTAGCAGATGGGGTGTGTATGGAGCATAACCAACTTTGGAGCCTAACTTCAATTTGGAGCCTTTTCAGTTTGGGACAAAGATGAACTTGATGGGTTTTGAAAACTACCAGCTCATTCTAAAGAGGGTCATTTTCATTTGTAAAGGGGTTTCCATGAAGAGTTCTCCACAAAGCGTTTCACCCAGCATGTGGTTAATCACCACTCACTGTAAATGAAGGCAAAAGGTTTCTGTGCTTCACAACAGTGAAGCATCTTCATGAGGATAAACACAAAGAAATCATAAAGATTGAGCTGGAAGAATCCTGTGGAGTGCATACATGTATCCTGATAACCTAACAAGTATGTTGTTAGGTAAGAAATAGTCACAGAAACGGTCAAGTAGGAATGGACAGCTGCAGAAACTGTATGCTGAATTAGCAAAAACATACCTGCTCTCCTTCTACTATGTGTATTCACTTAATACATTGTGACTGCCTGATTAAAACAAGCCCTCACTGTACCATTTTCCCACTGGAAGTACTCTGCTTCCAATTATTCAATCATTTATCATTTAAATATGGTAAAAATTATTCAAATTCAGTTCTAATAGAAGTATATCTGGAAAAATAATCTAGATTGACAGAGGAAGAGGTGACAGCTAGCAGACAACATACTTCTGTGAATCATTCACTCATCTCAGTGGTCACAAATGTCTCACGTGATAAAGAATTTGCTCTAACAAAGACAGCAAAACAAACATGATGGCCTTTTAATTCAGGGCTTATTTCTTCTGCATGCCTGTCACTCACATTATGTTACCAATAATGTGAGTTCTGTGTGGGGCTGGACTCTATCCTGATGACCATGACAGCATAGCTCTTTGGGGAAAAAAAAAAAAAAAAAGACTATAGAGATTCACAAGAAAAGAGGAATTCAGAATTAGAAAGAATAAAGTTATTAAAACTAATAATCCATTTTCCCTGATAAACTAGCAAGTGGAAAAAAGAACATCTAATACCTTTGCATCTAGACATCAAGGCAATGGACACTTTGTGAGCAGGTGTGGTTTGTCTAGAGCAGGCAGATATGAAGCCCTGGTGAAACCTGGGCTATGCTCAGCCTCAGTATGGAGATGAAAGTGAAGCAGTAACTCACTGCTGGTGCAGAGTAGACACCCCCCTACTGTCTCTTGCAGATATGAGAGAAATCATGACATCCTGAATCATGGTACATAGATGATATCTTTATGCTGGAGATCCCACCCCAAGAAGGGTATTATTGCCTGTAGTGCAATGTTGCTGAAGGATGATAAGTTTCTACTGGGTCTCCACACTTTCTTATGTTCATTGATAATGGAGGAGTCTCTCATGTAGGTGGAACAATGGAGGAGTCTCTCATGTAGGTGGAACTCACAATGGGTGGATTCAAACAAGCAGGGGAAGAAAAAGACCTAGTGAAAACATGACACAACTGATCAGCACGAAAAAGTGGTAGAGCATCCAACTGGAGAGCTCAGGGAGAGCGGAGAAGAGTCCAATCACAGACTGCAGAGTGGCAGATTATCTCTGGAGGAATATATGCTTGCTGGCCATCTGAGGTAGGAATTGCTAAGGAGTGGGGGGAGGAAGAAACCCCTCTGCCTGCATTGTTACTGCAGAGCTGACTGAAGAGCTTTATTTCTTTAAGGCTTTGCATGGTAACTATGTTTGCACATGGAAACGAGCTGCCTGCAGGATTCTCTGATGTTTATGACCATCTCTGCTGGGATCTTGATTGACTTGGGGAGCAAAGTATGATGTTGTCTGAGCATGTTAACTGATCAATGTTGCTGCATACAGGCCAAGAAAGGTTGGGGTCCCCTGCCTAATGCCAACTCAAATTTGGACACATGTCATTTATAGTTATGAAAAGCAGTGTCACATTTTCTTCTTCTTTGATCATACTCAGAAACAATAAATCCCCAGGGTGAAATCTTAACTCCACAGAAATCAAGAGCAAAACCCCCTTTGGTGGTGCTAGATTTATGGCAAAAGTTGTCTTTTTCTTACTTAAACAAATCTTGTAACTGCTAGAGAACTGCATTCATTTCCCTCCCTTCACAGCAAGTAATATGTCAGTCTTCACAGTCAGGTAGTCTACTGAAAACAGTCAGACCTGTCTATTCAGGGTGTTGAGGGCAGATAATAACATTACAGCCCAATAATTTTATATTTTTCTCCTATTATCTGGAATGCAGTGTGTTTTATATGTTCTGCTCCACTGGGACCATCATAAAAGTGCAGCCAGCTATTTCATTGGGATATACTCAGTGGGAGGTGACAGGTGCGCTGTTACAAAAAGGTCTTGAAACTTTATCATAATATATTCAACAAGGTGATAATGTAAAGCCCACTGGGAAATAGTGAGAGGTGGAGGAAAAATTCCACACCTGGGAACTTATTTAATGCTTAAAGACAGCAAATGCTTTAGAAGGGAAACTGTCTCAGATCTGTCTAATCCACTGCCCCAAACTGGTTACCACAAAACCCCTGGAGAAGAAGGCAGGAAAAGGAGATGACCTCCAGCTCACCTCGACTCCTAGTGTGCTCTCCACTCTGGGATGGTGATACCTTAAACTGACACAGCTGCTGTTTGTTCTCATGGTGAGACCTTAGGACAAAGGAGATTTCAAGTAAAATTGGACTGAGACACATGCTAGAAACCCTTTTAGCACAACAGGGAGGTCATCAGGTGAGGGACACTTCTCCATGTGCAGCCAAAACCATCAGGAACAAAATCTGCATTGGCTTCCATCCTGGACCAGCCCCACTCACTTCAATACTTCAGTTTCCTTTCAGATTATTTAGATCTTTAATACCTTATTGCAGTTTTCTGTAGAAGGGAAGTGTAACCTAACAGCATACATAGGAGATTAGTGAAGACCAGAACCAGGTGCTGCACTTGGCTCCTCTCACCCGTGCGCTGTACACTGTGTAAAAGCTCCATGATGGACAGGAGAGTTGGATTTTGAGTAACCGGCCACAGCTGTGTTTTTTTCCCAGGCAAGCTAATCTCCGTTTGATTTGCTTGTTTGTCTGTTTTGGGTTGACTCTGCTCCTCTCCCAGCATCAACACAAGAACTCCCCTGCATCTGACGGAGCCCCGCGTCTCGGCCCCTCCTTTTCCCCTGCGAGGCTCCCCCGGTCCCGTGCAAGTCGCCACAGGTGCGTGCCAGCGCCACCGCTGAGCTGCCCAGGCCGCTCCGCTTCCCCCGCCCCTGGGGGGCCGCAAGCCGCCCCCCCGGCCCAGGTGCCCCCCCCGGCCGAGTTCCGGCCCCGGCCCTGCCCCGCCGCGTCCCCATTGGTCCCGCCTGCTCCGCTTCTCTCCTCGTCGCGCCCCGGGCGGCGGCCGCGCCGAGACGCGGCGCCGGAGGCAGCGCTGCCCCGCGGCGGCGGCGGCGGCTTAAAGCGTGCGCGGCGGCGGTGCCGAGGCGCGCTCAGCCGCACCACAACGGGCGCCGTTCCATGGGCTCCGCCGCCGCGCACGGCGGGAACGCGGCGCTGCGGGCCGGCTGCCGGAGCTGCTGCGGGGCAGAGCCCAGGTGACCATGCGGGGGATCCTGGCTCGCCCGCCGCACGCTTCGGGGAGCAGGTAGCACGCCAGGTGCGCGGCGGAACATGGATTGTCTCCTGCTTGTCGGCTGGACTTTACCTGTTGCGATTCTCAGCGGCAGCTCCATGCGATTCCTGGCTCTCCTGTGGCTCGGAAGCGCTGTAAAGGCAGGTCGAGAACACTTTCTTTTGCAGTCGCCTGGTGTACTTTCAGACCAGGTTACTGCACCGTTTCTGGTGCCTTGTCTTTCTGCCTTCCCTTGTCAAGTAAATCTCGCCCAATACTTCTTTTTTTTTTTTTTTTTCTCTTTTTTCTTTTTTCTTTTTTTTTTTTTTTTTTTTTTTGTCTTGCAGACCCTTCAGCTGTGCTGCCTCTGTTGCATGTCTCATGCAGCAACTTTAACCAGTGACAGCATCAGTGAATTGAATCATGGTTTGTATCGCTCTTTCTGTGTATATGAACATTTGCGTGGATGCGTTTTTTTGGTGGACTGAGCATTTAAAGGGAAGAAGCCTCAGTGTTAAGGGAACATTGGAATGAAAGCAGGTTAGCTGCTGTAAAATAGCTAACCGTGGGCAGAGATTAAGTTGTTAAACCCCGTGTGCAAAAGCTAAAAGGAACAATATGTAACAGCAAAGCAAATGAATGAGATGGTAAATACACCCCCATTTACATGTGTGATTAGAAAAATGAATGCATATGTAGCCACAACAAGAAAACCTCGCGTGTCTGGTACGGAAGCAATGAGACAGAATTAAAAGATTTGGGTGGGAGAGCAGAAGAAGCCCTGCAGCGCAGGCTAAGGGAAAACAAACCTGGTGAGGAAGGACTTGTGTGAGTGAGAGCTCAGCAGCTGTTTGTTCCCAGGTTGCAGAGTAACACTTAGATGCTGATCCCTTTGGGAAGTTTGAAGTGCAGTATATGCTTTTTATTGGGTGCGAGTGGAAACAAAGTACAATAGAGAACCACACCAGGGTGCAGAAAGGAAAACCCTCCTGCACCCTATTGTCTGCTCGATGGGGGATTCCCTCTCCAGCAGCTGCTTGCATTTTTTGGCTGCCAGCCTGTTTAGCATCCTCAACTCATGCCGTTGATTAACACCACTTGAGGAGAGTCAAAGCTTTTGATGTATTGTTTCCACTGTCTTAAGGAAAAACAACCTATCCCTGGTAATGTTTTCAACTTAATATGTGTCAAATAGCATCTATTCAGGCAAAGAGATTGATAGTTTTTGCAACATCTGTTGCAACAGAAGAAGCAGGTTTGGTTTTGTTTTTTGTTTTTGGTTTGTTTTTTTTTTTAACCAAGTTATTTCAATTTAGGAAGAGAAATGAATTGTTTTATAGTCAGATGCATGAGCATCTTTAAGTATTCACAGAGAAATATAGCTCAAAACTAAAATGGGGTTGGGAAACAGTTTATTCAGCATAATTACTTATACAACCAGGAGTAGGTGCAAAGGTCCTAGTTCAGCCAACGGCTAAAATTCAGACCTGGCTTCCAGGATACAAGTAATCCCTGTATATGGCTAGATCGACAGCAGTGGTAATGTACTTCAAGCTAGGCACCTGCTTATACAGCTACCTGAGCCATGGCCTCTTTTTTAACTTTCTTAGGTGGTTGTGATTAGATCTTGGCCTTCTCCTAACAAATACTTTTGTAGTTTTTCACATGTTTTATCCAGAAGAATAAACTTCTTTGACATGCAATTAGCAATGGCTGAATAAAGGTTATTAGGTGGGATGTAATCTCCTTCTGCTAAAGGTTAGTTACAATTTGAAACCCAGTCTAATCGAGTCACTACAAAGAAATGAGGTCTTGCTCAGTTAAGGCATTAATAAATTAATCCTTTAATCCATTTGAATAAGTGGTACAGTTCTACAAAGTCTCAGTCATGGTTGCCCCTACAGTGATATAATATTTGCTGCCTTCTTAGGTAAGGAAAAAACCCTCTTAAGCATGAATGGCCTTCACATTTGACAGCAATTAATACAAGGAGAGGGGAAAACCTCTGGATCTGCTGGTGATGACAAATGTCTTCAGAAGACTGATTGTGGGAATGTTCACAGCTATGCTAGTTAGTCTGTACCTCTCAGTGGGGCAGAAAAGAAACAAACACAGTTTGAGAGCCTATGTGAGTTACAGGGGTGAATTTCTTCAGGCAGGACTATACACGTTGCCTGCAGAGCTTTCAGGCCATTTCCAGAATGAGGGAATGCTTCCTGCCGTAGTCAAAGTCTGATACTTGCCACATTAGAATGACACTTACTTGTTGGATAAAAAAGCTGATGCTAACTTTTTATCATTACAGATTATGTATTTGTGACACCTATCAAAGTGGATTCCAGTGGATCATATATTTCACATGATGTTTTGCACAGTAGTAGGAGAAAGAGATCAACTGAGAGTTCAAAGAGTTCCTTGCACTACAAATTTTCAGCATTTGGACAGGAACTTCACTTAGAACTTAAACCTTCAACCATTTTAAGCAACAGTTTTATTGTCCAGGTACTCGGGAAAGATGGAGTCTCAAATTCTCAGGAACATGAAATTGAGCAGTGTTTCTACCAGGGATTTATAAGGAATGATAGCACCTCCTCGGTAGCAATTTCTACATGTGTAGGCTTGGTAAGTGTTTCTTTAAAACAAATCTGCTTTAAAAGTATTTTCATATGTGGAATAGTAATAGAAGGTGATTCATATAATATTTAGGATACCATGCACCATCTGAATGTCCTAATACTACTAGTTGCTATTGCTTTTAACAGAAGAGGTTTTGTTATAGGCAATGAACTGGTTCACACCCTTTGTGGTTTTTGATTAGTCTTTTGAGGTAAAAAGCACTGAAGACTGGCTGGTAGTCCTAGCAATTATACCATATCAATTTTCATTTGTTTGTGATACGTGGTATGATTTTTGCTTGCTTTTAAGTAAATGCCATTCTGAACTAATATGAATTAAAGAAAAAAGAAATCAATCTGTAAGCTTGTAAGAATAAAATATTATACCTAGATTTGTCAGCTGCATTGAGGAAGAGCAAGTTCTCTAGCTCAGCAGCAGTTAGGAACCAATTTCCCTTCACTTCTTTTGACAATTCCAGCCTTATTTGGGGTTATAAATTTGAATTAGTTGATCTGTTATGAGTGTGTTAAATATTATCATTGCTTATTCTCCATTTATGGGTGTCATGGGTGTCATCCAAGTTCATGAAAAATTATTACTCAGAAGTGATTTTTTCAAAATGCATTTGACAGTGCTCATTGCCTTCAGAGAAGTCTTTATTGATGTAATTCAGAAGAATCATCTACGGAACTAATAGTTATTGATGTTCTTTAGGCTTAAGCCCTTGTACTTGCAAAGCAGGCTCTTATGGATGCGGATTAAAGCAATGGCATTTGAGCATAAGGCGTATAAAATTACCTGTATGCTTTGTGGCTGACTAAGGTCCAGAGAATTTGTTGGGTCATCCTCTAAAAATCTGTTTTGCAAAGGTATTTGTCCATAAGGGCTATTAAACTGTGTGACAAGACAAAAAAAAGGAGCACTTGAGATACCCACTGTTTCCTTTGAAATAGTAATCTGTGACTTGAAGACTGTTGGTTAGAAAGAGCTGTTGAATACTGGTAAGTGGTTGAAGTAGTCTGAATTATAATTTGAATGCTCTACTTCTATTATTATTTTTTTTTAATTCTTTGCGTGTTAGAGGAATTAGTATGTTATAGTTCATTTGAACACTTGAAAATGTGACTTTGAAGTAGGTGCCAGGTACTGGAATGAAGCTCTCTTGTTTTTTAACTTGTGTTTGTGTTAATACCAGAAATGCTTAGCCGTTTCTGTGGAAGCTTCATTTTCAGAACTGCTAGCTTTATTTGTGCAGGAAAAAAGCCTGTTCTCACTTAGTGTTTGTCTTTTCCTATAAAGAAGTGCTCTGCCTTCACATAACAGTTACAGTTTGGGTGATCTCTCCTGCTTGATCACGTTTTGTTTTTTAACATGCCTTATGAGCTAAGTGAAGTTGGGCTTGTCAAGTCTTGTCTGGAGAAGGAAGGTTCAAGTCTGCCTCAGGTCACAAAGAAACAGAATGTGATGATCTTAACTGAGGCTGAAATGGATCTTTTACCACTGTCTCGACATAGAGATTGTTATGACTGGTAAGATTGACTTAGAAAAGATCCAGAAACTGATCAAAAGAGAATAAATATTTCCATGAACAAATTTATTATAGCAGTACCTAGATTTTTGCAATACCTAGATTATCAACAATTAGAATTTTTTATTAGTTCCAAGGTTCAGTAGATTTCACTTTAAATTGTTATTTTAAGCAGGTAAGTGAAGTAAACTATTACTTATAATAATCTCCTTTAGAGTAGGTATTGCAAAGTATAATTTTTTTCCTCTCCTTATCCATTTATTAAATAATTTCAGTGCACCTAATGAATCCCAGGGAAATTATCAACAGGATTCTGACTCTTTCAGTTTGCAAGGCTGCTTTCCTAAAAATGTGTCGTCAGCTGTCTGTAAAGACAACCACGTCACTTTTCACTGTGATCCAAATTCAGTAATCATATGTTAAGTCTGGACGCTGTGCTCTGATCAAGAGAACCTTGTGAATAGCTTCTATATCCTCTTTGCACCAACTACTTTTGTCACTTGGTTGCCCTTCTTTCCTATTTGCTTTGTTCACTGCAATTAAACCAAAAGTGGTGTTTCTTCTATATGGTTGGTAGCACTAATCTTTCCATTGTTCCTTTCATTAGCAATAGCTTCCCTACAATAAAACTGCAGTGACCCATTCTTTCAAGCCTGGAACAACACAATGTGATTTGGAAGCAATTGCATTTCAATAGACTACAGGGACTCTTTGATCTAATTTTTTGGATGACCTAGAGTATTCAGTCATTCAGCTGTCATCTGCCATTGCCTGCAGAGTAGACTTTCAAGAGGGTCTATATGAAATGGTTTGTTAGGCAAGATGACCTTAACACTGGAAAGGGGCAAGAATTTGTTGTTTTGGTACAGATCTGTTAAGAGATGTATGTATCTTACTTGTGTTTTAATAGCTTAGTTGACAGTGAGGTCCCACAGTTTTATGCTGATTTACTGATTTGAGACCAAATGTTTCCATAAGTCAACACAATTTTCTTGATGCGTCAGGAGGCAAAACTGTATCTATGCTCTGCATGAATAAGTACTTTAATATATTAAGTTAGCATTTTAGGAGAATTTGTACAAGTTTAGTGCGAGTACTATCTCTTGTCTCTTCATCAAAGTGTTGAGGTGCTTTGATTTTTCAATGGGAAATTTGCTTTCTTCTTTCTTCTGCCCTTTCCTGCTTCCTTTATTTGCTGGAGCAAATCTGTTATGCAGCAAGAAACCAATGATTATGTCTTTTAAATGAAAGCATTTTGTATGCAAGGAATCTTCTTTCAATCTTCCTAAGTGTCTGTTTCACCCTCAGACTTTGAGTAGCAGCATCATACTTAGTGATAAGAGTATGACAGATACATTAAAATCCAGGCTTATGTTGTACATAGTACAGATTTGCTCAGTCATTTTATCAAAGGTGCTCAGAAGATGGATGTACTTCACTCACCTTCAGAAAAATGTGTTCTGGATTATCTGTGGAAAATATGATACATTCCCTCCAAAGAAATTGTGATAATTTTGTTCATTTTTGTGTATTTTGTTAATGCAGTCTCACTTTCAGTGGTATGTTTTGGGTGTGGGTTTGTTTGGGTTTTTTTGTTGTGTTTTTTTTTTTTTTAACTCTTAAAACCTTGGGTTAATGAGTTCACTTATATTAATAAGTATAATTTGAGTTTCTCTCTCTGGCATCAGTTTAATGTTGTCCAACTAGACATTAATGCAAAATTTTTAACCCCTCTCTCCACTGATACTCATTATTACTTGTAATAAAGGTCCTGCATTACTCCAGCATGATTTCTTGGAGCTTCCTTCAATCCCTACAGCAGTCCCAGTTGATATATCCAGACCAGTGGTTTGTCTTGCTGGTTCATCCTTGGCTTGCGTTCTCCAATTCAAGTTGTTCATTCTTCCCCAATTATTTTTTTTCCAAACTCCTGGCTTGAGCCAATTCTTACTTAATTGTAATTTTATTACTATTGTTATTTAGTAATATAGTATTTCTTATAACTGCCTTTAACAATTGAATCTAATTGGGAAGCAGACTATGCCAAATACACAGAATACAGGGGGTGGTGGTGTCAGTTTTTCAGAAGGAGATGGTGCTGGCTGCTGTTAGAATAAAAGATTGGTTTTAGGACTTAGTGTTATCTGTATTCCTACCTCATTCTCTTGCCCAATACCCATTCTCATCTGCAGTTTGTGCCGTGTCATCTGCGTTAAAACCAGATATTTACTGTTGGTTTGCTCTCTTTAACTCCCCTTTCATGATGGCAGTGTCTCTGAGAGACTTGCTACTGTCTTAGTCTGTGTATAAACTGTGTGGTTGTCTCTCTTTGTATGCTAGTTTTTGTCTCCTATCTCATTATGTTGGGTCTATGTATACATAGTCTGTTGTACAAAGTGAGCTGTTAGCAGTCACACAGTAAATTAGACCCCTGGAGTTGTCAGTAGTCCATTTGTGTTCTAGAGACATTCTAGAAAGTAATTTACAACTGTGCATTTTGGAGCAGAAGTCATGTCCCCCTTGTGAACAAGAACTCTCTCTTACAAAGTCAAACAAGTTTACACTATAATCCAATACACAACATGGAAAATAGGGAATGTAATGAGCAGTTTATTATATGTAGCATTTGTGGGGATGTTGATACTGCTTGGCAGAGAAGACAGGTGAGGGTATACAGCAAGTACAAAACATGCACCCAGAGGAAAGAAACATACAACATAAAGGAACTCTTCAACCGTTACATTGCAGAGTAAGCATTCATGTACATTGTGGGTCAGAGAGCAAATTAGTACAGTTCAGGTCCTGTAAAACTGTATGAAACACGGGTTTATTGCCCAGGCCAGAATCAGCCCTAAGCAAGTGCACTGGCCTAGAGGTCTGAGAGGCTGCACCTGCTTACACTAGAGGTGAATGTGGGCCTTTCTCTCTGTTTTGTTTCTGTACCTCGGTTACAACAGTGGAGTCAGCTTCACGCACTAGCTAGTGCCCTGCTTTGTTTTTGGTAAGATGTGATTGAATCTTTCATTATAATGGGCCTCTTGTCTCAAGTTCTGTTATGTTTGTTAGTGTCTAGTCAAGGGAAGAGAAAGAGGAGGGAAGGATGCATCCTGTTACACTTGCTGAGCTGCCAGAGGAGTCTACAACTGGAGAAGGGGTTGGATGTAGCGCTGAGAGATGAATAGGAGATGTATTAATTCAGTAGAAGTTGTATGTGCATGTTTGAGGGCAGGACTTTGCTCAAAGTATCAAGCCACAAAATTACAGCTTTTTAAAACAGTCTGGCCACCTAAGAGGCAGGCAAGCAAAGTAATTCATGTGCGCATTCTTTGTAGTTGTTTAATTGCACCCCTTATTAGCATTATTTAAGTTCATGCTAACAGCAGCCTCTTATTCCTCGACCTCACGCTTTAAGTCTAATTAAATATGTTGAGACAAATCCCAAGGTTCTTCTGCAGACAAACTCAAAACCAGTGAGCCAAACTGCTGGTAAAAGGACAAAATAATTGCTGCTCACACTGAGGTTCCTTTAGAAACCTACAGCTGTAAAAATAGGACAAAATTTCGCCCTTTGGGACCTTGAAGAGAAACTAAGTACAGAACTGGTGATTTGACTCATTCTCAAAATTATTTTTGGTCCACCCAGAAGCCAATCTATAAATCCTACATTTTCTGCCATTGTACCAACACAACATGAACAGCATCTGGCATATGAGTTCCTTGACTTTCTTTATATTCCCACACCATTGTATCTCCATCCTTTATAAAATACAAACTGTGGTTTACAGGATCATAATTTTCTTCATTGGACATTTTGCCATTATTCATTCTGTAATATGGTAAGGATGAAAATAAGAAAAAACCTTACCGGAAAATGAGGTGACAATGGGAAAAAGCCATATTTTTTTTAAGATATTTTAAAATATACTAGACAAATTAAAAACACTGTTTCTGGTCTCAGCATTGGTTTGACTGCTGATGAATTGTGTGATTAGATCATTGATCATCATTCTCCATATATGTGTGATAAACTTTCCGCTTAAGACAGCGATATGCTAGACATTTTGACCCTACTGGTTCCTGATGGGTAAGGAATGGAATTAAAGAAGATCAATGATGGAGAAATAGTCTGCTTCTGGTGGACAGGAAAACTAATAGCGGCTGCATCCTTCCATGGTTTATATAAAAAAGCCCTGGAAGCCTGGAACATGCATAGAGGAAATCCTGTGTCCCTGAGAGTACTTTGACTCCATCAGCCTGAACACAGTGTGCTGTTTAGGAAAACAGCTGAAAGGAGGGCCCACAGGAGTTGGTCCTCAGTCATTTTTCCTTGCTCCCTTAGTGCTGCCAATAAGAGCATGGAAATTATTCATTGGTGTATTTCAGACCAAACTTGAGGCTGTTGCGAGTGCTGCTACTTGCACCCTTAAAGCAAGTCCAGAAACAGGGAGCCGTCCATTTGTACATAGATAGGCCAGGATGAACTGCCTTTCTTGTTAAGCCTAGTCTTATCATTAGTTCTAAAGGAAATAGCAGATTCTGTCTATACTTGAAACATCGGTATTTTCCTTGCTGTAGCAAAGTCTTTCCACAAAACTTAGTTCCCACAATTTCCCTGGTCCGTTAGAGTGCAGCTTATAGTCAAATGCCCTCATAAGGGTCAGAAGAGGATGACCTGTCTGCACAGACTTGACCTCCTCATAACAGGATGTCTTTGATGTAAATGAGGGGTTTTATTTTAAGCACCACTATTTTCATTTGGACCATCTCAGCTGCTAAGATGCAACATATTCTGGTCTGCACAGCTGTGATCTGCTGAACATATAAAATATGTCCCTCTTTAGAGGTTGATTCTAATAACTAGTAGCAGCTTTCAGTCACTAATAATTAACCTAAATAAGGTTTTATTTCTGTCTTTTTCCCCTTTTCCCTCCACTTCAGAAGTGTTTGAGGAAGATACCAGGTTTGCAGACCTGGAGTGTAAAGGCTTTTGTTTACCCAAAGCACAATGACGGTCTGTGAAACTGTAGTTCAAGTCCAACTCAAGCAGACCACTCCTGATGCACAGCAGTAGAGCGGAAAGTACAGGAGTATCTTGGTTGTGCCCTGGCCCCGTCACACAATCCACTTGATCTGAGCAAACAATGGGGTCAAAACTCCTCTTAAACGTTTTGTTTCTTTTCCTCACAAGCTTACTCCCTCAGCCTTTCTGTGCAACCAGGGCCCTGACTGTGGTGACAGCTTTGTGGTTTGCACACTTGTACTCAGTTGGGAACTTGACTTTGATTCAGCGTAGGCTTCCAGTTATGACTGGTCTGGGTGGTTGCTGGGAGTTTGTTGCTAGCTCCATAAGTCCCTTTTGGTCATTTTGGCACGTGCAGTTTTTGTTTTTCACAGTTGTGTTTGAGTCTACAAGACATTTAAGATAATGTGTTCTAATTTTCAACTTTTTCAGGGAGGGTTTGTATTTTTGATCAATGACTTGTCCCATTTTCTTTGACAGAGATAGTAGATTGATCACTGGGACTGGTGTCCAGTACTGCAAACAGTGAGAGAACGGTGGAGGTTAAACATTGTTTTCAATGTCTGTGGTCATTAAATTTACAGTCCATGGATGGGAGCAAGATAAAAGCTGGGGCCATGCTAGACGAAGGCATCAGAACTGTGATGCCAATTATTTATCTCTCAATTCTTTAAGACAGTTTCAGAGCTATTTGCGTCTGATTTCATTCTCTCCTGGGCATGAGTAATGTTGACTTAACAGACATATAATGCTTTAGGGATTTTCTAGAAAATACCTTTTTTTTTCTGTTCAGAAGTTGCTGTGTCCAGTGATACCTGACAGCAGCCCCACTAAAGTCAGCAGCCTTTTTGGGCATCAGGAGCGTTCCCTCTGACTTGACTCCTGCCCACATACAGAAGGTGTTACATCTGTATGCATCACTTTGTAATGGTCTTCTCTCAGTGAGCTGGCAGGAGAGGGGTTAAACTTAGTTTTCTTAGTTATTATGCTAGCAGTGAGAGCTAGCAGTGGACCTACAGTGAGTTATCAGCTGCAACTCAGACTTCAGTATCTTTTTTCTAATACCCACCCATTTTGTATTAGGAAGACTCTGACTAGCCCTTAGATGGTATCTGAATTGAACTTTAATGAGTAATTACATTACAAACAAGGTTTTCCTCTGTCTTTTTGGTCATGTCACTGGGAGCAGAAATGTTAGTTCTTTCTTGCCTTTTCTTATCCCATTTTAATCCCAATTCTGTTGATGCAGGTCTACCATAAATTACAGTATGCTAAAGGAATTTTCTATTGATTTGCTTTGACAGTGATATGACCAGCTATGTGAATAGCTGATGGAAGCAGAACTTATCTTTGGTTCAGGCAGTAAAGCATTGACTAAAGCTTTGAGGTAAACATTTACAGAAGAAACCTGGAATCGTAATGCCTTGCAGCTGAGCACAATTTACAAACGTGTATTAATTAAGCTTCAGTGCTGGCTTTACTGTGTGTTAGATGAGAACAGCATCCTGGCTCATAATAGGTTGACATCAGTAACCTTTTATTGTTTATCATGCTCGGAAGTCACTAAGAATGAGGGTGAAGAAATGTCAAATAATCAGGTCACACGCAAGTGAATGAGTCTTGATGGTTGAAGCTCAGTCCCGTGGGAACCATTATTGTCCAGCATAATTTCTGGAACTTGCAAGTTAATTTCTTTTTTACAGTGTGAGTTCAGAAGCTTGGAAAATCTATAAACAAGTTGTACAGTCAGATGAAAATCCTTTTCCTCAATCTCATATGTGGCTTCCCAGCTAGTTCCTGCCACAGAAACAGTAAAAGTAAAAGGTTTGAAGACAAAGATAATAGGTCTTGGGGTTATTCTTGCTGGAATAACAAGGCCCAGTGCAAACCTGCTTAATAGTAGAGGAAGCTGAGGCAAAAATGTGATATTTACTTGCACAGACAATGGGGTGTTGCCTTTTCACTCTCCTGTGGCATTAGCATTTCTAGCTGCCCCACTATGTACACAGCACACTCATGGCTTTATTACTGAGGACTGGATTCTTGCTGTTCACAGTGGGATCACTTGAATGCTTGTGCTTGCCTGCCTAATATATGTTAATTGAAGGACTTTTGTGTCTCAACATCATTATTAATATTAATGGAATAAGATTTTTAATGGACCAATACAAAATATGCTTGACCTAGCTTGAGCCCTCACTTTTGTTTTTATACTCTGCAGCACAGTGCGGCTTCCAACTAATTTAAGAACGTAATATTATATTCTGTGGTAGAGTACACAAACTAATGAAACATGGATTACTCTTCAGATCTGCAGTTTCTTTGCCATGAGATATGGAATTTATGTAACACCAGAATATAATTAGTTTTGTTGGTTTTTTTTTTTTGAATTGTGAAATTAAAACCAGATTTGCCCCCCTTTTTTTTTTTTTGTTGCAAATTATTGCACTTCAGTGAAAAGAGTGAGCATGTAAAAATAATTCTGTCTTGACCAGCCTTGGCTTATGTAACACACTCGTTCTTTTTTTCTAGGAGCAAGTCATCAAAACAGTAAGCCTTAAAATTTGGGAAGACTAAACCTCAAAAAATATTTTGAGTTCATATTGTAATTGAAGTATAGTCTGCTCATGGTAAGGAGTAGGTATAACTGCTGTAACAGTGATGGAGAAGAAAGTTTAAACTTTTCTAGAAATGTGGCTACCCAGTTTCATTTATTGTTAATGCTTGACAGAAAGTTTTGTTATTTGTTTTGTTAGATGCAAGTGTAAATTAAAGACTAAAATACCGCTCAGGCTAGGGACGAGATTGATTTTTGTCAGCCACTATAGGTGGTTATAATATGGGCAAGAAAAACGCTTCCATCGCTTGCACCTTTTTGATACTTTTTCTGACAAACGATCATTCCCGATAGTCCACATGTTACACTGTTTGCAATAGATGTCTCTGAAATCACTGTAGAGACCAGGCAACCACAACAGTATCTCCAGCCTTCAGGTTTTTTCTGTTTGCTGGCTTCTCTTCATGCTAGAAGCCATGGGAAGGCTGTAGGGGTATTCTTTGCACTCCCAGCATCTCATATCGATGGTCAGATTGTTATCCTGCCTCTAGCAGCAAAAGCTTAAGCAAAGGGGTGTAAAAAGACAATTTCCAGGCTGAGACATAAGTGAGCAGCTGATGTCTACTGATTCCTATAGCCCAGTATCTTCCACTCTCATTGGCAGGTCATTGCTGTCATTGCTTATGGGCTTCATCTGAAGCTTGTAGTGAATGAAAAGTTATATGCTGACTACTTCAAATCAGAACCTGGCCTTAGGAGTGTTCTCTTTTCTTTCTCCCTGCATCATCCTGGACCTTGAGTCCAGAGGCTCACCATTACCTTGGGAAATATTACTACAGTTCCTGTTTGGTTAAGAGAGAACATGTCTTGTAAATTATCCAAGTTGGTGCTCTATAATCAGATTTTGCTGAATCATAAGTTAGATGTTAAAAAATGGCCTACTTGTAGGGCAGGGAAACCCGTCTGTAGACTGAGCATCTGCTTTTCTCAGGGACAACTTGGACTACTAACAGCCTCGAGTAAAATGAGGTGGGAGTTCAGGCAGTTTCCCAGAGAACCAGCTGTTGCTACTGCTGCTAGAAAATGCACCAAAGTGCTTCGTATCTGGTGCCTGAAGCTGCCAGAATTGTTTTAGTGGACTAATGCCAGTTGTTTTTGTTCTGCTATGCTGCCAGAATTTTGTGACAATGGAGTAAAGGAAGCATGACGGCCACCAAAAAAAGCAAAGTCAAGATTAAATATGAAGACATTACCTGGCTGAATCCCAGTCAAGTCCTGATGAAGTTTGGCATTGGAAGTAAAAGAGAAAAATGGGTTTTGAGGCTTGTTTCCGTTGTTAGACAGGAGAGGGACTTCAGTTTTTGATCTACAAAAATGTACAAGTATATTATCACTTGTCATCCTGGGAACACCTGAAGGAGGCAAGTCCTCTTTCATCTAATGCTCTTGATAGGAGTGCTGAATACTTGCAGACAGGAGAAAGTAGCCTATTCTGAAATAGTTAATTGATTTTTCCTATACCTGTGATTCCACTGATTACTGGAGAGTTCTGGGTGGTCATTTTAACTGCCTAAGGCTCAGACAGTCCTGTGGTTGTCTCTTCTGCCATTCAGTAACTGTATTCTGTACTGACAAAATAGTAATTATCATTCAAATCAACACCTCTGTGGTTCTTCCAGGAAGGGACTTAAATTTTAAGGAGAGAATTGATGTGATTTGTCTCTGAGTTTTGTGGTAGGTGGATGGATGTAGGGTTACTGCAAAAAATAATAATGTAGAGACTGCATATCAGTATTGCATGATTTCTATCATTATATGTTAAAATAATAAGCCATTATAAGTCTGTAAATTATCTTATAAAGATTATTTACTCTTGGGGAAAAAGAATTCAGATTGGTGAAATTGTGAGAATTAGTATAAATAATTTGAAATACTATCAAAGTTTGGTGTCCTATTCTAGCCCTTCCAAGGGGTTCAGTGAATATATATATAAAAAAAAAGCCCTGAACAGGGGTTATCAAATGTGGAATCATGGGCTGAAACTGTCCCAACAGGATAGGCAGTGCAGTTTAAACCCTCTCTTATCTCACCAGTGTCTATATGCATGCTACCTCTCCACAGCAAGATGTTTGATTGATTCATAGCAACTGATGGGCAGTTTAAAATTACAAAGCTTTTAATTTCCTTGTTCCTGACAGATAAAGAGGGTGGGCATTTCCTGATAATGTGGTATGCATTCAAAATATTTAAGTTCCCTATGGCGCTATTTGTGGCTAATTTACTTCAATAGCACATTAACGCTGCTGGCTTTATGCTGTGGGAGGAGTGTGTGGTGTTAACATGCTGTGAAGAGAGGAAATGTTTCACAACAAGAGGTTCTTCTAGCTTTTCCTCTGTTTACATTACCACCTGGAAAGCAGAAAAGGTGGAGTAAATGACTAATGATCCAGATGGATTGCATGAACAGTCACATCTTTAGTCATGACACATTAAGCTGGGCAAGTTCACACTGGAGAAGTGACAGGATTGCACTTTAATTCCTAGAAGCATATATATATTCTTATGTAGGCAAATATGTAAGCACAAATAAGGCTTGAGTGCCTTCATGATAGTAATCTTTTGGCCAGCAGTGCCCCTTTAGTGGCCATTGAGCGGCCAGACTATGTGGGGAAAGTCAGGGATACGCTAATGTGAGGAGAGACAGAGGCTCAAGGACAGGCTCTAGCAAAGAAGTTAGAATGATAATTCGGTGGCTGTGCAAGTGACATGAAGTTTCAGAGCGACTCAGGATGAGAGGACCACAATTTTTACTTTTCATACTCATTTTTCTAATTCTTGCCTATGAAAGCAGACAGATTATCTCATTTATGAGAGTTGGTGTGCTTTGACACACTACTTGTTTGACTCATGCAGCACATTTCAGCAGATGAAGTATATCCTGGTTTCTAAGTAAAGGTTGAAGATACAACAGCAGCTGAACTGTGCAGCACTTATCTCAAGTTATGGCTGAAGTTACTTATTTCATGCGTGAAGTCCATGGAGAGCAGCTGGGGGCTGCAATGTGACATGGAGAGAGCTCAGGTCTTGTGTTCTATGGTGTCAGGAGAGAGCAGAGAGACACTCAGGCCCTGGGACTGGGACCTACAGAGGAGATTGAAGTGTCTGAAACACACGCTTCCATGATGTCCCAGAGCCTCTGTGACAGCACATACCTCTTGGAGCATATTTCTTAACCTATGCTTAACCTGACCTTTGCTTAACCTACTGTTCAGCAAATTCATTGCACAAAGAGGGTCAGACTGCTTAGGAAATTTTGCCTCCAAAATATTTTGCTGATTTTGTTTTTCTATAAATCCTTTTATAACTTTTCAGTATGCTGAGTTGTCAACAAACTCCAGATAATTGTATCTTCCTTGACTTTACTGCATTTTGTTTCATTAGAAATGCCTATAGTGTTTAACATAGTGCCAGCATCTGTGGCAGTAGGTTTTTAGGTGTCTTAGACTAATTTAGTGAAAGTGTCTCACAGAATAGAAAGTTGCTTTTAGGCACAACCTTCCCTTCGTCAATTTTATGTTTGTTATTTCCTGAAAGTTGCTTTAAGGCACAACCTTCCCTTTGTCAATTTTATGTTTGTTATTTCCTGAGATCTCAGAGATCATCACATGCTTACTTAGGCTCCACAGACTATATTTTGAGAGCCTAATATGTAAGGTAGTGCACGCACACTGAAACTACTGTACAAATGCTTTTATGAAGAAATGCTGTTCACTTGCTTGAAAATCAATGCAAATGGTGATTGCTAAAACAGGAATGAAACCCCTCCCTTCTTGGGCCAGTTTCTGTGGGACTTTGTAAAAGTAGGAAACATGATGTCCTCTCCTCAGCTTCTTTATCCTCTCTTTGCATTTCTTATTCTTAAAGGTGTATAATAGAACTGCTTTTTTCAATGAAAAAGCACAAGTAAATGCTTCCCCATCATCTTTCATACTTAAGAAGTGTCCCTGCTAAAGAGTCACATAATTCATAGGCTTAGACTAAAGTCTGCTTACAGTAAAATCAGAGTAACCTTTCATGACCAGTTTAGTACTGCAGGCCTATTCAGTATGTACAAATCAAATATCGATCTGAATACCTGGAAACTGTTTTGTTAACACTCCAAATACTGGCTGGGACTTGCATGTTTTACTCTGACCCTGTCAGGAGAAGTAAATTGATGTGTTGGGTTGGATTTACCTCTCTTTATGCTCAATATCTGGGCAAATATAAAGGTAGTATTACTGTTTTTATTTAAGCATTATGGCATGATGTTTTATTTCATACCAAACCAGGACCTCTTTGTGGCAGTTTTTGCATGCCATTATAGTTATTTTTGTTACAGGTATTTCTGTAGTCAGACAATTGCACTGAGAATCTTTTCTCATAAAAATTTTATTTATAATTCTATTAATCTTTTGTAGTCTGTGACAAATCCACCCAGGTTTTCTGCTTTTAATTTTGGTGCAGTTGCACAGCAGAGCAGTTATAATATGCTCACCTTTGTGCATCATTCCATTGAATAGAAATGTCGTAGGCTAATTTGTGGGAGAGAAGAGTGTGAATGTGTGTGCACAGTTTGAAAGCAGGATGAGGATTAGTGCAGTATGTCTGAGCACTGCTTATTGGTAGCTACAGGTAAGAAAACAAAGAATCTTTGGACCCAGGGTGTACTCAGCAATATAATATTGTGAAGGCAGGTCAATGGCCATAAATGGTTCCTACAAATAATGATTTTTTTTTCATGACATGAAATATAGATGCAAATTACTACATTTATCTTAGCAAATAACTCACTTTGTATTCAAATGCCCTTTGTAAACCAAGATCTGGATGCTAAGGGTGGTTTTGTGGTTGTCTGACTGTTGTGTGGAGTTGCCATTGCACTGGTTTCTGAACATTGTGAGGAACTAAGAAAACGGTGAGGTCTTATTTTAATTCAGTGGATCTTTAGGATGATGCTGCCCTGCATTTGATATCTGATAGTATGAATTGCATTCAAGGTTTTATTGATTCACCATTTCTTGGGATGAAAATAATGTGTTTCAGGCATACTTGGGCTGCTGTCCTGTTTCGAATAGGTGATTGCAGCAAAAGAAGGAAAGGTGAAATTTAGGCTTTCTTGTTCCTTCTTTCACAGTCATGTTAAGTAATCAAACTTTCTCTATAGGCATGCGAAAAATAGAAAGCATTATATCAAGGGAATTCCTAGTTGTGAGCAAACCTATCAACTTTCTCAGACGCCAGTGACTGAATGCATATTTCTGGTTCACAGACCATCCAGCATTGCTGTTCCTGTGAGTGGTGCCACCTATTAGATGGCATACCTATCCTGTGACCTTCTGTGCTTAGTCCAGTTGATCATTGGATCACAGCCGGAGCTACTGAGTGAAATTCTGAAGGCTGGGGTTGCAGCTTATAGTGAGGAAGATGGAAGCATTTTAATAGAACAACTCAGTTGGAGTCAGATGTGAGCCTTCGTAAGTCTGTCTTGAGCATTGACTGGATTGATTACGAAATCCTGACTCTAAAGCTGAGAACTGAGGAACAGAGAAGCTGAAAAACTGGGAGTTTAATCCAGATAACCCAGACACCAGCCTGACATTCTCACTCTTGGGCCATCTTTGCTTCTTGTTTTCCATTCCCTTAATGGCCTAAGCTCTTTTGTTCCCCTTCCTTTCTTCTTCCCACATAGATATTTCAACATATGTATACGTCTGTGTATGTGGAATATTAGCAAAGCTGATACTTTGCTCCCTACAGAGTTTCTTGTGACCACTCTCTCATGTAACTAATCCATAGCAATGTATACTCCAAGTAGGAAAATTAAAAGGTTGGGAACCACTGACCTAACTTCTTAGTAAGCCACACAGCTGGCAATCAGATGTAACCCGAGCTCCTCATTATTGGAGTTGCTGAGCTATTCATAGCAAAGTAAAATTGCTATGGGAATTGAGCTGGATTTATTTTGTTTGAATGCAAATTATCCCAGGTCAGACAGGCTCGGATCTTCTGCCCCCTTGAATTTCATGTGCATCAGCTCTGCCAGGCTGAAGTTTTCGTGAAGGATCTTTGCTGGGGAAAAGTGGGTATGGGGAGCAAACCGGCACTGTCTAGAGCATTTACTCTGAGGCTTTCGTACAGTCAGTGTAAGTTGCTTTGAAGCCAAGACCTCTGAACAGAGTGAAGGGTCTACCCTTCATCAGCTAGCTATGTGTGGTGTCCAAGTGCATTGGATAAGCATGTCTCTATATTGGCTGCAACTTCAACAGGGTGTTTCATAAGGGACAGGAAGTCTTTTCAGGCTTGTCTGCTACTCTCACTCATGATATGAAATGTTCTTCTGAAAGGTCTAGCTGCCAAAATCCCATCAGCACAGGAAAGCTGCATTTTCACAAAAAAGAAAAAACCACCCAAGGTTGATGCTAGTACACATGGTCATAAAGGGTAAAAATAACCATTAAAAACTCAGTTGAAAATGGTTCAAGAAATCAGAAAGAAAGCACAAAAGCCCTTTGGCATTATTTTACAAAATCTTGTAATTTATAGCATTGCTTCCTGCAAGGCCTGATTCATGACTTCTAATGTTTGGAGTTGCATGTCTGATAGGGAGGAATGTTCCTTATCAGAAACACTCAAGCAAGCATCTGTTAATGCTAAGTACCTGTGGAAAAGAATTTCCAAGTACTAATTTTAGTTATCTATCATCAGTTGGTCTTTTTTAAGCTGGCCATTTTCTGTGTCACTGTGCCCTAATCTTACTGGTTTTGCCTTTATCACAACTAGAGAAGCAGGAGATTCATTAAGATGGCATGTGCTTTCCCTAGAATATTAGTGCATCTGAATTCCATCCACACAAAATCGATTAGCTGTACACAAGGGAGGAGGAGAATCTCACCAGAACATTCTCATTGCACCTAATTCGTAGCAAACCATCCTTATGGTGAAATCCTGCCTTGTCCAAAGGTCTTTTAAAGACCTAGGCATCCCAAAGTCACATTTCAGAGATTTAAGAGGAACATGAATGGTGCTTTTATTTTGTGCTGTTACACAAATTGAGAGATTGAAAGGGTTGCATTTGTTATGCTTCAAGATTTCCAAAGGATGCACCTTCTCTCACACTTTAAGGGTTCCCTCAAGCTGTGTGCTGAGTTACATGAGATTCTCGATTGGAGGACTAACTAAACTACCTTCTGAAGTCAGCTGTTCTGTTATTCTTGATGTACTGTAAGTAACTAATCAGCTGTAAGACAGCACATGACAAATAGTGGGCTTCCTTTTTTCTTAGGAAAAGTGAACCATAAATGCATTCATAAAACACTCCTGCTGTTTCCTGTTTGCTTTGTGATGGATTACAGAACTGTCATAACTAATAAAGTATCTAGATTTTATCTTGCAGTTGCAGGGATTTGCTTAAACAGGCCATACCCAAGTGCTTGTACAGCTACCAAGCCTAAATTTGAGCTGTTGGTTTTAGCTAATTGCTTTACAGCAATTAGCAGTTGCAGTATAGCAACCATTATAGCAAGTCAGAGACTCATACTACTAGAATCATTAAGGAAGGGATCTTCAGTGCAACTTAATAAACCTTTGGCAATTAAATATTATTAGTGTATAATTAGTGTCATAATATTGTAGTTTACATTAGTATTTTTCTTCTGTTCATTTATCATGCTTATATCTGTTTAAAAAACAAAACATAAAGACCCCCCAAAAATCCCCAAAACCCTCAAAGCATGAGAAATGAGGGAGCTCACATACTGACAAGCAAGTATTTAATCTGTGGCAAAGCAATCAAATTTGTGTTAGTTCTAGAATATCTCATTACCCTGCAATAAATACCAATTTAATATATTTAAATACCAAGGTGACTGGTTCAATTACCTTAAGTGGAGGAACAAATAAGAATATTTCCTTATTTGCCATATGCTGACAGAGGGCTGCATAAAGATGTTTAAAACAAGTTCAGTCAACTGCAGAAATACAAAGGCACTATTCAGAGATAACATTGTCTTTGTTCATATAGGAATAATTAAAGACACGCAATTTTGTTACCTTGTTTTAATAATTGCTGTATGTTCTGCATAACACTTCTTTTGAGCAGCCAAACAGAGTAGTCTTTCATGACTAACTCAGGCTGGCAATTTAAACATCATGCTCTCCTTCTGTCAGATCTGCAGATAATAAAATGGTATATTGTGAAGAACTCTTCACATTTTGCATTTGCAAAGAATCTATGTTATATTAGAAAATGGAATAAATTGAATACTTCTTGCAAATCACTAAGAATCTAAAGAAAATATGATCTCCTATACAATTCTCAAGTCAGAGTAGGCAGCCAGTGATTCTAATGCTTCCTTCACAATGAAAATATTTTCGTGTGTATAAAGGCCACTAACTTAACCTAAACATTTGCTGTGGTACAGAGCCAGATATTTCAATCTATGAAAATCAGTAAAGGTCTGCTGAGGTTGTTCTCATCAGCCAAGGACCCAGTCCAATAAAGCATTACATTTGTACTTCCCTGACTCTGAGGTAGCCGTCAGTAACTGCCTATGTACAGACTTGGTACTTTTCTGAAAGATGGGTGAATTTCTTTTAAAATATAAAAGCCGGGGGTTTAAAATTTAGTTAAATTCTCTTTTTCACTTAGTGTATTCACATGCCTTTGTGCTGCCTGGTTTGGGATATGATCAAAAATGAACATGCTCTGAATTTTTACTCGTGGGATTTCTTGACTTCAATAATACAAGTGTATTATTGGAAATCTCATGAGAGTCCATTCTCACTAGTTTCCCAGAACATTTTCTTTCCCAAATTGGTAAAAATGCCCTCTGGGAATGCTTGGAGAGACAATGTCCAGCTCAATGGGAGCTCCTGGGTGCTTAACACTCTTTGAAAGTAATTTATTTAACAGTCCATGTATGGACTTAAGGTCCAGACTTTTCACCTCTTGTTGGAGAATTGTGGATCATGTCCATTGTCACTGGGACTCAGAAATTTGTTGAATTTACCCAGTGCTTCATCTGTGTGAAGTTCCCTTCTGAGGGGGACTGAAAGAGCATATAGAGGTAAAATATGCCTCAGCTCTGTTAGCTGCTGCTGTCCCCTTCACAGTTACCCCTCAGAAAAGGGACTGTAGGCTGTAGCAGAGGGGGAATGAGCTTATCTAATTGCCACGATTTACGGCCATTCGTTTAGCTGTTTGCTCATGATGCTTCCCAAGGGTAAAGATATCTTTCACCTCAACAACACTTTCTGCAATCCCATTCCTTCTTTCTGTTTTACCGGATATGTTCCTTGTCATTTTTTTCTACCGAACTTCACATCTCAATTTGTTTATTTTGATTATATTTTCCAGAGCATTGACATTTTGACCCTAACCTGAGAGGTGCTCAATAACCCATCTCCCAAAAAGGCATGTAGTGGTACTGGGTATCTACAATTCCAGGTCGGGCTGTACTGTACTGCTGGCTATAATTCTTGGAGGTAGTTTTGCTTATGACTGTAGTGAGTTTATAGTCTTACATATTTCTCAGACTACCAACTTAACCCATCCCAAGAGGTGATCTGCTTCATTTCACATTCTTTAAAGAAGCAATGATTTATTTAGACTGCTTACATGATGTGGGATTCTTTGAACAGCTTTGTACTAGTATTGATTAAATATCCTTGCTTTGGAGGAAAGAGGAATCCATAAAATTAATGGTGTCAAACTTAACTTGATTCTTCCTCAGATTCCTTGGCATGTGTGAGGAAACTCTTATCTTTACCCCATTTTTAAGGTTTGACCCAAATCCCATTCTAAACAGCTGGCACTTTTCCTGCTGTCATGACAGGATTTTGTGTCAGGCTGCTGGTGTACACACAGGGGCTGCCATCTCCATATGGATTTCTCTTGGGTGTGCATTTGAAATGGATCTGAAATCGCTGTCACTATTATCCAATCTCTTGTCCATGAACTAGATGTTGCAAAACACCATGCAGACATATAACTGTTATGCTGTGCTTGAGCTGGGGGGCCTACAAGGATGCTGCAGAGGGACTCTACATCAGGAACTGTAGTGATAGGACAAGGAGTAACAGGTTTAAACAGGGGAAGTTCAGGTTAGATACAAGGCAGAATTTCTTTTCTGTGAGGGTGGTGAGGCACTGGAACAGTAGAAGTGATAAATGCTCCATTCCAGGCAGTGTTCAAGGCCTGGCTGAACAGAGCCTTGGGTGATAACGGTCTAGTGCGAGTTGTCCCTGCCTGTAGAAGGGGTTGGAACTGGATGATCTTAAAGTCCTTTCCAACCCAGACCATTCTATGATTCTACCATACCAGCTGCCTTGGATCATGTCCAGAATGAAAGGACGGCTAATCGCAAATGAGACAATAATTTCTGTACTTCCTGTAGGGACTACCATTATGAGCTTATACAACCTGTAGGAAGGGCCTCATCTCCCTGTCAGATGTGATGGAATCTGAGGAAATACTGGAAATGCACAGAGACCTCTCCCTTTTTCTAACACATGGTGCAGTATGTTGGTATTTGAAAGCTGACATCTACCCAGTTCTAGAGGCCAGTCTGGGCCTGAATGCAACGTCTGGCTATTGGCTTAAACCAGGACAGTCAGATAGCTCTAAGTTGTGTGAATAGCTTCATGTTCTCTGAATCTCCATCATATCCTGTTTCTGCTTCTAAGATGTTCATTATTCTGGTATGGGAAACGGTCTGGCAGACAGAAAACACAGGTGTTATGTCTGAGCTAGGGAGTCTCTACTCCAGCAAGGGAGTTCTTTGATGGCAGAGATAGATCTTTTGTGTTTCTTTTGTGGTGCTAATGTGCCAGAGATTTAGAAGTACATCAGAGGAGGAGATAAGAGTTTGACTTTGATTAAAATGAACTGTGGCTGAAATAATTTCATGAGTTTTCACTGCAAAGTGAATGACGAAAAGATTCCAATATGTTGTGACATGAGACAGTCCCAACAATGTTGTGATGTGAATTCTAGATGTATAGGCATCTTTGACCTCAGGTAGTTTTAAATAACCAGCAACCATAGTTCTTAAGTCATCTGTTCTTCTTTATATTTTGAAGGAGTTCTTAATTTATGTTTTTATTTGTTTTAAGCAGGGCTAAAACCTGTACTTTATGTCACTGTACTTTACATGCTGCACTTCTTGTTAAGATGTGGTTGAATCAATGATTTGTGGGTTTTAGGAGCTGGACAGTTGCGAAATAACACAACAGAAGTCTTGGATCAGTGTCCACTGAAGTCTCTGGAAAGCTTTATGCCAATTTCAATTGGCCTTTTGTCAAGTCTTTTAAAACTTTGCATGAGTATTTGGCGCTATTGTAGTGGGTGTGAAAAGACATTTAACTTTTCCTTTTAAGAGATTTCTCATCGTGAATACATGCATACCCTCTAATTGTGAAGGCTTAATTGATTTCTTTGGCTGTTTTAGCTGCTCTCCATTAAGACACTGTTTTTTTTAACCCTTAGTTTTATGTATATGCTCATAACACTGAATAAAGCATTCTGAATATAAGCAGTGTTACTTAGCACATGCGAACCTTTTAGCACTTTGTTTAGTTGAGATACTCCCATCGTTGAACGAACTGTAACTTAACTCTGCATCAGTCAGTATGAAGTAGTTTAAAAGAGACACTGCAGTTCATTTTATGTTTTGATTCTTAGTTTCATTTCATTATGCTTCTAACCTCATTATTTGAATCTGGTTTATGAAACTCCCATAACTTTTATGTGCATATGGCCAAGCTGTTGCCTATAATTTAATTAGTATGCAATGTAAATGTCATGTATGCTAAGTACCCAAACTCATGAGACTCTTCTAGTTTAAAGCAAGGGTTTATCTACTATTTCAAAACTTAGCTTTGTTCAACTGTAGGCAAGAAATGTAAGTTCTGAAAACACTCACTGTCGCTGCTGTGTTATTACGGAGGGTCTGTTTTTTGGAGATGTTGAAGCCTCAAAATGCACTAGGTTTATAGGCTGGTGAGCTGCCTGTGGCTTCACTCAGAATCTAAGAACACAGGGGAAGACAAATGGGAGCAGCCTTCATGCTGCTGTTCCAGGAAGAGATCAATGGGACCTGTTTGAAACTGACATGTTAGTGTGATGCAAAACTGTTCCATGTGGAAGCTTTGCCTGGTTTTGCATAGCTAAAATAAACTTTCAGTGGTTTTAAAAATTATCATTTTTCCATTGTAATCTAACTTCAATTAAAAAAAAATGAAGCAGGTATTTTATTATCATTTCTCATGTCTAAATTCCATTTTGAGATTCTTCCTTTTGAAACACACCAAGAAAATAGAGCAAGTGCCTTACCTTGGTGATAACATCCTGATTCTGAGGAATTTCCAAAGAGGTATTGGATCTGAAAATTCCTTTAGGCCACAGCTAAACAAACATTTCATAACAAATAGCAGGTAGGAGGAATGTTGCCTTCTCATCTCCTCTCAACTTCTCTGCAAACAAACTGCAAGTTCCTCTAGTTTATTGATTCAGAATTATTTGCTAACCACACAGATCGACATATGTCTTGCTGTTTACTTTCCAATGGCATGGAATATCCGTTGCAGAAGGCTAGCAAATGTGTGTTGTGAAGGGAAAACAAGACAACAGCAAATTCCAACTGAGCAATCTCTTGGGTTTTCCTTCCCACCATATTCTCACAATTAGTGCTATTATTAGTGATAGCCACAGTGGGAGAGTGAGGGAATAGACAGGAGTCTCTGGTCTTTTTCATGCTGTGTTGTCTAGACTTATAAGAATGTTAGATTTTGTCATCCTGCTTCCTCTCATGGTGTTTTAATTGCAGAGAATCTGAAATGAAAATGGAGTTTTGACCTAACTGACCCGATCCTTGTTGAGTCCCAAACCCATCAAAGTTAATGGAAAGATATCGTTGAATTCTTATTCAAGGAAAATCACATGTATACTTCAACCTATGCTGGCAATAGGAAACCAAATGTATAAATTTCCATGACAGTTTTGACAGTATTTGTTAATCTACTGAAGCATTTGAGCTGGATAAACATACTGCATCTAACTCACGATTATGTTTCATGTATTTGTAGAAAACATTTCTACAAATAAATTGTGTTCTAAACAATTTGGTGGTGTTCTAAAATACCACCACCACCACCCTTTTTTCTTTTCTCTTTAACACACTGCCCTGGAGTACAGAGTAGCCACAATCTGGCTCTCAAGAACCTGGAATTCCTTGGCAGTTTAAGTTAGACAAAATTATTCAGTGCTAGTATCCTGCCTTTGGGCTCTGGTGTTTCTTATCGGGCATAGTTTCCAGTCAACATGACAATAGCCATTGTCTCCTTAGCTTTACCTAAGCTACAACTCAAGAACTGCAAGAAAACTAAAACTCAAGAAAAGTATCTGTCAATTGTTGCCCAGATGCCCCCTTTGCAGCAATCTGGAGGACTGCATCTCTGTCAGAACCCAGGTCAGCATTCTCAGCATTACTGTGGAATTACCCTAGAGATTATTTTAATATGAATCCTTGAAACCATCCCATACCTAGAAGAAATGGAAAATGGTCTGTGATTGAATGAGTGTTCAGACTGCTCTGTGGCAGTAACCCTTTCTTCTTGACATCTTCATAAACTAGATGTTATCAAAAAGAAAGTATCTTTCGTTCTTACAACATTTTTCAATCTGGAGGATGTCTCTCATGTAAAACCCAAAGGAAAAAAGTCTTACTGGAGATTTAGGGTCATTTCTGGGGAAAAAAAAAAAAAAGTGAATATATTTTGAAGACACCCAGACAGCTGCAGACTATGTCAAGGTAATACACATGTAGTGCAGGGCCCAGAATTCAGTTTGTGTGTGTCCCCCAGATTTTCAATCCACCCTTATAATGCTAAATATAGAAATTACATTGGGGCTGAAACTTCGTGTACATCAGGGACAGTTTCTTACAGGAAAATGTAGAAAAGCCTTTGTTCCATATGGTTTGAATCATTTACAGAATGAATCCTACAGGAATAATTTTAGATGTGGAAACCTTTAAAATGGGGAAATAAAAACCAGATTCACTACATTTCTTTTTTCCAGCTGAAAAAAGCAAAAATCATTTAGCAGTGCCCAATTATCTCTAGTAAATAAAGATTACCTCTCAGAACCACTTTTAAATTGTGTGATGACACACATCATAAGGATTAAAATATTAGTCTTCCCTACAGGAAAGTATTTTCTCATGACCAAATGTGATCTGACATTCGAAATATGCCAACTTCTTGCAGTGAGCAGAAAGTTAAATTCTTGTCAGTAATTTAAAGCCTGTCTCCTATTGACAGAGGCAATTTTAACCTTAATTAAAAAACTAATTAAATACAAGGTGAGATACAAAATTATGGAATTGAGATGAAGAAAGGAAAGGGGGCAGATTGTTAATCAGAATTATCATCTCTGTTTTCATATTATTTTTCAAGGGGCTGTCAGACCCTCCAAGTCATAATACAGGATGTCTTGACAAAGTTAAGATCACAGTATGATTTTATGGGTGCTATTATTAGGCCTTTGGGAAATATGCTTACTGGAGAGTATTGGAAAGCTACCTTTGATTTGGAAAGACGTAAGTGAATTTCCATGAAAAGGGCAGAATGTATGACCATAGACTCTTGAGGACCTGTATATCTCTGATAAATCTTTTGTGCTGGAATAGACTTTAAATCAGTTTTAGCATTTTATTTAGTAAACAGTGAAAGCTATGAAGATCTCATATGTAACTTTCTATTTTCACTTGCTTTTCATTTTCTGTTGAGTTTTCCTCATAGGAAACAGTTCTGAAAATACAGAAAATTCCACAAATCCTTAAGAAGTACAGTGCTTACATTAGGCTTTCAAACTGCTCTCCTTCTGATACCCTTAGTGTTCTGGTCCTAGGAAGCTAGGCTAAAGGAAAGCATCCATTTCAGAAGGGAATAGGTCATGCATGTCCAATACATTCATTTTCAAAGAATACTTTTTGAGGAAAGAGGTGGAATCATGATCTGGGAGGACTTAAGATGTCAGACAGGATGGTTTGCAATTGACATTTGTCTGCAAATATTTTTCTGAAGCATAAGAGATAATGTAGTCCTTGTGGGATGTCAGTTTTGGCAGTAGGGTGTTGGCACGTGGTAGAGTCTCACTGATCCGAAACAAAAATCTGTACCTAGTATTATGTGTATAATGTAATAGAATTACCTGATGAAACTTCTTGGTCTTTGACTTGGTAAAAAGGAGTGTTTATTACAACGTATTTTACAAAACCAATAAATGAAATAAAATCATAACTGATTAATGAGCTGCATGGAAATACTTCTTCAGTGCCACCCACATTTCCCTGGCCCTGATCCTGGAAACACTTCATCACATATACAGTTTTATGCACAGATACTATGTGAAAACTGCAGTGTAGTTTTCCCATACTTACTTCTGTCTTTCAGGGATAAGGAGGAAAGCAATTAGATACTTGCTTTCACTGATCAATTTTCTCTTATAGGAGGACATAGATTTTAAACTGTATTTATGATGATTAAATCGTGGGGAGTTGATTTCTGAATAATAGTACTAAAATGTTCAGATGCTTCAACTTCGTGTTGCTGCACTGTAGTATGCTTACATTTCCACTTAGAGTAACCTGGAGTCTGGGATTCCTGTTTGGTAATACCTTGTTCTGAAAAATACCTGAACCTTAGTTCAAATATTTTGTTTTACTAATGTATGCATTTATTTGAAGTTGTATTTTCAAAAAGCATTTTCTTTTTATGTGAGGCTGTATATCCTGTACACAGTCACACTTACAAACAAATCTGTGCTCTAAAGAATGGATTAATAATGCACATGAAATGATTCATGGTGCTGTGTGAAGGTACTCTGCTGCCAGCCCCACAGGTCTTGTTTTCTGTGTTATCAAACACGAAACCTGGTCATCTCCAAGGTGAAACAATGTGTATGTTAATCAGAAAGCTATCTAGACTGTATCTTGAGTAAATCTAATTTGGGGGCCCACATTTCAACTTGCTGAGGCTTTAAAGGGAGATAACTTTAAGCGCTAGCATGTTCCAGCTGTGAACTTTGACAGTCTTTTCTTTAATTCATGGCGGTGTTTCTTTTTTTAGTCAGGTTTGATAAGGACACGGAAGATCGAGTTCCTTATATCTCCATTACCTCAGCAGCTAGCAAAGGAGCACAACTACACGTCACCTCCTGGGCACCATCCTCACGTATTATATAAACGAACTGCAGAAGAGAAAGTACACCGGTATACAGTAGAGTCCAATTCCAAATTCTTTTCTTTTGGTCATCGCAGAGTGCTCACTTCCCACAAGCATCATGCTCAAGTGAATGGTTACCACCATGGAAGGTTTCAAAAGCAACATTTTTGTGGACGTCGCAAGAAATGTATGTAAGGAAACTTTCCTTGTTTGAGATAGTGGTTCTCTGAGACTGTGTAGTGATTGCAAGGTGTGCTTCATAGTCACCTTTGTGATGGAGATGTAATTTTAAATTATACATGAATATAAAATATAAATGAAATAGATATGAGAAACTTGATTGTTTCTTTCAACTAATGTCATAATCTGTTTTATTAAGCCATCAGAACCACTGTTTAGTTTTCTCATTCTCTACCTATATTAAGAGATCCCTTGTCTGACTTTTCTGACAGTTTTCAGTAAGCAGTTCTGCACAGTGATGGATACCAAGTCCCTAAACTGATGCCCTCTGTTAGTTTGGAGTTATATAACTGATTAGGCTTGAAGATGAAGTCTCCCAAATAATTAATTTCTGAGAGAACAGAGAAGTTTTTCAGAACTCCCCATCTGATAATGACGTTTTCAGCAACTGAGATCTTCACAAAGAGAACCTCCCATGTAAATTGTTTAAATAAGAGTTAGGAGCCACCTCTTTAAAAACATATTGGAATATATTATCCTGCCAAGGTCTATTCTGAGTCCTTCATTAGGCCCTCAAATTGCAGAACACTTTAGAGCTCCCTTGGAGCCTATATCTGTGGTTATAGCATTCAGTTGATTCTTTTTGAAAGCTGATCTGCTGCTGAGCTGAGTTTCTTAATGAGGGTCTCCAGGACTGCGCACAGTATTGAAAACATTGTCTCTATCCAGTTATATTCTTACAACTTCCTACCTGAGTTCTGAGAAAATGTGCGGGTTCCTTTTCCAAAAGGCATGTAGAGACTGAAGAGAAAACCAACAGAAGGGAAGGAATGAGCAAAGAGGTATTGGGAAAGGTGGCTGGCTGTGATTGAGGCCTGTCTGAGGCCTGAAAACTGCTTATTAAGAATTAACTGCTGCTTCAGAAATCCTCCCTAGATTTGGAAGCTAGACCTCAAATGCCAGATGCGGAAGCATCTTGATTCAACCTGTAAACATTTGCATTCTGATTCAGATCAGAACTACCTCATCACATACTCCCTTTCCCTCCTGTTGTGTTTTCCTGCCGCCTGCTTCAGAGCAGAGGGTAATGGTGCTAAGTTAGCTCATCTGCTCTATAGTATTTTATCTTATTTACATATCCACTGTGTTCTTATGCCTTATTTACTGCATCCTCTGTGACTGCTTGTCCAAATTCAGAATTATTCATGTCCTTTGAGCTTTTGCACAGTGCTCATTCCTATAATAAATGAGTGCATTTTAAACACTTTGTCTTCATAGCCTCCTGGGATGTGAGACAATACTATCATTGTTCCTGTTTTATAAATGGGACTTATAGGCATAGGAGAGGTCAAAAGTAACTATTGCTTTTGGTTACCAAATTAATAAACTGAGATTTTTCTTGAAAATATTCAGCAGAATGTATGCTCCTGTAATTGTATGTGTATCTATATATTCAATAATTTCAGTTACAGCTATGAGTTCTTAGCTGTGCATTCAATCTGGGTTTATGTGAAATGAAGAACATGCAATTAGCATCCAACCATGATGAGATTTGTATAAATGATTCATGTATCATTGCTTAGGAACTTGGTGCCACATGCACTATTAGGATCTGATTAAGCAAGATTTCATTTAGTTACCTTAATCACAAAACCTTTTCACGTCCTGCAGTCTTTCACTTCATGCAGTTCATACCTGTAACCTTTTGAGAGAAATGAAGGAGGAGAGAAAGAGGAGATCTAAAAAATACCAGCCTATTTCCATTCCCAGGCTTGGTTAATCTGCTAAAGAAGAAGTCAAGTTTGTGTTCACAGAATGAATGACATCTTACAAATAAAATCACATGTGATTGTTTAATTCAATAGAGGCAAATGGAGGATAGAGAAGAAAACGTAACAATCCAGTAAAGGCAATACCTCTTCTATGAGTATTTGTGACCTTCTTTGCATAATTTAAGTGGGTTTTGATCATGAGAATTAAGTGGACTGTAGTTAGTAAATGATGCTTGAAACATTGCTGCTGTTCAGGTTTTATCAGTAGCTGTGAAATTAACTGAAGAGCAAGACCCCACTGCGCATGGATTTACGAATGAAACACTTTGAAATTGTATTGCCTTCAGAAGGATACATGGAAACTGATGTGTCTTGAACTGGGTGCTTCACTCTTGGGTGAGGCATGTCTTCTTGCCCTGACGTGCTTCCAGCAGAGAAAAGTTCTTTGGCAATTGTTTGTAATGAATGGCATATTATAATCTTACTAGCACAGTCACCTGCAATCTTAAAAACAGTTTAGAGTGACGTAGTTGAAAGCAGACCACTGTTGTGCATTCTGTGGTATTCTTGATTTCCCAGTTAGGCATGAGAGGAAGCAGTGCCTGTTTTAGCTCTGTTGTTGGAATAATTTTTTGATGAGGCACAGATAGGATTTTTTTTTTTTAATTACTGGGGCTCCCTCACTTGTGTCATATAACACCCTGTGTCAGAAAAAATCCTATTGTTACGCAAATAGTATGTTAACGTGGCCTTTGAGCTGATTCTTGATGCACACAAAAGCAGTATGTAGATTCATGCAAAAGAAGCCATGAATAACAGAAGCATTATAAGGCATAGGATGTAGTTTCCCCATTTTCTGGATCTCTGAAGAAATGGAGTAGGGACCATTCTCTAACTGTGCCATTGACCAAGCAGAGAAAGAAAAAATGCACCCTGGCACTGGGGAGTCCTATCTGGATGCATGTATCCTGTTGTCAAGCCCTCCTTGCTGTTGCCTGACATTTCCCTGTACTAAATAAATATGTTCCCATCAGGAATAATCTCAGTAGCAAGTTTTACATCGAAGGTCAATGCCAATCACATTAGCAATAGCAGACAGGCGGGAATCTTACTTGTGGTGTTTGTTTGCTTTCTGTAGTGACAGTGGACAGCTGTTATGGAAAGGACATTTTACCAACTGCTATGCAAGTAGCACATGCCAGACACCTCAGGAAGTTATCAAAAGGACAAGAAAAATGTAGATATTCTGTTAAAAAATCTGTGTGTATTTTTTTGCCACAGATGCTACCATTTTATTAGGTTAATTCCTTATTTTAAACTGCTTATTACATACAAATGTGATTCTCTCATTTTCTTCTCTCATTGCAGCCATCCTTCCCTCAGGACTGAATAAGATATTTTTTTAATAAATATACAAGAACTTTGCCATAAGTATTAAATCACATGCTGTAAAAATAATCTGAGGCTCTATACCTGTGATGCTTAATTTGCTGGTGAAACTGTTCATGGGTGACCTGAATCCTTTCCAAAACTGAGTTTTAGTTCCTTTCAGATGCACCTAAGCCACCCACAGAAGAGACATACATTCGCTCAGATGAGTATGGGACTTCTTCAAGGTTCAGAAGGTCACCTGCTAAAATTCAGAAAAATGGAAGTCTAAATGTTGAAACCCTTGTTGTGGCAGATAAAAAAATGTTGGAGAAACATGGCAAGGAAAACGTAACAACATACATCTTAACGGTTATGAATATGGTAAGATGTGGTGCTACTGAAGTATGCTTTCCCTTTGGAGTATTGCTATCTCAGAGTAAGATCTTTCATTAGACAAATAATATACACAAAGAAGCATGGACACCTTACACAAGCTTTTCTTCAAACCTCATCTAATGTATTACTGATGTCAAAAAAGTCTTTAAAAATATATCCCTATATTATTCCAGCTCTGGCAGCAATACCTTAGGGTTGAAAAAAAAGAAAATGAAAATATTAAAAAAGTTAAATTTTAAAATACTTCTTGTGTAATACGAAAAAGGAATATACTCTGAAATTGAAGCTTTCATTTCGTTTAGTATCATGAAGATTCATCTGTTTTGTCTGATGTCTCCCCTTGAAAAAAAAAACTATTTGAGAAAGGGCAAATTTATTTTGAGAAAAATAAGATAAATTAACTATAAATATGTTTTCCTGTGTAGCTTTGCTCTTTAGTTTTGTACTATAAAACTTGATTATACTTGGTCCAGAAGAACAAGGACAGAAAAAAGCCCATTGAAGTCAATAGAATGTTTTCAAGTTTCTTGAGTAAATGTAGTGATTTGGGGCATAACTCTGTTGGGGTATGTTTTTTGGATGAATCCTACAAGGTGTAGAATTCGATTTATTTGTATTGAAAGTTGAAGCCCAGTGCGATAACACTCAAACTCAATATGTTTAGACTGTTTAAAAAATATATGAATGTAGGTTATATTTCCTTTTCAATAATTGTTGCAGGTCTCTAGTCTGTTTAAAGATGGAACGATTGGAAGTGATATAAACATTATTGTTGTGAGTCTTCTTCTTTTGGAACAAGAGCCTGTAAGTTGTGTCAGAGTTTTTGTGTGGTATACTTTATTTGGTACTGTTCACAGGGAGCACTGGAGGCTCCCACATTATGTACATTAGCTTTCATATGAGGTTTCTGAAAGCATGACATATGAGCAGATTAAAATCACAAAAACTTCCAAAATCACACTTTCTGCATTTCATTGCTTCTCTGGTTTTGATACTAAAGTCCTCATATAAATCTTATTCAGAAACATTAAATGCTTCCACTAAGCTATAACTTAACACTTTCCAGCATTTTCTTGAACTAAAATGGCTGGAATGAGAAACATACTTATGAAGTATTTAAATAAATAAGAGGACTGAACTGGGCTTTCCAGGATGTGATGATCAGAAGGGGGAAGGAGTCAAAGGTCTCAAACTGAGGATAGCATGTAACAAAATGTGGGAGCCAAGCAAAAGATGACACAATCTCTTGACAAAAAGAAATTTGTGGTAGGTTGACCTGCTTGGGTAATGCTTTTCCTCCTCAGAAATCTCCGAACATTTTAATCACAAGATTGGAAATTATTTAGTGTTCAGTTTTATCAGGAATCATGGAATCATAGAATAGTTAGGGTTGGAAAGGACCTTAAGGTCATTTAGTTCCAACCCCCCTGCCATGGGCACGAACACCTCCTACTAAACCATGCCACCCAAGGCTCTGTCCAACCTGGCCTTGAACACCGCCAGCGATGGAGCATTCACAGCTTCCCTGGACGGCCCATTTCGCTGCCTTACCACCCTTACAGTAAAGAATTTCTTCTTTATATCCAATCTAAACTTCCCCTGTTCTAACTTTGAGCCCATTACACCTTGTCTTCTCACTACAGTCCCTAATGAATAGTCCTTCCCCACCATCCTTAGAGGCCCCCTTGAGATACTGGAAGGCTGCTATGAGATCTCCATGCAGCCTTCTCTTCTCCAGGATGAACAGACCCAACTTTCTCAGCCCATTTTCATATGGGAGGTGCTCCAGTCCCCTCATCGTCCTCGTGGCCTCCTCTGGACTTGTTCCAACACTTCCATGTCCTTTTGATGTTGAGGACACCAGAACTGCACACAATACTCCAAGTGAGGTCTCACAAGAGCAGAGCAGAGGGGCAGGATCACCTCCCTCGACCTGCTGGTCACGCTCCTTTTGGTGCAGCCCAGGATACGGTTGGCTTTCTGGGCTGTGAGCACACACTGAAGCCAGCTCATGTTCATTTTTTCATCAACCAACACCCCCAAGTCCTTCTGCACAGGGCTGCTCTGAATCTCTTCTCTTCCCAACCTGTAGCTGTGCCTGGGATTGCTCTAACCCAGGTGTTGGACCTTGCACTTGGCATGGTTAAACTTCATCAGGTTGGCATCAGCGCACCTCAGAAGCGTGTCAAGGTCCCTCTGGATGGCATTCCTTCCCTCCAACATATCAACCGAACCACACAGCTTGGTGTCATTGGCAAACTTGCTGAGGGCGCACTCAATCCCACTGCCCATGTCACCGACAAAGATGTTGAACAAGACCAGTCCCAACACCGATCCCTGAGGGACACCACTCTTTACTGGTCTCCAGCTGGACACTGAGCCATTGAGCACTACTCTTTGCGTGCGGCCATCCAGCCAGTTCTTTATCCCCCGAGTGGTCCACCCATCAAATTGATGTCTCTCCAACTTAGAGACAAGGATGTCATGTGGGACAGTGACAAACACTTTGCACAAGTCCAGGTAGATGACATTAACTGCTCTACCCCTGTCCATCAGTTCTGTAGCCCCATCATAGAAGGCCACCAGATTGGTCAGGCAGGATTTCCCCTTAGTGAAGCCACGCTGGCTGTCACCAACCACCTTGTTTTTCATGTGCCTCAGCATGCCTTCCAGGAGAATCTGCTCCAAGATTTTGCCAGGCACAGAGGTGAGGCTAGCTGGTCTGTAGTTCCCTGGCTCATCCATTTTCCCCTTCTTGAAAATGGGGGTTGCATTTCCCTTTTTCCAGTCATCAGGAACTTTACCTGGCTGCCATGAGTTTTCAAATATGATGGACAGTGGCTTAGCAACTTCATTTGCAGCTTCTTCATGACCTGCAGATGGATTTCGTCAGGTCCCATGGACCTGTATACGTTCAGGTTCCGAAGATTATCTTGAACTAGATCCTCTCCTACAGTGGGCCCAGGGTCTTCATTCTCACAGTCCCTGCATCTGCCTTCCAAGACTTGGGTGGTGTGGTCAGAGCATTTTCCAGTGAAGACTGAGGCAAAGAAGTCATTAAGAACCTCAGCCTTTTCCAAATCCAGGATAGCCAGTTCTCCTGATAGCTTCCAGAGGGGGTCGTTTTTGTCCCTAGTCTGTCTTTTATTTGCTCTGAATCCCTTCCTGTTATCTTTCACATCCCTAGCCAAGTTTAATTCTAGATGGGCCTTAGCTTTTCTAACGTGGTCCCTAGCTTCCCAGACAACATCCCTGTATTCTTCCCAGGCTGCCTGTCCTTGCTTCCACCTTTTATAAGCCTCTTTCTTCCTTCGAATTTTCCTCATCAGCTCCTTATCCATCCAAGGAGGCCTCCTGGCCCTCCTGCTGCACTTCCTTCTAGTTGAGGTGCGTTGCTCCTGGGCTTGCAGCAGGTGATCCTTGAATAGCAGCCAAAAGAATCAAATATATATGTACATTGTAATTCTAACCATTGATTTTGAAAATAATTATGTGTCTGAGGAAAAATACAGTTTTATTTTACTACTGTAGTAGATTCCCTTATGAACTGAATCGGATCATTACAGATTAGTCAATGTGGGAATGCTTAAGTTTATGTAGAGCAAATATGGAAAAGTAATTCCCTTTTCTCTAATCAACTCTTACTCTTTCAATCACCTTTCTCAAGTACTGATGCTAGCACCCTATTTCTGTGCCTGTGAAATATCTACAGGGTGGATTGCTGATCAACCACCATGCAGACCAGTCACTGAACAACTTTTGTCAATGGCAATCTGCCCTGGTTGGAAAGAATGGAAAGCGCCATGACCATGCCATCTTGCTTACAGGTTTTGATATTTGCTCTTGGAAAAATGAGCCCTGTGATACGCTAGGTAAGACATGAAAACACATTCTGGTAAACTAATGGGTGTCAACAGCAGCATCTTGACTCATAAAGACTGAAATGCTTCAAATTAAAAAAGTCCAATTTTGCACACAATGTTAGCTTTGTGAAGATGAAAGAACAATATTATATGCGCAGTATGTATTTGTCTTTGAGGTATCAGAAGAAAAGAGTATTACTGGTATCATTGCTCCAGAAAAAATGGCAAAATAAGTTACTTGAAGACATCCTTTTGGATTGTCACCTCTTCAAGGAATAGTTTTGATTTAGAGACTATTTCTGAGACACTGTAGTTTATTTTTTTCTTTTTGTGACTCATTGCCCTTTTTGAGTGGGGTTCCTCCCTAATCTGGGAGCAGTAAAGACATGAGGTGGGGAAAGAATGAACTTTACTAATTATTTTGGGGGGTGAGATTTGATTTATACATCTTGTGCAGGAATCTCTTTATTGTCAAATAAAAGTCTACTGTAATTCGTCTGTGATAAACCTGATGAAGTAGACAACCATCTTTATGCACCACAACATACTGACTTATTAGGACCAGTGCAGATGATATATGTATTTGGAATTCTGGAGAGGAACAAGTTTTTGTACTGCTTCCTTCATTCAGGATTTGCGCCTATCAGTGGCATGTGCAGCAAGTACCGAAGTTGTACCATTAATGAAGATACAGGCCTAGGACTGGCTTTTACAATTGCTCATGAATCTGGACACAAGTAAGTTTCATGCGTCTTACATGCTCCTTCTATACATAAATATAGAAATTTAGGATGCTTAGATTTTACTGTCCTGTTTGCTTTTCGTTTTTGTTTTGTTTGTTTGGTTTTTTTTTCCCAAATAATTTTTAACTACTTTTTTACATCTTCTTGCGTAGTTCTGATTTTCAATTCTAACATAGCTTGAGATCTGTCTAACTACTGGCGATATAGAGGCATAATTTCTCTATGTGCTACAAACCTGAAATCAAGGCTCAGATAAAACATGGGCATAGGGTCTTTATTTTGTCCAACAACAAAATAGCTTTGAAAAGCAGTCATATTATAGTCTGCTGTTTGGTCAAGGCATCAATTCTTCTGATTCTGCATGACTGAATCAGGACTATTTAATTTTCATTGTACAAATATGCTCTGCAGTATATACTATGACCTAATGTCTACATGAGAGACCATTTCACAGGTTTCTGTACATCTGAAGGGAAACAAGGAATTAAAGAATTAATCCAGCTACCAGTGAAGCCCGTGGGAATTGTGCCAACACTTTCAGTGGGACCAAATATGTAAAATGGATATTGTTTGATCCTCCTGTCAGACTAATGCAATTTCACTGACTTCAGTACATTTTTAATGCCCTTTGATTAGTAATGAGAGAATCAGACACATAGCTTATTTTTAAAGAATTATTTCCTCTAGTCTCTTAATGTCCTTCCTTACTGTTTATTTTATTATGTATTTTGAGAGATTATACTTGGAAATATTTTTTTTTCCCCACCATTGCCTTTGATTGTCATAGTATTCAGCTTTTCTTGGTATTTTTCCATACTTCTGTCTAATGAAATGCATCTTATCTCCTGGAACAAATCTGTGTCAGATACAAAACATCTTTATTATAATTTGTTCATGTTCCTGAAACTACCTAGTATGCGATGTAAGACAATAGAATTTGGTCTCTGTGAGACAAATTCCTTGAGTAATAAAAAAACTTTGACAGCCTTGGAGGTGCTCAGGTCTGCTGTGCATATATTAACCTAAGGATTTCATTGCAGGAGAATATTGTATCCTGCACCTTTCACACTCTGTGATCTACTGAGTAGCTTCAGTTGTTACACATTTTTATGCTTTTCTGCAAGTGGTCTGTGTTTTACCTGAAAGCTTAAAGGCTCCTTTGGGAGTTCAGAGCCTGTGCTGTCAGTGGGTATGTTAAGCTGTGGATTCTTTGGCTGCAATGCATGTTAACAAAGTTAGTATTTTATAAAGGATTCTAAAATATTAGCTCAGTTGGTACTTTTGTTTGTCCACTTATAGAAGGAGACATATATTTTAGCAAGTTTGGAGCCTCAGCCGGTGGCAGCACATGTAATTCTGATGAGCCGGCAATTATTTATAACAGGAGAGGACTGACATTAGATAGTCCATTAGATAGTACATTAGATAGTCCCTGCACGTGCACAGATTACATTCATAGAGTTTCCAATGCATTACAAGGTTGAAGTAACAGATTATGAAACTTCTATTCAAAACACATTGAAAGTCACAGATGTCCCATATGGTGAATAAATACAAAACAGTGAAAGGAAAAAAACTGAAAATTAGCTTTACCATATCCATAAGCTTCACATAATTTTTAATTTTAACTTTTTTTTTTATTATTCCCTATTACTCTTTATATTATCCTAGCACCTCGCCTAGTGAAAGCAGAGCATCATGATGCTGCAGACTAAGCCAAGCACTCAGTAAGAAGCAGTATTCCCACTGAAAAGGTTATAGTCTAGGCAAAGTGACAGTGTATAACAAAGGCAAGGAAAAGAAAGTGATTTGCCTGAGGTAGTATAGCAAGTTAGTGGCCAAAAATTAGAAGAATCACATTTTTATATTCATACCTTCTATTAATTCAATCCAACTTCTTTTGCTACAGATAGAATGTAGCTATGTAGTTCTTCTATCCAAGTTAGCAGGACAGTGAAGTTATATTCTTACAGCTGTGTAACACTGGTTTTTCTCTGGGTTCTGATCTGCACGCCATTAGTGGCAGCAGGCGTTATCATTAGGCAAAGGGGGACTCAGACTGTTACCCAAGAAGTGTTTCTTGTGCCCCAAATTTTTTCTTGCTTCTAATTAATCTAGATTTTCACTCTCATGCTTGGATCTCTTTTCAGTTTTGGTATGATTCATGATGGAGAAGGAAATCCTTGTAGAAAGGCTGAGGGTAATATTATGTCTCCCACACTCACAGGGAACAATGGAGTGTTTTCTTGGTCTGTATGCAGCAGGCAGTATCTCAACAAATTTCTCAGGTAGGTCAGATGTAAATCTGTGCAAGTGCCAAAGAATGTGTCTTTAGTAACTGGGCTTGAATTCTTGAAAAGACATAAAAATTACTTGAGTGTGAAATTCACCTCTTTCAAAATGTGCTCAAACCCATATACTGGTTGAGCCCACACACTTGGACTTACGAAGTGTATAGGTGGTATGGCATATAAGTGGCTTTAATCCTGCCTCGTTTCAAAAGAGTGAATTTCACCCTCCAGGAATATCCTGCAGCAATGACTGGTATGTCATTCTTTCCCAGGCATTCCTGTCAGCAGCTAGGTTTATTAGAACTAGGAAGTGAACACAAAAGAGGGCAGACACAGCGGTTCCAGAGTCATTACAAAATGTAAATTAACATTAGTGCTCTTTCTCACTGGAGTTTTTCTCTTGATCTAGTTCATGACATGAGTAAGAGCACTTTGCATTTTTCGTATGTTGTTTCTGGGGGTGGAGGGGAAGTTAAAAAAAAAGATGCCAGTTATTTCTTCAGCATGTTGGCATTACTCAGTGATGCTTTTAAGGGAACTGAGGTTTAATATGTGTTTAATATCATCAGAATTAAAGTCCTTTCCTGTACTATTCCTTTTGTACAGTTTGTCGTACATGGGTAGACTATACAGGATTACTAAAAAATGTGTAGGTGGTACTAAGACCACATCCAGTACAGATGGTTTAGATGTTAATTCCTCAGAGTGAGAATCAGTCATGCAAATAGTGCTAGAATTCAAGCATCTGATCCTTGAATACCTAGTTAGGATCCTAGAGTAGTGGCTGGGAAAGGTGACAGAGTTCTGGTGGTATTTTTTTTTTTTTGCTGCAGTGATGCAACAAATTCCGACTACACAAATGAATTGCAAACTAAAAAGACACATAAGCCCTCCAACATGCAATATGGTCCAAGATACACTTGGAAGATAACTGCAGCATGTAGACATGTAAACCCATGTCTACAGAGTGACCTTCTGCAGACATGGGTTCTTAAATGTACACAGAAGAAAAAAGTAGACCTTTCTCTTTGGTAGGGTAACTTTGGACACAGGAACCCAAAGCACACAAGCTATAGCAGCCTTCTGTTTGTCAATGCACACAGAGCGAATACTAAAATGAGATAGTGTGCCTGTTGATTCTTGTTTTGGGGAATCTAAGGGAAAAGGAGCAGACTAGATCACCTTGCTCATGGTTACACAGGTATAAAGGGAGTAAAAGAATTTGAAATCATTCACTGTTGTTGTCACAACAGTCCCACAGCCTGGAAATTCCTGCTTAAAACTTTGCAGGTCAGGCTACCAACAAGATGTCAAGATCTTTTGGTTCCTGCAATAAGATAAGTTTCGCATTTCAGTGCATACATCTAGAGCTAGTTAAAGATACTGTATACCATAGTATGTGTTTTTTGCTGGTCTGTAGCAAACTAAAATATTTTTGTATAAAGATCATAGTAATGATTAATATACATTCTCATTATAGTACAGCTCAAGCTGCCTGCCTGATTGATGAACCTAAGCAAACAGGACAGTATAAATACCCTGACAAACTGCCAGGACAGATCTATGATGCTGATACCCAGTGCAAATGGCAATTTGGAATGAAAGCAAAACTGTGCAACCTCAGCTTTGTAAAGGTACCTACTGATATACTTTTGAAAGTTAAAATGCCATGAAAGAACTGCAGTACATGAAATAAGTACAAATAATATGGTGTTTTTCAGCAACCTGGCCTATTTCTCTACCTTATCTTGCTTGCCAATTGCTTTGAAGGTACTGGCCTCTTGAGGAATGTCACAATCCCAAGGGAGTTTCAGAAGGAAATGTTTTTCCCAGGAGTCATAAGGAGTACAGTTGAACACAGAAGACCCATGAATCCTTGCCTACTCTGCTAAGGCAAATTAGCAGGCAATAGAGTTTTGATCAAAGTTTCCATCGGTGTGGGATAAAAAGGGCTAAGTTTTTTGTGTTTTATCCATTGACAGCAAGGCCTGGGAAAAATCTGTGGGGTTATTTTAGAACAATAAAGGATGAATTCAGATTTGCCAATTATTTTAGTGACTGCTACACTCCTTGCTGATCTCTTCAGAGGAGACATTTTACTAAATGATCTAAAGTGCTCATTCTGAAAAGAAGTATTGTCGTTTTTTTTCCCTCCTGTTATTATCTTGGAATATTTTGATTTATTTTATACTAACCACATTTATCAGGTGATGGCAGCTGTGTTTCTTCTACAGCTAATAAACAAAGAAGAGAGAGTGGATAGCACTGTGGAGAGACTGTTTTTCAGATATCTCTTGGGTTTTATACAGTCTAGTCTCTTCGCAGTATCATAGTCCCTGTAGACTTGATAAAATTCTAGCCTTGAACTTTTAAGCACTGTTTTTTTTTTTTTTTTTTTTTTTTTTTTTTATTGCAGTCTCTCACTCAAAATAGTTCTAAAGGATAGATAAGTGAAATGGTGCATAAACAGGGAGGTGATATAGAGGATATGGCTGTGCTATGAATCTTAAACCCTGGATTTTCTAAATTCAGAAGGGGTTTTATTTGTATGGCTTCTAAGGTAGCAGGGCATGTATCATTTGCTACTCTTTCTAAATACCAGGAAATAATGGGAATTATGAGTACTGAAGTGAGTCCTTTTTTCCTTTACAGGATATATGCAAATCTCTCTGGTGTCACAAAGTGGGCCATAGGTGTGAGACAAAGTTCATGCCAGCAGCGGAAGGAACAGCTTGTGGTATAAGTATGGTAAGTTGTTTTGTAAGTAGGATATTACCATTCTAACTTGCTTTTAGACAATACTGGGTCAAATACCAGCTCCTGTCAAAACCAGTTTTATCCAGATCCCTGCAGGTTTGCTATCATTAACTTCTGGATTGCTCTGTAAAACATTCATTGTGGTGCATAGTCAGAACTGGCCCCCGCAGAGGCATCTGATGGTAGGGAGTGATGTTTCTCATCAAGCTGTGGAACTGGATACAGCTGGCAAATCTAAATCAGTAGAAAAATCCATTAATTATAAGAGAAATTAGGTCAAGGCTTCAAATTCCACTCATATAGACATTCCTTAAGCCATAATATTTGCTCTACAAAGGCCATCATGCACATTATCATCAATTTTCAGTGCTAAAAAAGCATGGTTATTTCTTTTAATTGTACCTTCTAATTTAGGTGAACCTTCTAATTCACTCTCATCAATAGTTACCCAAAACATTTTCTTTTCCTGTAATGTTTCTTCCAGTAGAATATTTAGTTTTCATGTTACTGACAAATGTTCTATTTCACTTTTTCTCTTTGTGCAGTATTTCATAATTGAATGATGAAAAAGTGAAATGTTAGCAGAATTTTAGCAGGCTATTTTCAAATTATATGGGAAGTTTTGAGGTTCCAGTAGCACAAGACAACAAATTAATACGGACATATTGGAGGGGAAGAGTAAGCCAAAAAAACACCCTGCAAGAGTTTTGAAAATTTGTACCTCAAAAACTCTCAACTCAGAACACAGACAAATTTCAGGACATTCCTTATCTATACTATTGTGTATACTGATGTCCTACTTCAGAGTCCTGATCCGACTGTGAACTATCTCACTGAGTTCAGTGAGTGACCTAATGTTTATTAGGGTTGAGAACTGGAGCTTTTAAAGGTGGATTTCTTCTTTTTTGCATTTACTAGGTACTGCTAACTCTGATGGGATGTTTTTCGGCATTCTTTTGGCAGTGGTGTCGAAGAGGACAGTGTGTCAAATACGGTGATCATGGACCCAAGCCTGTAAATGGCCAGTGGTCTGCCTGGTCCGAGTGGTCAGAGTGTACTCGCACTTGTGGAGGTGGGGTTACATATCAAGAAAGACACTGCAATAATCCAAAGTAAGACATAGATATGAAAAGGGTTTATTTTATGCTATTTATGTTAATAGAATGAAAAAATAACAGTCCATTTCTGTAAGGAAATAAGGTGTGAAAATGTTTCTAAGACCTTTCTTTCTTGTCTAATATGACCAGCTAGTAGCTGAAAAACAGAAACATGTCCTCATGCTAGAAAGTAGTGGCTGGCTGAAGACTGCTAGAGGTCTAGAACGTCTACAGCCCAACTTTCTCAATTTATTTTATGATACTACAGTTTACCTGCAGAAGCAACAAAATACCACACAGACATATTCACACCTAGTAATTTAAGAGCAAGGAAAAAAGATTTTAAAAGCTAGTATGACTTTTGACCTGTTATTGAGGATAATAAACCAAAAATATTTAAATTCAATATCAGAATGGTTGTAAAAAGATGTCTTCATATGTCTGTCAGGTTCTTTGCATTCTTCTGTGTTTTACAGGCCTGAATAAAGTAGCTGAACTGATTGTGTCCTAACTAATGAAACATTTCTCGTATTTTCACATAGTGAATATCCTGTCACTGTAAATACTATTATTCCTTACAATACTAATTCAAAGTAGAGGTAAAGTGTTACCTGACCAGCATCTTCCCCAAGTATTCAATTCACTTCACCTTACAAGAAAAAAAGGATTTTACTGTTCTATTTCATACGTGATTTCAACAGGCAGAGACACATATATTCTTCATTGCACACAATAGAAACAGCATTTACACTACAGTAATAAAACCCAGAGAAAATATGACACAGTTTATATGAGGCTGTAAAGAAGCCTCACACCTACTATACAGTGCTGCAGTAATAATATCCATGTTTCACATACTATGTTATAGGAAAATGTGAGTTAGTTAAAATAGTCTTTGTTACCCTCACTCAGTCAAGCCAGTTTTTGCAGATCTGAGCAGAGCATTTTCTCAACTTTTCTGTTGACCCCCTGTGAAGTTTGATAAATAAAATTACGTGATAATTTCCTTTATTAAACTGTTTAGCAAGAGAATAATAAGTCTTAATTACACATCATACATCTCTTTTTTTTTTTTTTTTCTACATTGGTCTCTGTTTTGCCTCTGAATTTGTGTGTATGTGCATTGTTCTTTGCATTTATTCCTAAGCCTTCCCTTACTTTCCTTGTGTGATGGTAGTAGACATGTTTGTGTGATGCACTAATATAACTGATAATGACTTCCAATGGTCCTCAGACTGAAGCTTTTTAATGTGAAGAATGTCTGCTACTATAGCATTATATATTTATAACTTGCATTCAGTGTGATCTATCGGTTTTACTTAAAGTAAGACTTCGTGCAAGACTTGATGTAACCAAGTAAGGGATGATGCCAGAACTAGATCATGTTTATACTAAATTTAATTTTATTATAGTAGTGGTAATTCAGTTAGATCAAAAAGAAGAGACTATAAATCTCTCTCAGAGTTTGAGTGATGAAATGACAGGACTATAAATAAGCCATCCACACAACAGCACACAAATATCTAGGTAGCTGTATTTCTCATCACAGCACTTCTGTATAAATGTGGAATCCTTTATAAATGATACTATCTATTCTCAGTGTTTTGCCATATGGAACAATTTATAACCTAGTCACTGTTCATTGTTCACCTCTATAACTACATATAAACAAAGAATAATGATTCCTTTCTTCTTGAACTTCTGAAATATATTTTGGTACGTGTATGTATATTATTTAATATGTAATATATTTATTTCACTTTTCCTAATCCAGATTTATGTAGGAGCTAATGTTTGTTTTGTTCAAAATCTTGGTAGATGATTTTGGATAGCAAAATTTTGAGAATGACAAAAAAATAAAATGTATTTCTGTAAGAGATTAGGACAGGGAGTGTGGATCTCTGAAGAACTGACTGGACTCTCAAATAAGGTTTTTAAATAAGCAGTTCATTTTTCAAAGTAACTCACTTCTTGTGAACATCAAGGGAGATGTCTAGGTTTCTTATGATTTTAAAAGTGAAACAACTTGTTAGAAGCTTTAAAGACAGGTGAAGAGCATTCAGTCAGGCTGCTGCTCATGAAAATCTCATTGTCTGTGTTTGTATGTGAAATTCTCCTCCTGCAAATAATATCCAACCAATTCACTTCCCGTTCTCTTGACAATTTTAAGACAGACCTTGTGATCACACCCAAACAGCTCTGGATATGGCTCCTGAATTACCACTGGAGTTATGTGTGAATCCCTATGAACAAACACCTACAGAGGTCATCTGTAGACCACAGGACTATGCAGATTTGCTAAAATCATTATGTTTCTGTAAATTGTCACAGTGTTAGTTTCATGGATCTGGTTTTCATACATCATAATATTTTACAATTGAGGTACTTCTCCAAGGTAAAAATAGATTACATAATTTAATAGTTTAGCTGTGAAAGAACCTAAAGAGTGCCTGAGAGATTTAAATTAATGCCTAAATCATATCTGTGGGACTGCATCCTACCCACCTCACAATAACGCATTGTTCAGTAAGAGCAGAATGGAGTTTTAGGCATGTGTGCAATCGAAAAATTGAATCAAAATCGTATGAACATAGCTTCTGAATCTTTTGTGTACGGTATCTGTAACAGTGATTGCAGACAGTGTAGATGTAAACTGATGCAAAGTCGTGATGCCATTTAAAAATGAAGACTGTGAAAGATCTTGTAGACCTTTCAAATTCATGCAGAATAAAATAGTCTAGCTTTGTAAACTATCATAATATGGCCATGATATGCACAGAAATGTTCTCACTAGATCTTAAATGATGACAAAGCATCAAAAACAGGAGTCTGGAATTTCAGAGTGTAATTCCCTTTGTAAGGCAAAAATTACTTTCTTGATCAGATTAGTTCCAGGATTTCTCACTCTGTGTCACGTTGCGATGAATATCCATTTTGCTTTCATTGTTCATGGAGTCTATTCTTAAAAGAGTACTGAGGAATTACTTTAAGCTACATATTGAGCCTTACATAAAGTGGAATACTTAAGTCTTTGTACTTGAACTCCTTTTGCTGCCTTTTCTCCCCAGATTTCTCCTTTTTCAATTGCCGTCAGCAAGGCCTTGGCTCTAACAGCGTATGTTCATGCATGTTACCTATGCATGCCAGCGCTGACAGGGTACACGGATGAAAAATTCAGTCTCTATCTGTATTAGCAGCACTGTACCACTACAGAAATGTTGGAATACCCTCTGCAAAGTGTTCCGCTGCACTCGCAGTTATACTAACAGAGCTTTGGCAGGCAATCAAGCCAGAATCTACTGGTGGTATAAACATCACCAATAAAAGCATGACTTTGTTAGTTAAATAATAGTATTTTCTCAGAAATTGGGTTTTGTAAATCTACATGTAGTTTCCTGTGAATTACTTAATTCTCACTGACATCTTGCTGGTAAAAATGAAGGTGGGGAAGTTTCCATAATTTTCTGGCCAACAGTTTCAGTAATGGGAGTGCACTGTAATATTAAAAGGCTGTAACAGAGCTGGGAAATGGAATGCCTCTTCCAGTGCTCTCTTAGTTTGGTGGAATTTTATACCATCCTCAAATGCAAAACTGGCTAGAAATCACGTTCTAGCCATAAATAATTCCATTATGTTGCTTGTTTGGTGGCATTTACTTGGAAGGAGGTTGCTTCTTTTCCTTACACTAAAGGAGATTTGTTCTCTGGGGCTAAAAGATGTCAAAAATCATACATGTGCTGAAGCTGTAAAGAAAGTCTGTAGATAACTGACTAGGGACCCAATGGCTTGGCTGCCTTAACTCAAAGCTCTCACTGATTGCACAAAGTCAACATAAATACCCCCTGCCTTCACTGATACCCTTGCCCTCTGACTTAGTTTTAACACTTTTGACGTTATACCGTTTTAAATAGAGCTGCACGTGAGTCTTCACCTCTTCCTTTGAAAGATTGTTTTATAGCCCACAATTCTGGAAAAGGCAGATACTGTGTACATTCAAAGTAGCTTCAAAACATAAACCATAAGCCTCAACTATATTAGAGGTTTGGACATGCGGGGAGTAAAACTGATAATAAACCAAACAGGAAAAGCACCTGGATTTGTCTTTCATGTTGCACCAGGCTGTTTCCATAGTGCTCCAGTCAGGTGCATGCCAAGAGAAGCTGCATGGGATATGTGTTATGGGGAATCATTGTGACATAGTGTTTAGGGATTTAAACAAACAGTACATTGGAACTGCACCCTTTAAACTATTATTATTAATATATTATTATTCAATATCTTTTATAATATTCTTATTTTTCCCTTAATGTGTGTGTAAAGTGGGCAAACTGTCCACTGAAAGATCACAGTTTATCTTCCAAGTATATACGTTCCCTAATTGTTAAAACTCGTTAGCTAAATGTGTGCAAGTGCAGCATCGCAGCATTGTTACTTTTCTTTCACTTGATGCAAGAAATTGCGTAATTTAACAAACAGTTCTTAGAATGTGGTGTTTTGAAGACCTGGCTCAGTACTTACAGATCTATATCTGAGTATTGTGAAACTGCAGAAATAACATCAGTGGATTCCTGTGTAGATCCATAAAATTTCTCAGCAGCTTGTGAGACCTCTCAGTCACTTGAAAAAGAGGAAGTTCTTACATTTTACATTGTTTTACAGTAGTGTGCATGGGCCAAATAGTTAAAAAACTGATATTGTTAAAAAACTGATATTGTTAAAAACCTGATATTCCGGTAACATAAGATACTAGCAAAGGAATAGCACATGCTCTTTTCATTCTGGCCAAAATTAAGGGAAATGCCCAGGTAAGGTTTGCTGAAATGGACGTGACATGCTTGAAGGTATCCATGAATTCTGACATTTCCCTACAGCAGGACAACTATGCACAGTCCTTGTTTCCTTTGACTGTTTAAAAGCACATTGTTTCAAAATGATTTGCAAAACATGAGTAACCAAATATAATTATTCATTCTGTTTATGTTTGATCAGTGTTATGTTATCCTTTATTAACTCTTATTGTGATAGGTAATTCTTTGCACATGTTCATTCCTGGGTTACAGAAGAGTATAAATAGCTACATAACAAGATTGAAACCAGCCAATACAGAATAGCCCTATAAATTTAAATTAGTGAAATGATTCACCTCTGTATAGTTGCATCTTTGCTGAGTTTGCAGTAATCCAAGTTGATAATTCATGGCAACTGCTTTACTTGGGTTTAGGAGCCATGAAAATTAATGGCCCATATAAGAAATACTGATCTCCTAAGACAATATATCCTCTCATTTGTTTTGTATTCTCATACACATAACATGCCGATCACACAAAAAGTGGAGTTTGCAAAAGAAGGTTTTTCTCTTTCTTATAGGCCACAATATGGTGGCAAATTCTGCCAAGGTTCCAGTCGTATTTATCAGCTTTGTAATCACCAGCCGTGTCCTGCAAACAGCTTGGACTTCCGTGCCCAGCAATGTGCAGAGTACAACAGCAAACCTTTCCGGGGATGGTACTACAAATGGAAGCCATATACTAAAGTAGAAGGTAATTATGTCACAGCTCTGATGGTCAGAGGTAATCTCAGGAAGCAAGCTATAAGCTGCAATTCATTCATATTCTTTGGGCAAATATCACCCTGATGTAAGCAAACAGAAATTCAGTTGGCTTATTTGAGATGTGTTTGTTTCCTAGCATAGTTGAATCTGGCCTCCTGTGCCATACTGCCTGTATGAACATGCAGAATTTATCTCGGTTATGAATTTGAATCTTTGTCCTCAGCATGACTCCCTTGCTGTTGCTACTCCTCTCTTTCATTTTATATTATGTATCGGTTAGTGTAAACCCAAACCAAAACAATTTCCATGGATTTTTCAGCCTGGGAAATGCAAGCTCCCACAATAACATTTCCAGAATCTTCCTTCCTTTGGAATGTTCTCAGATTTCAAAACGTAGCAATAAATCAGCCTTTTGACTCTTCTGCTGGTATAGTCCCATGAGAATTGGAAAAACAAACAATGTACTGGCAAAAAGTTTTTTGAAGTCATCTTTTACTAAGATATCTTCATAAGGCTCCATTCTCAATAACCATTTGTTGTCTGTTGTACAAGCAGAGTTTATTTTTACTTTATACATCCTAATTTTGCAATTTGCAATCAGTATTCATTTTTACCTGATACAACAGTTATTTCTGCTGTTTGAAATCACAGTTTGGAGCTGCAATTGCTACTAATTGATTAAAAGTGGCTGAATTGTGTCACATTGTAGCTGCTTCAGTTAGCATCTGTGCGAATTTGGATTTGATAGCATTAAGTGTATAATTATGTATATATAGACACATAAACATAGATGTAACTTTTATTCATAGCCTGATTATATTTTCTTCAAAAGTCTTTGCAGACATTTTCGTGGGTGTATAGAAATCTACGTCCTAACAGCCAATGTGAGCAGAGGAAAGAGGAAATACAGTTTCACAGTGTGTAGCAATATGGATGATATATAATAGGAGGAATAATGCATCTTCTTTAATAGAAATTAAGGTAGCCTATGTTGGTTTTAAAAGTAGGAGCTGCATTTAGTAGAAGAAATAGGAGCTTAAAATCAGGGACAAAGGGCATAATATTCAAAAGCAACATGTCCCCAAGTGACTCTGAACTTGAAGAGGCCTGTCCTTACACTCTTAGCTGCTTTTCAATATCTAACCCAAGATCTACATTTACAGTCCTGAAAACGTGATCTGGTTTTCAGAATTGCTACAGATGCCTTGCCTCTGCGGAAAGTAGTATTAACAATCCAGCCGCTTATTTAATAATAGAACGCTACTTTGAATTCAGTTTTGTGTTCTTCAGAATTTTGTTATGCTATTTTATTTGTTGCATGTACTATTTGTATTAAAATTGTGTATTTCAGCAATTATGACAATATTTACAATTGCATGATGAGTTTTGTCTGCATAGAATTAATCTGTTATGTTGTTCATAAGCATAACATACTGTCCATGTATAAGAAGAAATATTATTGACAGTCAAACTCACTTGTAAACCAGCATAGTATAAGCTGCTGCATTTGGCTGTATTTCTGCCCATCTTGGGGTCCTGATATGCTACCAGACAAAACTAATCCTCGTAGCTTGCTATCCAGGATGCAGGAAGAGACAATAGCAAGGTGCTTTTGACTTCTGTTTAAACTGTACTGCAGGTCTGCTAATAATTTCTTGTCTTGTTTTTTGGTTTTGGTTTTTTCCCTCAGAGGAAGATAGGTGTAAATTGTACTGCACAGCTGAAGACTTTGACTTTTTCTTTGCAATGTCAAGCAAAGTGAAGGATGGAACTCCGTGTTCTCCAAATAAATATGATGTTTGCATTGATGGAATATGTGAAGTAAGATACAATTAAGTTTCTTTCAATCCTAATGTCTTTTTTTTAAGTGGGCAATTGACTCCTTTATGGAAAATGCAGCTGTTTCTTCAAATTCCCTTGTGTCTGAGTCCTTCACTTGTGCCTCTTGGTTGCAGCAAGTAGGATGTGATCATGAACTTGGTTCCAGAGCTGTATTGGATGCTTGTGGAGTTTGTAAAGGAGATAATTCAACATGCAAGTTCTTTAAAGGCCAATACTTGATCCAGCACAAAGCTAATGGTAAGGAAAGCTGTTCCACATGATCATCAATTCATTGCTCTGCTGTGTCCCCATGTGATAAATATGACTCCTTGCTCATTAGGGCAGTGGCTACAAGTCCAGATGTGAACTGAAAATCACAGGGAGAGTGAGAGGAAAGTTCACATTTCTCCTGTTTCTTGGTAACAAGAAAGCTATGAGCATAAGTCTTGGTTAGTTAATTTACAAGCATTCCTCTTGTTTCTTAAGCCACATTTTCCCTTTACGTGTGAATTTCATCTTAAAAGAGATGTTAGGATTCAGGCAATTGAATGAATAGCTGTCAACAGCTCTGGGACGGGCCTGTGTAAAAAGTAATACACAGCATAATGCCAAACATGACAGTATTTCCATGTCCATTTTCAAATGAAGCTGCTGGAAGCTGTCCAGCTGATTCAGTGGATGATCCCATTGCTAGGAGATGGATTTTCCTTTAGTGGATTGTCATAGGCTTCTGTGAAATAATCTTACTGCGCTGCAGTTCCTCAGGCATGAAATGCAGATAGTATTTTTTTACCCATGGGTGTATTTTGAGGATTCATTTAGTGTTGATCATAAGATATGTCACTACTATAGTAATACAGGACATCATTTAGGATATAGTAATACAAAAGTACGATGCTAGAAGAATAACCTAAACTGAATGTTCTGTGAAATTAGCTGTGTGCAGTGTGTGCTGGAGGTCATCAGCATGGTCCCATCTGGTTGTAGGAGTGAGATTTCTACAGGCTCACATTTCAGTGGCTCACACCAGGGAGATCCTGTGGTACACAGGACTTTGTGAAGCTCTTTCATCCCAGTGCACCTCACCCCAAAAAACTTGTCCATGATGGAAGTAGTACCTTCCAACTACTGTAGGCAACTAAAAGGGAAACGTGGTAAAACAATTGCAGTGAAACCGTTAGTCCATTCTGCATTTTTCTAAGGTGAACTTGCTTTTTCTTGTCTTTAATCACCAAGAAAAAATCCAGGAACTGAAATACCTCAGAGTTACTCTGATTACAGGCTGCATGGTGGGGGGCTTGTGTGTAAAATTAGAACTGATTTCTTGTGGAAACAATAACTTTGGTGGATCAGAACAGCTATCTTCAATCTCTTTTAAGCTGCAAAACCTTCAAACTGGCTAAGAAATGATAAGCCATCTCTACCTGTATGACAACTGCAAAAATGTTGCTTGCTTCTTTTATTTCAGACTACTATGCTGTGGTCACTGTTCCCGCAGGAGCACGCAGTATACAGCTCCATGAAATGCAGATCTCCACCAGCTACCTTGCAGTGCGCAACCTTGGTAAAAAGTATTATCTGACAGGAGACTGGACAATTGACTGGCCAGGAAAGTTCTCTTTTGCTGGAACAATTTTTGATTATCAACGCTCTTTTAACCATCCAGAGAGTCTATATGCGGCAGGACCAACTAATGAGACGCTGGTCTTTGAAGTAAGCTTTCTTCTGTTTCTTCTTCCCTTGATGTCTATTACCGAATTAGTAAAGACAGCTTGAGCTCTGCGCTGTAGCTCTCGGCAAGATTAAAGAATAGCGTTGAGTCATGACAATATTCAGACTTAATTGTGTGGTCGTGCTAGATGGAAAGGCCTTTCACTAGTTTAGCAAGATATGAAGTTTATCAAACTGTCACAAATTCAGTGAAAAGGAAGATGCATAAACCACACCACATAGCATGATTTCTTGTTGCTGCACAATGGCTATAGAGATTATTAACACATCCCATAAATGGTATACAATAAAATTCAGTGATGTAAAAGTCAAATCTGACATTATGGCAAGGCTTAATGCTAACAGCTTCTAATAATACTTCTGGAACTGCAGGTGCATGTAGCCAGTCTAACATCTATCTTGGGAGACAGTTGATCGAAGTGCTACGCATAGGCTCCTATGTAATTTCTGTTGGTTCAGTTTTATTGGTGATAGCATCTGAACTACTGAATTTTATATATGTTTATCTCCCAGTCAAATTTGTATCACCTACTCTGTCTAACAGATGCTCTGTGTTGAAACTATATTTCATAGAAAGTTATTTTGGTACTAATGTGATTTGTTCCAGTGTTACAATTTTGAGATTGGCCACTAATGATTTTGTTCTAAGAGAAATCCCTTTCTGCATTGAGTTACTTCACCATATTTTCTCTTTAAATGCATCAGAACATCTGAGGGGCTGTTTCTGGTTTAGTTGCTCAAGTCTTTGCTTCCTGTTAGCCGCATTAGTTTGCTTGTTCTGTCAGAAAGCTCTAGCAGATCTTTGGCTTTGTAACTGATCCATTGTGTTTGCTTTGGTGCATCCTTCCCTCTGAGAAGGAAAGAGCCCTCCCTAGAAAGGATTCAGTTCCTTCTTTCCCACACCTTCCAGCACCACTCTGGTCACCCACTGTCAAATGCAGAGCTTTCTGTGGTGTGCATTTGTGCCCTTCTCTGAGACAGCAGCCTGCATTTGTTCACCACAGAACACCATTCCCGAGAGCAGCTCTGCAGGAGGTAGCCGGAGTAGTTAGCTGAAAGCTCCAAATCCCATCTCCCTTAGGCAGCTTTGTTCCATTAAACTAAGACAGACAGTTAAGTGTAGACTGAGATATGAAATATATTTATCAAGGAGTATTAAAACTTTCACAAGTATTTGGCCAAGTGTTATTTGGAATACTGAAGAGCCTTACTGGTACCCATACAGATTGAGTCATGCACTTAAATACATCTTTAAGAACCACTGAAGTTCATGGACCATGCACACTTCTTGAAGTACTTTAGGATGAACACATGTTTTAGAACAGACAGTCTAGCATGGACTAAGGGTGTGTATTTTCACAAATTACTATTACAATTTGCAGTGCCTTTTAAAACATTTTTTCTGAGTAAAAAGAATTTTCAGTTTGGGTATGTATGTACATAGGGATGCTTTAGTCCAAGGAAGAGTTTGGTCTACATGTTACAGACACACTTCCTTGTCTGTAAAACTTCTCTAAAACAGCCTTACACCAAAGAAACAGGCACACTTATAAATACTGTGAAATGTTAAACTGAACTCTCAGGAATCTTTATTTGTCATAGTACAAAGTAGATTAAACTATATTATTACAGAGCTAAAGTATGAATAATAAATTTCCTGCAAGATGACTTACTTGGCTGCATATTGTGCACATAACTTTGCAGAATAAAGATTAAAGAAAGAAATTTTAATGCCAAATAACACTTCTATTTTCATCCTATCAAATTATGCTAAACAGTTTTATTAAGATTTAACATTTAACTGGAGGCTATTGCTCCTTTGAGAGCTTATTTAAACTTCCCTTGTATTTTTATTGAAATACCTACACCACTGGCATTGGCAACTAGGGATTCTAATGACTGCAAATGTTACGGTCACGTATTCCCAATTATATATATCTATGAGCTGTGGTTAAGATTTTTTCTTCCTTTCAGTAATTTAAGCAAGATTCAACAAGCTGAGTTCTGGAAATAATGCAACATTTTCTGTGTTCAGAGATCTGCATTATTTATGATTTACCAGTAACTGTAAGCAGCAAAAATGCCAATGAAAACTGAAGAAATGTTTTATGAGAAAATACGCATATTGCTGAAGATCTGTTTGCAGCAGTAATAATGAAACAAATCCTACTTTGACTATAAATACCAGAAACTGATAGAAAGCTGAAAAACGGAGTGTTTAAGCTTACTACATTGTAGCTTTGTTTATATTTTCCCCTTGTATAATTTTCAGAGCAGCATACAAGAAGAAGTCCTGACAGCAATTTTTTATCTAATTCAGTTGGTTTTCAGTAAAGTAAAGCTTTCCAGGGTTTGGCTTCTTCCTGTAATCTTCAGATATTTTTTCCTAACTTCTTACTTAGGTTGTTTCCAAAAGAAATGTAATATTTATTTTCTAGATTAGTTTTTTTTTGTTGTTGTTTTGTTTTGTTTTGTTTTCAAGAATTCAGTGTGACCCCTTGTAAAAAGGCACACTGCAGGTATTGAGCAACTGAATAAATTACATGAAGTAATACAGGAACTTTTATTATTCAGGTGGGCAGAAAATACAAGATTTTGTAGGTGCATTTATTGCCTTTCCACTGTGATTTGAAAGACAGATTAATACAACTTGTGCCTGTTCAGTTTTGTAGTCATAGTTTTGCTAGACGTTTGTGTGGTGACTCAAATGGCCCAGGTTTTTCACTGTGCTTCTGAATGCAAATCAGCCTGCACATATCCAGAACGTTCAGGCTCTGCACATCCTCTGAGCAACACTTACAGGAGAGGATGGGACGGGTGCTCTCCAGGTATGGGTCCAGACAGGTCTGGGAAATCTGTGCTCAAGGCAATCACTTCCTTTGAAATGCAGTCATTCTCCAAAGTATTTTCTTGAAAGAGACATCTGATGCATGTATTAAGAGAGAAGGAGGAAACCCAAGTCAGAAAAAAAAGTCTTAAAATTCCCCACTGTCTTGCATAGCACAAGTTCAGCCTTGCAGTTCTACAAAATGCTTTATATTTCTGTCTTAGTGTACAGAATGTTCCCACACAATTGTTTTTCCATCAGGGTTTTTCAATAGTTCAGCTAAGCATGTATCATTTAGTCAGAGAAGACTGATAAAGAGCTTTTCTTATTTAGCCTGGAATTTCTAAAAAAAAAAAAAAAAAGTACACATATATATATATTTACATATATTCTATATATGTAATTATGGGACCAAGTCATACCAAAGAAGACAAAGGGCAGTGAATCTGTAATTTAACTAGGTTGTGGGAGAAGAAATATAAGCTACAGTGGCCAAATATTTTCTGAGGAGAACACTGTGAGTTGAATGTAGAATTAAATGTGTGGGACTAGTATTTCCTGAGCACAGCTACTGGAGGGTAAATGTATGATGAGAGTTTAGAATTCTTCTAAACCCTGTCTGGATCATTCAAGAATTAATTTCACGGATGGAGGGAAAGGAAAAACCAGTAAAAAAGCCAGGGCCCTTCAGAATTTGTGTATCTGCATCCTTCTGAATTAGTGTTGATACTCAGGTGATTGTGGGTTTGTGTAAACTGGTAAAAGCTGAAATGAAAAATAATCATGGATTTAGAAGGCAGTTCCTAAAATTGTCACATTCAGGTTAGATGAAATATCAGAAAATGGTACAAGGGGTAGAAATATGATAGTTAAATGATAATTTAGGATCAGAAATTAACACCAGGTTTCTAAAATATGGTTTCAGTAGCATAATTGTCTTATCTTAAATGCAAACACACTGGAATCTTTTTTTTAATGTAGTTGAATATATTCAGCTCATTTATCTATACTTTGGTCCTAGGTAACCTAAGGTTAGCACTTACAATTTAAAGACCTCACCAGTGTTTTTCTGTTAACTGAAATATTCTGTTTCTGAATAATATTCTGAAAATAATTCTGAAAAATTTTTAACTTAATGAGAAACAAACAGTAAATTCATCATTCATTTATCTAGCTTTACAAGTAAGGACTTCCAGTAGGCACCTCTAACTGCTGAAAGTACTTTGAGTAGAGGCTAGCAGGGCATGAGGGATGCTGCCGTCACAGGGCTTTAGCAATACAGAACTCATACTGGGTCCACTCATGGCATCCCCTTGTTGAGATATTAAGTCACCTTCCACAACTTACTTGAATTATGAGAAAGATTCTGAAAGGGCAAAAGAAACCCAGCTGCTGTGTGGGCATGACAAATACTGCGTGACCAGGGATTGATAAACTAATGTAAAAACACCGAGAGTTTAATAAATAATTAATAAATAGTAACAATAATTTTTCTATTCCATCAGTAAATGGATTAAGAACTGACTGACTTGGTAAGTCAAATATTTGAGAAAGCACTGTAAAGTTTTTAGGGTGAGATAGAATCCAAATCTTCACTGAAGTTTACCTCAAACTTGGTGAAATCAAGAAATTGTGAAGTCTGTGTGAAAAACGTTTATTTGGACAGCAGTAAGTAGCAGGTGGAGAAGATGATTTGCAAAGAGGCAGACATTCATAGGAAGAGAAGGTGAATGGAGCTCCAAGGCATGAATATGTCTAATTAAAACCAGTAAATCACTTCCTCTTTATCAATAGGGGAAAGAAGAGAAAGGAGGCCAGGTGGAATGACTTTACTGATGATGTAGCTGCCACTGGGAGAAAGCCAAGTTGCAGTTAAAAAGTATTGCATTTATTATTAGCTACTAGATGATAAATTTGTACCGATTCCCCCTAAAGAGAAAGTAAGCTAAAGAGAGCTAAGATGTGCTTATAAGATGCAGATGTTGGTTCAATACAGCAGATAAAAGGGTTCTCCTTTAGTGAGGAGAGATTAGCTGGACAGTATCCCTGCAGGTTGTACATTTAGCATGTGAACAGTACAAAAAACGGAGACACAGTAACAGCAGAAGATAAATTTGAAACAGCTTGAGTAGAAATGAGATCATACAGGACCTTTCAAGGATACTCCATTTTTTTCCTTTTTTTTTCTTTTTACTTTTAATCACCTTAGTGGACTTTCTTGAAAAACAATCATTTGTCAAAAGCTTTTAGCTAAGATTGTGTTTAAAGTGTCTTTAGAAGAATCCGAAGAGATTAAGCCCCCTTTGTTTTAAGGTTTGACTTAAGTAAGCAATGGGTAATTCTTCCTTTACAGGTGCTTTCCAAGTAGGTTTTCTCTCCCTTTTCTTTGGCATTCCTGATGTTAGCCACTGTCCAGCATTCCATCCAATAAAAGTCCATTAAGACAAGGGTGCTGGTTTAAAGTTTTTTAAACAGTTTTCCACCACCAACATGTGCTACATGCTTAATTTATCCTACTGAAACCTGAGCAAATCCATAAAAGTAGAATTAATCTTGATTAGACAGAGAAATCACAATCTGGCTTAGGATGTTGGATGTTCTATTTAAGCAGCATGTGCAGTCACAGTGGATGACAACTGCAGGTCTCTCAAGCAGAGCTCAGGCAGGCATCAGCCTTCCACAGCCGCTTCTCTGCAACTGAGGTCTCACTGCTGACAGCTTAACTCACCTAGAGAACTTACCAAAGACTTACACAGCATGAAGAGACCTGAGAAATGTAGGTGCAATTTGAAGACTCAGATCAAAGCTAGCATGCGTGGATGCTGCGATTCAAAGTTTGGGCTCTATATTGTATAAAATAATCTCATTTAATCCAGTGTGTTGCAAGTAGCTTCACACACCCATTTTACATTAAAAGCACCTGAAAGCAGAGTCAATGGTAATAAAAGAATGCTGATAGACTCTTTAAAAATATGAGCTGCAAAATAGAGTATTCTGTTGGAAACTTAGGATAGACATGGGAAAGAAAAGTAATCTCAGGCAAAGGAGCAGATGCGCAGCTAGGTTAGGAAATCTATTGATTTAACTTTGAAATCAAAATTAGCAGCAAAAGGAAAATGTTCATTGCTCAGGAGAGTTCAATTTATCCATTGTTTTAACATCTTGTGCCCTAAGTGAAAGCCACAGCTCTTTTTCTTCAGGATAGATCTGGCAGATTCCAGCCACAGAGTCTGTGGTTTTTGAGCTCAAGAAGCTGTAAATTTTATAACTCTGTGCCCTGCGGCAGAGCTGCTGAGTGTTATGTCTGAAGTCAGGTGGTTGGTGTGTTAAAGGTAGACATTAAACAGTTCTATTGAGGAACTGGAAATGTTTAAGGACGTTGTTTGCCAGCTGTAAATTTGGAAGCAAATGCCAGTTGGCTGGATAGACGCTGGAATGCATCCAGTTAAGTAGACTAGCATTGGAGGTCTTTCCAAATTTGTAGGTCTGATAACTTGGCTGTATATGCAGACTTCAGTTATTGGGTTGTTAAGGAAGGGCTTTATAATGAATGTTAGAAAATATGATACAAAACTTTTTACATGCTCATTACTTAGGCAAAATTGCAACTTTGCAATAATATTGCATTCCTGGTGAAATCTTAGTTGGACATTATGCTTTGTATACTATTTTCCAGCTGAATGCCATGGACTTGGGTTTTGCCTCCTACAATGTTTTGCCTCTGATACTTTTCCAGAGTTTGGCCTTTTGCTATGTAGCTGGGATGACCCGGGGGAAAATAACCCCACTGTGATGCAGATGTTGCTTTGTAAACATTCCTCATGGGGTCTGCTGGGTGGGAAGGGGTTCACACGTGGGCTGCCAGCCAGGAAACAGAGTTCAGCCCATCTGCCCACTGTAACTGTGCTTGCTTTCCAAGGCATGAGAAGAGGTGTAGCCCAAAGTCTTGAAATGAGTATGGCGTGGCTTGCCTGGTATGCAGGACCTGCCCCCAGGCACTCGCTCAGCTGGAGGTTGTGAGTTTCTTACATCAGTGATGATTGTTCTCTGAAGTGATAGGAGCACATCTTGTTCCAACTCATTCAAGATCACTTCCTCTTAATACATTTCATTCTTTTGAAGCACCAAGAGAATATTGCTCTATCAGGAGTAAAATTGGTTGCAACTTTTATCTTCTTGTCCTCCCTTTTTCGTATTCTGACTTCTGTTGTTCCGGGAGAATTCATTCTGTTTCTTTCCTCTACTACCACTAAATAAAGAGCACTCTTAGAGACAAGTGCCCAGTCTAATACTTCAAAGTATTCTTATTTGGAAGCTTTACTGTTTTTTCGGCCCTGATGTAGCACAGGTTTATGACATTTGGCAGAATCAGACGAGAAGAGGGCTCACCCTTATACAAGAGTATGGACAAAACTTCCTCCTCTTTTGACACATGACTTACCAAATAGAATTTCAGCCTCTGCACTTGAAGGAACATAGAGCACCTACTGAAAGGGGAGAAAGTGTTTCTGGCTGCCTGAGACGCTGAGATCTGAGCTAATACCTGGGATTTGTAGGACCTTCCAATGGGTAAAAGCAAATTGAAGCATTTTGAGATCTGGTCTGTACGAGCCAGGAAAGAAATTATTTTAATTGAAGAATAGTTTTCCAGGGCTCAGTTCTTGATAGGGTTAACGCACCTTTTTTTGTTCCTGAAGCATATGTTTTGAAACTTTACATTATAGACACTTGTCTCAATTTGTCCCTCAGAGAAGGAGAGTAGGGTGAACACAAATCATTGCTGCCTGTTCCTTCTACAAATCTGATGGCCGTGGGCTTGAGGTTCAAGATTCAAAGTTACCGTGGAACAGCTGTTTTAAAAGAGTTGGACTTTCTGCTATCAGCAATTGGACAGCTGTATAAAAGTGAAAATTTAGACAGAAGAGATATTTTCCTTCATCTGAAGGGACTGTTGAATCTCATGAAACATTTACTTCAGACAGTGATGAACAGCCAAGGAAAAAAAGAAAGGTGCTCATGAATTAAGCTTGAATGGGAGAGCTGAAAACTTTCACGTGAAATACTCTAATTTACCTGTGCTTGGAGAATTTTCTAGTCTGAAACTTCCAATGACAAGGCATGTGCTCTCCAATTCTTTTGGAAGTGTTTTGACGTTTACAGTTCTAATTGTTGTATTCTTAGTTTGGATCATTATTGAGGTTCACTGACTGAAATAAAATCTTTGGCTGCGAGGAAAGGAAAATACAGCATCCTTTGTTCTTTCTTCTAGAAAAGTAAACAATACACAGTCCAGATTGTTCATGTGTTTAACATTATTGAAGTGGGAGTCATGTAAATTTGATCTGAATTTTCAATGTCATGGGTAATTTCTGTACATTTCCAGAATAATTTAAAACCTTTGGCTACATTTCAAAATATTATTATGAATTATAAAATGTGTCGGTCAATATTTCTTAGTCTTAACATAAATACAAGTTTGCTGTTATTTTAAGAAACCAGTCTGTATGGAGATCAGTATCCATGCTATGCTTAAGCACTTGGGTAAGACATCGTATGAACTTGACTGATACTTATTTGTACTTTGAATGGTAATTATTAACATAGATTGAAATTGTACTTGAAATGCTGGTGCTTATCAAAAAGCATATTTAGGACATGAGGGTAGCTACACCTGCTGTTTGTACTATGATGACCAGACCCATATTGGCGAAGAATTAAAACATAATTGAGCTCTGTAACTGCAAACTCTTGTGCTTTTTCTACCAAGTGTGAATATAAATGCACTTTTGCTGCCAGAAAGTTTTAAAAATAAATGTTCTTAAATAGAAATTTATCCCCAAATATAGGTCTGTGTCAAATGTTTATGCATCTTGCATTGATTATAATTCAGATTTGAAATGAATACAGTGCATTTCAGAAAGTTGCCTACATGAAAACTGAAATATAATTTAGCACTAAAACAATACAACCCCGAGAGGTAGGCTCCCCAAGTTTAATGACAAAGACTGGTATTATAGTCAGTAATCACCATTTCTATAAGTTTTCTAACACATTATGCTATAGTCATAAATAATTTTTTTCTCCATTCCTTTTTCCATGTAGACACCAAGGGACAGGCCTGGACTAAAGCTTTATCAGCTTCAATCATTAGGAGAAAAATACCATCTGAGGGTCTTCCAAACAAAATTTATCATCAATCTGCATAGAAAAAAGTTTCTTACCCTCAGCCTCAAGAACTGGGGCAGCCATCTCTAAGCACCTCTATTCCCAGTCTTCACACAGCTAAGCTACTGATTTGATCAAGCTTCTTTCCCTCCAGCATTTGAGTCCTTCTTACCTGCCAAGCAAACGCTTCACCATTCATAGAAGGCAGGAAATTTCTCCCACCCCCGGCCTTCATTCATTCACTGCACTGCCACAGCAAACCCAGCACCTGCTTGTGAGCCCCAGTGAACACGGGGACCCAGTTGTTAGAGACTTGTTACAGGAGCAGAGCACTGAGAGCTGAGGCAGGGGCAATGACAAATACTACATTGCCAAAAGGTTTAAGATAGTTGACATCTACTAAAGGCATTTCTGCTTCCCTAAGCCAGTCAAATGCCATCTGATTGAAAGGAGCATTATGCCCTGCAGATGTTAGTCCAAGCAAACACTTTGCTGTTTAGGAATTACCTTGGTGGTTTTTAGTTTATGGAAAAATTTGGTCTCCTGAACATTCTTTCATGGACATGGTGTGTATGGATGAATTATCTGTATCATGTTCAGTTCATCTTCCTTCAGAATGACAAAATCCCTCCTTTTTTTTTTTTTTTTTTTTTTACCTGCTCCCTCATCTTTTTTTTTTTAAACAAACTCCAAATATTCTTCTACAGGTCCTGCTACAAGGCAAAAATCCTGGGATTGCTTGGGAATATACATTTTCCAAAACCAACAATGAAAACAAGACATCTGCCAAAAAACACAGCTCCTCCTGGGTGACAGTGCATTCAGAGTGCTCAGCTACCTGTGGTGGTGGTAGGTAACTTCGCAATTACCAATCATCGTCTTCATTTTTTTAAGGCATTTCAAACATTTCAGCTGCCTTTAATTTTGCAAACGTGTATCAATACATACGGGAATTACACTGAACAGATGATCCCTATTTTTTTATCTGACAACTTACAGAATAGATGAAATACCTTCATACATCCTTTATAGTAAAAAAAAAAATCACACCTGTCTCAGTTCATGTCACTTAGAGCGACTCAGTCTTTTTTCTTTAGGTCAGTCCATAGCCATATGATATCTTGCATTGAAGTAATGTGGAAAGTAAATATGTACTTTGATGGTGGTGTAATTTGGGAACAAAGAAAGATAGCAAATAATGAGTAAAATTTATCTTACCTATAGAGAGTAATGGAAGACTAAAATATTATCAAGACCTTTACAAATAGTTACACCTTAATTTTGTCACCGTTAAACTACAAATACTCAAGTTCTGCCCGCTCAAAGTCTGAAATCCTGTATAAGGATTTCTTATTACCATATTCCTGTAGGTATTTGCATTGTGCAGAGCATCTGTTTGTTCTTCTAAATCCTGTATGTTCTAGCAGTGAAGGTAATTCTGGGATGTAATGAAAGCAGAAAACTGGCATGTAGGGAGTTCTGCAAAAAGAATTGAGAATTAACGTTTTAGTAGCCCTTAAATTGGAACTGAGTCATATAAGTAAAGTTTTACAGTGCAGTTGTCTTTACTACCAAAGAACAGGACTGGGTAACCAAGGAAATGACATGCTATGCCCCTGTATAGGAAAAAGGTCCAGGTGAAATTCAGGAATATCTTGCTAGTGTGTTGTCAGGCTTCACTGCATCTGAATAAACTGTTTATTGAAGAAAGACCCTCCAGGAGAACTGTAGACACAAAATATGACAGCTGTATTTTTCTTGCTTCCCTTTGAAATAAATAAAGGTTGCAGCATGGATATAAAGATGCTGGAAGCATGGCTGTTTCCAGATTTGAGTTCCTGTGCCCAGTGAACCATGAGTGAGGGGAATGATACATCTCAGTTAAAGATAAATCGACAAAATCACTTCATCTCATCCGGCACTTGTGGTCTTCTCTGCCATCTGTCCTGATGTTGACACTAGACGAGTTTAGGAGCAGGAACCTGCAGAATTCTATAAACACAAAATGTTTTGTTGTAGCCTGCAAGTGCATGAAGAGAGCTCTAAGCAAGCAGTGATAGTTTCTGCAGAGAATTAGGATTTGAGGTATTACAGATTTTTGCATTGGGAAGATTCTGCAAATATGCTGTTTATAGCTGAAATGTTTCATCTGACTTCAATAGTACCTGTGTTACAGAGGAGGGAATTAATGTTAAAAACGTGCTGCCAAATTAAATCCTATTTTATTTATTTCAAGTCGGTGGAATTAAACCAAGGATGAGCTTGGACTTGTTTAGTTAAAATTCTTCCCTACTACTTTTTTTCTTATATTTTGAATAAACATTTGTTTTATTGTATTTTTTTCCAATATATCCATAGGACACATTACAGCAAAAGCAATTTGCTTAGCAGATCATCGCACGCCAGTTAATGCCTCCTTTTGTGGCCCAAGGATGAAGCCTTTAATTGAGACAAAACTATGCAACACTAATCCCTGCCCAGCATAGTAAGTGTTCTCTATTTTTGTACCTTTTTGCTGTGCCTTATGACTGAGTTCATCATGAAAGAAGTCCTCTGTCAGGCAGACAGGACTGTATAGCCTGCTAGATGAACCTACTTTTATTCTGTAACATAAATCAGTAATTGTTTAAAAATGTTAGTTGTATAGGCTTCTGCCCAACGATAATAATGGAGGCAGTATTTCTAATGTTGCTAAGCAGGACCTCCTGAGGATTGCTTGCAGGTCTATCACCATGCTGGGGTTAGCTATGTGACACCAAGTAAATCTAAGTTACTTAGAGGCCTGTTCTGCCACCTTTACTCACCTTGAATCAGTAAGGCCATTTCCTGAGTAAAGTGCTACTCCCCATGTGAAAGCTTGGCCCCATGACTCAGATTCCACATATTAGATTAGGTTAAAAGAGCCTTATGAAGTGTAATTAGTGCTTTTTGGACAAATGTCCCAGAGTATTATGATGCCAAGGAGAGGACTATCTAAACCAAATAAATCGTCAGCAATGCTCCTGGTGCCTACAAAAATAAATAAGAAGACATTGCCTCTAGGAACAGTCTTATTTTCTAAAAGTCGTAAGAAAGGTTAGATGCAAAGGAAGACATTGATATACAGATAAGCATTTAGAATACAGCTGGTCTAAATCAATGGAGCTCCTTTAAAAACAAGTGAGTTACACTGATTTATAGTAGCTGTAGTAGGGGTCCTTTGGAAAAAAAATGCAGTGTGCTTACATAATTAAGCACAGTATTGTGTGGCTTGGAATGGAAGTGGGCAGATTAAAGGACACATTGGCCATCCTTCTGCTGGGTATTTTTCACTTTTGGACTTCTGACTTTGCAACCCTAGCATTGTTTTAATTTTATACTAAAGATCAGAAAAGCTGTACTATGTTCATCAAGACAATCTGACTTCCAGAATAGAGAATTTCTGAAGCAATATGTTGAAAAATGAGGAGTGTTTCAGTGAGAAATAAAGACAGCTGAAGGTGCATTGAAGTGCACAGGCAGCAGAAGGCAGAGGAAATAGAGTAAAATTCTAGACCTGGTGTCATCTGCTGGTTTACTCTGTGGTGACAAAAGCAATGGGCTATAGAAGCAATTGGCTAAGTCTGCTCCCATACTTAATAAAATAACACATTTAATGAAGCTTAATAGGAAGCATTCCTCATCTCTCCCAGTCCAGAAGAGGGTGATAGGGCAAAGCAGAAAGATGCATTTGTTCTGCAGTGGCTTTGTTTTTACTTAAAAATCCATAGTTTGCAGTATGTTGAACATACTAAAAAGTAGTCCAGAATTAGTTTGGAATTTCCTGCCAAATTTAAAGATTACAACAGAGTACACAAAATCCAAATGGCAAATTATACACTACAACCACAAAACGAGAGCGATAAGATTTAAATAACAGGAACATGTGACATGAGAGTCCCATGTTCCTGCTTCAGCAGTTTCTTTAGATTGCGTTTAGCCACATGATTTTCTCAATACCAATTTTTAATAATCTTTGTAGCCAAACACAATCTTTTATATGTGACTTATCTTCTGCCAGAACTATTTTTATCCAATGAACTCAGTATCATGTACACATAAATGTCTTGTCTATGATGTCCCCAGGAGTCTTTTTAAGTTGTTTATGCTTACCTTTGCTTTGATGTGGCCTTGTTATGCTATAAGGCTTCACCAGAGTCATATTCATTTCAACTGACCGCACATGAAATTACCATTTTTGTTAACCAGAGATCCTGATGTACTTTGAACATCCACCGATACTCCCATCACTGAAAATGCTGACTATCCATTCTGACATGCAGTACTATGTTTTCATGCTTAAACTGCTCTGATATTCTTAGATTTACTACTTTTAAAACACAATTAATGACTTGAACCCTAAAAAGAGTGCAAAAAGAAAAACCATAAAACCCCAAGCCACCTCTAGGAAAACTCACTAATTAAGTAATTTGAAATCCTTGGGATATGTTAATGTATGGAGGATCTACATATAGGACCATGTCTTAGATTAACAGATTGCCATTCATCTGAGTGAAATTATGCCAGACTCTCTGCTGAGGAATATGGCCAGAAAGTCATGGCATGTAATAATTCCCATAAAACTGAGACAGCCAACATCAAATAATGTAGGATTAATAAATAACATCAAAGAAACAAGGAATGCTTAATAGCCAGCAAATAAAGCAAGAAGAAATATGGTAGGTGTAACAGGCAAGGGAAGGAGGTGACTAACATGAGATACAGTTTTGTGTCAGTTTTGTGACATAAAAGAGGGTCCAGAGTTACAAAGGTCAGAGAGGAATAATTACTGCATAAGAACAAAGACTTATTAGTCTGAGTAGGAGCAAACTACTGTCCCGACAGCAAAGAACACTGAAAGGCATTAGTACTGCGTGCTGTTGTTGTTGGATTTCAGAGCTGCCAAATCTGCTCATAATTATTTAGTCATTTGAGCTAATGAAAGATACTCTTGGATCACAGCCCAGATAATCTTGGAAAATGGCAGTTTACTGCAGGACATTAAAGTAGGTTTATTGCCCTCACCTCTGTGAAGAAGGAAACTTTCTGGACAGTTATGGTGAACAAACTCTTAAAATGAACACTTCTGGTAGTTCTACCAATCACCATTGTCAGAAACATCAAGGCAAACTAATTAAAAGTTGTAAAATGGATTAAAACTATAACTTTTTTTCCAGAAGTTTGCTTTGCAATAGTCCAAATATTTATAAATCAGACAAAAAGGAAACTTCTGACGTGGTCTGGAATTACGTAACTACTGACTTTTCACATTAATATTTCTTTGTCCTTAAATGAGTGCTTTTTATATTTCCCATTACCTTTGGCAGTTACTGAAGTTACTGACTGAGAGTTGGGATTTCTCCTGTTCCCAAAGGGATTTTTCCAAAATAGGCTTTTTATACATTTTTTACAAATTAGAATTAGATTTATCTTCAGGCAGATGTGGACAGACAAATGGGATGCTGTTCATCTTTCACACAGTAAGAAAAGTAAAAAAACTATACATAAGCAGCTATTTCAGCAGTTACGGGACTGCTGCTGTGAGAAACTGTAGGGTAGGCTGAGTAGTTACATGTGAGATGAGAGCCTTTTCTGTGGCAAACATTATTAAAAATGTGTAAAATGAATGTTTTAAAATCTTTTTATTTCAGTGCTGGGTCTTTAAATGAAACTTCTCTACTTAAGTAGTTGTGTTTCCTTCATAGTTTCCTTTGTTCTTTCACTTCTACTTTCCTATCTAGTAGTTATTTTATGGTCTTGTATCGACAAAGACATGTGGTTGGTTGTTTGCAAAGTGTCCCACAAAGGCTGGGAACGTAATCAGCGTGTTACTAAGAGAAGTACTGAGCAGCTACTAACATTTAAAAACTGAACTCACCCTAAGCAATTGGTGATAATTCTTCAGACTCTTGTGTCACTTCTGTGACATGATGTGTAACTGAGGCGTGCGTGTGACTGGAGGAGGGATTTGCCAACAGCTTTTGGTGGTTACATTTCCTCTTCTTTATTTAGATTCTACATCGTCTGTCTGCCAAATTTATTAGTCTGAGGACATTTAAATCCTCAAGATGCTAATGACAGGACTGCTGATTTTAGTAAGCAAGTTCTTTTTCATGAATAGAGACCAGTGAGGTTTTATATAAAGGGCACTGGACGGCATCATGCCAACATCTGGCAAGCAGTGTGAGTGAACCTACAGACAAATGCACAGGAGGTACCAGCTCAGCTAAGCTGGCCCATTCCTTCCCTCCCACACCAGCTTTCCCTTTGTACCAGCTGAGGAGAATCCTCCTCCTCTGCCCTGTCTTCTGAAGAGAGGTAAAAAGAAAAAAAATGTAAACCAAAGGGCAGAATTTTCCAATAGTCAAATCTTGTCGATTTTCAGAACTCTTTTCATCTATTTGTATTCTTCCTTTGGCCTTGGGTGTGTTTGTCTATTTGGAGATCTCTTCAGCAGCTAAAGTGACAAAAATAATCATCCTACCATTTATTTAGAAGAGGTTTTTCTTTTCGTATTTTAGAGATCTTTTTTTTTCAATTAGAAGCATAGACATGGTTTGAAAGGCATGGTGATTTGTTAGCCAAACCCTTAGATTTTTTGGATAATCCACCAGCCTGGCAGCATTTCTCACAATCCCTGTGGAATTCCAGATTCCAGGTCAGATTCGCAGGCAAGCTGTTTCTGGTAGATGTAGGGCTGTAAATAAGTAATACTAGTTTTTGTAGTTGTGTGACTTACATTTCATCCCTAACAAAGTTTTGCGCTTTGAAAATGGATGATATAACTAACTATGGCTTTTGGATTTCTTGAACAGATAGCAGTACATCAGGAGAGCAGGATCCTGAATAATTCCCATTTGACAGGGGGCTTGTATGAATTGATTTTATAAAGCTAACTAACTGGGCTCCTGTGTTTCTAACATATATTTTCTCCTCTTAGCTGGTCAACAGGTGAATGGAGTGCATGCAGCAAATCTTGTGGAGGAGGGCAACAAAACCGCCTCATTCAGTGTGTCCAGAAAAGGGCTTTCCAAAGAGAGGAGGTAGTGGCCCATTCCCTGTGTCCCATCAGCACTCCTACGCAGGTGCAGATGTGCAATAGCCAGGACTGCCCACCTGAATGGAGCCCTGGACTATGGTCTCAGGTAACTTGGAGAAAATCTTGTGGTTTTGCCTGCTGTCATAATGCAAATGCTGCCAAAAATAAAGCTCAGAAAGAATAGCATGAACTTTGTGAAGGTAAGTACTTTGCAAGTGGCTCTGTTCATGAAGATAACATGTAAATAGGTATATATTTTAATTAGCCTTCTTAAGCACTCAGACAGGAGGGCTTGCCAGAAGTGGGCACGTGGTGTTGTTTCTGATATGAACAAACAGAAGGGTACTTTTTTTTTTGGTTTTATAACTGAAGGCTCTATGAATTCCTCAAAGCCATTACCCCCTCTGAGATTACTTCCCACAGCAATATTAACATTTCTTGGAGATTATAAACAGTCACGGAATGAAGAAATATTTGGGGTTAGAGTTGTGTGTTAATGCACACACATATGTGAATTGTGGGTTAACAGATTTGTGATGTACATGTTCACTAATCACTTCTGTACATTTGCCTTTGTTAGAGTAACTGTTCCACTTAAAGTAGAGCACTGCTGCAATTAGTTGCTTGGAGGGGCATAAGGCCCCTGAGCAGATACCTGTGTGCACACACCCTGCTCTGCAGACTTGACAACTGCCTGACATCAAACCAGCCTGAGTTAAAACATACACACACACAGAGCTCATCTCTTTCACTCATATTGATGCTGGTATGAACTGTTGGTGTAAGGATAAGTGAAGTACTGAGAAATCTGGGATTTAAGAGAGAACTGCCAATACACTTATGTCAAAATAAGCTGCATTATTTTCACTTTTCCATCTTCATTTAGTGAGATTCAAGGTGGATTTATATTTACTCAAAAATCTGTTACTTCTGCGTATAGTTTTGTGTGGTTCTGTTACTCATCATGTGTTGAAGAACATCTTGAGCTAGGCATTCCCAGCTGAGTAGCACAGACTGCCCCTCCAGGGGAGTACCCATAATGGACTATGACAGACGAGTAATTACTCAACACTCAACTGTAACAGAGTTTTAACACTCAAAAGTGGACCTTTTTTTTTCCAGTATATGTGAAGGAAACCTTAGTGTGGGAGGAGACTGTAAAAAACTAGTATGATCATTAGATCCTTAAAAGGGAAGAAAGAACAAAGTCTTCAAAGACATTCACACTTTCAAACTTTCCTTCTTCTAAAATTAAATAAAAAACCCCACCACAATTAAAAAACAAACAAACAAAACCCCAAAACCACAACCAAATTTCCTCCTCTTTAGGAGGTGTAAAATTCAAGTTGGAATTTTCACGTAAGCCTATGAAAATTAAGCTCACAAGTACTGTTGAAATGTAGTGAACAGGCCTATTGAACAAGTTGTTAGTGAAGATTTTAAGATTCAGCTGAAAGCTGTTTTATGACAGGCTCAAAGGTGCTAAAGAGGAGAAAAATGCAAAATACTCAGCCTCTCTGCACAAACCAGAGTAATTTTAAATGAAAAAAGTTGTTTATTGTTTTGGGGAAAGATTAAAGATGGAGATTTTCAGAATGCAGATATTTCTGTTGTATCCTCAGTATAACTGTGCTTTCAAGGCATGTTTTTAAAACGTTTGGGATTTAATGCTAGTGCAAGACTCTGCCTTGGAATGTGCCTGTTAATTATTAGTAAGAACAATTAGAAGAGGATGGAAGAAGGTAGAAAGCTGGCAGCATTATTTCAGGGCTGTTTATTTCTTCGTTTCACCAGGAATGGCTCATTCATGCATTTTATTGTATGCTAAGGCAATGGAAACTACAGAATGTATTTTCAACTAAAGTCCAACTCAGTAATATGTATTTATTTATTCGCTGGGGACTTGCCCTAAGCTTCAGTTGTAATCTTGGCAATTAAAATATCTTTGGTCAAACTTCTTAACCATTGTCTGTATCAGATTCTGTCTTGTAGTGAGATTCATTTGGTGAAGGAGTTATGTACTGATTCCTTGGGTAGTTTTCTCTGCCTGTAGCCCATCCCTCTAGGCCAAGGTGAGGACAAAATAACAAATAGCTGAGGACTTTGTTGGGAGATTTTGCGATGGGAGGTTAGGACCAGCTTTCAACTATACTGCCCAGGGAAAAAAGCATTTTGCTCACAAGTCCAACTTACCTCATCTACGGAAGAGAGATATTACTTATCTGTTCTATGTGGAGGCTGTAATAAGAGTTCAGAGTTTACATTAAGAAAGCACTTAGAACAATATTTCAGAAGTGACATACAGATGTTGCTGTTATTTACCAATAGAATTTCAAGTTTACTTTTAATGGCAGCTACCCAGCACATTAGCCATGGTTTCTGTGCTCTGCTGTAAAACACAAACAATGCCAATTTTCATTTCCTCTAGTTCAAATGAATGTTTCTTTCCATCACAGTGCTCCAAGACTTGTGGGAGAGGTGTTAAGAAACGGGATGTCTACTGCAAAAGTGCTGGTTCTCCCAAGGTTAAAATCTTGCCTGAAAGTATGTGCAGCAAAGACCATAAGCCTGAATCCCATCAGACCTGTGTGCTAGGACGCTGCCCCAAGAACAACCGGCTTCAGTGGGTGATTTCTTCCTGGAGTGAGGTAAAGCAGTGCAGTTACATGGCTTGGCCGCTCTTGGAAATGTTGACTCAGGGACATGCACAAATCCTGTGGGGAAAAAGCTGAGCTGTCATTTTAGAATCAGGTGTGCTAGGCAAGCAGCTGTAGAAATACAGTTCTTTCCATACAACTGCAGTTAGATGTACTCCAATGTCTTTGTCTTACAGGACTTTCACTGACTCAGATTTGTATTTCATTTTACGCATTAAACCCACTTTGTGGGTTTAGTTGCATAGTGTTACAGGACATGGTCTTTGTGGGTTTAGTTATATAGCGCTTCTGTAGTTTTGCATAACTGGGTGTCTCTTGCACATAGCACAGTCTCCTTTGTCTGCATGTGTTCCTTTAGATTTAAACAGTGTACTTTGCCCTTGCAGTGCTCTGTCTCCTGTGGCCCAGGTGTACAAAAGCGAGAACTAAAATGTGGAGAGAAAACCACTCATGGGAAATTGATCACCTTTCCTCAGAGAAGATGTAGAAACATCAAGAAACCAAACACTAACCTGGAAGAAGCTTGTAACAAGGGAACCTGTCCATCGCAAATGTTGTATAACATGATTTCTGGCTGGTATTCCTCACCCTGGCAGCAGGTAAGAATGGGAAACTTTCTCACCTCTCTCCCTATCCCAGATAGCACTCTCTCCAGCACTATTTCATGTCTTGACTTTTACAGGTCTTATAAAGAGTGTTTTTCTACACAGTAGCTCAAGTAGCAACCCCTAGTGCTTTTCACTATGCGACATTAGAGAACAAAATAACTGCAATGTGACTCTTGGACACTGCATCCACTGTAATTAGAAGTTGGTTGCAGTGCTGGGATTAGGGAGCACCAAGCCTAGGAAAGCTGTGGTAGCGTATGCCACAGAACAAACACTAGAGCTAGGGTGGCACAAACACCAAGCTAGCTGGATAAAAGCTAGCCCAGGTCTTACATTGTGCTGTAGTCAAACATCCAATTGTATGGAGGAGACATCTCCAGTACTAGCAGTCGACAGGTGTCTCCTGCATGTACCTTTTCCCTAAAGAAGGATGCACCACTCAGCCACTGAAACGTGGTGCAGCTGGTCCACGTCCATTATGTACTTTGGTGCAGCTCGTTTCTTTGTCCTGAAACTGAAGAATGTCACCTAAAAATGTTATTCATGCTTGAGATGCACTACATTCCACACTCATTTTCCAGCACTTTCTTCTCAGTCTTCTTCAAACTGCACTGTGGTTGAACTATTACATATCTATATGCACAATGTATTTGAGCATCTGCACAGATTGCCTGGAATTCCCTAAATGCTATGATTAATTATGGAATCAGTCTGTATTTGTTTCTACATTCTTGCAAACAAGCTTCTGTATTTCTGGAACTTATCTACTTTATGACTCATATATCAATGAGACACACACTCATTTAATAACATTTACATGAAACAATGTATGCCTGACAATTGTAATCAGATGAAAATGATCACATTTATCCTAAAGACAACTTTTCATGAAACACATACAAGTAAAAGGCTTATTAACTTTTAAATACTTCATAGCTCTTCCTGCAAATGCATAGTGGTTTTCCTCAGATACAGCTAGAATTCTGGTTCCAATGGGAGTTTTATCTCTCTTCAGACAGCAGGATTGGGCTCAGAGGCTAAGAGTTCAAAGAAATCAGTGCAGACAATCAGGAACAGGTTTTCTTCAGTGTTTCATGTCTGACTCCATGCCTGAGTAAGGAACCAGATTTTCAGCCGAGTCCTTAAATAACCAAATTTTCATAAGGGAGAGCAGATGCACGTGTCTTTGAAAAGTTGGTCCTGATGGGGGTTGCTGCACAACAACACATCCTTTCCTCACCTCTCTTGCTTTGAAAGTCTCATCCAAAGCTCTGAAAGTTACTGCTTCAGCTTTTGTGGGCTCCCAGAGAATCTCTATAATGAAAAGCGGCTTTTACTTTTTCCTCTTCACAGTGCACAGTAACATGCGGTGGGGGAGTGCAAACCCGCAGTGTACAGTGCCTGCGCCATGGAAGACCAGCTTCTGGGTGCTTGCCCCAGCAGAAACCAGCAGTTCTGAGAGCCTGCAACACTAACTTCTGCCCCATCCCTGTGAAAAGAGGTAAACACCAGCTCTACATGCTGCAGCACGGTTGGTTGCTTGGAACTCTATATCCAGGAAAAATCACCTTTTCCAGTTACACCCACTGAGGATTTGTATTTGGCATACTCCTTCATAAATGATTTTCCCCCAGACTTTCCAGCTTTACAGTTACTGTCTGATACTACAGGATCTCTCTTCTCAAAATGAACCCTTATAAAGCACACTTTGGAATATAAATGACATAGGAGATTTAAAAAGAAAGGGTTTGTCAAAAAGTAAGGTAATTTCATTCTGAGCCTCATCTTTATCCTATCTTGTTGTATAACATAAGAACATCCTATGATGATACTGTTTTATGGTTAATAATAGTAATTTTTGAACTAAGCAATGTGAATTTGCCATACAGGTTTAGTCTTTTGAAGTCTGCCCAAACTTCAGATTGTGCCATATCCTAGGAGTCCCAAACCATTTTGTCTAGAATGTACAACTCTTCCTACTACTTCTGATTGGCAAAAGGTGTGCAGTCAGGGAACACTGCTAAGCTCTGTCCCCATTTTTATGTCTAGTGTGTCCCACTCCACCTCTCCAATGTGTTTTGCAATTCTAGAGGAGCAGGAGGAAGAAGAAGGATTATGTCACTCTGAGTGACAGCAGAGGAGTTCTCTCAGAACCACAACAGAAAGCAAGTGGTGCATTAGCCTCATCCCATATATTTGCTGACAAGCTGGCTACAGTTTATGACTCCTTCTTAACTTAAAGGGCTCATGGAGGTCCAGGTGTATCCCATATAATGCTAGTTATCTAGGTCTGCTAAAGCACTAAAATACCAAGCATCAGCTGTCTTGTTACAATTTTAAACGTGGGAGCTGCAAGTAACCTCTGTAAAACCCAGGCCAAATTGCAAGGGAAAGGTGGTAACAGAGCTGAGAGCAAAGGTCAAGCTTTGGCCTTGCATTTTGTGAGCTGACGTTGGCCAGCCACCCCCTCCTTGGCACGGACTGCTGCCATTCACTGCACAGAGACCCCGGGACACCCGCTGGCTTCTTAAGAGACTCTTCTACTGCATCAACTTCACACATGCAGTTATCAAGCTGATATATCAGGGGACCTGAATACAAACAAGGATGTATAGATTAAATGGCCCTGAAAGGGATAAGTGAATAGTTCTGTATTTTTATAAGTAAATGTTTCTAACACTTCAGATTAGCCTTCCTAAAAAGTTCTGCTATACTTTGGAGATTCGGTGTTATGTCCTTTTCTGTCACGACATAGCAAGCACTTTTCTTTCACCCTTGCTCTGCTGTGCTGTATTTCATGTCTGCAGTAATGTCTGTTATTAATTTTTGCCTTGGCCTGTTTCTGTCTCTCCTCACATCTGCAGGAGCCCTTTCTCCTTTACTATAACTGGGTCATCAGGCCCTAGAGATCAATTATCTCTTCACTGCTCTGCAGCTTTCTGTCTAAACCAGCAAAAAGAGAGGGAGCCAGCTGTGCTGGAATCACATTGAAGCAAATGAGTCGCTATTATCAGCCGTGTAGCTCCAGCTCAGTGATCACAGTCAAGAAATTAATGTTTCAGGGAGAGTTTACACACTTTCCTAGACAAGCTGGGTCATTTCCATCCCTCTGTTAAATGCAGTTACGGTCACGGTAACTCTGAGGAAATTCAACAGCCTATAATGAATGAAAATTTAAACAACTCAAGTATAAATACTTGAGTAAATAGAAATAAGGAACGTGCAGCTTAATCCACATCCGTTGAGATCTGTGGAACTCTTTGCGTTAGTTTCAGTAGTCTCTGGATTAGGTCCCAGAAGTAAAGATTTCGGCCTTACCTCTTTCATGTCAGCACACTGCACTGTGATCTTCAAAAGGGGCAGAAAGACTTACTAACATTGCCTCCTTAGTGCTTATAAAGTTTTTTAAACAGTAGTTTTGACTTGAAAGTCTCAGTCAGAGCAGCTTTCTGCACTTTGCACTGTGTATGTTTTCCCAATTCTTGGACAATCCTTTGTTGAAGGGCAGTATTTTCTTTATGTAGCATTAGCATTTATAGACAGGCTTATTTTTTAAAAAACCTGAAGAATAAAATGACATATTTTAAAAAAAGATATTAATACTTACTTATTAATTCAAATAAATTTGAGGGTGATAGATTATACAAAATCACCTTTGCCATCATATAAAATGGAATAAAAAAAAACCCAAAGTGATTACTAAAGAAGCTCGCGTAGAGACAGAGAGCACTCCTGGCCCAAAGACTATGACAGAGTTGTCTGTGCTATGTGAAGGAGCATTTATCTTCTGTGACTCAGCTTAGCTCTGTGTCTGAGAACACAGACAATGGTGGCTAGATTTTTCTTCACTGTCTCCTTGTAAATTCCTTTTGTTGACCATGTAAACAGTAGTTCTGAGAGTTGAATGGAATCTTTTCCCATGCTCACAGGAGATTTCAGTTTAGCTATAAATTTTGCTAGACCTCATTTAAATGTCTTTCTGCTCTCTCAGACATGGTGAGTTTGTTTATAAATCATCCATATGAGTCATCACTCTGCTCTTTTAAACATAAAGCATCCACTACAGAACTGTAGAAAGGAGCAGCTATGAAATGTTTTTAAAGTGAGTGGGCTGTACATATGAATGATCTGTATGTAAAGTTAAGTGAAATATAATCTTAATTGAAAAATACAGTGTATTTGTAATTAAAAGCTGAGCTTTTCAGAACTAAACATTATCAGCCTGTCTCTTTTCCAAGGGCAGTTAATTAAGATTTCACCAACATAGTTGAAGTGCTAAAAACCCAATTCATGCCACCCGACTGAAGTGTCTAAGCAGAGATTTCTTAGGCTCCCTGCACAGTCAGAGAAAGCAGTCCCTGTAGTAAGTGTGGGAACACAAACCTGCAGTAGAGGCCTCTGTGCTCATAGCAGGGTCCCTGTACTCTGATTGCCACACACTTGGAGTGTAGAGGCACAGGTAGACTCCATGGGATGTTGGTGGCAAGCAGCAGTCATCAGCATGCCTGGAGCAGGCTCCCTGGTACAAGTTCCTGGCTTCAGAAAAACATTTGTAACTGGAGATAAAAACACAGTTGACTTTTTTATCCTCCACAGAGGAATTGCTTCCTGTATTCCTGAACCTGGGCTCTCAGTTTTTTAATTCCTGTAACCTCTGGCATCCCATTATATCAGCTCTATGTCTAGCAAATTAGCAATTTGGATCTCTTAACAAACTAATCACCTCTCTTAACAAACTAAAAAAAGCATACTAGTCTTTTTGAGCTAAAGAAAGTTCTTCTTCGAACTGAGTCACCCGTTGTGTTTTTAACATTACCAAATGCATAGAAGCATATGAAACTGTTGCCTGACTTGTATACTTGCCAAAACAGAGTCTTACCATTTTGCTTGGATTTCTCTCCTTCAGATGATCCTTCTTGTGTGGATTTCTTTACTTGGTGTCATCTGGTACCCCAGCATGGTGTCTGTAACCACAAATTTTATGGCAAGCAATGTTGTAAATCATGCACAAAGAAGAACTGATAGCATGTTATCTGAACCCATCAGTGACAGGATTCACTTCTGCAGTTTATTTTGGAATTAACTTTGCTTTGAGGAAAGACATGGTGCCACATAAACCACTCATGGAAGAGCCATTTTCTAAGGGAATGTCTGAGGTACAGTAATTATTGGAGATATGTTGAAAAAAGAATGTTTCTTTCTTTTTTTTTTTCTTTACTTGCTGACTTCACTAAAGTACAGGGTACTATGGATCACTTGAACACTGAGACTCAAAGGGGCAGTTCTTCTTTCCTTTAAAGGGGTCATTTTGCACTGTCCTATGTTATGAGGAAGAAACTGAGGCAAGGAAGCCTCTTCTGGCTAACTTACCAGAATGCAAAGCAAAAGAGACTGAGAGCCTGAGGAGGAAGGTTACCGCATGGCAGCTTGACAGATGGCACTATCAAAAGCTTTCCCTTTATGATGCTGTCATCCCAGGGTAAGGAGGTGGTTTGCTGCCACTGCCGCAGAAAGACACTCCGATGGCTGTTGTCTGGAGAACGCAGCGTCACTGGTGTGACCACACGAAGTAATTAGTGCACTACAAAGATAAATGGTGCTTCTGTTTTAGACTTGCTGCTGGAAAGGCAAGTTTTGCATCATGCTAATGTTTTTATTAATTTGAAGAATTCCTTTTCTGCTTTGTGTGGAACTCAGAGGTGGTTAACTAGTAACTTGAAATGTATTCCTAGAACTATTCAGCATTAGAATATTTGGACTTTTAATATTGTGGTGTTACAAGTAAACTAGGATTTCATATTTCAATTAACTCAAGGAACTCAGATTTACTGAACTCAGTGGTTATGTTTTCAATTTTCTAAGCTCAATAGGTATATAATTTTAAAATTTAAACTTGATATTTTGAAGTAGGTTTTACTCAGAAGGTAGGTAATTTGAATGGCAAGATAACTGAAGCATGTCTTCCTTTTAATTGCAAATCTCTGCAAATTTTGAGTCATCTGTTATCCAAAGGAAATAACACAACTATTACAATACATTACTTCATGCTAAACTTGTCTAAGTAGTTATTTAGTTACACAGGTTATATGAAAAAAAAAAAAAAAAGAAAAAATAAGTGGATAATTTACTCTAACCAAATGAAAGTAAATTTATTTTTATACATTCTCCTGATAGTTTTATTTAGTTCAAAATCCACCAGCAAACAAAAGAAACATAAACATAATGGTATTTGTGATCATTCAGTATCATGATGCTCGGTGACACAATGCTACAGTTTAAGGTTTCTGCATTGAAAAACCTCCAGCCTCTTTGCCAAACCATTCTGAGATGGGGATGTGTCCTACTGTAATTTTCTGGGGAGCGCCTATGAGGGGCATATTTATCGAATTTCACCCAATCCCACAACTGCATTTGATGAATGTAGTTCAGTTTTACTGTTTCTTTAAAGTATCGTTTCAGCGGCAGGTTAGCCAGCTCAGCACTAATGGCAGACAGTGGTCACTTAAAATTAGCAGTTCCTTCTGCAACAATTTAAATTAGAACCATGTATGCTACGATACTTTAAGAAATGATTATTGAAAACGTCTCAGCCTACACCGTTCTGTCTCGATGTTGGACGTTGTGTGATTATAACCTTTTTTCTAGGAGAACTACATGGGGTTTTTTTGTCTTGTTTTTATAATTGTGTCCTTTTTATTATTTGATGTAAAATAATTAATTTATTAATGCATAGCTTTTCCTTTATATTTCTTTGCTCCCTTCCTTAAGTGACAACTGAGGAAAGAAAATGGTAGTGTCACAAATATGAACTATGGTGTAAAAAAAGCAAAAAATATAAGTGTAATATTTAATTATTTTATAAGCTTTGTAATAAAGTACTCTAACTGTTTCACTATATTTGGAATTGTAAAATTCATGAATAAAATATAGAGCTTATAAGTAAATACTGAGTAATGAAAGTGGTGAATGCATTCATCTGCATTTGTGTTGATCATCCCGTAATATCATTTATTAAACACTGCCCTGTTTTCTCCCTGGTCTCTGCTGCTCTGTAACTGGCTGATGTCTGTGACTCTGAGCAGCCTCCAATTCCAGGCAGGGGGAGCAACAACTTCTGCCCCCCAGGAAAAGCCCGTCCTTTGGGGCAGTGGAACTTCAGCCACCAGAGCTAAGTGTGACTCCTCTGCCTAACCATGCCCCCACCATGCAGGTCTTGTATGGGTTAATATTGGTGGGGACTCCTCAAAACAGTGGGTTTGAGTGTTAACAAGATGTTATGATGAATGAGATGGAGGTCATTCCTTTCAGGCACTCAAAGTCAGGCAAATGTGCCAGGGTCATGTGAAACTTCACTACTCTTGAAGGTCTCATTATACTGGTGAGTGAGGAATGCATGCCTGGGTATTCAACAGAGTGTATTGTAGTTGTCTTTTAAGAGCAGAAGATGTTTCTCATTTGGCTGACTACTCTACCATTGAAGCAGCTGGCTTGGCCTGTGCCCATTTCAGGCACAAAAAGGCAAAATGGACCTAACTAACTTCATGGTTCTATTTTCATAACAGCACAAAAGCTAAAATACACAAAAATACCATTGCCTCCCCCTCCTCCTGCCATATGGAAGGCAAAACTGGCTACCCCTTCTCTCCCCAAGACAGTGGAAACTTGTTTATCACAGAACCAGTGTGATTCCTCCCAGCATGCATTACTCTGCAAGGTGGTTTGCAAGGTACAATGCCTCATTCAACACAGCATTAAGTTTTACAGCCTCCCCCATCTGCCTGGGGATACTTGTTTTCCTAAAAATGACTCAGCTTAGAGGTTTCCAAGCCAATCCCTAGTAGGAACTGCATTGATTCACTGCATCTTTTTATATACGTATATTCTCTGGCATTATTTGTTGGTCTTCCCTTCTTTCACCGTCGGTTCTCTGACAACAGCAAGCTATACCAAGTATTGGTGATAGGAAATACTGAGCATGCTTCTGACTTACAGTGTACTCTGGCAGGTGATAGTAAGCAATACATCAGTCTGCTCCTGAAGGATTCTCAGCAAGGGCTTCTGTGAACATGATTTGGACTAGTGATTTCAGTAATTAATATGCCCACATAAGAATTCAGACTCTAAACCACTTCGTGTTCTGGGCTAGAATTTTGGAATTAAAATGAACTGACAGTTGTCAGTGAATTACAGTGTTGTAGATGGATGTTGAAAGAGGAAATATTGCATAAAGATGTGCTATTGTGTTGTTGGATCGACCCCAAGTCCACAACTGTTTTATTGCTGAGCCCTTACAATGATATTTGGTATACAAAGCCTGGCAGTTTTCTAGAAGTATATTGCTGGAAGGCTCACTTTATAAAGCAGAATGGGGTCTTTTCACAGAGGAATAGCTCAGTTTCCTGTAGTCAGCTTTCATCACTCAGGTGAAGGATGCATCTGCCTAAAACTCAAACAGATATTTAATGAATGGCTTGATTGTGTAAATCAAACTCAGCTATCTCGGATGCCCAGAAGACATGAAATGTTGGAGACAGATGAACATTTAGTTGCATGTGGTTTTATGGTAACATGATCCATATCCCGTATTTCCTTTGTGTTTTTGCAAATCCTATTCGAAAGCATCAATAAAATAACATTATTATTTCTACTGTAATAGAAGTCCAACCCCACTGAGTCACTGAGATCTCATTGTGTACAACATGTACTCATGTCATAGAAGGCTTATGGTCCCAAGTGTACAACAAGGAACAATAGGAAAAGATGTTAACAGTGAGTTCATTGTGATTAGAAGAAGCATTGCTCATGGCTCCCTGTCTGTCTGCCTCGATGCTGCAGAACATTTCCAAGGTGGCTCCATGCAGATAAGATCAGAAAGAGTGAGGAACTTGACTCTGTTTCGAAAGCAACCACTGAGCATTGCTGAGGTCTGGGTGGACAGTGGAGGGGAGAGACAGAAGCGGAGCTGGGATGCACTGGAATGAATTAAAAATGAGGTGTGTGCAGTGCTGGGTCCTAACCCAGACAGTGACTATCTCGAGATAAAAGCAACACCTGCAGATTGTTCTGACTGTTAGCCTGGCAGTTATCAGGAACTAGAGAGAGGTGTTTTCAGCAAGGCAAGAAGTCATCTTTCCATCCACAAAAAGGTCTGAAATAAGGAGAGGAAGCTGCTAGAAAACACCTTGAATTCCTCCCCAGCCAATATTGCATAAACATCAGAGAAATCGAGCTGACCGTCCTGCTCACTGTGTGCCACTGTTATCATGGATATTTTCATCCCTGCTCTTCAGAAGAAACCCAGGTCCACTGGGCTGGAACATGTCCTTCATTGTGTACCTCGTTCCAGAGTTCTTCAAATTGCAGCTTACAAGTAACTCTTGCTTCCCATGAGAATGGGCAGTGACAGACCAGTGGTGGGGCTGTACCAACTTTGACTTGCATGGCAAGTGGTGCAGACACAGGTTGCTATTTCCAGCATCGGTATTGTGTTGCCTGTGGGAAGCCACTGCCTGTATCCTGGGAGGGGAAACCATCAGCATGATCTGGCTTAAAGAGCTTGCTTTGATAGGCAGCACATGCCAGGTGGGGCTGAGGGAATTATTGTACTTTTTTTCCTTGATGGATACTGGGGCAGAAACAATCTGAATGTCCCAGCTGGGCTGAATGAAAGACAAAACCTGAAGTCCTCAATTCACAATGAGATACGATAATGTTGAAAACAGTTTTTCTCATGCTCCCTGAAGAAAAGCATCGATTATGGAACCTACACTTGAAACTAATATTTTTGCACTTTCTGTTCAGTGATAAGAGTTATTCAGTCATAAACAGAATCTGTTTTAATTTCTGGATTCTTACAGTGGAGGCAGGAAACTTCAGCTGAACCCTAACTTCCAGACTTACTTTCTAAGCATTAAATCAAATCACTGTCACCATACATTTCAGCCTTAACACTGCTGTGTACCTGCTGCAATTTAAGATAGACCTTTGGTGTCCCTTAGGTGACTTGGGCTGCCAAACATTAATTTATTATGTTCCGTGCTGATAATGTTCAGTAATCCTTTCATAATAACATAGGAAAGCTGACATAAAAGCACATTCAAAAAGAATATGAAAGGGTTTATAATTGACATGTTTACTCACAAAGTTCTTACCTATGGAAAGCAAACAGATTTCAGAGAAAACCATACACAAGAACTTCCCCTTTGGGATTGTCACCTTCTCAAATCACTGTAATATTAGCTCTGTTTAACAGGAGAAACTGAAGGCATTCTCACCAAAGTGGGAATTCTGTGCCAACAGTTCTGTGCTTCCATGGGAATAACTGCCCTTCACTAGCTCTGTTTGGATTACTGTTGAAGAGGTTCAGGATATCTGCAGAATTCAAGAATTGTTCTTGTACAGAACTCTTCATCAGGCCTAGAGTGCCCTTTCTGAACAAATGCCACAGTGCTTTTAGCACACTAACCTACTGCAGCCACCCTGCTTCCTCACATCAGGCAATGCCAGGTGCTGCAGACATAAGCAGGACTCCTTCAGGCTCAAGGAGAAGGGGCACCTCAAAACAGACGTCTCTACAGAGAAAATGCCATTAATGTTTTACCTGGATGAATTATGACTCTTGTCACTGGAAAAGCCATTTTTGGTGCAATGTGTTCCCCAGAGCATTAGAACTCACATTTCCACATTGTACATTCAACCTAACTGTTAAGCAGTAAAAAGTAACTGAGGTCTCTGTTTCCTTAAAGTTCACCATCAAGAAATGATTTTTATAAGCTACTGAACATAATATTTTGTGGCTTTCATTCTGGGGGCTTTTGATAGCTGAAATGTAACTTTTGGCTGAGAAAGACAGAACAAACTTTCCAGGTGTATTTTTAATATCCAACCAGATAATATCACTGGCTTTCTCCCCAAATGATGCAAATGGATAAACCCTGCAAAAAGTGCTCATAGATTATTTATTCTATTAATGATATGTCACTATTTATCCACAGAACCTGAGTAAGATTCCATATACAAATCAGTATTCCAACCTCTGCAAAAAGATACTCTGAAGTCCATTAAAGAAGTTTAAACTTTCAAAGTTTTAACTTTACTTTAACTGCACAGCACCCTCCATTGATAGCTAATATTTTAATTGGATCAGAATATTTCATTTCTAGTCAGAGATATTGCCCATCAGCAGAAAGCTTATCACCTCAGACCTTGTGCAAATACACTGCAAATGCCAGGCTGCCCAGAGCAACCATGACTTACTCATGCCTGTCTTTGCTGGTGTGTGGGGAAAAGTCAGCCAAAACAGACAATAACAGGCTGTAAACACAGCTCTCTCCAATTAAGCATAGTATATACTTCTTCAAACTGTATAATCTACCACAATTCAATTTTGAGGGTTTTGGTGTCCACTTCCAAAATACTGGTTGCAGTCCCAAAATTGTATATAAACAAACTGGAACATCCAATTTGAAAAGCATTCAGCTATTGAGACCATCAGACAGTACATGGGCTACTGCGATATGCATCTACTATACTACATGTTCTGAACTCAAACTGCTCCTGTGGCCACTTAACATCTAATACCGACTTTTTTTGTTGTTTCTCAGTTGCAATTGAAGTTGTCATGAAAATAATGAACTTGTTATAAGCTTTTTGTTCAGATAAGTATACAGCTTGCTTAGGTGACAGAAACAGTCTACTAATCTCTACACTAGACCTATGTTACATTAGCCACATTGATTCCAGACCATGCCAATGCAACTCTTGGGTAGCTGATACACAACACTTACCTTGCTAAGACACTTTAACATCTGACATGCTCATCAGACATTTTATTTATTCCTTAGCACAGTGGCTCTGCCCTGGAGCTTATGCATTTTTGAGAGCCCTGCTTAGCTTTACAGTCGTATTGCTGTGTGCAAGGCAGAGCTAAAGCCTCTGTGCCTCCCCACCACACCACAGGGTCAAACATTAGGGGTGAGCATGGGTGGGAGACCTTCATTTCAGCTAAACAGCTGAGAAGCTGGAAGCTCACAGAACTTCTAATACAACAGATGAGGGCTGATGCCAGAGCTGTAAATTTAAGTTTTTGATTATGGGGCTTCTGAGCTTTGACCTGTGGAGATCAGCAACAGCAAGATTGAAAGGAGCCAGTCTGACCTGCACCTACTGCTGAATTCAGCCTACACATCAGTGTTTCAGCAGGGGCCACGAATGGGGTTTTCTTCTTGAAGCACAACTTAGAAACACAAAATGGAAGGGGATTTATGTTCTGATAAGTTCTGACTGCACAGGATTTGCTGATACTCTCTTGCTCTTGTTGAGTGATGTGCTCACTCTTTTTGTTTTACAACCAATGCTAAACCTATGGTCAAGAAGGATTTTTTCCCACACAGCTAAGATCATCTGGACATTTTCAAGTGCATTCCTAGTGCTACTGCACATATTTCAACCTCTTCTACAGTCTTCCATGAATTACCAGGTTTTGAGTCTTAGATTTGTGCATCAAGTCTGCTGTAAGGTGGTAGACAGTGTTTTTGCAACCTATACTTGTGCTAGGGAAGGAAGAGAAGAAGTGTCGTGGTTTAAGCCCCCCACCCATGCAGTTTTCTCATTCACTCACAGCCCCTCTTTCTTCCCCCAGTCTTGGGGGGATGGGAAGGAGAATCAAAAGAATGCAACTTGCACAGGTTGAGATAAGAAGAGTTTAGTAACTGAGGTATAACACAAATCACTACTGCTACCATCAATAACAATACAAGAGAAATACAAAGAAAGAGAATACAACTGCTCACCAAGCCCAACCCAGCCAGTGCACCCCCCAGCAGTGTACCCCCCAGTATCAAAAACCTGACCATGCCGTGCACCCCCAGTCCACCACCACACCCTTCTGGGTCTCTGCTCTCCGTCTTCACCTCCTGGACATGATGTGCTGTGGTATGGAATAACCTCTTTGGTCAGTTTGGGTCAGGTGTCCTGTCTCTGCTTCCTCCCAGCTCCCCTCCTCCCTGGCATAGCATGAGACTCAGAAAGCCCTTGGCCAGACCAAAACATTGCCAAGCAGTAACTGAAAACACTGGTGTTATCAGCGCTGTTCCCAGGCCCAAAATCAAAAACACAGCACTGCACCAGCTACCAAGAAGGAGAAAAATGACTGCTGCTGCTGAACCCATGACAGGAAGAGAACAGCAGACACTCATTTGGTTCATTCTTGACTCTACATCCATGACATAACAGTCTGCTTTGCAGAGACTGGATTTAATGAAACAAGTGATCACTTTCACTCCCTTAACCACCTCCCACTACCCCCTCTTTGATTTGTTTGGTTAAATGGTTCATTTTATTCAGGGTGGGCCCAATTCACATATCGTATCTGCATGAAGGTGAGCACAATGGGGCCCTCCTGTTGACTGGTTCTGGTAACAGCACTATTCTGCTGTGAGATCATGATTTTATGGGAGTTAAAGATCTTACTCATCTTTTAGGTCAGAGTAGAGATTCCTCTAACAAGGCTGATTTTAGAATCTGCCACCCAAAATCTTCTTAACCACATACATACAATGGGCATTATATAGTTCTTCCAGGCTGTTAATCTAGCTCTTTTTTTTTATATAAGCAACTTAATTAAGGTGGAAAAAAACCCCAAACTATTTCATGCATGATGCACCTTCTCACTCAGGAAACCAGAGTAAAGTAGTTCCCCAGCTCCCTAGATCACACAATCACACTTTGCTGAGGAAGACAGTACTTCAAGAACTAGGTTATTCTTGGTGCTTGCTTTTGTAAATGCTCTTCCCTGAACTTCTCATTAATCTTCTGAACCTCATGCCTACTGGATGGATACCAGCCAGCATCCTTCAACTACCAAAGGACTCTTTCAGAAGAGAGTTTACATCTCAGTTTCCAAATTGTGTAACTGTGGCATGCTAACTGCATAGAAGAGGAAGGCAAAGCATGGATTTGCCTTTTTAAAACCAGCAGTTGATTAAAAAATACAGTACCAATAATGTGAGAGTGATGCAGTTCTGAAACCTTCAGACGTTTTGGCACATAGCTCTGTCTCTCTTGGACAATTGCATCCCCTTTTTCACTGCTTCTCTCCTCCTGTTCTAAAGCTCCCTCCCAAAGCCATCAGGGGGTGGGGAGCAGAATGGCTTGTGAAGTGTCTTGGAGTAATCCGCTTTGACAGGGAACTATGCTGATTAAAAGTTATGGCTTCGGAACAGTAAAGCTCCCACTGCTGTCCGTGGACAAGCTGCTGCTTTCTATTTAAACCTTAACAGTCACATCTAATCAAGACAAAATAAGGACATTTTTATGAATTCCATGAGAAAAATTCCCCTCAGGTGTAGGTTGCATGGTTTGATCAGCTCCAGTATCGTTTTTTAGCATTTCGCATTAATCCTGCAGATCCTGAGCCAAGAATGCTCGTGCTCATACTCGTCTGACGGCCAGGCAGAAAAGTTTTGGCAATTTGTTATTTCAGCTAAGCTTGCAATATGCAAATGAAGATTTATGTCAAATGAAGGCTTAAAACTATACGTTTATCTTCACGTGGAAAAAGTATCATGTAGTTGCAAGGTGCCAAAAAATACCAGATCTGGGCAGCAAACAAGGACATTACAGCTCCCAGAAGGCACTGGAGAATTGTACATCAGAATTTTGTGTCCTGATGACAGGAAACAAACTATTTCACAGTCTGAGATTTTTCTGGAAGATATGGAGTTGACCCAGCCCTCAGACTAAGCATCTTGTTTCAGTGTTTCCAACTGAAAATTGTTAAAGTCGGGAAAATCTAGGTTTTTCAGCAAGGCTTAAACTGAAAGAAAAATGGCTGGTTTATGGAATGGAAGTATCTTGTTGAAAACACAGAGATGAGAAAAAACAGGTTAAGTACAGATAACATTTATATTCCTACTATTCACCCATCTTTTTCCTTCTTTCTCCATGCATAAGCAATTAAGACCATTCCCAGCCATGCGCTGACTCAGCTTTTCTGCAATCCCATTAAGGCACAGTGACAAGATACTGCCTATTCCCTCTTTCATATTTCTGGGGTACTACAGATTAACACAAACCATGCAGTCATATTCAGAGGTGCTCTAGAGAGATGCAGTCCTGTGTGGTCTTATTCCCTGCTTTATATTCTGCAGTACTGAAGACAATAGGATGACACATGGACTGGAGATAGATCTATGCATACTTTCCTTCCTGAGTCAGGGTTTCCAATGAAAAGCACTGGAAAACTGTGATACATGCCCAAAGTTCAGCTCGGCCTGAGCCTTAGGGTCGAATTTTCATCTCAATCAGAAATAATTTCCCTTATGTTAAAGGATTCATAACCATACAAAATCAGTGCACACAAGCCAAACTCCAGCCACATCTGCTAGTAAGGACTTTAACAATGGGAAAGATGTTAAGTGAACAGCACTTTTTTCCCCTCAGTTTATCCCCGCACATACAAAACACAATTTCCAGATTCTGGAAGCTGTTTTGCCTCACCCTGCTAGCTCACTGGAAGAGCAAACCAGCCTTAGTTATAGACAGTCTACCTTATTCCCTGGTTTTACCTAACTCCTATGAACATCACACAGAACTGGTGTTGTGAGAAAGACATTCAAGCGAGGCTTGGACTTAGCTGATATAAATACTTAATTCTGTCTCGGAGAATAAAACTGATTTAATCAAAGGGATCTGGTGTCGACTAGGTGCGGGACTGGGTTCCCTCAGCCCACAGCTTGCAGCTGGTGCCGGCTGTGGCTGATGAGAGGGTGCCCTCCAGTGTGCGACTAGGGAATGGCACAGCAGTCCATGAGCTGGGCTGCAGCGAGTGAACACTACGTGTGTTCTTAGACAGCCACCTAGTGAGGCAGGAAGGAATCAAGAGCTGGCGGAAAATGCAGCCAATTCAGAGCCTGAAGTTACAAATAGTGCTAAACCAGTGCTAAAGTCAGCAGCGCATTTCATAGGGTTTTCATCTCGTAGTCAGTGCAGTTGCAGAGCAGGAGGGCTCTTGAACTACTTAACAGCTGTGAGACATGATTCCTCATCACTTTATGAGTCTAGAAATGAAAGTTCAGGTGAAAGTTTGAGTGTGAAAAAGATGTCTGAGGGTAAGCGCCTTTCAAAACTTTGTTTAGAAACAAGTATAACTGTATGGGGGGTTTTATGAATATATATCGGTATCTATATCTGTCTTCATCTCATCTTTTCTTATGTACCCCTTTTCTAAACCAAAACAACACTGTTTTGACTGAAATCTCTTACACCATGCACTATAGAAAGAGGGGTAAAGTGCAGAGGGAAAGATCTTTAGAACTTCCCCTGGATTCACACAGAGATCCTGCCTCACCAGCACATTTACCACCTCTGCTAACATAGTTTGAATGTGGTTGTGAGAATAACGTGAAGTCCTTCGAATACAGTAAAAGAACCTATGAGCCCTTGTTATGGCCCTTCAACCATAAGGGTCCACAGAAAAACATTCAGGTGATTTTTGAGTTTGCCTTTGCAAAGTTACTCCAGGAAGACCACAAACAAAGTTACATGTTTATGGTCTGATATCTGTGCTGGTGCTCTGAACAGTCACAGAACCATAACATGCACCTCCATCGACATCTAAGAAAGATGCAAAGTGTGTGGAATTATAATGAAGCAATCAGAGTTAGCACCTCATCAGCCCAGGAATTACATATTAAACCACTGTTTCTAAACTAACTCTTGCTATGAAGAACATCTGTGTTAAGAAAGGTCCCAGATGGCCTCTTTTTTAACTGTGATCATTGAAAAGAAAAATGGAAATGAAAAGGAAATGGAAAGATCAGCTGAAATGAAAAATTAAGTCACTGGTGGAAAACCTTCTTCAACCCACAGCTCTCCAAAGTTTCAGTGAATATCAAGATGACACAGAATAGCTGCAGGGGGGACGAGCAGGTCAGAGAAGAAGCAATTAAACCCTACTGATGACACTCTGCTTGGGAGGTTGTGGAATTTCTGCATGCATACTTACTGCCTCCCAAAAATCAGATGCAGAGAACTGCCGTAACTGCAGATCATGTCAACCCTGAATCGCTGCTGCAGCCCTGGATATACAGTGTCTTTGTTCTTACAGACCTGCAGCGCCTGCAACCCCCAAGTCCAACAATATGACAGTATACTAAAAATAGCCAGGAATGCGCTTTGGGTTCTTCTCAGGAACATCAGCTCTACATGCCTAATTAAATCTCCCTGACACACAAAAACAACTGAAGGAAAAAGAAATCTCCCTCATGAGGGCCAGATGATTTTAATTAGGTCTCACTCAGAATCTTCCCAGCCTCACATGGCTCAGATCACTACACAGCATGCAGTCACACTGCAACTGCATGTTGCGCTCCAGGCCTCTCCTTTTACTTTCACACAGATTGCTGCTCTTCTGTCCCATTTTCCCCCTGTTCCTTAAGAACTTACTGTCATCCAGGCCTCAGAGCTCCAGTTCTAAAACTCTCCAGACATGAGGTGCCATTTGGCAATTTCTTGGGGGTTTATACCTCAAGAAGAGCTACCCTGCACATAAAATGTGCTTCTGTGTAGGAGCTGAACATGCACACAAAGGTTCCACACAAAATCTGTGGAGAAGGAGAAGCAGTATTTATTTATTCCAGATAAGAGTTGCAGCCCCTTTGTCTTTCCGCAGACACAAACAGATATACTATCAGCCCAGCAACTGGAATGTAAACTCAGATCTCGCTTGCTTTCTTAGAGCACAAGAGGGTTTAATTCTGATGGAAGCTCACCAGAACCTCGAAGGGTATCACCAGAGGGAATGTGAGTGCCGCCACCAACAGACAAGACCCCAACAACTTCACACTTCTGCAATCTCCCCCCACAAACCTCAGTTTTCATCTCTTTCGTACCAAGGGAGGAATTCGTGCCATGATGCTGTGGTGTTCTGTGACTGTGCTGAGACATGTGAGGTAAGCACTTTTCAGTGTCCCAGTTGCAACTTGGGTACTTAAGGGTTTGGCATTAAAGAACTGGGGCATCTCTAAAGTACTGTCTTCCAACTTCCCCTTTCCCAGCTATATCTATTAATAAAAAGTGTTAATACTACATCCCATGAGAATTGGAATATGAATATACATTTTACTCTAAGTAGATATTTATAAATACTAGTATAATTTAATCCACTTCAGTATAACAAATATTTGTTGTCATAGTTAACAAAGTCTTACAGTTTGTTCTTGTGTGATTTCTCCCTTCCTGGTCCTGAGTATTTTTAAGCATAGGTTTTGGGGTTGATATTTTCGCATGTGTGTGTACACTGTGGGTCAGATATACCCAGTATTAAGTGCCACAAGCATCATCCTGGCCCTGAATTACTTCTGCTTGCTTCAGTGACTTATCTGCCATATAAGGGTTCATTATAGGTCTTGCAATGACTTTTGAATTCTTGTTTGTTTGGTTTTGAATGCCAAATCAGAAAGTCTAGTAAATTATAGCTTCCAAGATTAAATTCCAGATTTTGGAAAGACTCACATGGACCTTCTGAAACACCTCCACTTCAGTGTCATGCTTCTCCTCTACTTGGGGTCATCTACAAGAGTTCCCCAAATGACCACTGGTTCCCAGTGCTCCCTGCTGCTGGAATTCAGGATGTGCAGGTACTGCATGTGACATTTTGGTCTCAGCTTCTATCAGCCTCTTCCACAGTGGGAATCTGATATGTGACACAGAATATGGCAGAGTAACCCACAGAACTAAGAAAGCAGATGTTTAGATCTCCAGCTTATTTCATGTAAAATTTGTGTTACCCTGTGAACATGAGCTACACAAGAACACATTTAACCATTAAAATTTGATTACTTTTGACAAATACAACTGAGCTGCAGTCAACTAAACTAATGTGGCATGTGCTTGCAAAAGATGCTCTGCAGGCATGATTTGTCTGAGACTCTTTGCAGATAGCAAAGTTTCAAAGTCATATCAAAAATATGAGCAAAAACCCCTCCATTTGCTGGACGACTTGCTTGCAAAACCTGATCTGTTCCACTTTAGTGAAAACAACTTCAGAGGCACAAAGTTATTGCACTTTTTGTAAAACAGGAGAGACATTGACCCGTCTGAGAAACTAAGATATACCCACTGGTTTAATAAGATTACATGGATTAACAGTATGCTTGCATTGATAATACCACAGGGCTCAGATGACAGAGCCAGCGGAAACATGAGCCTGAAGATAGCTTTTCTCTCTTGTCAGTGTTGTTCAATGCTAAGCCTATCTAGTTTTGTAGAAAGTCTCATATTTTGGATCTGAAAGAAGTGAAAAAGACCCACAGCTCTCTGTTTTCACAGATTTAGAAGATTTAAATTCAGGTAGCCTGTGAAACTTCATAGAATCAAAAACTTCCCACAGCTCATCTAGAACTTAAAAGAGGTGTTTGCTCATTCTATTTGATGTTTTTCATTCTTCATGTGAGAGAATTCCCGTCACTGATCTCCCCTAGTGGTCTTAATTTCAGAGCAGAAGTGGTATATCATAGAAGCAGACTGTATGGTGAGATGGTAGAATTAGCTGTAGAGAAACACTTATGTCATATGGAAAAACTTTGAAAGAAAGTTACAGGTGTTTAGATTATTACAAAATGAATGATAAAACTTCCTTTAGATACATTTTGGACATTATTAGAAGAAATGTTGTAACAACGGTCCCCAGGAGGTGTGCTGTTCTTGCTGTTCAGTGTCAGGAAGGCCTGAAAACATTTTACCTTTTTTCCCCTTGTTTCTCTACCTACACATCAAGAAGGCTGTGGGACAAAACTGCAAAGAGTCTACCTACCATTAACAGGCTCTGAGAACATGTGAAGAAAGAGCTTGCAAATGTCACCCTATGGCTTGTTCCTATGTCAGGGTAAGAGAAATTGATGAAAAGTCTGTGTAAGATTTGGAAGAGCACATCATGAAACATGGGAAAGATATGGAACAACGAGACAACTGTCCAGGTAGATCTCACTGGCTTGACCTGCTTGCTAGATTAAAGCATATCCAGATTAAACCTAAGCAGTAAAAAGTCTACATTATGCTGCTCAGAGCACACTAGAAGGGTAACCTCCTTACAGTTGCAGTTACAGGTCTGGAGAGGGTGTGTCCTACTTATAGTCAGGCAGACCTGCTGAGTCTTCGCTTAAGTGCATTGCCACCTTCAAAACACAGACCAGAAGTAGCTTTGGTTTAATTCACGTCACGGTAAAATCATCAAGATGATACATAAGGGAAACAATTATTCATTTGATGACTTTCTATTTCTTTCTGTGTTTTCATTGCAGATATTCTCTCCAGCTCCTGAAAGCAGTGTATAGAAGCACAGGGCAAAACAGTGGCAGTGCTGTATGAAGCAGGATCCTTGTTTCCCTCCACAAGGAAAGTCTGTGCATAAATATAGTTCAAATGCTTCCAGCAAATTACAAAACTCAACAACAAACCTCTTCACTCTCTCATGTTATACCTATCTTTTTCTGAGCTATCTTTGCCAGTAGCATCCTCTCTGAGTTGATAAAAATCAAAGCAAGTTTATTAACGTTACACCTGTTCCTTTAATATACACCTCCAAAAAGATGTTTATGCAGGGTGTATGTAACCAAGCTCTTTAACCCCCACCTCACAAGCCTTCCTCATTGAACCAAGCACTGAACATAATGCATAAATGAGCAACTGCATTTGCATTGTTTGCCTGAAGATTTTGCACATATGTGGGTTTACTAATATGCTTTGAGGGAAAATACTCCTGCAAGTAAAAACATGAATGTGTCCTTAAAATTGCCCTTCTGAAAATAGCTCAGCCTATTTGTAAGAATTCTTGCAACTTAGCACATGTTTCATCTTTAACTCAGAGTGTTAGCCAAGTAATAATCAGCACTCAGCAAGAATTAGAAAACCAGTTTGTCACAGTGAGGTCATGGGGAAGATTATTCGTGCTTTATTTCTCCATTTATAATAAATATTATATAGCCTGTCATGGAAAGGATGTAGAACATATTTATACTTCCAGGCTCCCTTCTCACATACAATTCATCAACTTGTTCTGGAAAATTCAATCGAAGCCTATTTCCTTTTGTAATTTTTTACATGCCTCCTGGCTCAGAAGACCCAATAATCTACCTTATAGTGCAATGGAGATACTGTGTGTCTTTGAAAGTTAAAGTACTACAGATCCAGATTAACAAAGGTATTCAGGTATTTCCCTTTAAGGTAGAACATAACTATACAAATCGCCTTCTCGGAATCAAGTGAAACACACGATGCACTCCCCTCATATTTAGGCTGCTTATGACCATCTGTTGAGATAGCATGATTCAATTTCACAACTTCATCCTACTCCTATCCAAGTATTTATTGCCAGATAACTGTGGGGCTGGAAAAGCAGCCTACAGAACAATGTAATGGCTATCTCTTCGTTTTTAGTAAACATTATAAGGAAAATCAAATGCATTTCTCAGAACAGAAACATTTTCTTCTCTGAAAAAGGCAACAGGAAATATGTGCAGTGTCTCCCCACATGGCAATGAGCTATTGGAACAACTTGTGGTAGTTATGGAATTAGTCCTACCCTAAGGGATCTCGTAAGACCATCCTAGGTAGTGCTGTTATCTCTGCATCTACATGTAGAGGTGCCTAGGAAAATAGTGATGAAGCTTGTTATTGCATAGCTTCGTGGGAGTACTATATGAAAACATTTTCTGCACATGGGATTGACTATACCAGGGAACTTTGTAACCAAATTACAGGGTCTTAATAGTCAGGGAGGCCAAAGCAACTAGTCTAATCTATAATAGCTAGCTTCCAACATGACACCTTCCATACCCAGAATTCAGAGTTCACCAGACACTAGACACAATTTTCCTAAGTAAGTCCTCAGATTCTCTAAGGGAATATGGCAAAGCAGCTGGCTGTGGTATTTTTACATAGACTGGAGACTCCTCAAACCAGAAAATTTCCTTCAGAATATTTGGAGAATAGCACATGCCAACACCAATTTACAACATAGTGTTTCCAAGTCTGCAAAACAGTTTGTAGAAAAACTCTAGGTTCTTTTCCTTTTCACTCTGAACATCTTAGCAGCACTGCAGCAATTCAAAGCAGCCCTGCGGAGAAAGACTTGGGGATCTTTCATCGACTTGTTGGTCGATGAAAAAATGAACATGAGCCAGCAGTGTGCACTCACAGCCCAGAAAGCCAACTGTATCTGGGGCTGCATCAAAAGGAGTGTGACCAGCAGGTCAAGGGAGGTGATCCTGCCCCTCCACTCTGCTCTTGTGAGACCTCACTTGGAGTATTGTGTGCAGTTCTGGTGTCTTCAACATAAAAAGGACATGGAACTGTTGGAACAAGTGCAGAGGAGGGCCACGAGGACAATTAGGGGACTGGAGCTCCTCCTGTATAAAGCTAGGCTGAGAAAGTTGTGTCTGTTCAGCCTGGAGAAGAGAAGGCTGTGTGGAGACCTCATAGCAGCCTTCCAATATCTCAAGGGGCCCTATAGGAATGCTGGAGAGGAACTCTTCATGAGGGACTGTAGTGAGAGGACAAGGGGTGATGGGTTCAAACTTCAACAGTGGAAATTTAGATTGGATATGAGGAAGAAATTCTTTCCTGTAAGGGTGGTGAGGCACTGGAATGGGTTGCCCAGGGAAGTTGTGAATGCTCCATTGCTGGTGGTGTTCAAGGCTGGGTTGGACAGAGCCTTGGGTGACATGGTTTAGTGTGAGGTGTTCCTTGCTGATGGCAGGGGGGTTGTAACTAAGATGATCTTAAGATCCTTTCCAACCCTAACTATTCTATGATTCTATGAAACCTTAAAAATAAGGTAATAACATAATAAACCAGATGATTGAGGAATGTACAGTAATTCAATGCCCAAATCACAGATGTGTTTTAAAAAGCCAGGAAACAAAACATGTCAGCTAAGATTTCAACAGGATGGTATCTCAGAGACGATTACAGCATGAAATTGGCCAGCAAAGAGAAAAAGCATTTGTTTACAAGACATGAAGATACATGTTGTATCTGTGACCACTATGAATATATAATGGATATTTTAATGCACACTGGTGAAGCAAATTGAGTACAGCCAGCTATTTCTTTTTACAAAGCATATGGGAATGATCATGATGGAATTACTCCTTTCAGAAATTCAAGCATGAAGTTTTGGGGAACTTCCAGTTGTACTCCAATAAAATAATTGCTTAGAAAGAAAACAACATTTTTTTTTTTTATATGAAGGAAGTCTCTAATCCTGCATTTCTTAATCCTATAATTCTTACCCAAATGGCTTTCACTGAAATCTACTGCACAAAGAAGTATTCTCAAGTGAATGAAAAATAATGAAAAAAATTAGTAACATATTTAATCTTCACAAAGAAATAGGTGTCTCTTCAGAGAATAAATGTAATGTTTGTCTTGAGGCAAACTTGAGAAATAACTTGCATATGAATTACTTTTTTTCTTACAACATCATAGTAATTGCTGATAGAGCTGTGTGTCAGGTGAGCTGACTCAGTGTTGACATTCAGTGCCTAACACCATTCAACTGTTTCACAGCTAACAGAGGAAAAAGGTGTGCTTGTCCTTGAGAGGCAAGATTACAAGGATCCTGGAAATAGAAAGGAAGAAGGATTCCTCCCCCCAGAGTTGAGACTCTTATAACCTTATGTACCTTCGTGGTATTTTTCGGCCAATTCACACAGTTGTTCTTTGGGGACAAGAAATCAGAGAAAGAATGAGTGAAAAGTTAAAAGAAGAAGCACATACAGAACAAATCAGCAGCCACATCTAGGTGTTGAAAGGTGTCAGAATTTGTATTTTTAGGTTTTAAAATTACTATCCTGCACTGATGACGACCTGAAGATAAGTATCCTTACCTCTGTCTCCTGGTCTTTTCTTCTAAACATACATCCCTTCTCAGTTGCACATCTGAACTGGGTCATTTCCCATAGCCTCTCTCTAAAAGCTCCTGGTCATTAGCTCCAGCTGCCTAACTTTACAGTAGCCAGGTCTCATTTTCTAAATCCAGGAATTGCTGGCGTCACATTACTCAGTTCAGTGGACATTCCCATCATTATTTTAAGCAGGATTCTAGGATATTTTATTGGGTTTGGGTCATTTCAGCCCTCAGCGGGCTTCACATTCTGATACACAGATTTTCACATTACATGGAAAACACTGCTGTTTATCTGAACTAAATGATAAGCGAGCTTACAACAATCAGGTTTGAGAGTTCCTGAGGCTCCAGCACTTTAAAACTATCAGCATAGTGTATGAAACAGTCAACAGTTAATACTGTTTAACAATCCTTTTCAACCAGCCATTTTCAGTGGAGAGAGCAGCATCAGCATCTCTATGCTCCAGCTGGGGAGAGAGAAGCAAGAAGTTTATGTCCCTTCTAAAGCAATACCCACCATTATGATCTGATCTGCTTGGAATTCAGGAAAGTCACCTTAAAACCTGCATACAATCCCACTTACCTTACTGAATCCTTTCCCATGCAAAACTCAAAAGTACATTCCTGAATAGAAAATAATAAAATGGTACCCTTAGTAAGCCAGGCAAAAGAGAGAATAAAGACTAAAAACTATCAAGACAAACAAAGACACAAACACTGAAGAAAAAAAGCCCCTGAAAGATGTGTCCTACATTGTAGGCAAGATATCCTTGGTTCAGAAGGGCTACACAATAAACCTGCCATAAAAGCCTTCGACACACCTATGAACAACTGTATTTAAAAAACAAACAAACAAACAAACACAAACTATAAAAAAGCCAAACACAAACCCAGTTCAGTATAACTAAATGCTATTTCTTCTTGAAGTGAGCTCATGTAACATGAGTGCAGCATTCAGTTAAATCTCTGTACTTAACAGCACTCAGAGAAATACACAATGCTGTCTTGGAAGCCCGACAAAGACGGATGGAAGCAAACACTAAATGAACGGGTGGCTAAACAGAGAGAAGAATCTCACCCAACATTTTATCTTCCATCTGCTTCTCCTTTTCACAATCAATCCACGCCCCAGATTTCCCTTCCTGACACTGGAAATGGCACAAGGAGTGTTTGTGACAGAGTGGAATGTGTTTAAACATAAAAAACAGGCAATAAAATTAAAATCTCAAGGTAATCATTTGTGAGCAAAGACTCCTGAGAAAGATTTCTTTAAAATACAGAATTCTTTGTATTTCCTTTGTTTCTCCATATTGTTCTTTAATCTTTCTGCTAGCGGGGTGTCTGAACAACAGCAAGAAATAAGCAGAGATGATATGAAAGAAGGAAAGATGCAGCTTTGAAAAAGAAAAACCTGTTTCTTTCTGTCTAGCTCTTTAGTATCACCTGCAGCAATATGGAAAAGCAGTAGGAAACATGCTGGGTGGGAGTTCTGCTGCAAGCTTGTGTTACAAACAGTACATATTTGCATGTCATGCAATACAGTCATCTTCATCCTTCCCATCAGGCCTAATAATATCTGACACTTAAAGTTAGCATATAACAGGTTATTTCAAAACATTTAAAATAATCTTTCATTTAAATTTACATTGCTTCTGTGGGGCAGAAGGCAGGACAAAAACCCAACATCGTTAAAAGCTAGGTAGTTACTGAGCAAGTTTCCAGTCAATAAACTACAGGAGTCAGTGAAATTCTTTAATGAGCTTTATACACATCTCTGATGTGATGTACCATGTCAGTACAGATGCTTCAAAGATACATATGGTTAATATTTTCTCCTGTCATCGAATGTGCAGTGTTAGTTTGAGACCAAAACTTTCCCTTCCTCTTCACAGGATGAAATACTTTGTTGCCTAATATAAATTCAGTTCTTCAAGTAAAAAGTGATAAACACAGCATACTTAAGGCTGAAGGTATATTTACAACGTAGCCTTAGATTACTTCTTCAACTAAAACAACCCCAACACACTGGACTAGAGGAGTTCTGAATCGCCATCTACATCATATTGCGTACTGTAACCATCCCTTTCCACACCCACTTACTTGACTCAGAGAGGGTATGATAAAACTATTTTAAACAGGAGTAGGAACTTCAAAATCAACCAGTTTTATTAATGCAAAGGACAGAAGGATTTCTGGTAGCAAGAGATAGCATACACTTCCACTGGAAGCTTCCACTAATTTAGATTTCTTACTTTAAAGCAGCAAACCACTTTTGAGTTGTCCCTAGTGACTAACTCCCTTTTGAGAATGGGGTTGGCATGGAGCACTAAATCAGTTCAACAAAGGACACTATTCCCTGGCACTGATGTAGTGTGTTTTCATAGCAAGACCATACTGATTTCAGGGCCATATTATAGTTGAGCATTTCAGAGTGCTGCAAAGACTTTGCAAGAGTTGCAGCACCAAATTTTATCAGTTGTGTCAGTTTGATTGGATTGTAGTCCAGCTTCAGAGATTCTAGCTATACAGTAATATTTTATTGCTTGTACCTCTGACAAAGACTGTATTATCTAGCTCTAGAAATGTACTCTGAAGGCTGTAAATAAAGAGCAAAATTTTGCAGGACTAGGATTCCAGGTTGCAAATGGCAAAAGGGCACATTCACAATAGATTACTGGTAGCATCTTCCGGCCCCTAGTTAAGTGTTGTTGCTGTTTTAGCAATTGAATAATGATAGAAGAAGCTGCAGCAACTTTGCCCTGGATAACAAGAGAGACAGATGAGTATAGGTTTGGGAAAACCCTCTGCATTTTCATCTCCCTGCATGTAGTTTCGTATCTTAAAGATGCATGCTTTGTTGGGTAACTATGAAATACAGTCTTTTTGTTAAAAAATCAAAATTAAGTACAGAAATGACTAATCCTGCTGAGCAGAAACTCTGCATAATGCACATCATAGCATGTGCACAGCACAGAGACAGAACTTATGAAGAGATGGAATAACCTGTTTCCAGTGCCTATCACTACCTCCTGGCATATTGCTTATTTTGCATAATTGCTTATGTGTTTGGTATCACAGATGACAATACCAACTCTAATGGAGAGTTTACTTCAGCTGACATAGAGCGCAGCTCCTCTGAGAGCAAGGGCTGCAGAGTTTGCTTTTCTGTGTTGTGTTGAATCTGATCCAGCATTCATTTCAGGTGATGGAATGACTCCTGTCGACTTCAGCATGCATTATATTAGGCCCTTGGTGCAGTTAGTTGCAGTGACAGTGTTTGAATACTGAATTTCCTGAACCCCTGTGTTACACAGGTCTTTCACAACTTAAGGAACACATATAAGACAGTGTTAGCAGAAGTTATTTTCCCTCCTTTTCAGTGCTCATTTTACAGTTTATCATGAAAAATACCAGTTTTTCCAAATCATTGAGCAACCTTCCTTGCTTTTACATGCCTTAGTTCCTGGAAAAATATCAGGCAAAAATATCAACTGTATTGTCTCAAAGTTAAACAGCTACTCCAGGAAAATGATTCTTATTTTTCCCAATATTTAGCCATTTAGAACTGAATTGTGTTGAGAGTTGAAAAGAATCAGCCATTTCATTTAGTGAATTAAAATAATCCTAGTTAAAACCTTCTTCCATTTCAGGCATGTCCTTATATAACACAAGGCCAAGTACTGCCTTGATCATGGCCCAAGGAATGTGGTTCTCTCAAGAGACTCAGCTGAAAACTTGCCAAATATCATTCTAACTACTTTTAAACTTGCTAAATACTTTAAAAACAATTGCAGTGCTTCCAAAATTGGTATTGTTTCTAAAATCTACATGATATATGTAGGAACAATTCCTTGGATAACTGCAGTTATCTGGTGTTTTGTTGCAGTATTACAGTGGTTAAATATGTAGTACTCAGCAGGAGCTCCTAATGGCAGATCTCTAGAAACTGGAAACACTTAGGAGAAAAGAATCTGTATATGTCAACAGGATTGTCCTTGTCTTCTGTATTTTTTTTTTTTTATTCATATGAGTAGTCACAACTAACATAAATTCAAGTTACTTGATGATCTTACATTATATTCTTTGTCCCTTCTGGCAGACAACCATTTCCCTTTATTTTGCTGTATTGTTTAACAGTATCTACACTAGGTGACCAAGATCTACCAAGTTACAAGCCACTGAGATTTGAAATTAAGGTGAATGTGATTACAATAAGAACATGCTGCGTTTTGTGGGTGGTTTTCTTTTTTTTTTTTTTTTTTTGGGTGATTTTTGAATTTGACATAAGATGGCATCATCTGGCAAATAAAATATCCTGAAGATTACTTCAAGAGAATGAGGATTACAGGCTATCCATGGAAACAAATCCTACTTGGGGTATTTCCTAGAGATCTATTACTGTCATACTAAAATTTCAATGTGTGAGGCAGATAAATATGGATGGTAACTGAGCTGCAAACTGACCTTGTAAGCTTGGGATAGATTTAGTCACTGCTGCCAAAAAAATTTTCAGGTACATCAGAGATTTGTGCCCAGGGGTCCTCTTCTTACCCAACCAACTTGTAACCACAACTGTCAGTTTCAGAACATGTATATGACCCTGTGGAGTGTAATGTGACTCAACCACCTGAATGTGAAATTTATTAGACAACTGCAGCACACTCAGTGGGAGCAGATTGTGAGGCAACACTGATGTGCAAGAGGAGATGAAAGAAGAGGTTAAAGAGGTCCTGCAGTGGCTTTGCAGGTTTGGGAATAGGTGTGCACTTATTATGTGCCAGTGTGCCTTCTCACACACCTCTGAAGAGACCACTTGGATGATGTGAAAACTTCAGCAGTAACAGAACCTGACACCTATCTCTTCCATTATCAGGGTATAAGAATGATTGGCTACACTTTAATAAGTCTTGCCATTCCTTGTTTTTCAGGGACATTAGGCTTTGAAAGCACTACTTGCTAGATTATATTTTTGCTGTAAGAAGTGGAAGCAGCCTGCCCCACACCACTCTACCGATTATCCACAGCACCTCTTAGCCTGTACCAATCGTTGATCTGTAAATCATTGCAATTACATAAAGGGATTTTGAACACTACTAACTTGTATCTATTATAAGCAGAGTTGATTTATTATTCCTCCCCCACTTACATTTGTTTTTGCTTTCAGTAATCCAAAAGGAATCTATTGGTACAGTTAAGGGCTTTGTGTAAAACTGAAGCCTTAGGCAACGACAGACTGCTTGGAATGCTCTCACTAAGTTATCAGTTACTCATTTTTTTTTTTTTTTCTATTTAAGTCTAATTTTACTTTCCACTTTTATTTTTTCTCATAATTTCTTATTGCTGAGGTGGGCACTTGGAGAGAAAAGCAGTACTGCTATTAAAAGAATCAATACTTGCATTGCACAGTACTTACACTACTTCATTCTGTTTGCATCCTATGCCCTTCATATGTCAGCAGCAGTGATCAATTATGAAGGTCTGTCAGGTTTTTTATTACATGAGATCATTTATTCTGTTAAGAAGATAAAGCTAAGTCAGCAAGGCAAGAATATATCAAGTCAACTATAGCTATAAAGCCTATACTTACAGCCTGTTAGAAAGAAAAGCCTATTTCCTATATTCTAAACTCAGAGCTTAAGAACAAAGGCACAACTCTCTTCAACTTGACCACTACAGAAACATAACTGAGGATCACAATATTAATCCTGGAAACTTCTGAAAAACTTTCTCCAGCACTGCTTTTGCCTAAAGGCTTTCCCTTCCATCATAAAAACAGTCAATGAGAATAGTACTTGTCAGTTCCTTTTTATACTGCACCCAGAGAATGACTTAATTTGCCACAGATGGCCCGGTTCAGGTTCTCTGGCAATTACCATTAAGGCATGCAGCTGTGGTCTTTCCTCTCTAAGACAATGTCAACTTGAATTTACCAAGACTAGCAGATACCTAAGTGCACTGTAACAGGTAAAGACAAAAGTAGCAAGTATAAGCAGAATATGGCTTCAAGATCTCTAAGAGCTTGTTATTCATGTGATTAATCTCTAGTATTGTAATTGAATAAGTTGAACACCATATTAAACTCGCAAACACATTCAGCTGCTGACTAACAAGGTTTTAGTTCCATACATGTATATGCCCAATCCAGGCAAGGGTAAAGTCAAAGACAGATTTTGTTTCCTAGGTTTTTATAGCTTTGTTTTTATTAACAAGAGAAAAATTAGCAGAATTTCTTACAGTGGTTTCCAACTGATGCTTTTAATGGGAATATCTGAATATTCAATATTTTCCTCACAGTGAGAATTACAGTACTTGTTGCCACTGCCAAGGAAGAATCTTTTACTACTAAACAGGTTGAAGCTGAAAGTGAACATGCTGCAGAGGCCAGGAGAGGTGCCAGAACTGTGAGTTCCCTGCATAGCTACAGAGCAGGTATAGCGCAAGTATAGCATGGTCAAAATATTTTCTGTGCTTAGCAAACATTTCATCCTAACTTGGAAAGGACTATGTTGAAGATAAAATGTATTTTCATTCTGCGCTTCCATTCAGCTATGATTTAAGGAGCTAATTAGTGCCAACATTTTAGCTCCAGATCCTAAGTAAGCTTAAGCAACTCTCATCTATTACACCTCATGCCAGCTGAAAGCCATGCACCACAGAGGACCTGAATTCAAACTCTGCTAAAAGAGGTACAGTCCTACTTGTTGAACTTTCTCTTGCTCCCCAGTTAGAGGGAACCTAGGCACGTGGAGACCAGTTCCCATTTGTGCTTAGACCTTACAGGAAGGAATAATATGTTATAACTCTGAAAACATGAAAAGGAACTTGACCCCAGGTACCAAAATCAGTACAGTAAAAGCTACTTGGATCTTCAAAGCCTTATATGAGCTACCACTGAACACTTGTCTTGAATCAAATTGTGTCCATTAAAATGCAGTACAGTCATAAAATCTAGAATCCTTTGAGTGGTAAGGGTTGAAAAGAACCTGAAAATCATCTAGTTCCAGCCCCCTGCCATGGGCAGGGATACAACACACTAGACCATGTCACCCAAGGCTTTGTTCAGCCTGGCCTTGACCACTGCCAGTGATGGAGCATTTACCACCTCTCTGGGGAACCTGTGCCAGTGCCTCATCACCCTTACAGTAAAGAACTTCTTTCTTACATGTAACCTGAACTTCTCCTGTTTAAGTTTGAAGCCAGTGTGTGCTAAGTATCTGCTTGAAGGTGAGCACAATGCCACCAACAACCTTGACATTAGCTCCTGAACTAAAGAATGATGTTTAAAATAGGCTTTTCTCTGTCAACCTGCTTTATTGGTCTCCAGGCAGAAACTATGGTCTTAAACCACATAGACCCAATTCTGCTCCTAGCACATCCTGTTCCTGGCTAGAACTACACAATGTAGTCTGTGCTATTTCCAGGGCCAAATTTTCTTTTTGCTGCGAATACAAACTCGACAGAATACACTGGAGATTTTCCAGACATAGTGGTAGGAATGCATTTCAAGTTGAACTTTCCTTGTTTCTTGCTATTCTCCCTTATATTTCATTTACAGCTTTCTTATAAAATGTGAACAATCTTAGAAAACGTATTTGCATATATGAAACCAGAGATTGCATCCTACTCTGAACGTGGCCCCATGACATTTGTGTTACTGTGCCTGTCCTGAGTCTGTTGATAGTTACACAAGCAAATGACAAGCTGCAGAGAAACAATTTAGAAAAAAAGAAATGCAATTCTAAATGAGTTATGTTTATCTACATTTGTAATTCCAGTCATGGATCCTATCTGTTTGTAAATTTCAAAGCAAAATATCTCTCAGCTTGCAAAGTCAGTATGGATACGCTCATCTTTTTCTTGCTGCATAAAATTAGACACATACCAGGCAACGGTGAACTGATTAAGAGTTTCTCCAGGAAAATAAAAGATGAGAGGTCTTGTTATCAACTTGGTTGCTGACTCTTGACAGAAGTAAGAATGTAAGGCACATTGAGATGCTTATGAGATTCCTACTGACTATTACGAGAACTTTAAAAAGTGGTTATATGCTGAAAAGTGACTCTGAATACACAGCATTGTGAAGTTCCAAATTTATTTTCTCTCAAAGTCTTACAGAATAAATTTGCCTGCTTTATAGGTTAAGTTACATTTTCTCTCGCTGACAGCCTTGCAAACTGAAAGTCACAGCTGCGTTCTCCTTGCCTTGTGCGTTTCATTACTGCTCTTCTGAAGTGGGTCTTAGTTAAAAAACTCTATTGTTAATATAAGAGAGAAAAAAAATTTCCAAACTACCTCCCTACAGCTCCATTGAATTCTATAAGGGTAACAAGACTAAGAAGACCCTGGATATTGGTTTTGCCATATAAAAGGAAAACGGCACACAGGGAACAGATCAACTGAGTATGAATGGAACACTATATGTGCCTCCATTTTTTACCAGAAAGAGAGAGAGAATACAGGGAGAAGTGGGTGCAAGCAATGACCTGTAGGTTTTCTGAACTCAAACAAATTTTAGCAGCCTTCCTTCTAGTCTAGGTTGCTTATGCAAAAATTAAGGAATAAACCCCAGCTCAGTTTAAACAGACTTTGCATTCTGACCACAAAAAGACTATGTTTGTATCCAATTCACATTACAGGTAAAAGTGAAATCTTCCTTACAAGTACTACCACTATGACTGGCTCAACAATAAATCTGGAGTGTAACAAGTTCAGTCATGATCTAAAGGCAGGTGTGTCCCAGAGACAACAGAGGAAGGTAGCTCATGCAAAACGGCCAGTTCCATTGTTCAGAGATGGGAGCTGGCAGTTTCATTAGTATCAGCCAGTACATCTGTGCTGCTCACAAGAGAAAGTGAATATCCAGAGCTTAGTTCCACAGTTTGTGTGTTTTGTTGGGTTGTGTGGAGTCTCCTCTCATGTTGTTGCAAAAGTGCTTAATGCATATGAGGAGCTATACCAAGTGCCTCTGTGCTGTGCTTACCCCGACAGATTCCTCTGTTGGAGATAGGTGCTTGCAATTGTGATGGCTGCAGTTTTTACAGGTTATGAAGTAGATCTTCGGACATTTTTGCTGCTGCTCTGAAGTCTTCCCTGACTCCAGCAGAACTCCTTTCTGGAAAACCTCTCATTTCAGCCACATACATGAGGACAATTGGCCTCATGATGTACTAGGAAAATGTGTAACTGCCATAAATTTACCCATTTGGCTTCAGATAGAAATCCTTTAACAGACCTCAAATATAAAAAACAACTAGTGCACATCCTAAGATTAGTATAACGCTATAACCACAGCTTAAGAGCTGACACAAATCACTCTGAGATTTGATTTCTCTGAATCATAAAGATTCACCATAAAAATCTAGTTATGAGTGCCATTAAAAAAATGAGCTTCAGAGCATGAAATGTTAGAGACGTTTGCAATCTTTTAGGAAAATAATGTCTTGCTCATGATCAGATTTTAAATCATCCCAAGTTGTCTGAATGCTAACTTCTTGCAAGCAGGTCAAGAGGATGATTCCATGCTTCTATGAATGTGCTGCAGGAAATCTGTAATTTGAACTCTTAGCATCCCACAGGTGATAACTTTATCTACTGAGCCACATATCATACTTTCCATCCAGATCTCCACCAATTGAGGAAATAAGCAGTATTTGATGTTTGTCTGGTAATGACACTAAACACCATTTAAATACCAACCAAAATGTGATTTTAGATGTTTCATGAATATTCTTGTTGATTGCTTTTACTTAAAATTACAACTACCCTGCATTTTATTAGATGAGTTTTAATGAGTTACATAAATAGTGATAAAGGGTCATAATTTTCAGCACTCTAGCAAGCTGCCAGTAGCCTGTCTACTAATATATGTGATTTTTCTCTGGCAGAAGGACAGTAGTTACTTTGTCCCTGCTTTCACGGGAAAGGGAGATCTGGATGCATATGTCTATTTATTTTATTTTATTTATATTGGTCCGTTGTTAAACCAAGCATTTTAAACTCCCTGAGAAACTTTCAGCGCTCCATTTTTGAGTGCAGAGGTGTGGAGAGCAAAGATTCCTACTCTCCCCCAAGACCCTTCATGTGGAAATTAATATTCAAAACACTGATTCTTAGTAAGGACCTTAGATAAATGACCCAGCTGAAGTCAAGGGATTATAAAATGTCTATTTTCATGGATGTATGGTCACTTCTCAGATTCAGATCCGACCCTGTTTCTTTGCCATGTATTTTACAGACGGAACCATTGACTTACATTCCAAAGTAACACTAGAGGGCAATAATGCATGGGACATTCAGAATTTCTGAGCCTGACAATATTTGAAATAGGTGATCTTCATTTGTTAAGTTAACAAAAATTCATAATTTGCTTCATGCATTTAATTGGAAAGGACTGGTACTAAGACACAAGCACTAGGACTTTCTTAGGATGGGACTTTCCTAGAACAGGAAAGGAGGAAGAAGAAATTTCACAGAACACTGGAAATGAAAAATCACTTGCTTTCACATTACTGGGATATTCTTAAAAGAAAGTGAGAAACACTTTTTGGAAGGATATCTTCATAAAGGAAATGGGTGTTTCTTCCAAACAAAATACTAAAGGACATTTTAAGATAATTTAATTTATTTTGTAATTTGGCAAAGCACTAATAGAGAAAAATCTCCTGGAAAGGAAATAAGAGAGGATAAAAAAGGGAAAATAATCGGGGAAAGGTATGAGAAAAAAGAAGTTTATACAGGTAAGGAGAATGAAAAAAGAAAAAAATAACTTTTCATCAGAGTACCTTACCTGCACAGCTCAAAGATTTTTACCCTTACTGTCAAGTCTCTAGAAGTTTTATCTTTAAATCTAGTTGATCTGTAAACTGAGAGTTTGGCAAGGGAGGAGGGAAAGGTCTGGTTTGGTTCTCTCTGCCCTTGAAACTGATTTATCACACTTTCATATAGTGCCGTGGGCCATATATTATTTATAACATCTTTGCTTACTCAGATTGCTGTTAGTAAAGGACAATGTCTAAAGCTTGGACATTGCATGGTGCTGGAAAACAAAAATCTTCACATCTTACTACTTTCAAGTCTTAATAAATTCAAGGTACCTGGATGGCTTTTTGTCTTGAATTTATGGTTTGGTGATTAACACCTTCAGGGCGCCTTCAGACATCAGGAGAAGGCTTTGCTTCAAAAAAGCTTTCATTTAAGAATGGCAAGTGCAAAATTAATGATTCAGGATTCAGTCTGGAAGCAAGAGATGTGTGAAGTGAACCTTTAATGGTCTTTAAGAGGGAGTGACTGCTTAGAAGAGTTTTTATAGCACTGCGTTTCCTGCTACTTCAATAATAACAACAGTAACAGTAAAAATGTGTGCCTCTTATACTTCAATTCCCATCATCAGAGCTCAAGTAATTATGTTTATTTCTTATCTTAAAGCATTACCAAAGAAAAGAGTGTGACAATGTGGTATGTGTTTTCTACTGTGTTTTTAAGCAATGCAGCAGGATGGTTTTGTCTCCTTTAACTGAGACAGGATAGGGAGAAGGACAAAATAGCACCCGTATTTTAGACAGATCACTGTAATTTCCTTGAAGGTGAGGATCAAGTCATGGTCACACATGATGTCTGGCTCCTTTGAGTAGAAAAAGAATACGCTTATTACATTTAGAAGCCTCACTATATCTGCTTTCAAATATATAGCACAGGACCAGCATGAACCGACATCAGTATGGCATGTTATTGACACTTGATGCTACCTATAGGTTCAAGGCAGGCAGTTTCAAACCAGAAGATTATGCTGTTCTCAAGAAAATGAATTAAAGAGAAGTCTTAAAATGCTCATCAGTCTGAGCAGGCTTCAATTTTTCCTGTCCTGCAGCCAATAGAAAATCACCATACCATATGAAATTAATTCAGGTCATGACAGTGCAGCTGTAAACCTATGGGACAATTCATGGAGATTGCTCAAAACAGACTCTTTGTTTTCATGTTGCATTTAATGAGCCTTTTGTTTGAAAAATTTGTTATGATTCACTTCGTTTCCAGTATAAGATGAATATGGCTTCTGTGTTTTTGAGTCTCTCCAAGATAATTACTGAGATTCAATTGTTTCTGCTTTATGTACCTGTGTTTCATAGGTCTGCATTCACTTTATCATTGGCAAGGTATGAAAGGGAACAACAGGATATTCACATAGGTCAGGTTTCCATGAAGAGAGCTTGCCTCTCACACTGGTGTTCTTTCTGCTAATTCAAAAGTAAAGATTAATAGTAACAATTCATTTCAGCTATATATTATTAATTTCAAGCAGTCTAATATTTATTTCAGCCGCTTTATATTACCCACATGTAATGACCCTTGCCCACATAAATCAACCAGGAAGATTTAATTGTCTTACCGATGAATCCAGTTATGTTCATTTCCAGCCTCTTCCTGCAAAACTCTGAACATAATATTTTGCTTTTCCTTAGTCCTCTTGAAGAAGTAACGCATAACTAAACCCTTCAGTGAACATTGGGAAATCACCCTTCAGCTCCTCAATGCTGACTATTAACTGCAGGAATGTGAAGAGTTTTGTGTCATTGTACTTAGTTCTATGCTAGCTTATCCTTGATTTTGCACTGTCCTTTTTTTGTTGAATGAGGTGATAATTAAACACATGCAGTCTATAGAACAGAAAGTGTTATTGAAAACTAACCAGCAAAGGTCACAGAATAAGTACATTGACAACTTGCTAAGAAAGGAGATTATCCAAAGTCTTGACTTGGTGTTATTTTAAATCCCAAGGCACAAGAGAGTTTCTATTCCTTCTCAATTCCTTTGTTATTTGGGGATTTCTATATATTGCTTAGCTTTAATTTCTGTCAAAGCCATCCAATCAACTCTGTTGACTACTTGGTGAAATTCCCTTCTACACTTGGGTCAGTATGTACTGAAGAAGAAGGTTATCTGTGCTATTAAACCTTTGACTTCTTGTCTTTTGAAGAGATCATTTTGCATTTTGCTATGGCAGAGCTGTAATTAGATCTGTTAATTAAGGACAGAATGAACTTTAAAAAACTTGAAACCCCTTTGCATTTTTGATAAGTTTGCTTAGGTTGCTACTGACCTTTGTACAGGGTTTGCCACTGCTTATTAATTGTTAAATTCTAATTAGGCATGCTGATGAATGTGCTAGCCTTTGCAATAAATAAAAGGTAGCTTCATTTGTAATCGGATATTTTCCAGTCTACAGTGAAATTATCTGCTTTGCTAGAACACATTTAATTTAACATATTTTGATAAAAGTAATTGGTGGTATATAAAACTCAAACCCAAACAGATAATAATTCCCTGCTTCACAGACTGGATTACCAGTTCAGACTGAGCTAGGACTCTGGATCTGAAAAACATTCCACAGGCACTTGAACTAAATGACTTTAACAGCTGAGCAGATGTTCATGGTATTTTAACTGAAATTCTTTCAAAATGTGTTTCCCGGAGAAGAATCAACCCTCCCTACAGAAAAAGCAGGTCAGACCGAGGAGACAGAGAAGTAAGGGGATGAAGAACAGGATCATCTTTCATGCCTAAGGGAGATGAAAATTTGCAGCACTAGCAAGCAACCTGCTTTCTTCTTTGCCACTAATAACTTTGTGGCCTGTTCTTGTGCACACGTGACCCATCCAGTGACTCTACAGATTAACCCAACAAGAAGGTTGTGGAACAAAATAATGGGAATCTGTCCTAAACTCCCATGAAATCAAAAGATACCAGGAATTAAAATGATTCTTTCAGGCTGACCAATAGCCCCATATCTGAAAGAAACAGCAAGTATGTCTCCTGTTTGATTACTATAGTAGAATTAGTAACCACACTGTTTAAATTTGACCCCCTGCCACTCTCAACTCTCAACAGAGAATCTTCTCATGATGAACGAGGCATTTAATTAGCCATGTCCATTACCAGAGTAAATAATCACCAGCTTCTGATGTAGCACACTCGTGTATGTAACTCCATCCCCAGTGTAGGTCCCATATCTCTAAGCTGTGCAGCCAACTTTAAATAATAGAGACAGTGACTGAAATCTTGGTTCAGATAGAGGGAAGTGGCAAAAGTCACCCTTAATTCCCACACAATCCCTGCCCAGCTTCAGAGATCAGCAACCAAATGCTCTGCACTGATCTGATCAGGACCCACCACATACATAATGAAATGTTTCTGCAGCTGGTGCCTATTTTTCAGCTGTTTCACTGTTTGCCTTCAAGAAAGAAGATGTACAATTCACTTTTTGCTGGGAAGTTTATTAAATATGTCTTCTTCCCAAGGACTGGATAATTAGATAATTATCATGGTGTCTCCATTATTACTGATGAAATGCTACCCAAATTTCATTAGGGATGGTCCATACAGGTTTTGAAAGCCAACGGAGTGTACTGCTCAGAACTGTGTGTGTAGTGCCAGGGGTTCCCTGTCCTCTGACCATCTCAAAGCGTGTGGTCACTGCTGTTTGGTTTGATGCTAGCTTTTCAAGTGTCGAGTGCTGCTTTCAAGATTCACACTGCAAGAAGAAGGGCTGATGATTGACTTGCCATGGTGACTTCAGGCAGTCATGAAAGTGCTATTTTTCAAAGGCTAGTGCTTTGGGAGCATTCTACCATACCGTGGGAATATGTTGCTAGAGGTACACCTAGTTACTAACTGGACTTACAATGAGAATTCAGAGACAGTAGGCAAATTCATCTTCTGGGTTCTAATAAGTACATCCTCCTAGAAAACAAGTTCAATAGACTCCTTGTGTGGGACTCAGCAATATGTGTTTCATTATCTCCTGACATTGAAAAAGAGACCTAAGCCAATGTCCAGAGAGCATTCAAGTAACATGTCTGCTGTTAACCATGTTTTATCCACACATGTTCCCAGCAAGTCTACTGAGAATCAAATATTCTTCTTTTGAATTCAGGTATGACTACATGCCTGGCTTCACTTCTCCATGAAACAGCAAAAGAAGTATCTGAAAGCTTTCCCCCTTGCAGACATAAAAATGACATTACATCTTCAGCACAGGGTGGGTCATGTTTCATCTGATACTTCAAGACACAGGTTAATGCATCTTATGCAGTGCTGTTGATTTATGTGAGGACCAACACCCTAGAAATATCGTTGTTACTGCAGCAGAAAATGGGGCATGAAATAGAGGCTGCACATCAGTCTTTTAAATAATGGTCTCCTTAGAGCTGTATTAACGAGCTGGAAGCAAGGAATTATGGTTGAGCAGAATTTTTTCCCCTTGAACTTAGAATAGCAGCAGGACATGAAGGAGCTGTAATAGAATGTTATTTTACAAGAAGTAAATAATGTAATAGAGTCTATAAGGATGTCAGCAGGAGAGTTAGAACTGTCATAGCATAATCCTGACTTGAGCAGCAATGTGTGAAAAAGTAGCCTGCAGCAGTTTTTCCAGTACTTCAATAATTTCTGCTTTCTCACTGATCTTTGTTTACTCTACTTACCTTGTCAAAAAAATGTTTTACCTTATGTTAAAATCCAAGCTAAAAGAGGAAAATGTATTCCCAGAAATCCCAACTTTTCAAGCATACATATTTTCTTTTCTTTCTGAGTTGTTGTGGAAAGGACAGAAGAATTGTGTTTCCTTCACTTAAAAAATATGAAGAGTAGTAGAACCATAAATAAAAGGAAGAATCCTATGTCTTTGCTGCTTCTTTTTCCTTCCAACTAATGAATAATTCAAAAAATTGGTAGTATTACACTTCACATCCTTGTGATATGATGGCAGTTTTTCCAATAAGTCCTCAAATGTAAGCTCAGGAGGGTCATGAAACTACACAGTTATCATTATTGGAATACAACAGCGTCTTCCAAGATACTGCAGTGTCTTTATATCATTATTGAGGCGAGGCAGAGAGGACACGTTTGAAACTAAATAAAATGCTGAATATTAAACTGAAGTCACAAAAAAAGAGGAAGGGGACTGAGTCTCTTTTTTATCATTTCCCTTTACATAGGAAAGCTATTTAAATTTCCTTAAACCATTCTTACATGAACGTAGTAAAGACTGGGGAACAAACTAGTGCTTACTTTCAGGATAGTTTTCCTCCTGCCTTGACATCATGCGGAAAATTCAGAGTATGTACCCCCAGAGTAATATTCTCACAAGGCGTCCCTGGCACAACTTCAGTCTGACTTTCCAGAGAATCTAGGCACCTCTACTTTTCTTTAAAAAAGCATTGCTTCTGTCGTAACTTTGCTAACTGGTGCTCTTGCAGAACCCAAGATCCTATGCAATTCCCTCACCTCATCCCAGTCAGGGCCTCAGAAATCCCATGTCATGCTTTTAATTCAAATTGTATTGGCTTCTCTAAGTTTGAGACAGACCTTTAACATCAGTTTGGTGTAATGTGTTTGTGTGGAATATTTGTCTTGGTTTTAAGGAAATACATTAAAAACCTTTCATTGAGAATATGAGATACTGCATTGTCCTTGAAATTGTGTTAGGACCTTCAAAGCCATTTAATCTCAATTAAAGCAGAGCATAGAAGATAAGGTGCTCTGAAGATGCATTAAAGCATGTTACAGTGCCAAGCCTCTGTGCACTTTGACACATCCTAAAAGCACTGTGGCATTGGTTTAAAGGTACGGTTCAAAAATCTCCTTGTGACCCATTATCCATGGATCATTAGCATAATTCAGAACTATTACAGCACACAGTGCCAATGCATGCTAACAAGAACTGTTAATGTATGAAATCTTGACATGACAGATTGTAATGCCTCTGGCTCTGTCATGTCAATGGAAGTTTATGCATTAAATAAAACACACCAGGGGATTAGATAGTTTGGAGATTGGAAATTCACTGTAATGCCTTTTAATTCAAAATCACCATTTGTAATCTATGCTGGAACTGCAAAGTACAACGAAGAATTTGATCTCATATGGACAGTCAGAAACCTATTTGGAATTAGCTTAGGTTTCTCAGTACAGTCCTTCCACACAGGACAGTGTCCTTCATATCATTCCGACTAGTATACTAAGGACTGCTGGTGAAATGAAGCCCAGACTACCCTCACAGCTGAGTGAGCACAAGACATTTCAGGGTGACATGAACAAGTCTGTGCTGCCATTGATTTTTCTGCGCTAATTCAGAGGATAAACAGAGGACTCAATTCTCCAGAGTTATCAATCTGGCACCTTTCAAGCACATTTAGATTGTCATGGGCTTTTTCTGTTTTCTTCTTTTCTCCTCCCTAATTACATGTTAAGTGCAGCAGTGTTAACAGATGTCACTGGAATAAAATTTCCAAGAATTTCTACAGCAAATAACACAAGGAAAAAATTGATTCACAAAGAACTGTTTAGCTATCATAATCATTGAGAATAAACTACATTATTTTCTTACATGCCTACTTCAATACTGGGTTTAGAGTTATTTTGTCATAAGGTTTTTCCAAAATAGCCAGCAAACAGTGATGAATGATGATCACATAGGAAAAAATGATTCCACTATCTGAAGGGGGCCTATAGGGATGCTGGGGAGGGACTCTTCATTAGGGACTGTAATGAGAGGACAAGGGGTAAGGGGTTCAAACTTCAACAGGGGAAGTTTAGATTGGATATGAGGAAGAAATTCTTTACTGTTTGGGTGGTGAGGCACTGGAATGTGTTGGCCAGGGAACTTGTGAATGCTCCATCGCTGGCAGTGTTCAAGGCTGGGTTGGAGAGAGCCTTGGGTGGCATGGTTTAGTGGGAGGTGTCCCTGGGCATGGCAGGGGGGGTTGGAAATAGATGATCTTAAGGTCCTTTCCAACCCTAACTATTCTATGATTCCATGATTCTCTGATGGAACAGTGAGAATTTGGCAGCCACAAAGATTAAAATCATTGAGTCATGTTTTTTACAGTGGTTTAACCTCCACGCCTATGATTTGTGTACATTGCAAAACCCTAACGTGCCAGAAAATGTATTTGTATTTGCAACATGCTAAAGAATATCACATGAGTACCACGATAACCTGGCTCTATTTTCTACTTGGATTTTGGGCTTAGAAAATAATTTTTATATTTCTGTCGACCTTAATTTGTTAGGTGATTTTTTTAAGCAGCTCACTTAATACATAAGTTGATTGTTAATATGCTTACAGCTGGTTTGGCTGATAAAAAAAAAAAAAAAAAAAAAAAAAGAATTACATAGGAACTAGAAGTAATTAATATACCAGAATACCTGTTTAGGTTCTTAGAAAATAATGATCTCAGGAGCACAGAGTTAGAACAGCTTCCAAAGGTGGTGGTGAAAGCCAGAATGATTAAGCCTCTTTGAAAGCAGAGCTGGTTTAATACATCTGCTCGCATGTGGACATGCACACTAAAACTGATGCCTATGACCTCACTCATAATAGTAACAGTAATTAAACATCTTTTTGAAGTTCATTACTGCCACTGCCTCTTTATTTCACACTAATACACATCAGCAATTTTTAATATGTGTCTATTCTGGACATGGCAAAGCAGGTCAAACAGATGAACACACTTACATGAAAATACTCAATACACTATTTTTGCATACTGTAGAAGGACTGTTTGTTTAATGCTACTGAGGTCTACTGTCACAAGTAACACTGATAGAGGCAGAAAAATTACCAATGAAAAATGATTTCTAAATAAGATGGGAATAACCCTGACCCTTGTCAAAAATTCTGTTGTTCATCTTCTACTGGACCACAGTGCCTGGAGCAGTATCAGCACACCAAGTTCAGACAAGCCTCTTCTTTGCTCGCTGAGCTGGCTCTGGAGGAGGTCTAGCCTGGGAGCTATGGGGACAGGCCAGCTAACAGCCTGCTGAAACCTGAGCAGAAAGAAACCAGCTTGTCTGGCCAGCTCAAAGCACGGGGAAAGCAGATGTGCGTCTGTCTGCATCTGATCATAGCATTTTCCATTTTTATTCCTTCCAACTTTTTCCCTTAGATTTTGAAATGAGATCTGCTCCTTTTGCCTAGTCTGAGTATGGTCTCAGAAGTTACTGTCCCACCCGGAGGAAGCCCATTAACACCCTTTGCACTGACCTTTGCCCACAGGCCCTGAAGTCTCCAACACCCAGACAGAAACTGGCCAACACCCAACTGCAGATCAGCTTCAACTGTGTGCTGATGTTCCTTCAACTGTGCGGCACGGAAAAAGCAGTTCCAGCACAACACATAGAATTGTTGCACTTTTAATCTCACACTAGTGTATTCTCCTCACTTAGTCCGTTGTCTAAAATGTGAACAAAATCTGGATTTTATCTTATTAGTGACTTGGTTCAAGCTCAGATTTCCTATACTTCTTGAACTATTTCAGTGATGAGCTGTAAATGGAGTAATTAACCCACCAGATGCATTTGACAGAGGAAAAGGCCCTCAGTGTTTCTTCTCTGAAACATTTCTGATCTTCACAATTGTTTATTCATTCACTAAAAATAGTACATAGAGAAGCAGGAAATGGCAGAAGGCTGGTGTTATTGAGACATATGACAGGTATTACAGATATCTGGTTTGGAAATGCCACATGACTGCTTGTCCACATACCATTATCCACCTCTAAGCACTTCTTAATGAAGTCTAGACCTGCAGAAAAAGAACAGCCATTTTCAGCTGAGCTTGAACTTGGGCAATGGTCAAACCCCAAATTCACCACTGGGGTTACAAACAAAACCATCTTCATCTTACATGACATGCTGATTGCTTATTGAAAATATTAGGATGACAATTTCTGTCTCTGTAATAGAAGATGTCTCAATTGTTATAGTACTTGCACATTTGTAAGGAAGCAGAAGACCCTGTCAGCAGTGGGTTAAAAAAGTCCCCTGGAACTGCACCATAAGCAAATTTTATTCCTGTTCAGTGATTTATTTAAATGCAGCTATCTCTGAAGGATAAGAAAGAAAACCTTAGGGTATTCACAGAAGCAGGGAGTTAGGGCACAAAGGGATTTTTCACCTTCAGATCAAATTATTTACTCTAAAATGAGGATGGCCAACTGGGATGGTCAACCAAGCGTTTGTTCAAGACTATGGAACATGACTGGTGGAAGAATTCTGCTGACCTGAAGGCTTCTTGGATAATCTGAAAGCTCAGCTGTGGGAGCAAGTGAATTAACTGAGACTGATGGGCCTGAAAACTAACAGCCAGTCCTAAACAGCATCCTGAAGAGCTGTTTGCTTCTAAGATACTCCTCACACTCCTCCTCCTCCTGTACCTGCTTTACCAAACTGGTAGACATTTCCTTATCGTCCTCAGCAACACGAAGCTATCAAGATACTGTCTGTACAGTTAGGAAAGCTGGTCTAATCTCTCCTAGCCAGCTGTTCTTAGCAACTGAATAATCAAGCAAACATGGAAGTGTCTTCTCACACGAGGAGATCCACAACGCAACCCCTAAAGCAAAGAGAACACACCAGCCAGGCCACTGCTTCTGATATACTGCACTAAACAGGAGGAGACACTGGTCCATGTTTGTTAGACCCTTGTACTCCGCTAGAGAGCACATCTGTCACAGGCCTGAAGGCACACTGGCTTGAGTGGTCTTTTTTCTTCTCCTGCCCTTCCTCTGCTCCCTCTCTGGGCTAAGAGAAACAGCTTGTTTTGAGGTCAGTATTACTTGTATATATTTTAATACACAGATTTTTTTTTATGTCTTCTGAACCTGAAAGAACATGTTGATCACCTTGACTTTCTTCTACATGTTTATATACCCCTAGTTATACATACTTCCACTGTTTGCCTAATGCCAGACCTTTCATTTACAGCAGAGCACTGTAGGAAGTGCACTAATTCTGAAAACTGCCAACACAGACATGTGTTGTTGTCTATCAGAGCAAGGTGGTCCTAGAAACTTCTATGTAAGCTTATACAGTATTAAATATGCAAATTTTCTTATGCAGCTGTCACATGACAAATGGCACACAGAAAATTGTTCACATTTACAGAAAGTGCGAATATCATGCCTTTTAGCTATCTTAAAAGTATGTAAAGTTACCATTTAAAATTAAAAGGCTCTGAGAAATGTTTGTTATAATCCTTATGATACTGCAATTATTTAAGTGAAAAACCTTCACACCTAGCAAGGCAATAATTTGAAGGCTCACTAAAAGAAACAAGCCATAGTAATATATTCATGCTAAGATGCTGCATTAAATGGAAGAACTACTTGAAAAGATGTATGTCTGACTCTCTGCTACCCTGGGCCACTTTAAACTGCTCTGATAAAACAGCCTTAGATCACCTGTTCTGTTTCTGCAGTATAGCAGAAACTGGAGTTCTGGCTAATATTTACATACTTGAGAATGCATAGCTATTTTCAATGCCTCGTATTAAAACCACGATGGCAATGCTAAATGAGATTTAATAGAAGTGATGATCTCGTTATGCTGAGCATTTTGATTATGAAAAGAACAGCAGTGTGCAATATACTTCTTTGCTAAGGAACACTAGAGGTCTCTCTCTACCTATGCTCTTCTGCCACATCTCACTCTTGGGGAGCTTGCTTATGAACTCTTATTTTGCACCACAGTCTCTGTTTATGCTCTAGACAATTTGCCTCATATAACCTGGATGCTAGTGTATAACACCCACTTATTAATTGTTGAATAAGCCAATTAACTCTAGCTATTTCTCTCTATAAGGGCACAAATGAGATCATTCTCTTCCTCTACATAATATGACACAATTGTAATGAAAAGTTAAAGGAGATTGGATAAAGCAATGTAGCATTAGTGTTTCAAGCCAAGAATACTTGCAGGCAGTGTGACTTTTGATGTTGATTCCAGCTGCACCAGAATTTGCAAAAAGCCACTTTACTACAGCAGAGATGTCCACTTAGCTGTGTCATTTTCACAGATTCGTGTACCAGTCCACTCATTAATGCAGAGTTTACCTCTTTGGTCGTGAATGTGTTAAATAACCTGATTCATATTTTGTATTTCTTTCCAGATCACTCAACTAGTTGGTTTACACCTTTTGCGCACTCATTACACATTAAGAAAACCTGACTTGCACACTCAGCACTCACAGAACAGTGTTTAGAGCTGAGCTTCTGTGGAAATACTGCCATAGACATACTCCGGATAGCATGTGCTCAGCGAAGCACATAAATTCTTTAACGTGTAATTCAGTGTCTTTGGCTGACTCCTGTCAGGGCGCCTGCACAGTGATCCACCTCAGCATCATCACCAGCTCTAAATTAACCTGTGGCAACTAAGGTAGTTACAGCTTCCAGCCATTTGTGACACTCCTCCGCTGAACTCCACTCCTCCACTGGAATTCATTGCTTCCTGGCAGAATTGAAAGTACCCCTTCTGTGCTCCCTTGTGACTGGTCATAACAGCATAGCAAAGGGCTCTCACCTCAGCTCTTAGAGAGACCCATCTCATTTCTCCCTCCTTTCTTCTACCTTATTATAGCCTTTATCACCAATTGCTGAAAAGAAGTGGAGAAGCGCTTAGGATTAGATGTCAAAAAGCTTCAAATCTGACTTATGATCCGTTGTCATTGATATATAATTTGGCTGTATTAAGAGGAGCAGTGAGCATATGCCTTGCATATGTTGAAGTCCCTCAGAGTTTAGAGTTGTGCAGTCATCTAGTGCATTTTTCCTCACAGTAAGTAAACAGGTTTGTCTTTTGGTGTGTGGACATGCTGTTATCCCCATTGCCACTGGGAAATTGAGTCAGAGCACTTCTCTGAAAGACTGCTCACAACATTTCTGGCAGACCAGACCCAAAGCCAGGGATGGAAAAGACAACTAAAGACTTGAATACTTAGTGTTACACCAAGCAATGGGTGCCCAATCATCTTTCCTGGCAGCGGGTTCTTATTAAACAAAATGAGTTCACTTTTTCACAGAATACTCAATTAGATCATGGAGTTCAGTATTGTTTAATGTTAGGGAGAATAAAAATGCAAATGGGTTAAAAGAAGGAATGAGAAAAGCTGATCCCCACGTAAGACAGAGCTGTTTGTGTAACTAGCAAACACTCTTTATATTGGACTAAGTACAAAAATCCACATGCAACAGCTGCTAGTGCAACCAATTGGATGAGAGGAAAGCATTTGCTGTCACATTCCTTAAACACTACCCTCAACTTGCACCCTCCTCACTCTGGACGCAGGATGTTTCACAGAAAAGGATTTGTGTTTAAGTTACCACTCCATCTGAGAGGAGGGAGAGGAAAGATCTATTTCATGAGGGATATCTAGTAAGTGAGTGCAGTCATGGTTATATAATGCAAATAGGATTTGCAGGTAAGTAAGCCTTATTTCTGTTTTTCCTCTAAAAGTTCAGAGGCTCTGTTCCTATGAAAAGTATCATGCCTTATTTCAGAATGAATGGCTAAGGATATGCCTCAGAATAAACAATGATAACAGAGTTTGCATCATGACCGGAAGATTATAAGCATGTTAAGTCAATTCAAGTGGTTTCCCCCTTCCATTGACAGGAAATCAGGCCTTTCTGACTTGGTACATAGATCGATTACCACCTGCTACACAACCAGGCGTGGAAATAAATACACAATAAGAGAAGACAGAAGTTTTGAAAGGAACCTTTCTACCTTTTTCAACCTAAGCACAGTGATACGGTTATAAGGGTAATTTTGAAACTAAGGGCACTGCAATGTTGCTTTTGTTCTGCAAAGCAAATGCCAGATCTCCAAATGTAATGGCAACTGATGGCAGCTCAAGGCTATATCCATTTTTATCCTGTGAGTGCACCAGGAACTAGTAGAGCTGGGAGGTCACTGTCGAAAATGGGGGATCTAAAAACCTACATGTTTACATAAATATTCTAAATATTACTTTAGTAAAGCATTGTGGCTATAGAACTAATTATCCTTCTTATCTCCTTACTAACTTCCATGGCTGCACTTACTCCTTTTTAGAGCAGATCTCCCACTTTTTGTGTGGATCTGGATATGCCCTGTTTTTTGTTGATTGCCATGTGAAGGTCAAACCAGATGTTTGTCTTCTCAGGATCCCATTACCAATACTATATTTATTAAGCAAGTATATGATTAGCAAACGCAGCAAAAAATTAAAGCAAATGAAAACCAAACAAAAGCAGTCTATTTACAAGCTTATTCTTAGCTAATGATACACTTCAGTGCATGTCTAGATGCACTGCCTTGCAGTTAGAGAAGCCTCAAGCCAGCTTACATCCCTTCACACTCTTAGGTCAAGGAGTTCTTTGCACAGCAGCACTGCTTTACCCAGTGAGTGTGTCCCCTGGTTTGGCTTTGTTTTCCAAGGAAACTAGATTTCCTCAATAAAATTCTTTTATTTTTCCTCTTACTTTCATACTGCTCAGTCATGCTTGTTACACAGTCTTTGCCTTCTTCTTTTCTGCCATTAATTCTTTAAAGCTGGCAAAATTCTACCCAAGTAGAAGTATTAGGATTTTCCAGTTTCCTTCAAAATTATCAGTCATCGGTGTGGGGCTTTTTTCTCAGAATGAGGAAATTCTCCTGAATCAAAAGAAATATTCTGTTAACTTCAAAACACAAACAGTTCAGATTCTATTTTTTAGGATTTTTCTTTTTCTCATAAGCTTCTAAATTATATTTAAGTAAATTTATCTGCAAATAAATTCAAATTATTGTTTTCTGAAATATAAGAAATAAAAACTTGAACATTTTAGTTTTTCTTTTTTAGGCAAAGAACCTTCAGAATTTGAAAGAAATCTGTAACTCATGTTTATCAACCCAAAGCTGCATTTTTGGCAAATTACTATTGCTTGTTCCTAGTTAACTTCCCAGTTAGGCAGGCAAACCCTCCATGAGGATGTCCAGATGATGGTCTTGCCATTGTTTGTCATCTTAATGGCTTAACTGATCCTGTGCTTGCAAAAAGATATATGGAAAGTATCTTTGTGATAACTCACCTCATTCTGGATCAGCATTGTGAGAACTCCACTGCAGCTATATCACTCCTGAATAAGTAGATAGACTGACACTATCACAAGCTTATCTTGTTACTTGTCCACTATGTAACTTGGCTTTAAATGGAATATAGTTTGGCCCTCTATATTTTCATTTAGACTCTTAGCAGATACATATTGTTACTATTACCAAACCTTTCAGATATATCAAGGAAACAACACTGGAAAGAGATGGAATTTTAGATAAAGCCAGTGAAATATATCTGCTCCGACAGAGATGTTACACAATCGTTAAACTACATGCAGCTCAAGATGTCAGTTCCTAAGGTCTTATTTCAGGAAGTCTTAGAGATAAGAAAATTAACACAACCTCACCACACACAAGCAGAATCAGCCTGCAGGATTTATGGATTTTAAATAAGTAAAGGCAGCTATGACTATCTAGTCTGATTTCCATTGCTCAGGCAGGCCAAAGAATTTCATCCAATAAATCCTGCTATCAAATGAATTACTGCTTCCTCCCATGTAAGCAGTCCTTAGATCCAGTAAGTTGTGGCTCAATTATAGCATATCTTTCAGGAGGGCATCCTATAATGCTTATGAGGCTAGGCATGAAGCCCAGTAAGACATTTTCTCTTCCTTATCATAGTGCTAGAACTTAATCCAGCTAAAATGTGAAGGTAAGCTTATGTTGTTGTGACATGCTACTCCCATACACTACTGCCCTTACTCCACACCAGAATTCTACCTGTACTCAACGAGGTAAGAATTTCTTCAGAAATGATGACTAGCTTACTAAGAAGAAATCAGTCAATGAGATGAACGCTAGCTACAAAAACAGTACTTCCAATTTGGATATCTTCTTTTATTTTTTATTTTTTCCAAACTTGGTGGAGTTTGAAAAATGAAGCAGAGATTGGAGGAAGGAGTGAAAAAATGACAAAGGGCAAAACCATGAGAATATTGATGATAGTATCCTGAATTTTAGTTGTGTGTCATGGTTTAACCCCAGTGCCAACTCAAGTCCCACACAGCCGCTCCCTCCATCCCTCCCTCAACAAGATGGGGGAGACAATCAGAAAAGTAAGTAGACTCATGGGTTGAGATAAGAAGAATTTAACAGCTGAAGCAAGAGCCACACACAGAAGCAATGCAGTCCAAGGGATTCATTCATTTGTTCCCACCAGCAGGCAAGTGCTCTGTCATCCTCAGGAAAGCAGGGCTTCAGCACATCTAACAGTTACTTGAGAAGAGAAATGCCATCACTCTGAACATCCTCCCCTTCCTTCTTCCTCAGCTTTCTACGCTGAGAATGATGCACAGGGTCTGAGGTATCTCTCTGGTCAGCTGGGCTCAACTATCAAGGCTGTGTCCCCTCCCATCTCCTGATGCACCCCCAGCCTCCTGCCTGGTAGGGTAGGGTGAGGAGCCTTGACTCTGTGTAAGCACTGCTCAGCAATAACTGAAACATCAACACTGCTCAGCACAAATCCAAAACAGCCTGATGCCAACTACTGTGAGGAAAATTAACTCTACCCCAGCCTAAACCAGCACAGTGTTACCCACAGTCTCCCTATACTGTCAGAACTGAGTTACACACTTCTGGAGCAGAACTCACATCAAACAGGCTCTGAATCTTCTTAGGGTGCCTCTTTATATCTGTGAACATACAGCAATATATAAAGAGTAAGTATACTCCCTACCTAGATACCAGCTTTGTGGGGTAAATTTGAACATTAATCATAGTTCTGTCTAGAAGAATGTAGACTAAAAATGGTCTTATTTATTCTACTAGCAGGCATCTGAAATCATCTTGTATCTTAATTTGTGTTTCTACTAATCATTGCAAAATAAAATATGTTTAATAAGCAGAATCCCAATGACTTCATGATGGAGGAGAGATTTTCTTGTTGTAGGTGTTTGCCACCGGTGGCATCAGAAAAGGAAAGATGTCCCAGCTGCAACCCATTCTCCTGACTGATTCAACATTTTAATGTGAAAATGGCTATTTTTAGACTACAGCTCATTTGAAGTTGTTCTCTGTCCGCAGCATGTAGTTGATTGCTGATAACCCGTTTGGGGGAGTGGGGTGAACTAGTGCAATCTGCAAACATTAGGAATCAGATTGACTGAAAAGCAGAGCAGAGCTGCAGAGACCTTTCTGAAATTCGAGACTGATCTCTGATACTCTGCCTCCTCTTAAAGATCCACTCTTTACTTAAAAGTGACACTTCTTTCGCATTTTAAGTAGCTGGCAGAAAATAAAAAGGAAAAGGCCCTAAAGTGTTTTTGCCTGACTAGTCAATGCATTTAAGATTAAGCTGAATATTTCTATACATCTGTGACCTTTAAAATCAATTAAGAAGGTGAGATGTTAAGATTTAGTCTCAGCCAGGTGATTGATGTTTTTTTTTCAACTGTAAAGCAAAGCAATAGCCTGTAGTATAAAGCCTATTTATAATTCCCTTTAACAACACTTTGTATAAAGAGGCAGCTAATTTCTTTGTGAAAATAGCCTGGCTCTGCAATAGTGTGATATATTTAAAGAAAACAAAGTAAAGACCTGGAGCCTGCTTTCAAGATACGTATTAAAGAACTGTCAATAGTTGCCCTGCATTTGAAGGAATTTTGTCAATAAGAAAACCTGACAGCATTCCTGTAAGATAAGTGTCAATAAGGCTATTTCATTCATCTACTTACTTTCTGAAATGAATTGGCAATGACAGTAAACTGGAACAAAAGCAGCTTTGTGGGTGGGGAATTTGTTTCTCAGGTTGCTCTAAGGATATGTTTCTTCATATCACTTGGAAGGAAATGCCAATGCAGGAAGAGCAGCTTGAGGGTCAATTGCCTACTGACAGTGATGCTTAATGCAGCCCCTTCACTCTCCTTAACCCCGTATGCTCTATTAATCCATTCTTCATGTGCTCAAGGACGCACCCAGATGTAAATGTGCATGCCATTTGATGAGGTTTCACCATACAGCTTTTTTTTACCTCTCCTTAGAAAAGCAATGGATAGAGGGAGAGAAGGTCTTTTGCATATTCACTGAAGTACAGAAATGGCCCAAATTCAACAACTTGGAACCTCAATGTCAAGCGGAAGTCAGAGCCCGATTATGCTTTAGTTCTAACTTCCTGTCACAATGATCCTACTGTCTGCTTTTAATTACCTCTCATTATCTGACACTGGTCTGAAAACCTCACAGCAAACCATGAGTAAGCCCAAGCAGTGTGCTTATATGGAACAGTGTCAGCACACTTGCTTCTGGAAGGCCAGGCTGATTTTTATTGGTTTTAATTCTTCTCTGTGTTTTTTCAATATGCAGCGCTGCAAATAACAGTCTGGAGAATGCAGCAAAAATTACAAGCAAAATCTATTTTGTTTACTTAAAGGGATCTACCTGAAAGTCTGTCCCCATCCACTTTCATCTACTGAATTACAGGGCGTCTATCACCCTCTACGGGCTGGGTAAGTAGTAAGGGCACATCAGGCACTCGGATTTCAGTCCTGCCACCACTGAAATGGCTTGACTTGAGTCTTAAACCTGCAGTACAAATTTACAAAGAAACATCCCTGGTTCCTCAGTGCAACTTCTTTCTGAGTATTCCAGTGAAGGTGGGAGTGCTGCCTGAGTTATTGCAGGCTCATCCCCCTGTGCAATCGGTCCCTCCCTGCCAGTCAATTCAGTTCCTGGCTGCTATCTTCTTTCACCATCCTTTTGTCTTACAAGATGAAGTATGCCTGGCTGCTGGTGCTCAGACTGATGGGCCTGCCTGCTCCCTCCAGAGCAGAAACATTTACCCTTGATCTTCACTCAGGGGGAAAGTTCCTTCACGCAGCAGTTACCTGCCTCTATTGCTATTTGTATGACTTTTTTCACATTCAATAACTAGAGGAGTTAGTCATGAGATTTTGCTCAGGGGGATTTTAACTTGAAAGGAAAGCTATTGAATTTAACAGTATCACCTTCCTTTTGCCACAAAAAAAGCATGTTTGTACAATAACAAAGTAAAACATTGCCTGCAATCACTGACAAGGAGCTCTCTAGATTACAGAGGTCCCAAGGACTAGGGGTAAATGAACTAAACAAATTTAAAAACTCATAAAGATTCAGGCTTTGAAATGGAATCTCAGTTGAGGATCTATCTGTCTAAATACCATTGGGACTTAAGTGTAGTGCATACTCCCTAAAAAGCCCAGCCAAATATACATTTGAAAGGGTCGAAAGACAGATTTAAGGGCAATGTGGCAAAACCTAGACTTGATGTGGGCAAGGAGGAGGAAATATTAACCAATCTCTCAAAGGAGATACTGAATCAACATAGTGGAAGGAAGGTCTCGTTATTCTGTGTAGTCAGTTTGGAATTTCCCAGCTTCCTTGAAAGCATTGCCAGAGGAATATATTTCTTTCACCTGAAACTGATACAGGATCATTTGCTGTTACATCTCGATATGAAAACGTTAACTGTTAGTGCTGCACCTCTCAGGGAAAGAAGCAGGAAGGGAAAAAAGAAAAGTTCAAGCAATGGGTAAACATCTCGGCTACTAAATCCTTCTCTGCATGTCCAGCCCTTCTATTTTGGTTCTTTGCTGAAAGGAACTACAGGACTATGCCTAAGAAACATGACTGTCGGCATTCATTAAGACCAATGCTTAATCTCAGTTGACAACATCAATGTCAGAATCATAGCTGGGAGCTGGCAGCATTTCAATAGAGGATTCTTCTGAGCTCTTACACACTACTTCAATAAATAATCCTACTGGGAAATATGGAGAAGAGCATTTAAAATGATTTTTGCTGGCACATCACTACAAGGTTGAACCATCATGTAGCAATGTGCCCACTGCCTAATTCCACTGTGAAATGTTGAAATACAGCTTTTAGCTCCACAGAAGCATGTAGGCCTCTATTTACATGCAAATTAATGCCATTCATGTGTGAACTACAGCAGGTACTGACTCTGCCAGATGGAATAATTTGGGGATGGGCCCATTCTCTTTTGCTGAGGGCCGCATGCATCCACACATGCTGCAAATAATTGCTGAAGTTTCTATGTCACCAGAAGTCCCAATTAAATAGCTATTTAAATAATTTACTTTTTTTTCCAAGTGAAACATGGTCATGCGGGCAGTTGTTCAGACTAAAACCAATATGGACGATAATCATGCTTAACATGTTACGACTAGTAATATTATTATTAGCAATACAGGAGAAGCAAGTGGTTTCAGGGCAGAGTATCAGGAAACCTGGATGTTTTACTGCCCAGTGATTTCAGACGTGTCATTTCATCTCATCTCCTTTTTCCCTTTGTATTTATATGTAATCTATTCACAGAAGGCATAATACTTTATTCAGTTTCCTGATCTGAAGTAGGCAAAAAACCACACAAGCATTACTGTAAGAGACATTTACATGGATTTCATTGCATTAGCCCCCACTCGACCTTCACCAGCAGTGAGGGTCACTTGTTTTTAATCAATGGCAGCCCCTTTCTGCAGAATTAGGATGATATTGTAAAGCAGCAGGTGGCTAAACTAACTGATGAAAACAGGCCTGGCTTTGATGACAGTTCTTTATCTGAAGCACTGATATGCTTAATGTTTGTTCAATTATCATCAGAAGAGGAATCAAGATGTCAGTGTGTGAACCTCCTCAACATGCAGAGCCAACCTTATATAAGGCAGCAACAAACACAAGACCTGAGAGGAATCAAACAACAGAATCGGATGATCTATTTACAATTGGAAGCTACAAAAGGTTTTTAGGCAGTGATTTTCATTCTCTGGAAGCTGGAGATGCAGAGGCAGATTATGACAGTTGCACAAAGAAAAGGATTTAATTAAACTGAAGAAAATGAGATTAATTTTGCATAACAAAAGAAAGGAAGAAAATACACCTATCTTGCATAAATAGGCTGGGACAGGATGTGAGGGGCTGTACTCACCTCCCACTCTCCTTGAAATCTCTTTCTATAGTGTATACCTCAAGCCATACAATAAGGGTGCAGCGCTGTTGCGGCCAACCCACACGGTTTGCACTGAACCCACAACCTGGGGTCTTATCCCAGGGGCAGCTCACTGACTGGGTAAACCCTTCACAGAATGCACCCCCCTTGTGAACTGCCCCTGACTGCCCCTCCAGCAGACATTGCCTGGATCTGCCCAAAGTGACCTGCTGCTGCAATGAACAGCAGAGGAGTAAATACAGAAAGCACTGAGCATGGAATGAGGCAAGCAAAGACAATGAGCTGCACATCTCACAATGAGATCACAAATACAACCAAAAAGACCCCATACCACAAAATTTCTAAACTCAGGGTAATATGCAGCCGTTAAGGAGGTAAACAGAGCCCTCTCGTTTTCAGTTTCTCCTATTCCAGAGCCATTTCACAAGCATTTGGCTTCACTGCTCCCACCTCCTAGAACACTCCCTAATGCCTTTGCATTTTGAGGTCTCTGGGGCTAGAAGATGGGTTTGCTTCACCTGTAAATATTGGCTAGCACTGAAAAGCATAGACTCACTATGAAATCATTACAGTGGTAAATGCAGCATCATCTTCTAACCATGGAAAAATTCCTTTTACTATAATCCCTAATTCACACTCAAAGATATTTCTCCCTAAATATAATTTATAAAAGGTCATTTAGAAATAAGATCAGACAATCATGCATTCCTGCAGAGGAGAAAAAGTCTTAAAGTGTATCATGGTCGAAATGGCACACATCCAGATAAGGCCTCATCATTTTTTCTTTAGTAGAGATGAAAAAACACCAACAAATAGTCCATTCTAAACTTCGTACTTTCCTCACGTGCTTGATTCTAGGACACTAGTTTGGTTTTGTTTTTTAATCCAATCCTTCTGTGTCAATTCTATGGGATAACAACAAGTCAAAAAGTGGAATAAAGTGCAATTGATGGCCATAGCTGTGAATGCTTGTCTCTTCAGCTGGTATGCATGTGTTTGTGAATAGAAAGGCTTGATTTCCTTGCCTAGTTTACCAGGAGTTAATCAACATATACTGAAAGACTTGCCTGATACCTGAGAGACTGAAAGAAGTCCTAACAGAGGAAAACCAGTGGAAAACTATTCCCTGCTGCATGCTTCCACAGACACTAAAAACTACTGCAGTAGATAAGATGTAAAGACCACCCAGTTTTGCAGTCTCTGAGTGACCAAAGAGGGAGTACAAGAAATGGGAATGCACAAGGGAAATCCTTCCCCTCCTGTGCTCAGCAATTCACAGTCTCTGACTAAAGATTTGAACACAGATGTGCCCTTCCTAGCCATTAATAAGCTTGTCCTTGAAGAGCTTAATCATATTTTGAATGTTTCATTTTATCTTCTAAAAATCCTGTAGTAATGAGTTCCACTAATATATTATACAGGTTGTGAAAAAGAACTTCCTCATCTTTGTTGAACGTACCCACCTGTAAAATCACTGGTTATGTTCTTGTACACCAGGCTTGAAAGGCAGTAAAGTAACAATTCCTGATGCTTTTCCCTTACACTCTTTAAAATTTTATTCACTTCCACCCGATACATCCCCTTTCATTTGTATTTTAAGCCAAAGACTTCTAATCTGTGTGATCTTTCCCCTTATTTTGAACATCCTTGTAGCCTTTTTCCTGTTCCAATATTATCCCGTTAGTGTTACTTTGGACTTCTCAGCAGTAAATTTTACCTACTATTTTATTAGTTCTGTGTATTTCAGATCTAAGCTTTTCAGTTTTCTGTTTCACTGTCCTGATAATTTTCTTACTGCAATTACACACACACCTCCTTTCCAGGATCTGTGATGATACACTGGTCAGTACAAATCCTAGCTCAAAGACTTGGAATACATCACTTCAAAGGAAGAGATGTCCATGTATTCTTACCCTTTATTTCTTGTCTTTTAACCAGTTTTTAGCACATGAGAGGATCTCTCCTCTTATGATTTGACAGCTTAGTTTCTATGAGAGTGTCTCAGGAGAAACCCTGTCACAAGTGTTTAATGGAAACCACTTCAATGTTTCTTATCAGGAATTAGAATATTAATTGCAGGATCAGCAATCTATGGAAAAGACTATTTGATTTTTTGATAAAGATAAAAAGAATTGTATATAATTTATAGGATATTTTCTGACATTCTATGTCAAAGTAGATGCTGCAGATGACATTAAAATGCTATCATTTCAGTAGCTTAGCTGATGTTTTAGTAAGATCCAGTGAATAATAAAACTGGTAATTTTCTCTGAATTCTAGTAATCCTACTTTGTTTTCTTTTCTTTTTTAACTGAAAACTAAAAATGAAACCAGGGATGACCTGAAATTGAATTGAACAATCTGACTGCCCCTTCAAGAACGTTTGGGTGAAACTGAAGAAAAATTTCTGACCTCACAAGAGCCAATAGGCAGCACTGGAGCAAATTTGGCAGCTCCTGTCAATCCTGGCTCAGAATGCAAGGGCTGCTCAAGGTACAAGCAAGACAGACTAAAAGAAGTGTCAGACTCTGTCCTTTGCCGTTGTCAGTACCACTCTTCAACAGTGAATGAGCCTGAACTGCTTTCGCAAATGCTGTATTGCCATCAAGCATGTGCAGGATGTACAGTTTTGGATACCGGCCATGTTCCATGCCAGAGTTGGCAGTCACCTCTTGCAGCTCCATCCTGGCAGCAGCAGCCACAAGAAGTCCCACTCTAGCAGTCTCCCCAGCTTGGCATCTTTCCTTTCCGAAAGCCTGGGGAGCACTTCAAATACAGAGTGCTGTGATGTAGGGCTCCTTCCTTTAAAACCTGGTGAGGAATGAGTAGAGAAATGCTAAAACTTTAAAGTAGGTGTGAAGTGAGGACCCCTTTCAACTCCTCTCCTCCAGCCAGAGCTGCTCTGAAGAACTCTCTGCTCCAACCTTCACTGTCATAAAATCCGTAGCCTCACTGCTAACATTCTCAGTTCTTTTCCTTCTTACCTGCCATAACCTTAGGGACTTCTGGCAGTCCTCCACCCTCAACAGAACCCTCTCTGCCATCTCTCCAAAAATGAATTTTTCCCATTCTGCTGAGAAGCTGTAGAAAACCAGAGACTACATGGAAATTTATACTGCTGATGCTCAGAAGGTCTCGTCTGAAATATAAGGTATCAACATAATTTGGAGAGCTAAGCAAAATAAGCAGAGAAATATCAGGTTTTTGAGTTCTGTTTCCTTCTGGTCAGGGCATGGAGAAGAATAATTTACCGAGGAAATTATTTCTAAAATAAAATAAACTCTTTGTATGTTATATTTTCCTATGATTTCATTTAAAGAAACATTTTTTTTCATCCAAAAAAATCCAAGTTAGTCATTATTTCCTTGTACTATCTTGTGTTACTTCCTGACAAATAATTACCTCTTGCAGCTCCATCCTGGCATTAACAGCTACAAGAAGTCCCACTCTGGCTCTCTAGCGGATAAAATACTGGTTCACGCTTACCAGACATTTAAGAATGCATACCAGGCATTTAAGGATGCAACTCATCATATGCATATTGTTAAGTCCCCAAGATACACATTTCAAGAGTACCAGAAATAAGATTACACGTAGAGGACATCTGCAAATACTAAGGACACTAAAGGTCACTAAATGAAGTTAACACTTTACTGTACTCCAAATTGACAGAGTTTGAATTTGTTCTGTAGTTGCCAAGCCCACTCTGTTTTAACTCTCTAGTTATGACCAATTTCATACTGGAAGTAATCACTGTAACAGAGAAGCTCCCTACAAGGTATACATGGAGCTAGACAATAATTTCAGAGTAAAGGCTATACCCAGAAATTTTGAAAGGAAAAAAAACCCTGTGAAAATAATTCAGAAAGAGTTAATGTGAGAGAACTACTGCTCCTTAGCAAAACAGAGAAAGATAATCTTAGTATAATTTATCAGAATACTGCTGAAATTTTTCTTTTCTTAGGTGTTTTGTATTGGCAGGGAGCCATTTACTCCTGCACTGCAATTGAAGAGAACATTTGCCTCCTTGGTTTTCGACTCTAATATCTCATAGCACAAGCAGAGCTTTTGTTATGCATCAGCAGCTGCCAATATTTTAATGAAAGGCTCCAACAAAAATGGTTGTCCTTTGCTTTTGATTTATTTTATCTGGCAGCTCTTCAGAGTTTCACTCCCCAGTTCAAACCCAGTCTGCTGTAGCTTCTATGCAGTCCTCCAGGATGTTCCAGTATTCTCCCACTACAAACTGATTGACTACACTGTCAGAACCTCTCAGAAAACTTCCTGATTTCATTCAGTCTGCAAAACTTTTGTTTCCATAAAGGCAAATTCCCACTTCTCCCCTCATCTCCTATTAAACAGGAAGGAATATTTTACATCAGGTATGTTCCTGCTGAATTTAGGCATTTAGCAAAGTCTTGTCAGTCTGTCTCTTCATCCTCCAGTCTGCATTTCTTTCTCAACAAATAAGGCCTTTCTTTGCCTATTAATTTATTTCAGCTTTTCAATTTTTATTATTTTATTCAATTTTTAAGTTAATATTTATTTATTTATTTATTTATTTATTAGTGTGTGAGTGTGCATTTCACTAACATCCATCTTGGATTCTATGGTAGGTACAGGCATAACGACAGGCACCTATATAAGCCTGTGCTCTTTAGAAGTTAAATATATGTCTAAACACTCTCTTGAACTCTTACTGACAAATGAATTTGTGGGATTTTCGCACTGGACTTTGCTGACGTCTCTGTCCAATACTTTGGTAATAGCAGCACTTCACCAGCTTCCTTTCTGATGTGATAGTCCTGGGAACTTTCAGCAAATCAGTTGCAACTGGGGAAAAAAAACCCTGAAAGATAATAAATGCCAATTCATTTGTGCAACGAGAATAAAACCTGAGGTTGACTGTAAAACACCATTTAGATAAAACAGTGGAAACACTATGAATTATATTTCTATTCATGGCACAGAACTTAAAAGTACAGAATTTCCCCAGATTAAAAAAAAGTCCTGGAGTGAATATATTATTTTACCCATTTCTATTTCAGGATATATCTCGCAGTGATGGTTCTGTGAAGATATGGCACTGCTTGGCATACTAAATAGTGTCACTTCTGATTCTGTCGAGTTTTAATGTCGGCTAGCACAAGGAAATGTTAACCTTTCCTGTTCTCACTCTTTCAGTGTGATTTCTAATACATCTGACACAATCCTTCACAAGTCTTTATTTCTCTGTAATTACATTAACATGACGATGTGCCTTCATCTAAGACTTCATCCAGATTTCATCTTGTAAAGAAAAAAAGTCCTAGATCATTGAAGTACTTTTTTTTTTTTTTTTTATGAAACCATCTTCAAAGGCTTAACCTCAACGTTTCTAGAGGTCTGTGGGCTTAGAAGTAACATCTGACACCCTCAAATTATTGCCATTATCACATCCAGGGCAATCACTCCTCCCTCCCCTACCATCCCAAGGTTTTTGGAAAACAAAAGTAGGGTTTCTTTTAAATTTGAAAATTGTTAACCATGCGTGTGACTTAGATTTACTGAATTATTTTTCTGTAGTGTCCCAGGAAGACCTGGCAGAGATTGATTCAAGCCATACCAAGGATGACATATATCAAACTCCTTCACAGATGCTTATTCACCCATCAGATTATATAACATTGACCCTGGAATTGCTGAGAACTCAGAGGGGTAAAAAAGAGAGTTGGATGTGTTTTATCTGGGATGCCAGGTCATTAAGACTATTCTGGTAAGATACAACGGAATGGTATGGTGCAGACTTTCTACCTCAGGCTATGAACTTGTCATCTTACAAGTGAAGTGAAGCCAGTCTGCTTAACTGCCTGAGCAATAAATAGAACCTCTTTCTTAGCACATAATAAAAGCAATGGACAACTTCTACTTCATTTTCTTTCCTCATTCTCTCTTCTAAAAATGCCCTGAGCTCTGCTGGAGTGCTTGTTTAAGAGTGTTCACTGTTGATATTTGTAAGCAATTAGCCATGCTAATTGTGCTATTTTTTTTTATGCCATGAATGTCATTATATGTTTACAAATATAATGTCATAACTTCATGAAGTGGTGGAACGTGGCTTATTCTTTTTGCAACATGAAACAATGCCTAAGATGGGAAAGAAGAAAAACTGTAAGTATTTCCTGAAAATTTCCCCCATCATGTCATTAAGTAAACTGAAAAGTGAGCAAACACAGGATCTAGGCCATTGTCATATTGCTAACACATTCCTCTGATGACATGGTTTAATGCAAAATCTACATTCAATCAGATAGTTCCTTCCCTATAGCCAAAGACTGCCTTATGCATAGAGGACAGAATAAAGGAAATACTTCAAGCATCCGAGTTTGGCTCTGGCTCAGTGGGTCAGTGGGTCCAGACTATACTATTGAAAAAGTGTTCTCTAGTTCTCTGTTCTGGTGAAAGACAGATAACATACTGACTGACTTCTCTCCCTTTCATAATATTCACAGAATTTAAGACATCTGGGCCAATTTCATCTCTTGTATCTTGCAGGACATTAATTTCAGTTACCTCTAGGTTCAGCCCAACATCCTGATATGGATTAAAGGATTTTGGTTCTCAGCAGACAAACCTGTGGCAACCAAGTCCTTGTGGTGTGCCGCACCATGCAAGACATGGCTCAGACAATAGTGCTGACTGAGAATGATCTGTAAAAAGTTGTTTGTATTGGGTCTTTTCCTGTGGCAATATACTAGAGCCATATGTTGAGGCAACTTTATGTCATGATCCTTACATACTTCTCTGATTGCTGTTTTTAGCTACCTCAACTTTGCAGCAATAACAGGCTACTCTTCTTGCCAGATAGTTAAAACTTAATTCCTGGTCATTGAGTGATACCAGCCATTAGGTTTCCTTAGAGAAAACATATCTTAAAGACTTATACATGCTATTCCTGTTCTTCTGAGGAATATGTTTTCCTTCCTATGAATAGTTTCACACTGACCTAAATGCAAACTCAGGCTGTCTTCAGTGTCCTGGTGCAGCCCATACATTCAGCTCTAGCCCTCTTTTTCTTAGGTCTTTAGGCTCTGAGTTGGCAGAATTTGTTTCTTCAGTTATTACAACAGAATTATGTTTACAAACGAGGAAGATAATCAGGTACCTTTAAAAATCAGGTTTGTGGGAGCTAATCTAAATGTGAAGTTAACTCATTTTTAAAGCTGCAGCTTAAACTGTCATTAAAGCTAAAAAATAAAGGCCTTTAGAGAGAAGGGAACATAACAGGAAGGAACTGAAACATCAGATTACAGATAGAGTTGTTTCCTTCTCAGCAAACAAGTAGTAGAACTAACTACTTCATCTTCCATCTCACATAAACAAGTAGTTGATGATACAATAAACACGGGAAAACTGAATCTCAATACTGCAAATGATTTTATGCTAAAGCACAACAAAAATCAGGCTCTGTGGTTGTATAAGCTCTTTACAAACAGGCAAGGTAAGGCTGCAGTATTACACAAGATCATTTAAAGCCTCTAAAAACCTTGAAAATTTCTCTCTCTCTTTCACTGGCACTTTAATAAGGCAATTCCCAATATTTGACTTGTGAAGTAGCCTGGGATATAACAGTTGTACCAGCAGCCTGCGCCTAGGCTGTTCCTTATTGGTCCTCTGTGAACATTTTAAACACCCTTTGTAACATGATGAAAGCCATACCTATTTCAAGGCCTATTTGCACAGAGGGAGTAGTTAGAAGTTTTGATTATTGGGACTGCAGATGGTGGGGCTGATTCTGGGAGTAGCAGTCTAGTCTCCCAGTCCCCAGCATCTGGAGACCACTGGCTATATTGGCACCCATTTTTTCTGAGCTAAATCCTTTTCATCTGATAACAAATCTGTGACTCACATTGTTCATTTCAGTAATCCAGCTTGGTGTCACATCGGCTTTGTCCCTATCTTTAAATATATTCATGCCATCTGTCTCATGGTCTCAACTGCTAAAACAATTGCATTGCAGGTTACGTACAATCAATTCCCAGTTGTTCTGAACAGCTTGAGATGTCTCACATCTTACTCAGTGGCTTGTGGAAGAGACTGATAAATGATTTTTTATAGGAAGACGATCAGTTTAGGATTCCCTTTACTGACATTTCAGATGCAAAGAAGTTCAGATTTTAGCTTGATATCTTTGCACATCTTCCCCATATGGTTTTGGTTCCTCTTGCAAAGAAATGTGTTTCTGTCCATATGTCTCTTGAGTTTTCAATGTCTTCTTTAATTAGAAATTGAAAATCAGTTGGTTTGATTTATATCAGTATTTGTCATTGCTGCTATTGTCTTTCAGACAATCATATTCAGATGTTAATGTCAAATTAAAATTATTCTTTATAGGGATATAAATATGAAATATGCAATTAAAATGTTCCTATGAAGAAATAACAGAGTGCATGACAGACTCTTGTTCATGATGCTTCAGCAGCACACCCAGTGAGTCCTACCCTTGTAAGACAGCATTGTGAATCTCTGTCACTCAGACCTACCACAGCAAATCCCTCGACTGAATCTGTGGCTTGCAGGTGTGACACAGTTCAAATTCAGACACCAGGGGAGTTAAGTTTGCTTTCAGCTCTTGTGATCATGATGAAATTGTCTAAGTGAATGATGATGCATCATCCAAATGGAAAATGTAGGCGGTCCTTGCTGAAAGCTGTACATCAGAAGCAATTGGGTTCTCTTACATCCGTGGGAACAAAACCCGGGGTGGGGTGGTGGGGGCAGCAAAGCCATGGTCCTTCATAGGGTACAGCTGCTCCCTGCTGAATAAGAAAGGCTAACCATATGCAGGGAGAAAAATGAAGGACGCGGAAAAGCGCAGGCCTGAACAGGCAGGTCAGTACTTGCTACACAGATTTGTAAGCCAAATCACTCTCACCCTGATTCTGTTTCTGAAAGTACACCATATTAAAAATTATTTTCTTGGACTTGAAAAACATCCAGCTTCCGTATGCGGTAACTCCACGCTAACCTGTGGATCTAGTTACAATAGGTAAGTCCTTGCCTTGAAGCTTCTAGAAAGAGCTGGGTTTTGTCTTTTCGTTCAAATGAAAGGAACCAGAACAAATGTCTAACTTCATTTTGGTAGGTTCTTTTTAATGCTGAGCCTATAACCATCATTTCTCTTTGATAAGGAGCCCTCTACAGTAACTTAGCTGACCCTATTGTTCTGTTTCACATGAGCACAGTAGTGTGAGAATTTCCAGCATTCACTCATTACCTTACCCAGAGGTGGTAATAGGCCCTCAGATAATCCATAAATAGTGTTAAGGGCTACGTGTGAAGAGCTGTACACGAAGCCTTTTACAATGAGGCATAAATCAAGGTATTTGATTTATCCTGCAATTCACAGGAACAAATGCTGCATACTCCTGTGTGCTGTCTACTGACACACTGCCTTCAAACTAGTTATTCAGGCTAGTTATTTTCACATTTTTGGAGATTGGTTTTGTTATTAGGAATGACCGCAACCGTCTGTGGGTTCAGAGCTGTGCTTGAGGCAGACACCACATCCCTCCTTTCTGCAGTCCCTCACGCATGGTGGTGGCAGGGACAAGGGACCCTCATAGTTCCTGGAGATGTATGGGAAAGCAATAATTTGATAGGACAGAAGGCATAGAAAACAGACCGGTTCTTATAAGTGAGGGAGATGGTAAAATACTGATTTTAGCAAACTTCTAGAATTTTCTTGAATGCAAAGAAAAGGACAGAAAAGAACAAAAACTCAAGCATAACATGTGCCACTAGCTCCTCCATCTGCGATCAACAGTGCCCTGAAAGAAGATAAGTACCTTCCAGAAATGGCCAGGCTCCTATTTTATGGGAATTTTATTTCTGTGTACTGTTTTTGATCATTCAAACCAGTTTTGAAGTCAAGTTTCTTCTACTCTCAGCCATTCTGTTAAGCCCTGTTTCTATGACAAGGTGCTAGTTATCTTGGACATTTTTTAACCACCTGAGATACCTCGGCTCTGCGCAGGGTTATGGGGACACTGATCATGAAAAATTAATATCTGAATCACTACTTCTGGATATTGATCTGAGAAATCAGTCACGTTTTTGGAAAGCATGCAAGTAGTTCTAGCCTCCATGTTTTCTTCTTTCCTACTAGGTAAACTGAAAGTAAATCAGGTTCTTTTATTGTGACACAAAAGAAACAACCTGTTACATAGGGTTTCATGGGTCAGTGCTTTGATGTCTATGCCAGTATAAATCTGAATTAAAATATATTTCCTAACTGCAAGAGGGAACAGTAAAGAATGTGAAAGGAGCTCAGAGGATAAGTAGACTTAAACATGAATAATTGAGATAGGTTTTCAGTAGACATTGCATTCATCTGAATGAATAGAATGACTATAGTCTAGATTTTGCTTCCATCACAGTCCATGGCAACATTACCTTGCCTGTACAGGGAAGTATGGGACTGCACAGGTTATCACCTCCACTGCACTTGCATATTTCTGCTTGAACAGATGGCTGCAAATACAGCATCTTATATATTTATTTTGCAGAGCTCTATTTCCCCTGCAACATACTGTCTGAGTAAGAGGGAGAGATGGTAAGAAGATTGAAGGACTACATTCAGAAATTTGTCTAGAGAGCCTTAAGAGGGGACAGTGAGATTGTGGAGTCATAAAGTTTATCGAGAAGCAAATTAAAATGCAAAATATGGAGGAGGCATACTGCAATGTCACTACAAGAAATCCACTGAATATCAATCTAAATTAATTTTTGCCTCTTTAATCAATCATCTATTTATGAAATACAAATAAAGCCACATCAGTATGACATGTTATTAAGAAAGAAACGAGATGTGCCCTAAACTTCTGGTGACAATTTACATAAATGTCATTTGAGACAACAAGGTTAGACCTGAAGGAGAGCATTATAATATTCTAAAGATCATCAGCAACTTCACTGTATATAAACCATGAAATAAATAGGATTGCTGCCCAGGAACTGGAGGGAGCTGGAGCAATGAGCAAGAAGAAAGTTAATCTGGCATCTCTCTAAATCTTTGAGTTTTCATAGCATAAAAGAAATGTAAACAAGTCATCAAAAGAAAATGGCCTGAAAAAATTAGCACATTTTTTTCAAAAGAACTAATCAAAAATCTTCTGGTTTAATTAAAGATTTGTATAACTAAGGTACATGGTTGTTGCATGCATTTTATTATACTATTTCTGTTACAGTGTTCGTATTATTGCAACTCCCAAGTCACTAGATGAAAGTGGGACCCTGTTACGCCGCTGGTGTTTGCTACAGAGGAAAGTCACACTGGGAATTTTGTATTCTGAAGAGTGAAGAAATAGTGGGAGACCGATTTGCAAGGGGTATATTGAACATGTCTGGTTAAACCACAATTAAAGCTCAGCAAATGCCATTCACAGCAAGTACCCTTGTCAGTACACAGCCCAGCTTTTGCACTCTATATGCCCCTGACACACACCTTGGGTATTCTTCACAAAAGGTCATTGGATCACATGGAAATCTCAGTCTTAGCCAATTTCTCTCATCAGGTCTCTAATGTGTGTTTTGCTTTTCTTCCCTCCAGCCTGTTTATCATTTATTCCTATTCTCCTATATCAAAAATGAACAAAGACACTTTCTAAAGGCCATTTCACAGCTTTAGGGAGCTGTATTCAGGAGAGTAATGTGTGATCTAAGGCAAGCTGAGGAGCATTATTTTCCTATCACCACCCCACAGATGATGGGGAATGACAGATTACATGTCAGTCACAGCACACTAGGCAAGAGGCCAGTCTGCTAGTAGTTCTGTCCTTTCTGGCTCCAGCCAAAGAATTGTTGAGAATGAAAGAATGATTTATATATAGCTCACACTGAGGTCAGTCTATCATAGAGGCTGCAGATCAGCCTGGTCTTTATTCAGGCTGTTCAAGATGATGTCTGTATGCTCATGTACATGCAGGTGTTGCATACAGAGTCTGTAAGGATCATGTCCCAGAGCTATTCCCTTCCTAGCTGTCATCTTTCTTTGCAAGAAAAATAAAACCTATTGTGAGCACATTTAACTCCACTCTCTTCTTTTTAACTTCCCTCTCACTTGATAGATTCCACATTAATTTGTACTTTTGAAGAAAGACTTTAAAAAAAAATAAAAGTATCCATCCTTTCTCTCAAAAACTAACAGTAAAAAAAGAACAATATCTTATTAGCGATCATGCTAACAGATCTCCCACAGAAAGTATAATATGGAGAGTAGGTATTCAGTAACAGAAGTGATTAAAGCCTTCTGCCCAAGCTGAACTGAATCAGTCTGGAGGCATCAAAAATGTGTCATTATTCTCTAACCCTTCCCTGAATATTCACACATTGGATTTTCAAGACTTACTGCTTATGCTATGAAATTAAATCTATCCAAATCAACGTATGAGTTTCCTCAGTCTGCTGAGAAAATTTCTTTAGCAGTCATAGAGGCAAAGTGGACCCATGACATTTTTATGTAGTCTTCCTACTACTTAACCTATAGCAGACCCCAGCAGACCCCTGCCTGCCAGGGCTGTGTGATACCCTCGCCTCTTGTCCTGTAGTTGAACACAGCTACCAGAAAGTGTCTCCTTTGTCAAGTAAGTGACAAGAGAGTCTGGTACAGAACTGGCTGTGACAGACCTGCAGCAGTATTCTTTGTACACCTCTACCTGGCATATTGTTAAATAACCTGTCTGAAATTAGCTTTCTGTATTATCCATTAAACTTGCTCTTGGTGTTGCCAACAGAGGGAAGATGAATAAGGCTATTTGTTTCAGAACAGGAGTCCTAAGATACAATAAATTTTTATTGCCAAAACCAAAACCAGATTGGAGCAGAAGCTGTGCCCACAGAAGATTTTTTCCTAAATTATCATTAAACACCATTTTTTCTGTTTTAATCTTATGCACGGAATATCATTACTCTTGATATATTGCCCAAGAATAAAAACCGACAAGTCACTCAGTAGCTGATGGTGTAATATGAAGACTAATGAATTATACATATGTTTTGGACATATCTCAAATCAAGGCAGTATGGGTCTAAATAAGGACTCACACCTACCCAAATCATACCATCTGAAATTTTCAGCTACGTACCTTCCATCTGTTCTGCATCATTCTCACATGTGAGAGCAATGACTGCCTAGTACATCAGTAACTGTAAAAAAAGACAATTATACTACAGATAGATGGATAGATGGATAGTGAGATAGGCAGGCAGGCAGAAAGACAGGTAGAGAAGTTACAGTATGCTTGTTCTAGTGTCTACATTTACATAAAACTCTGAAACAGATGCTGGTTTTTGCCAGCTTAAGGTTATGAATTCAAACTGTGGCTGCTATGTAATGTAGAGGTACACAAGTTATCTTACAGGATCATTTTACCCTTTAGAAAAACTCTGCACTCTAATTAAAGGCTGCTTCTAATATCTGACATGTAGACTTTTATAGCTGAGTATCTTAATACTGCATTACTACCTCCATATTAAACATATCCCAAATGTAAATTGGGTTCTCCTGCAGGATTGCAGAATTCATGTTTCTGTGTTTGAGGTGTTTTTTGTTTGAGTCTGGCTCTAAAATACTTCCTACCAAAGTAGTGCATAGACACACACAGGACAGCTCTTCTGAGTTCGTGCTGCCTCTGCTGTTTCCTGTTTTCTGACTGTGTAGGGTGATGCTGAACTCCTGGCAAGCACCAGAAAGATGGTGATAAGCAGTTTTTGTACAACAGCTGAAAATAGATCTGTCTTTAAAGAGTCTGAGTGTTGTTCATTGATCATGTCTCTTATTGTCTACATAAAAAGAAGCAGCTGATTGCAAAAGTCCTTCACTTTGGGAAAACAAAGATTGTGTTGCCAATTTAAGGCCAGACTGCACATGGCTGAACAGCAAACTAAAGGGTAGGGAAGTGGGAAAGTGCTCTGCTCAAAAGTAGCAGGGTAGTGTACGAATTGTGTGTTTGATCCTCTCCTAGGGGGTCTTCAAATGAGTTAAAAGTCTAGGTAAGCTTTGTCTTATGAAGAATCATGCTCAGCTGATGAAAATTGGCACAGTTCATTAACTTGAACAGTGAGACACTGATTTATTTGGATGAGTGTACTTCCTGACAGTTACATTGAAGTTATTGACAGGAAAACCAGAAACTTTGCTAACAAAGATAACAAAGTCTCAGAAATCTAATCCTGAGCTTAATCACAGGCAGAATTTTAAAGTTTCTGTGCCATGAGGTATTAATATAATGTGCAATACTATTACAATAACCAGTTACAAATAAAATTATTTTATTAGATTATTTGCTGCCCTTGTGGTCATTTTTCTACCACTGCTAACCTGGCCAGAGGAGGCAGTTGTGAAGTCTGGCCATGATTCTTCATTGTGAAGACTAAAAATTTAATTGAAGTTTTGCTCTGTGGTTTGTTTTTTGGTGGTTTTGGTTGGTTGGTGGGTTGGTTTTTTTGTTTTGTTAGCTTTGGTTTGGTTTTTAAGCAATAAATTTATCATTGGTCTGTATCAGACAATAAGCCTGCTGTTTTCCCTTAACCTTGACACAAGATGAATCCTGAAGGTTTCAAAGTGCAACTAAAACTGCATCAGGCATTTCTTGCAATTCATCCAAAATAATTGTGTTTTAATGTGCTTATTCATCCTTTTCAGTGGTGGGAGGTCAGGACCTATCCTACCATCAGCTGGACGTTGCAGAGGATGAACTTGGCTTCCAGAAGCATACTCAGAAATCAGTGAAGATGGGCCTTTTGTAGAAATCAATGAGTCAGACATCTTGTCACTTCTGAAAACCCTACTGGGGGCCCAGCAACAGTATTTGGAAGCTAAATACTGTTAAAAATCTTCCTTTAATATTTCAGACTCCCTTAAACCTACAACATAAAACACCATATTATCAAAGATTAAACCAAATATCTTTCGTCTTAAGTGTTCTCTGAGTGAAGCTATTCTTAGAGGAAGCATAAAGAATGGAAAAAAATAAAAGCTGTATCACTTTTCCCTTTAGTGTATAGGAATAGCAATGTTAAGCTAATACAAATAATGCTTAGCCAGATCCTGTTTTGATGTTCAAAAATAGTGCACATAGTTCTAAACCAATATCTTTAATTCCCTGAATTCCCTGAATAATTACTTACTGTAAAAGATATTCAGTCTGTAGATTTTTTCTTTTTATTTCCAGGGATTAAATCTGGAAGTCCTTATTTAGGTAAGATGCTGCAGAAATCCACAGGGCTTACTTGAGTTAAGAGCTCAGGAACTGGTCCTTCACATGCACATAAACTGCTTTGGAAACTGAAAGATTGTAACATAACAAAAAGAGTTCATAATGCATGCAGCTTCTGACAGTTTTTGCAAACATCAAGGACTATGACACATACCCTTAATATGTTTCTGCTCTGATTATGAATCCCCAACTGCAGTGAGTCCATCTTTGCATATGTCAGATGAATCATTTTTCCAACCTGAGCTGTCTGGTATTCCTTTGAGTGGATGAAGAACTTGTTAAAAATGAAATACAGTGTAATGGGTACTTATAATTTAAATGAATTACTGCATGCAAAGGACTTTCTTTAAACTATCTGCCAGGCAAATCTTGAATCACCAGCATGACACATTTGAAATTTTAAAAATTGTAACATATATTATTTAAATACTAGTACCATTAATTGACATTCAGCAGAGTACACTTCATTGTTTAAGGGAAAATCCCATGATGCTTGTGCAAGAAAAGCTTCCAAGTCAAGAGAAGCTATATACCTGCACATGGAGAACAGGTTACAAAGGTCCTGTTCTTCTCTGTTAGACAGGCTAACCCAATGTTTACCTTTATCAAATTTCAAGGAAGAACATTCACACTTTGTATGATGGAGGAAAATGTTACCTACTTATTATTTAGAGACTTTCTACTAGGCAAGCTAGAGAAGGAAGGTAAGATATGCCGTTGCCAGAGAATCAAGACTTTATGTATCAGTGCTGTTTGCAGAAACTGTTTAAATTCACACTATTTCCCTTGGTGTCTTCTGAAGCTGGGTCAATGCTATGTGATTCTGAAAACACCTCACTCCGAATGTAGCCTGACACATTTTTTTAATAAAAAATCTTTAATTTTCACCATATACAGCTAAGATTACAGTGAAGAAATTTCCCCCCTTAAGAAAACTACATATTTTAAAGAATAAGCATATATGGGAAAGCACATAGGCAAATGAGGGGAACAACTGGCAGGAAAGGTGGGGAGATTGGGTCCTACTGTTCTGGGAGATTTTCTGCAATGTTATTTTTCAATCAAATTTTCATCAACCCTAGCAGTGAATTCAGGCATATTTCCTACATAACTGGCTGAAGGAGCCAAAGCATTATGATGAGCAGCTGGGCAGATGCATCAATCTATGCAAGTTTTACACAGGTCTGAAGTAGAGCGGGTGATGTGTAGCTGAGTAGATTTGATCTTGCAGATATATCATCTTTCCCTTTGAAAATGCTGATCAGCGTTTTACAATACCTTAGGTACACTCCTCAGCTCATATGACGTGTACTAAGGAGACTATGGCATGTCCTTCCAGCAAAACAGCAAGATTCAACTCTATATGGCTGTCATCATGCATATCATAGATTTGTCCCAGTGTGATTGTTACTTATGTCTAATATCTAGAGCATCTTTTCACTACTATAAAATGCTAAAACATCAGATTGCTGATATCTGGCTTAAGCTACAAATCCTTGTTCTAAGAAACAGTGCTTTCCATATAGATATTGCTTCTAAAAGGGTAAAGGGTTAAGAGCTATTGGGAGCATCGGTTTAGCTCACAGGCATCACCTAGGTTGAAAACAGTAATGAGGAAAAAGGAAAAATACAATATCTTCAACACAATACTTTCAGAGTTTTTAAAACTCTGGATTTCTCCTTACAAGACCTGAAGCAAAGTTATGCTATACTATTCTGTTTTCCCTTAATCACTGGGAAAACAGAGTAGATTTGAAAAGTGCATCAGTGTTAGGACTAGATCACATGAGGACTAATGCTAAATTGAAGAAAATTGAGAAATCTGTTCTTTAACTAAAGTTTTCTGTTACATTTGAACTTATTTTTCCTGTGGTGATTCTGGAAGCTTCGCCTCAAACTAAAAATAGTTACCCTAATACTCAGTAATGCCTTTGAAATCAATGAAGTTAAGCAGGTACACAACCAGTCTAACTAATATCACCTATTAGAACAAATTCTGAAATTATTTGGGTTGCTTTATGTCAAGGGCTATTCACTCATTGACTTCAATGAGCTCTGAATAAGGCTCTAAAATTCTCTGCCTCACTTCATTTTGTGCTTGTGTAATGACGATAATACAAGTTGGTTCCACTGAAATAGGGAGCTACACTTGTAGAGAATCAAGGTAGAATCAGAACTGGGGTTACAGAAATTACTTTTTTGGCAATGCTCATGCAAGAAAGTTAAAAATCAGATTGCTGCGATGGTCCTTCTGGAAAAGCATTTTCCTTTTGTTTGTTTTAGTAAACATTTTTAATAGAACAAAAGTGCTTTACAGGCAACATTCATATTAACAAAACCAATTGGATTTACAATTTGTTTTTATTACCACTAAAGGAACACTAATTTAAGTTTTGGCTGCAACGTAATGCCATGAAACAACAATAATCTTATTTTTATAGCCCTACACATGTAGAATAGCTTAGGCTCTTTTCCATTACATAATGCCTAAATGGCATTATACTTGATGAATATAGCTGACAGTCATGATTTGTCTTTCTGTTCTCTTCATGTTTCTAAACACAAATATTTTTGTTCAATATTAGGCCAATTAAGGTTAAGCAAAACCCCTACATTTCCAATATATTTCAGCCTTGAAGCAGTTGCTGTTTTATCCATCTTTATCAGACCCAATTAGAATTCTCAGGAATACTGAAAATACAACAGGTGGAGTCACCCCAACATAGAACACTTTAATAATATTTAGAAGTTTGCACAATTCACTGCTTGGCTTTGTTTACACTCAATGTCCATCCTTCTGTTGACTCCAGTAGCCTTCAAACTAGCCCTTTAAGGACTGCACTAATTCAGCTTCTGTGTATAAAACCAGCTAAGTCAGTTCAGCTATGACCCCTTGCTCGAATAAGCTATTAAATTAAATTTTATGGGGAAATAACATTCTCATTATAAATAACCTGCTGCAAAACCGACATTATTAGAACAAAAGAAGACAAACTAGCAAATCTGTAAATGCCAAGTTGGAGGCTAGATTGCATGCTGAGCAGGCAGAGCCTTTTATCTTGTCCCAGAAGACACAAAATGTGTTTAGAATTGCAAGTCACTGAAGCAGATTTCACCCTTCAAGACAGTGGGTTGCTGGGCTTGTGAAAGGCTGACTAGGAAATCAACATCTACATGTGTACAGCTTTTGGGACAGATTTGAACCCCAGAATCTCCTCTGCCAGACTAATGCAAGTATCACTTTAGCAGGGAGGGTTTGGAATCCATCTGGAGTATGTCCACTTGCTCTAATATTTTCATCTGTGAAGCGCAGAATATTTTGCAGTTTTGCCTGAATGACTAGAGTGGCATGAGAAGGAGGACACAAGCAAATCAGAATGTGCTACTAAGGTCAGCTGTCAGGAAAGTACCATCAGGGAAACTACCACACTAAAGCTGTAGGTGGGCAGTCAGAGCTTCCTGTCTCTTGGGAAAGGATTGTTAAACTTGATTGTTACTGTAGAGGTGATTTTACAAAGGAGGAATACCACTGACCAGCAGGAAAAAGATTAAATGCAGGGTAGCTGATGAGAGTGGGAAATGATGAAGATGGTATTTCTACCAGTTCCTGTATTTGACACGTTTGTTCAAATAGAATTACAGGAGTGAGTTCCACACTTTTGTAAGCTCTGTTTGATGGGTACAATTTGTATTTTACATCTGCCTTTGATTTCCTGTCTTTATATATTTACTCCCATGGCTCCTATTACCTAGCTTTGCATATCACTAAGTTAAAACTGGCAAGGTGGGAAGGGCATGATTGAAGTTATCAGCAGAAAGCCTTGACAAGTACAAACTACCTAATCTTTAAACAAAGATAGCAACTGACAATCTTTTATACATGTTTACATGTATATTTAGCCATTAAACATGATACAAAGTTTGTCAGAAAGCAAAAAGCATATGAGCAATGTGCTGTTGCTTTATTTTGAAGTGTGTGTTGGGGGAAGTTGCTGGGAGACAATAGGAGAATGTCACTGTTGAGGAATGGTTGGTTTTGTTCACAGCTGTGTAATTTCCAAGCTGATAGATTGTTGACACACAGACAGAACAAATATCTGTTGTCCTGAAACCCTGAGCCTTTTTTTCTTTGTTTCCCTTCAGATTTCCTCCTCCCCACCCCCAGCTGGAAATGAACATACTCTATCAGTGTAGAAACCCCAGAGTGCAAATGTAATTTCCCATAGCCAAATCAAAGACTGATAATAAATGTCTATCGTTCTTACCCAGAAAATAGCTTCCTCAGTGGTATTAATAAAATTGACAACTCGAACATTTCTTCGAGAGGCAAAGGGGGATATTTTTTTAATATAACTTTTACTTAATATATTCTTCTGTTACAGTTTATCCTTAAAAATCAAAATGAAATTAACATACCTAGCTGCTGCACTGAAGAAGTTATACAAAGGCCATGGACTCAAATAGTCTCTTGAGCATTAGTAAGCTACACATAAATGAGAAACTATTGCTCTTTTTAAGGTAAGCACCATTATTTTTAGCGAGCTGTAATATTCTGAATGCTTCAGCTTGTGTTATAGACATGAGATGGTTACTGAAACAAGTGTCCAATGGGAAAAACATGGAAATGTTGTAAAGTTTAGAAAATGACATGATAGCAAATTGCAAGAGAAAAAGCAGTGAAGGCCTAGAGACTAGTTTAAAGTGTCTCCCCTCCCCAACATATTTATGTGTATAACAGCAATTCCTGGTATCAGTAAAAACACAAACACAGTCTCAGAGTTTAAACTTGAGAGACAGTGTCAGAAGTGATACATTTGCCTGACACCACTCCCTGATACCCCACATCTGTGCACATCTGTATTTCCACTAAAGTGACTAAATCTAGAACAATCCCACTGCCCCTATTTCCAATTAAACTTTTTTATTGAAAGAATATTATTGATTCAAACTTGAATAGGAGAGATTTCGGTTAGCTATGAGGGGGAAATTCTTTACTGTGAGGGTGGTGAGGCACTGGCACAAGTTGCCAGAGAAGCTGTGGCTGCCCTATCCCTGAGGGTATTCAAGATCAGGTTGGACAGGGCTTGGAGCAACCTGGTGTAGTGGAAACAGTACCTGCCCGTGGCAGGGAGTTAGAACTGGATGATCTTAAGATCCTTCTGAACACAAACCATTCTATGGTTTTTATGATTGTATACAATGAAAGCAGGAGGTAGTCCACTGTACATCATTTGCTGCTCAGAATGTTTGCACATTTTATGTAATTTTGATAATCTATAAAATGCTACTTGTAGCATAACTCATAATACATAATAGATTATACAATCTAAGAAGCTTATGCATTGCTGTACCATAATTTTGTATGTCCTTTAGGTTGGTGATCAAACCTTCTAGAACTCTTCAAGCAGGAACAAAAAATATTTAGCTAATGAAGTTAAGCATGTGGCATAGACTTACTGGGAAAATGCTAATTTACACGAGTTGCACCAGTCAGCCTAGGATTTCCTAATTAATAGTAAAATAAATATACCAAAAGACACAGAAGATTCTAAAAATGTTAAATTGTCTACTTTCCATCTTCCTTCACTCATCAGAACACTGGTCTTGAGAGAGAGAAAAAAATAATTTCAGAAATTCTGTTTCATTGTGCATAGTAACATTCTCTCTTTCTTGTTAGATACAGACTTTTGTGGGGAAAAAAAATTGATATATCAGCCAATATATTTTATTACTCTAGAAGGATGTCCAGTAAGAATTTATTCTTTGTCCTTCCTGATACGTATTTTCTTCTCTAAGAATGGCTGACTTACTGATGCTGTGCTAACAAAGTGTGTTGTTTAAATACTCTGCTAAGTGTTTCAGTGTGCTTTTTGATCAAGGAAAGAATTTGACGAGCCATCGGTAGGTTACCCAATTAACATGCACAAAGCAGCAAACCTGACAGAAGGTACCTACGCTCAGCTGTAATTACACCTATTGTAATATAATACTGTTGGAATTCTCTGCCCTAATTGCACACGTTGGAGATCTGATAGGTCAGATTCTCAGTGGAAGAGAAATTAGTGTCATGGAATATGGGGAATACTCTTACAGTAACTTGCTATTTTAGTCCTGTATGCAGTAATCTGGGAAAGTGTTGTTCCAAATGACAGTGGCTGCTCATGTCATTCAGTGACCTTGCCCTTTACACCTACCACTGAGGCTTGGCTCTGCCTCAAGAGCTGCTGGTAGTTGGAGAGATGAAGACGACAAATTCCTGTGCTGCTCACAAGTACTTTATCCGTAAAAAACCCTCAAGCAAAAGCCACGATATGTTTCCTCACAAGGTCTACATTATTTGTATGCTATTGAAGTAAGCTGTAGAGAACTGGCTCTCCTTCATGCCTTTGGTGACTTCTGCTAAAAATAATATAAATTTCCTTCCTCTTAGTACAGAAAGAATGGCCAGCTCAAAAGACTGAGTAATCATTACTCAAGTTGAAGAACCACCTTTCATAGAAGAAACTCTGTGATAAATTCTCTGTGAAGCCACATATTTCCATCTTGTCCTTACTATGTAAAGGATAAAGACGTGTAACCTATTATTCACTACCCCTCCTTTAATGCAGGTGAAAGGAGAGCTTGGCCTGGTTTGTGAAAGTGGAAGATGTAAGATTGAAAGAGGCCAGTGAGATGGAACAAAACATAAAAGAACATATGAAAGAGACAAAGCAGATTAGGTGATGTAGATGAAGGTATATTCTTCTTAGAAAGACTTCATAATGCACTGTGCCTACTGAAAAGTCTCAGAGGGCTGTTGGTATCAGCCAATTGTGCCGTAGTTTGGAAACTCACTTGACAAAAAATGCCACTCTGCAGCTTTTCAAAGACTGTAAAGTTATTCATATTGGCAGTGTAACTAATGAAACACAAAATGAGAGACAGCATCAGCACTAGCACAATTCTAATTCTGATTGATTGTTCATTCTTCAGAAGGGATTGATTCATTTTATCCCACCATGATGTTTACCACCATTTTACTTCCCTGAAAATGAAGGTGTGAAGGTCTAAGTATCACCCATCAGAAATAAAGCAATTAGTATCTCCTTCACAGAACTCTATTAATCTCATGGGTACAATATTCAGGCCTAAAGCAATTTACTAAGATGATGTATCTCTATTCAAATCTAAAATAAGAAATCATAACTCTATCAATCAGGCAGCTTGTAGGGGTATGGTTATTATGAAATACACATATTTATGCTGAACACTCAGTTTTTATATAGCAAAATGCCTAAGGATATTATTGTCTCATGATAATCACACCACATACTGGGGTTTATTGCTTGTAATTTTCACTTTCTTATTAGAAAAACCATCTTCCATTAAGTTTTTTATATTATCAACTAGCATAGACTGTAACTGAACCTTATCTCCTGTATTCAAAGTAATTATTCAAAGAGTTCAACTGTTGGTTTAGAAATCAATTATTTAGGAAAATCTCTCCTTTTAGTGCTTCTCTAAAAGGCTTATTCTTTATGATATGCATGTATTTTGTTTGCACAGCAAAATGAACTCCCCAAATCCATCTACCAAATTTTTGTGCTATGCAAATACATTTATGGAAGCAAACACGAATGTGTCTGAACATTATTTTTATGACCAAAACCTTATAGGTAAGACTATACAAACAATTTTTAAAATGTTTTCTTTCTGAGGCCTGTGTTGGGTAACAAGGTTTTTTAGGTAGTTGTCCTACTTCAACCATTTCCATACTATGATCAAGTTATGAGGGAATCACCCCCTTCAACATCATTCACACTGGGGAAATGCAGACTGGCTGTGACTGAAACAGGCTAGGTCCCAAACTCAGCTTTGGAAATGTGATGCAATGGTACTATTTTCCAGGACAACAAGTATTACAATTCAGAATCCTATAGATGATTAACAGAGAGGACCGTTAGATCCTTTGTTGAGCTTTTGAATTTTAGGGTACTCCTTGATTATTAATACTGGTTTGGAAATATTTCTCCTGAACATGGCACAGCTGACATTCATAAATAGCTCTGATCTGATATAAGAAAGAAAAAATTATAACAAGGATAATTAAGCACTGCAACAGGAACTAAATAAGGCTTTCAAAGTCTCTAAATGTGGAATTTCTCAAGACAGCCCTGGTCTGAATTCAGGTTGGAGCAGGATCCCTCCCAGCCAGACTTTTCCTGTGATTCTGTGAGCTGTTGGTAAGGCACCACAAAGAGTGACTCTAGAAAGAGATTCCCAGCTCTATGAACCACAGGACTTCAGCTGCTAGCACTGCCTTCAGCATTTTTCAGAAAGAGGATACAAACCAAAAAAAACCTTATCCACCCCTAAAGCAGAAAAAGCTGACAGAGAATAAATAAATGAATAATAAAAGCTCCAAGGTTATAATCCAGAGAGATGAGCTGTTTGCACTATACTCAGTTATCTAAGAGCTGAAAGATTAAGAGAATGTGATAAAACTGCAGGGTTTTAGTATGTTTATAGTTCTTTCCTGCTTTAAAGAGCCAGCTCAATGCCACAGGCAAATTCCAACTGGCATTTCACAGAACCCCTCCAGAAAATAGGTTTCCTTGCATAGGCTTGCTTGTGAAATCTGTCCTTAAGAAGTTACTTTTGAGGCATGCGACTGGGCACTGGAGTTCAAATACTATATTCTAATGCAGTAAAAGCAGCCCGTATTAGACAGATGGGAGTAATACACAGATCTGGTATTTAGGGAACTTGCTGTGAGAGGTGGCAGTGCCATGGCCAAAACAGAAACTCTAGACCAAGACCATTTTGCATGCTGCAAAATCAAAACCTTGAATCTCAGTCCAAACGTAAGATTCTTTTTCACATAGCACTTGGCTGCGCTATATCACTCGTATTACTATTCATATACAACAGCCAAAATGCGATTAAGATATTTTGCTGGTGACCTGTATTTCAGGAAGAGTCTGAGTCAGGAACCTGTATGTAAATACCTGAAACAAGGCAAAAATATAGATGCAGTCTTTGGTTTTAGATCCGAATTGTTTAGAAAGCAAACGTAACTAAGGTGGGGTGTTTTTTCCTGAAGTTTGCTGCTTTCTCAGGCTTTTAGCTACTCTAAACCACTTACGACAGTTCTGACTGATGATAGTGATGTTGATGCATAGATCCACATCCTGCAGATCAACTCAGCCAGTTCATATCAAGGTATAATATTAATTGAAGCAGAACTGCATGAAGGAAATCTTCTCTGCTTACATTTAACATTTACTTGTGGCAAATATTCTCAACATCCTATTTTTATCATGTGGCAAGTGAACAGGGAAAAACCCAGAAAGCACCAGAGCTGTGACAGGAATGGCATTTTCATTTTTCTAAAGAATTTGTAATTTCAAAACTGTTTTCATGCCCATCAGGAAGCAAATCCTATCACTTCAAAATTCTCCATGAAAGAAGATTCCAACCGTAACAGACCAAAACACTGTCTCAAGCCAGCCTCTGACAGATTTTATTTTGACAAAAATCAAAATGCTTCATTTGGTTGCAACTGCACTTTAAGATAGAATACAAAATAGAAAGGCATTTGAAACGAAGATCTCATTCAAAAAAAAAGAAAATATATTGTTAGAAAATATAAAAGCTGACCAAATCAAAAGTGCTTCAACAGCACATGCCTCTGTTATTCCCCAAATCAAAATTCAATAATATTAACAATCTTTCAAAGCATTTAGGTATTATTAAAATGTACTTCCCGATAAAACTTCAAAAAACATTTTCAACACTTAAAAAATACCTCAGAAGAGGCTTTTTGATCAATCAGTTCCTCATATGCCACCTCTTAGATGTCAGAAAAAAGTCACTTTTAGGCACATGTGAGGGTACTATGCAGCCAATGTCAGTTGTATCCCAGGTGCCTTCCAACCTAACCATGGGTAAGATTATGAGAGGCACGACAAATGATTAGAGCCAACCTTAAGGAAAGCTAAGAGGCTGAGAAGTCTTCCAAGCCCTTCCTGCAGTTAGGGGTTACCCATCTCTCTGTGGGATAGTGCATGCTCAGGAACACATTCAAAAGAACTATCCCATTACCACCTTCTCCTGTATTGTAGTGTAAAAAGTTTCCTGTCACCTACTTTCATTTGGCCTATTAGAAAGAAAAGATTCCTGAAGTCTCTTGAGTACCTGACATGAATATTCTTAAGAATATTAGCGAATTTATTATATGTTATTATATTAGCTGAGTTCAGCTACTGTTTGAGTAATTACTTGTGTTCAGCATTACTTCTTATTCAAACTGTTGCAACATAATAAAAAAATAAGCTGTTTTCTGTCCCTTGAAATATGTTCCCTCTGTTCTTACTGTAAGAAAATACATCTAAAATGGAATATATTGCCATTTAGCTGGTCAGATCTTAATATAGTCTCCAATGTAAACTCTAGCTTTCCAATGAGCTCCAAGAGTTTCCACAGATAATCCGCTCATACCTTTGCATTCCTAATTAGTACACAGGACTAAAATGTTCACAGTCTTTAAACCTAGTAACAGTCACTGATTTGTACGAGGATACAGTACTACTAGATCCATATTTCACAGAACTCTGTAAACAGACGTAAGTCAAGAAATATATTACAGACAATGAAATTATTCTCCTACACAGAAAAAAATGGTTGAATTTTGCAGACATTTCTAAAATATATGCTCAAGGAACACAGCAAAAAAAAAGAGGGGGTGTTCATCAAGCTACTTATTATTCTTTACATTTAACAGCCACACTAGAACTGTTTTTGTCTTATTTTAAGAGTAATTTCTCATTGACCTTCGATTTGTGAAAATTAGGTGGAATTAGGTATAGTATGTCAAACGGGCACACCTGTTTAGTAACATAAACATATTTAAATATCAACCTTTCCCTCTGATTGATTTTTGTAGAAACAACTACTGATTAGATATAAAAATTGCAAACCATGACCTTCCATGACAGGAGCTAGCACATAGTGCCATTAAATTCTGTTATCGAATCATCTTGCTAAGTAAAAAGGGCAGTTTCCAAAAATTACTTTTTTTTATATAGCTATTTTTGCATATCCACAACTTGGACCATTGTAACAAACCCTGAAAGCAAAATATCTGGTCTCCATGCTTGCACAAAGCACTATATCTGACACATATAATTCAAATAGAAATAAAATACATTAAAGACATCTGTCATAATAAAAATGCTGTTTTTTCTTTCAGAGATGTTCTGAGTAAGCACTGGTGGTTTTCTTCCACAGCGCCCTCCACTGAGTTGGAAAAGGTATTGTTTTAGAGTTCAGACAAGATTGTTAGTCTAAATAACATCTGATAAAAAAAAGGTCTATTTATTTTTTGTTAAACATTTATCGCAGCAAACATATGCACCACAATCACAACTGTTCAACTCCTTAAATTTTCTAATAAATCCTTTCTTGGTACTCAAGTTCAAAGTTGGAGCAAGTGCAGATGCAAGGACATTATATATTTGGGGACTTTTTTGAAACCATGGTCTTGGCACAACAGATTATCAAATTTTCAAAGCAATGAAAGAATGAATTGGGGTTTAAACTTCTATGAAAAAGCAGTTATATTGTAGGATCAGACTTTTAATAGACTGCAGGAATTAAACAGTCCTTGTGTTAGGATTTGAAATTAATGGGTCACTGT